>CM053774.1:95782767-95871512 GCA_028658325.1 Potorous gilbertii | reverse complement strand
GACAAGAGAAGGGAGGGATGGTAGAAGAGAGGGCAGATTGGTGATAGGGGAAATTAGAATGCTCAGTGTACTGGGGTGGGGAGAGGGGACAAATGGGGAGAAAATTTGGAACCCAAAATTTTGTGAAAATGAATGTAAAAAGTTACATATATAAATTTATATTAAAAAAATAAAATAAAATGATTTGTTCTGTGAAAAAAAAATAAAAAATAAATAAATCAGGCAAGTGGAAGCTAAGGATTCCATGAGATATCAAGAAGCAATTCAAATATCTGGGAGTCAGGTTTAGAATTATACAGGGTTTAGCAGCTTCTACATTTAAAAACTAGAGGGCTTGAAATATTATTCCAGATAATCCAGAAGGCAAAGGAGTTAAAATAACCTTCCCAGCAAAACTCAGTAAATCCTTTGGCACAAAAGGGGTGGTCATTTAATGATATAGAGGACTTTCAAGCATTCTTAATTAAAAAACTAGAGCTGAAGAAAAGTGATCATCAAATACAAGATTCAAGAGAAGCATCAAAAAATGAATAAGAGAAAACATGACAATCAGTAAGTTAAATGTCTATATCTCTATATGGTAAGATGATACTTGTAACTCTTAAGAACTTTATCACTAGTGGGGAAATTAAAGGAGTATAAATAGACAGGGGGTGAGAGTATGAGTTAAGTATGATGAGATGATATACAAAAAAAATTAAGAGGTGAGAAAGAGGACTGCATTGGAAGAAGAGAGAGAGGGAGAGAGAAAATGGGGAAAATTATCTCAAATAAAAGCGGTACAAAAAGAGTTGTTACATTGGAGAAGAACCTTACACTCAATATAACTGGCTCAAAGAGGGAATAATATACACACTCAATTGAACACATAAATCTATCTTCTATAGGGAAGTAAAAAAATGATGAGAATAAGAGAAGGGGGGGTTAATAATAGAAGGGAGGGGAGGAGGTGCTCAGAAATAAAATTTGTGAGGAAGGACACAATGAGAGGGGGACATAAAGAAGGGAAAATAAGACAGAAGGAAATACAGTTATTATTGTAAATGTGAATGGGATTATCTCACCCATAAAAATCCAAATATTCAAGCCTTGATGTCAAAAACTCAGTATTTGACAAAAACTAATGGGAAAACTCAAAAACATCATGGCAGAAACTAGCTATAGATCAACATCTCACACTATATACCAGGGTAAGATCAAAATGGGTACATAATTCATACAAAAAGGGTGATAAGCAAATTGAGAGAGCACAGAATGGATTACCTGTCAGATCTATGGATAAGGGAAGAATTTAGGATCAAACGAGATATAGAGAGCGTTGTAAAATATAAAAAGAATAATTTTGATTATATTAAATAGGTTTTGCACAAATAAAACCAATGCAACAAAAAATAGAAGTAAAACAGAAAACCAAGCGAAAAAATTTCATGGCAAGTATCTATAGCAAAGACCTTTCTTCTCAAATATATAGAGAACTGAGTAAAAATTATAAGAATGTCATTTCCCAATTGATAAATGATTAAAGAATATTAACAGACAATTTTCAGACAAAGAAATCAAAGCTATCTATAGTCATATAAAAATACTCTAAATTACTATTGATCAGAGAAATACAAATTATAATAACTCTGAGATACCACCTCACACTTATTATATTAACTAATATGACAGAAAAGAAAAATGATCAATGTTGGAGGGAGATGTGGGAAACCTGGGACAATAATGAACCACTGCAGCTGTGAGTTGATCCAACCATTCTGGAGAACAATTTGGAACTATATCAAAAGCGCTAAAAAAAACTGTACATAACCTTTGATCCAGCAATACCACTACTAGATCTGTATCCCAAAGAGATTTTTTTAAAAGGAAAATGAATTTTAGTAAAAAACTATTAATAGCAGCTCTTCTGTGATGGCTAAGAATTGGAAATTACAGGGATGCCCATTAACTGGGGAATGACTGAACAAGCTGTGATATATGATGATTTCAGAAAAATCTGGAAAGACTGGTACAGAACTGGTACAGAGTAAAATGAACAGAATCAGAGGAACATTGCAGACAATAACATTAATACTGTATGAAGAACAACTATGAATGACTTAGCTATTCTCAGCAATACAGTGATCCAAGACAACCCCAATGGATTCATAATGACAAAAGCTACCCACCTCCAGATAAAGAACTGATGGCATCTGGAATACCGACTAAAGCATACTATTTTTCACCTTCTTTTTTCTTTTAATTCAAATTTTCTTCCACAAAATGAACATTATGGATATTTTATGTAATTATATATGTATAACTCTAACTTTTTAAAAAATGTTAAAATGGTTTACATGTAATGGGGGAAAAATAAACTATTATTTTAATTTTTAAATAAACCTTACACTTATATCATCCTTCATTCTTTCCATCTTGCTATCATCTCCTTGTATATAACTGGGTCACTTTTAGTGGTCTCTTTAAAAGGCAGAATACATAACCTGGGATCATAGCTACCATACATAAAACAGGGGTTTTATCAGTGTCATGCCCCACAAAACACAAGAATGCTCTCAACTGAATCCTATAGGGTAAAACAAGTTAATATATTCTTCTCATAGTTTTTAGTGAAAAAATGCCAGTAAACTTTTTTATCTTTTTTTCTTAAAACTGATTGCTTATTTTTCCCTATGCTTTTTTAATGTCATGAAGAATTGTGGCATGTGATCACAACATAGATTTCATTAAGATATTAAAGAAAGACAGCAAAATGATGTTGTCTTTTATTGCCATTTGGTAAATTTTTTATGATGAAAGTAATTTAAAATACAATTTCCACTCAAAGAATCGAAAATTAAAGGAATTCCCTCAAACTGGTGAATGGTTGAATAATATGACTGTATATAATTGTGATGGAATACTGTTGTGCTATAAGAAATGATGAGCAGGGTAACTTCAGAAAAACCTGGAAAGATTTATATAAACTGATGCAGAGTGTAGCAGGAGAACTAGGAGAACATTTCAAACCATAACAGCAATATTGTATGATGAACAGTGAATGACAACCATTCTCAACAATAAAATGATCCAAGATAACCCCAAAGGACTCATGAAGAAATGTGCTATCCACCTCCAGAAAAAGAACTGATGGTTTCTGAATGAAGACTAAAGCATACTATTTTTCACTTTATTTATTTATTCATTTAGGTTCAAGTTTTCTTCCCAAAAAGGCCTATTATGAAAATATGTTTTACATGATTGCACATATATAACCTACATAAGTTGCTTACTGTTTCAAGGGAGGGGAAAACAGAGGGAAGAATGAAGAGGATTTGGACCTCACAATTTTTAAAATAAATGGTGAAAATTATTTTTATGTGCAATTGGGGAGAATAAAATATTAACAATTCAATTGCCACTTAAAGGTGTTTACTATTACTGTCCAACTTTTATGAACCATTGATAGCATCCCAGATATTAACCAGAGGATAATCGAAGTATTGTGAAGATGACAAAAAGCATGCTAAAGCAAAAGACTTCGGCTTTGGTGATATTTTCTTTGTCTTGAATTTGAACTTGAATTCAAATTCTGGTCTTGATACTCCCTGTGCAACCTTGGGCTAGTCATTTAATATTTCTGAGTCTCAGTTTCCTCTTCTGCAAAATGAGGGGATTGGCTTCAATAGCCTCTGATGTTCCTTCTAGTTTTAAGTCTATGGTCCAATACAACTTTGCCTCTCCTGTAAATTCTTCATTCTTCTTTAAAAAATAAAGTAGCCTCCAAAAAGATCAGGGACAAAAGAGAGTACAACTATTTTGTAGAGGGAAAAAATAAAGCAAGGAAAATGTAACACTTAGGAGATACTGAATTATATAAATCTCAACACATATTAGATGTTCAATACTATTTGATGACTTTACTAAAGTGATGCAGTCTCATTTTCCTAAGGCTAGTTGATTTATAGCAAATAATTTAATTTCTTGAAGATGCATTATTTTTCCTTATGTCTATAAAATAATATTTCTAATAACATAAATTTGTGATTTACTATATCACGAAAAGTATACTCCAATAAAAATATTATAGAAAAAAGTCTTTCCAGTTCCACTAAATTTTATCTCAGCACCTTATCACAGCATGAAGCTTACCTTCATAAAAGCTAGGCAATACAGCTTTAGCAGCCTCTACAAAGCCAGAAAATTCTTAATGACATGCCTAGTGAGTAGTAATATCAACTAACATTTATGCCAGACACTTTTTCTAAGAATTTTTAAATCTCTTTGATCCTCACAAAATCCTGGGAGATAAGTGCTACTTTTATACCCATTTTACAGATAAGGAAACTGAGGCAAACAGCGGCTATGTGACTTTTCCAGTTATTAACTGCCTGGAACCAGATTTGAACTCAGATCTTCCTGATTTCAGATCCAGCACTCTATTCATTTTTCACTATGCCCACTAGCTATAAACACATTAATGTGTACACATACGTGTACTCACACAAAGACAGAAATATAGATAGATCTGTGTGTGTACATATGATCTAAGGACCAGTTCAGTTCATAGAAGCTGAGGAAGAGAAGTTTGACTACAGGTTGATGAATTTTTCAGGCAGAAAAACTTATGAAATCTGCCTATTAAAGGGGTGTAATCTGCAACAATGATGTGACTACACAAAGATGAAATCACAAATCCTTTAAGTATCACATCATCTATAATGCTTTCAAAGAATAATTTAATTTTAATTTGAAAGACCAGTATATTCAAAGATTTTAAGAGGACATAATTTATTAATATGAAATTCCATAGCACTCAAAATACATACAAAAAATACAATAAGGAAATACTGAAAATGATTCAAAGTGATATTCAAGTAAAAAATTCAATCAGAATTATGTGTATGCATGTATGTATGTAGGTATTCAAAAATGAAAACAAGATCAAAGTAGCAGAACTTCAGAGAGACTTAAAAAGACAGCAGAAAAAAAAATTTTATTGTTTGCTGTCTAGATGTTTTATATTATTAAATAATAAAAGGCTATTTCAAATTAAATTCCTTATTTCATATTTTGATTTTTGTTTATGGTTATGGAGTTTATAATAAAATATTTTAGTTTTTTCTAAATTCATCCCACACACATGTACGCATACAGGCACAGGCACACACGCACACACACACACACACACACACACACACACACACACACACACACCTATTAGGGATAGATAGCCCTGGTAATTTCAACAGAATGGGAAAATCCCAGTGAGGAAACACCTTCTACAGATGCAGGTCAGCACCTTCTTTAAAACTTCAAAGTGTCAGAATTGCCTATAGCAATGACAAGAAAAGCAATTCACCCACAGTCACGCAGCCACTATGTGTCAGAGGCAGGACTTAACTCACATCCTCCTGGCTAAAAGGCAAACTTTATCCACCAAGTCACATTAATTTTTACATTTTTATTATTTTATTTTTACTTTTCATTTTCTATAAAAATCCTCATGTATTACATAAAAAAATCTATCACTTGTGAAAAGAGTGGCATGATTTTCATTACTGGCGTTGTGTACAAAATTATGTTTGTCTTCTATGTTTAAATGCACACAACTCATACAATTCTAAACTTTAAATATAAATCACATTATAGATGCATTCAAGTCAAAGGCTTAAAGTACACAAATAATTGGCAAATACTATATCAGACTGAAATTCTGTAGAAACAAATGTGTGAGTGTGAGTGAGAGATGGTGAGAGAGAGACAGAGAGAGACAGAGAAAAAGAAAGAGAGAGAGAGAGAGAGAGAAGGATTCTTGCTTTCAGCAAGTATGGGAACCTACAATGTTTGCCATTCCATCATGGAAAATTAATTGTCACCTAATCTAGGAATACAAGAGATAGAGGGGTTTGAAGAATGTCTTTATATATTCCAGGTTATCTGGGAAAAAGAGTAGTTATTTAAATCAAATTAAAGAAGGACTACAATGTGAATTTTTTTAAAAGGTTTCTAAAGGAATTCTGATTTAAGGATAGAACTTAAACGGTAGACAAATGTCTCATTTCTAACATCACAGAGAAAACCATGGAGAAGAAGCATTGAGCATGTAAAGCTAAAGTTAAGATACAGCTATAAACATCCTAAGCATCAGGAAGCTGAAACCTCTTGAGGAGACAGATTACTGTCATCTGAGTTATGGTAACATTGACACGTAAGTGCTATCATGTCAAGCTTGTAAAAATATTAGAGAGTTGTGGGATCTTCCAAGTTGGAAAAGAATAAATAATACCTTCATAAAAAAATAAAGTGTAGTTGAGTCACTTATGTTCAGTGGCCCTATCAACCAACCACAAAAATCCAGGACTCATGCTTAATTGCAGACTTATCCATGAAATCACCCCATCTTATTCAACCAGTATAGTACTGATCTCATCAGAAACCATCTAGTGCAATAAACTATCACTCCAAAAGATTTGAGTAATAATTTATTTTATTACAAACATATAGCAGAAAGACATACAAGCTAGGTCAATGAGTAAACCCCAAGGTGGCCATGATATGCAAATTAACTAGTGCTAAGGTGGTCCCAATAAACAGCTCTCCTGTTTAACTCCAAGGTATTCTTAGGATTTCAAGTGACAAGCTTCCATCCAGGCAATGCACTCCATTACATTGCAAGATCACCCATCATACACTCCTCCCTCAAATGACTCAGATAATTTAACTGAAACTTTGTTAGTCTATTGTTTGTAATTGTGTTGACTGTGTGTTGCATTTTAGTCATTATAAGCTTGTTTCTTTACTTTTCTCTGAATTGCAACATTGGCCAATGTGGTTGGCTGGTTGTTGTTCTTGGTTCTCAAAGAGGACCAGTTGCCTAATTTACTGTTTAATAAATGCTGTTACTCATATTAGACCCAGAGTAGCCATTCCAATTGAAAATCTACAAGTTAAAAACTGTAAGTCCCTCCACCCATACTGCCAAGACTCCTTTTTCCATTCCTCTTTTACCCATCTACCAAAGGAAAGAAAATCTGAACACTATAATCCATTAAGCTTGATTTTGATGCCTAGAAACATCTGATAGATCATTAAAGAGATAATCAATGCAAATGTAAAGAGGGAATTGTGATTACAAAAAGCCAACATGATTTCATCAAGAATAGGACACACCAAACCACTTCCTTTTTTGATACCTAAACTAATAGATGAGAGGAAAGTTGTGGACACAGTTTGCCTCAATTTTATCAAAGTTTCTGATCAAATATTTCACACAATTCTTGTGGAGAAGATAGAAAGATATGGATTCAACCATAATAAAAACAAATGGGTTGAAAAATAGTTGGATAACTGGACTTAAAGTGTAGTTATTAAATGGTGCAATATAAACATAGCACAAGTTCTCCAGTGAAATATTTCCCAGGGATTTGTGTTTGGCCCTGTACAATTTGACATTTCTATTATTTTAATAAAGGCATAGAAGATATGTTCATCAAATACACAAGACAGAAAGGTGTCCTCATAGAGAGCTTAGCCTAGAGTCAGGAAGATCTGAGTTCAAATCTAGACTCAGATACTTACTATTTAATCACAGGCAAGTCACTTGTTTTCTTTTTGCTTCTCTGCTCTCCTCTGGATTGTGATGTCCAGTGCTTAGCACTACAGTTTAAGAAATAAATTGGTAAGTTGCTGAGTGTTGAGAGATCAAACTGGATATCGAAGGTTATAAATTCATGACATATATGCATCAGTTTGAAAAACTGGGCATATTTATCCTAGAGAAGAAGGGGAAAATGACAGTTGTTTTCACATAGCTGAAGGGTTGTCACATGAAGAAAATATTAGACTTGTTCTTTTTGGCCCCAGAGAGCAGAACTTACAGTAATGGGTTTTGAATGCAGAGAGACAGATTTAGATTTATGTCAGGAAAATCTTTATAACAATTACATCTGTCCAAAAATGAAATGGATTTGTTCACTCAAGAAGATATTGGCTCCCTCCTCCTTCACTGGAGGTCTCCTAGCAGATACTGGACAACTATTAGGTAAAAGTGAAGATTCTCTTCATGAATGAGTCAGATTAGATGATGGCTGAGGTAGCTTCCAAATCTCAGTTCAACTTTATGATTCTGTAGTTGGTTAACCAAAGACATATTGAGGGTGTTGGTGGGCAGAGACAGTTTTTTCTCCTCACTAATGTTTTTCAGGGTTAAGACCTGTTTGATCACTTGTTGGATATGTTGAATAGGTAGTTGTTAAGTACACATGATTTGGGCTAGTTGACCACTAAGACTTTTTCCAAATCTTCTCAAATCTTTGTAGAGATAGCAAAGATACTATTGTTTTTTTGCTACTCTATAAAAAGTTTTCAGGCATGTAATGATGAATTTCCCAAGCCAGGTCCAAAATTAATTATATTAAATATTAATTATAGTCATTTGCACCATTAGTCATTGTGCTTTGAAGAATGCATGACAATATCTACTAAAAATGAATCCTCACAAGTCAGAAATTATACCATGAGAAGACTTCTATAAAGTTGGCAAGGAATATCTTCCTTTAATTGATTCACATTTCCATTTAACTTGTTGGTTTCCATAAATGTGTTGTCTCTGATGTGTATGTAACATGTGTGTTAATTTTAAATTGCTGACCAAGTGGTAATTTCTCAGATGCCCAATCGTTATACTGCACTTTTTTCTATCTATCAGTCTGTGCCCATTAGAATATCTAATTATTATGTTTTAGTAGTTTCTAAAATAATTTCTTTGTGTATTATTCAACTAATTTTCCATTTGCTTCTAGTAGCAGGATTTATCTTAACTTTTTATGGGACAGCATTCTTTGTTTAGTTGTTTCCTCTTGCATTCACTTAACTGCCTTGGAAAGTTATACAAAAGTTTCTTTCTCACCTGGAAGTTTCCTTCAACTTAAAACATTATCTTTGAATCTGATTTTATTGATTAAACAAAATAGGAGACCACAGTCATAATCAGTCTTTTGTATAGCATCTCTTCCCTCAGAATTAATATAACTATTCAGCACAGCATTGGATATGACAAAATAGTATTAATATCATTCTGAAATTTATTGAAATAAAATGGACTGATGACTCGATTTCCTTAATTTTATTGTAAACTACAAAGCAGGGATGTCCTACGATAGATCATATTGTTTCTACCTGGATAAAAATTAACTTAGGGCCCATATATTCATGTAAGGACATTCTCTTTCCTACTATGTGAAGTCTCAGATCCACAAATCAGTATATAAGCTGATTGATAAGTGCAAATATATTTCAGAATTCCAGACCTTTATAAATCCTCAGTACGATAGATGGAGATAGAAATCTGTTGTATGGACTTAATTCCATTCTAGACTATAAAATTTATTTTTCATATACTTTCAGTTCATTTAATATATTTTAGATACACATAATACTACTTAGTAGCTATATTTAATAGCCATATTTTAGGTACATATAGTACTATAATATGTATTATATATGATAGTTGCCATATCATAGATGTACATAACACTATTTAAAAGCTGTATTTAACAGACATACTTTAGATATACATAGTGCTATAATTTGTAATACATAAACTAGTTAGTAGTTATATCTAAGATGCACATAATACTGTATAATACTAGATATTTTCCTTAACTAAGGTAATTTGCTACAAAAGGAAATGAACCCATCTCAAGCATATTGGTGAGACTTTAACACTACCTTTTCCAATGAAAGTTTGTTATTTCTGTTTCCTCAGGGGAAGATCTATTAGAATAGCCCTAATGACTTCTACCAATAACTAAAGAAGGCATCAAAATAACTTTCTACTATTTTCCTTGCTTTTTTATTTTTGAAAAATGTATTTTCAAGCTCTATTTCTATAATCAACTTCTATCTAGGAACAGACTAACTCAAAAGTACAATTTCAGGTTTGGTTTTGTTTTGTTTTCCCCTGTGAGGGGCACTCTTTTTCCAGTCATGCCCTCTCTCTGTTTCTGTCAAAATAAGCCTTTCTTTTATTACTTGATGTTGACATGCTAGAAAATATGATTTTAGAACTAGTAAAATGGCTTTCTATGGTTCAATATTCACGATGAAAATGCTTAGTAATGAATCTAGTGGCATACAATGACCTTCCAGAGGGTAGATCTGAGAGTGAAATCCTCATCTGAGTTTGGCTATAAACCTGTTTGGCTCTAATTCAGACGCCAATGATGGATGAGTGACCCTGGATGTGGCAAATTAAATTCTAAATATTGTAGGTTAAGAGAGTTTCAGAAGCTAAAGCAGAGTGATACTACGTTATGCATCTCTTGACAATAGCTATAGCTATTGTGCAAATGCAAATCTCTAAAATTTCACAATACTTGAAAATAGAGCCATGATTCCATTATCATTCAGTTAATTTCTATGCATTTTATCTGTTTTAATACAAGTTATTGCATTGTCAGATCCATTAAGCTTCATGTGGTATATAGATAGGTGTCTAGTTATCAATATAATCTTAGTGGGATATAATTAAATATGGGGCAAGGGTTTGAAATTAAACTAATCAGGAAACTGGAAATAGGGCAAACTAGACTGAAATAACAGCAAATCAACTTTACCCCTAGAATTCAGTCAGGCTCTGCTGAGAAGTCGGCTACTTCTGCTCATACTTACATCTCTCTCCAACTCAATCCTTCCCCTCAACAGTTCACTTTGTCCTTTGTTCTCCTATTTAGTTAGGCACTCTGGAACCTGTGCTCTACTAATAAGCTTCCAATCAACCTAAATCGCTTCACACTTTCCATCTTTTGCATTAAAAGAAATCTGGCTTCATCCAAAGACACTGTATCCATGGTTATCTACGCACTCCTCTCTGGCCCCTGGTATAGTGAGTTAGCAAGAGGAGGAAGAAATCTCCTTTGCTCATCTAGCACATCTAAACCACCTTTTTGCCATCATCACTCAACACCCTCCCCTTTGAGGTTCACTCCATTCATCCATATTATTCAGGCTAGATTCTTTTCACAATCATCTCTCATCCTCCAGGTAATTCTCTGTCCCATCACAAGAAATTAAGGTTATTTTGTTCATAATATTGCTTTATACCTCCACCCCTGCTTTACTTTTCTGGGACTATAACAATGAACCCTTCATTGTCCTCCATGTTTTCAGTACTTCTCTAATCTAATCTATGTCTTTGTGAAAAATCAGTGTGCCTCAGGTACACCTGATTGTGTACTTCTCAAAGAGTGATTGATACTTCCCAAAGAGTGGCCCATAATTAATTTTAGATTCAATAAAAACTCCTCAACATGGCATTGAATGTCTACCACAGTCCTTTCTGTACTCTCTATTTCCCTCTCCATTCCATCTATGCTGGCTTGCTTAATATCTCCCAAATCTGTGCCTTTTCTCATGTTATAAGCTCTCACTTCTTACATGGATCTTCCTACTAGCTTTGTAACCTTGCACATCACTTCATCTCTAAGTTTAATGAATAAAATGAGTATAATTTTAGCACCTACCCCAAAAATCTATTGTAAAGATAAAATAACACTTGTGAAACTCTTTGAAAACCTTATACTGTTATATTAATATTAAATATTATTATTAATAAACTGAAAGTTACTTTACTTTTTGTCTCAGTTTCCTCATCTGTAAATCTGAAGAGGGGGATAGGATTAGTTTATCTCATATGTCCCTTGAAATGTGATATTTCTATGATTGTTTCTAATGTAATGAGAATCAGGGCATTCTTTTCAATTCCTTGATTCTGTATCTGAAAAAATCCAATAGCTTTAATCTCACCCTTCAAGAAACCTTTAGGGTCACTGCCTTTAACAGAAATATTACTCAATGGATACGTAAGCACTGTTAACAATAAAGTAAGGGCAGAAATTATTATGGACTATAGACCAACTTAGTACAGTTATCAATCCAAAAGACTGAGTAAATTAATAAGTTAACTCTCCCTTCATTATAACTCATTCAGTTAATTCAACAACCATTTATTAAGTACTCATTATTTACCCACCATTGTATCCGTTATCAGGGATACAAAAACCAAGAAAATAATGCCTATTCTCAAAAAGTATTCATTCTATAGACTTTCCTATGCATTAGAATAACTTATTTAGGAATCATAACAATCTTTCTCAGACTGATATGACTTTTTAGAATTTTGGTTAATTTAAATCTAAGTAGCTATTTCAAATAAAATAAGGAGCAACACCACAATTTTGTCTTGGTTACTTTTCCTTCACTTATTGTGTAATATTCCTTAGCCTTATTCAAGTTAGCAACTTTTTGTTTATTCCCTAAAAATGTTTTTATATATGCCTACTAAGTAGAGAGATGACATAAAATATAAAAATAAGATAATATAAAACATAAAAATAAAAAAGTTAACAGAATATAAATGCTCTATAAGATGTTTGTGATACTGAGTGGTTAAATTTCTAGTTGATATGAAAAAAGTGTCATCCCTGATGTAATATAAATGACCAGTAGTGAATCATGTTCTGTTCAGCTTTCACTGTTGTCCCTGTGCCTTCCATTATTTCAAAAGAAGCTTTTCAATGAACATTTTTTAATTCAATACATTTGGAAAAGCTCCAGGTTTTTTTCCTTTCTCAAAAAACTCAAGTTCAAAAATCTCAATTAAATTTTATTCTGACCCAGTGTTATGTGAAAGAGAGTAAACAAGAGTAGGGGAACACTGATGAATGTATAATTCATTTTCCATACAGAGAACTTGAGCTCCTGTGGGGATTTAATAGAATTTGCATGGCCACATCTGTCAATCGGTTTTCACCAATAGTAAGAGCTAAAGAAAAAGAAAACAAATATGGCTAGCTTAATAGGACAGAGATCCCAGTTCTATTGGAAACAATTTTAATTCTATGGTTCTACCTTAAGAATTGCCAGAAAGCTGTCATATAAACAGTAAGAAATGTTTGTTTACTCTCACATACCAATTAAAGTTAGAGTAAAAATGAATTGAGATTTTTGAGTTGCACAAGGGACAACAGTGAGAGAAAAATAGATTGGCTAGATGGAAGAGTATAGGAAGGGGAGTATGTACAACAAAACTGAAAAGGTAGCTTGGGGACAACATATGAAAGGCTTATATTTTATTCTATAGGCAAAAAGAAACTAGAGTTAATTGAGTAGGGAACTGACATGCAATTATATTTAAGGCAAATTACTTTGCAAGTTGTATGATCCACCCCACACACTCCTCATTCCTACTAGCAGTAGCAAGCTGTCTCCTCAGATGCATGATCATCCTCCAACACCCACCAGTTATGTTGTTTGTCCTTTGTCTCAAAGAGGACCATTTCCATCAATAGGGTGATGTCTTGACCCATCCTGGAACTGGATTTAAGTGAGGGACAGTAAGACAAAACCATGATCTCTCATCTGCCCATTGCACTAAGGGAAGTCTACACATACTTGGGATAGACACCCCCCCCTAACTCACCAAAGGGTTTGAGATCTCTCCATTATCTTCAACCTGGTTTAGCCCATCAGCTGAAAAAGTTTACCAGGTGTGGTTACTGCTTATGCTATAGTTTCTTGAAACCATGGGTGAGAATTACATAAAAATAGATACCAAAGGTAGATGAGCAGCCCTGAAAAGGATTTGGCAAACCCTCACACCAAAGATGCTAAGCCTCTCTAAGCACCCCATAAATCCCAGTATGTTTCTGCTTCACAATCAGGAAAGAGGCTGCACTAGATCTTTGGGAAAAAAAAGTATTTACTCAAAATTCACAGTAATAATAAGGCATTTCTCTTTCCCCCCACCCACCTCCCCCCAAAAACTTGGAATGCTAGTTCCTACAAATATGCCTGTATTCTTATGGGGAGGAGTGAACGCAAATGTAAAGTACAATAGCAGTGAGGTACACATGTAGAAAACACACAAGGCCACACAGAGTCAAGGCCATGGGCATCTCCAGAACAGCAGGTATTGATGTCACTCCTTTCTGTAGAAAAATGTTTTTAAAAACATATTGGTGTTAGTGATAGATTAGTTGCTCTGCTGACAGGTTTGGCCTTCTCCTAGTAAAATATAGTGTTTCCACCCAGATTTTTGTCTTGCCTGGGCTAATTCCTTATAAGTCATGAGATACTGACTGGATGTGTCAATCTGTGTCTATACTAGTTCAAGAAGTGCTCTCAGCTTCTGATATGGCTCCTAATAACAGGTTAATATTCTTCCAGGTTAGGCCAGGGCATTTTATCTGCTTACTAATTAGCTGATGCAGGCTAAGCAGGTCTCTTAGCTGCTAGCCTCTTCATAAAGAAGAGGCGTCTTATGTTGGACATGTTGATTTGCTAGATTCTATAGGTTTCCTCTTTAAGCAGCTCTAGATTTTCCATATGACCGACCATTGTGAGTTACACAGATGAATGGTTTGGGACAAAGGCACGAAGGTAAACTGTGCAATTAGGGGCAAATGCATCATTTTTTTATTTCTTTGTTATACACAATTAATCCTCAGCCTCCTTTTGAAAAAATTCATTTTTTTAAGTTCTGAATTCTCTCCTTCACCCCTTCTTCTCCCTTAGCTATTGAGAAAGCAACAAAAATAAAAGTCATTAAATACACACATGTATTTTATACACACATACCTACATCTGTGTATATACTTATGCATATATATGTACATGTGTGTATATTATATATATATATATATATATATATATATGCACAAAATAAATTCTTTCATTAATCATGTCCAGAAAAGGAAAATAAAGTGGAACCAAGATGGCCAATTGGGGTAGTCACACAACTGAACTCTGCCCCCATTCCCCTCCAAACAATTTCAAATAATGCCTGAAATCAAACTTTGGGGTAGTGGAGCCAACAAAAAATTGGGAGGAGATTTTTCAGGCCTAAGAAAACTTAAGACATTGGCAGAAGTCTGTGACACTAAGGTAGAAGCCTCTCTAGGGCTGACACACTTGGCTTTGGCCACATGAGTTGCAGTAACTTGTGGATCTCTCAGCCCAGAGATGGAAAGAGAGAGATGATAGGGGACCCTTTGCTGGCACTGAGTACAGAAGGTGTTGATTGTCAACTCTATTGTCCATGTGCAGTTCTAGGTTGCAATTTCAAGTTGAAGAGAAAGCAGGGGCCCTAGTCACAGTTCCAAAGCAAAGAAGAGCACTAGTACTTGTGCTTGAAAGGAAACAGGACCCTGTTCTGCCTAAAGATCAGTTCACAGATCACACCTTTCCCCAGATCACACCTGGGAAGCACTAAAAACTTAAAGAAACTCAGAACTCTGAAAAAAGCAACACAAACAAGTCTAAAGTTTGGGACAGTGCCTTTCCACTGCCATTCCCTCCAGGGACTAAAGCCCAGTTTTAACGTAAAATTAAAAGTTAAGAAATTGCTTGGAAAATGAGCAAACAAAAAAAAACTTGACCATAAAAACTTACCATGGTGGCAGGAAAGACAAAGACATGAACTCAGAAAAAGTCAAGAAGATGAAAACAGCCACAAAAAAAGACTCCAAGAAAAATGATAATTAGACCCAAGTCCAACAAGAATTCCTGAAAGAGGTTTAATTTCTTTTTAAGAGAAGAGTGGTAGAGGAAAAATTGGGGAAAGAAATGAGGCTGATGCAAGAAAATTATGAAAAGAGAATTATTTGGTAAAGGTAGTACAAAAAATACAGAAGAAAGTAACACCAGAAAAAAAACAGAATTAGCCCAATGGTAAAAGAGGCACAAAAATCCATGGAAAAGAAAAATGCCTTAAAAAGTAGAATTGGTCAAATGCAAAAAGAAGCACAAATTCTCACTAAACACATAATTCTTTAAAAAAATAAAATTGGACAAGTGGAAGCTAATGACTCCATTGACATCAAGAAACAGTAAAACAGGGTCAAAAGTACAAAACAAATGGAAGAAAATGTGAAATATTTCTTTAGAAAAATAACTGACCTCTAAAACAGATCATGGAGAAATGTTTTTCAAGTCATTAAACTGCCTGAAAATCACAATCAAAAAGACTGGACATCAAATTTCAAGAAATCATCAAGGAAAACTACCCTCATAGCCTAGAACCAGAAAGTAAAATAAAAATTAAAAGAATCCAATAATCACCTCCTGAAAGGGATCTCAAAATGAAAACTCCCAGGAATACTATGGCCAAATTTCAGCATTACTAGGTTAAAGAGAAAATATTGCAAGCAGACAGAAAGAAAACCATTCAAATATCATGAAACCACAATCAGGATCACACAAGACTTTACCAATTCCACTTTAAAGAATCAGTGGGTTTGGAATATGATATTCTGGAAGGCAAAGGAGCAAAGATTACAATCAAGATTAAACTTTCCAGCAAAACTGAGTATAATACTTCAGGGGAAATGAATATTTAATGAAATCGAGGACTTTTGAGCATTCCTGATGAAAAGATTAGAGCTGAACAGAAAATTAAACTTTCATATATAAGACTCTAGAGGAGCATAAAAAGTTAAATAGGTAAGAGAAATTATAAGAGACATGGGAAGGTCAAACTGTTTGCATCCCTATGTGGCAAAAAGATAATGTTAACTCAAAGAATTTCATTATCATTAAGGCAGTTAGAAGGGGGCATACATAGACTAATTTCCCAGATCTTCCATCTGAACAGTCTCTTCTTTGGAATATTATGGCAAAATTTGGTGGCTCAAAGAAGCTCATCAGTATTGTACATCAGTTTCATGACAACATGCTTGCTTGGGTTCTAGATAATGGATAATGCTCACACACTTTCCCAGTCATGAATGGAGTGAAACAGTGCTGTGAACTTGCTTCCATGCTTTTTATGATGATATTTTCAGCAATATTGTCAGATGCCTTCAATAAGGACAAAAACTGCATCAAGGTCGGCTACCTCATTGATCATAACATATTTAACTTGAAAAGGTTACAAGCCAAGATTAAAAAAGTGAGAGCTAGTGCATGACTTTCTGTTCACAGATAATGGTGCACACAATGAAGTTTCTTAGGCTGAGATGCAAAAGATTATGGATGGATCTTCTGGCACTTATGCTAATTTTGGCTGAACACCAAGAAAATAGGTTCACCACCAGTCAGCATGACACTATCCATATGTGGAAGTATCAGTTACAGCAAACCAAATGCTATGAATAAGTTCACTTATTTTGGCAGTATACCTTCCAGGGATGCACACATAGATGATGAGGTTGATGCACATATTGCCAGAATTAGTTCATGTTTGAGAGGCTCCAAAAAAAGTGTGGAACAGAAGAGGTATTAGACTATAAGGCTATCAGACTGAAGGTCTAGAGAGCCATAGTGGTGATCTTATTGTCATTTGCCTATGAAACCTAGACAGTATTCCAGCACCATGCCAGGAAACTGAATCATTTCCATTTAAATTCTCTTGGGAAAATTCTGGAGATCATCTGGCAAGATATGGTATTGGACAGTTTCCAGAGCTATACTACAAAGCACCCGAACTTCACTGCAGAGAATGAAAGTCCATTGGACTTGCTACATTGTCTGAATGCCAAACATACATTTTCCTAAAAGGTTATTTTACAGAGAACTCACACAAGGCAAGTGTTACCAAGGAGAGCAGAAGAAATGATACAAGGACACTCTCAAGGTCTTTTGGAATCAATTGTAAAGCATGGGAGACAATGGAACAGAACTGCTTAGCATGGCATGTCAGCACCAAAGAAGGCATTGTGCTCCATGAGCAAAGTAGAATTACAGTAACTCAAAAGACAGATTTAGAGACATTGCCACTCCAAATTTCATATATGGACCATATATGTGTCCAACTAGTGGTAGAATCTTCTGAGTTTATCTTGTCCTGATAAGCCACAGACAGACACACTGTATCTTGATCCCAACATGGTGATTTTATTTTGGTTTTCTTTAATAATGAAGGACCACAACCACCACCACCCCAACCTCCTAATGTTTTCATGATATGGCTGCCTCCTGATTTTTCTGATCAGTTCTTCTCAGTCTCCTTTACTTAACCATTATCTATGCCCCATTTGCTTTGTGTAGGTATAACCTATGATTCTGGTCCTGGGCCTTGTCTGTTTCTCTTTTTTACACTTTTTTGAACATTCAATTTTTTTCACCATTATACATCAAAAAAAATTTTAACATTCTTTTTTTTAAATGTTGAGTTCCAAATTCTCTCCCTCTAAAAGAAGAACTCTAGAGAAAATTGAATGGAGATAGGAAGAAGTACACCTTTTTTCAGCTATACATAGCACTTTCACAAAGATTAACCATGTATTAGCACACACCACAGCCAAATGGAGAAAAGCAGAAAGGATAAATGCATTATTTGCAGATCATAATGAAATGAAAATTATATTAAATAAAGGACCAGGGAGATATAGATTAAAAATTAATTAGAAACTAAAAGAATAAATTTGACAAAGAAACACAAAGTTAAAATAAGTAGCTGGAGGAGAAGCTATTATGCATCAACTTAACTTTAAAAAAAAGGCAGGGGTATCAATCAGGATCTCAGCCAAGGCAAAAGTAAAAAACAATCTCAATAAAAGGATAACTGGGAAAACTACACGATAAAATAAATAGTTTCTCTAACATAGAACTCATATCTCAAATATATCCTGAATACAGAACTAAGTCAAACTTATAAAAATAAAAACCATTCTCAAATTGGTAAATGGTCAAAAATATGGACAGGTAGTTTTGAAGAAGAAATAAAAGCTCTCTGAAGTAATGTGAAAAAAAGAATCTAAATCACTATTTATTAGAGAACTGCAAATAAAAACAACTCCAAGGTACCTTCTCAAACCTATCAGACATGATAAATGCTGGAGGGGATGAGCAGAAAACAGAGGCATTAATGAACTACTGGGAAAAAAATAAACTAGCCCAATCATTCTGGAGAACAATTTGAAACTATGCTCAAAGGACTATAAAACTGTGCATATCCTTTCTGCTAGCAATATGACTACTTCTGTATACCAAAGAGACCAAAGAAAATAGAAAAAGACCTATAACGCATGAAAATATTTCTAATAGCTCATTTTGTGGTGGGAAAGAATGGGAAATAGAGGGGATGCTGATCAATTGCAGAAAGGATAAACAAGTTGAGGCACAGGATTATGATAGAGTACTATTGTGTTAGAAAACACATTTTGAAGAGAAATGGAGAGGCAGAGCCAAGATTAAGGAATAACAGGAACTCCTTTGAACTCTTCACAATTCCCCTCCAGACAACTTCTAAGGTAACACCTCAAATTAAATTCTAAAGTGAAGGAACCAACAGACAGTCAGGGTAAAACAATTTTCAAGCCCAAGATGACTTGTCAGTATATAAGGAAAGGTCTGTCTCACCAAAGTGGGACTGGGCTCTGAGAGCACAACAAAGGCAGTACAGAATTCACCTTGGGGATGACTTTTAGGAGGACAGTAGCTTGAGACTCTCTTGGTGCACAGACAGTAGGGGCATTAGACAAGTGATCAGGAGATTAGGGTGTATGGCACTGGATGCAAACTTCATTGCATTTCTCCTACAGACTTTGGGGTTGTAGACCCAAGATGAAAGGGAACACTAATACTGTGACTCTTAAACCGCAGTGGGAGCAGGAGACCTCATACCATTTCAAGGGTAACAGGGAACCTGGAGTCAGATATGGGGCATGAGTAATTGTGGAAACTTTGTGGGCATAGCACAGACCAAGAGGACCATAACTATACCAATCTTTAGATCATACCAACTTGAAATAAATGAAAAGTTTCAGATCTCAAGAACTAACTTTGAAATCAGCAGCACAAAAAACTTGAAAGTTGGGACAGTGTCCCTGTAACCCTCAGGAGCAGAGCAAAATTCAAACATAAAATCAAAAATCAAGAAATAGACTGGAAAATTAAAAGAAAAAAAACCTTACCAAGACAAATCACTGTGGAGACAGGAAAGATTAAGAGCTAAAGAGCTACATGCAGAGCTTCAAAGAGAAGTGTGAATTGGACACAAGCCCAAAAGGAATACCTGGAAGAGTTCAAAGGGGATTTTAAAAACCAAAGAAGAGAGGTAAAGGAAAAATTGGGGAAAGAAGTGATACAAGAAAAAGGAAAAGAATCAACAGTTTTATTGGCACAAAACAGAATACTGGATTAAATAAAAGTTTAAAAAACAGAATTGGTCAAATGATAAAAGAGGCACAAAAATCCATTTAAAAAACTCTTTTAAAAGAATTGATCAAATGGGAAAAGAGATACAATAACTCACTGAAGAAAATATTCCTTAATAATTAGAATTTGACAAGTCCAGCTAATGACTTCATGTGACAACAAAAAAAAATGAAAAGAACTTTTAAAAAGTATAAAATATCTCATTGGAAATACAATTGATGAAAAAAGAGGTCATGGAGATATAATTTAAGAATTATTAAACCACCTGAAAGCCATGATCAAAAAAAGAACCTAGATATGATCTTGTAAGACATTATCAAAGAAAACTTCCTTGATAGCTGCAATCAGAGGGTGAAATAGAAATTTTAAAAATTCATTGATTACCTCCTGAAATAGATCCCAGGGAAATACCCAGGAATATTATAACAAATTCCAGAACTTCCTAGTTAAGGAGAATATTTTGCAAGCAGTCAGAAAAAAATTCAAATTCCACAGAGCCATTGTAAAGACTACACAAGATGTAGCTGCTTCTATATTAAATGATCAGAGGTCTTAGAGTATGATATTCCAGAATGCAAAGGAGCTAAGATTACAATTAAGAATAGCCTATCCAGCAAAAGTACATATACTCCTTTAAGGAAAAATATGGATATTTATTAAACTAGGCAACTTTGATGCATTTCTGATTTTAAAAAATGAAAGCTGAATAGAAAATTTAACTTTAAATGCAAAACTCAAGAGGAGTATTGAAAAAGCAAACATGAGAGAAAAATCTTAAGGGATTCAGTAAGGTTCAACTATTTACATTCTTATATGGGAAGATAATATTTGCAACACCTATGAACTTAATCAGTATGATGGCTGTTAGAAGGAATACAAATACACAGAGGACATGAAAGTGAGTTGACTATGACTGGACAATTGCAAGGAAAAAATTAAGGTGTGAGAAAGAAGAATGCATCAAACAAAAAAGAAGGGAGTGGAAGAATGGGGGAAATTATCTTACATAAAATAGGTGTGAAAAGAAGAGCTTTTACAGGGGAAGGAAATCCGAGAGGTGGTAAACAATGCTTGAATCTTACTCTTATTAGAACTGGCTCAAAAAGGAAACAACATACACACTCTATGAAGTAAAAAAAATGTACTTGACTCTAGAAAGAAGTGGGAGGGGGAAGGGAATAGGAAAAGTGTGGTTGATAAAAGGGATGGCAGATTAAGGAGATTGGTGATCAGAAGGAAAACAGATATCTGAGAAGAGATGGGGGAGACACAGAGAGACAGACAGACAGACAGATCCATTTATATATAAAACCAGATTCTGAAAATATGTTGTTTACAAGAAAGACACTTGAAACAGTAAAAGGGGGGGACTGGAGCAAAATATCTAATGCTTCAGCTGTCAGATTCATAAATAAGGAAGGCATTTTTCTCCACAAGAGATGGGGAACATCATGAAGTAAAATGGATAATTTTGATGTCATTAAAATAAAAAGGTTTTCACAAACAAAACCAATGCAGTCAAGATTAGAAGGAAAGCAAGAAACTAGAGGAAAACCTTACAGACAGTTTCTCTGATACAGGCATTTCTCAAATATATAGAGAACTGAATCTAATTTATAAGAACGTGAGTCATTCTCTAACTGATACAGCCAAAGGATATGAATGAGAAGTTTTCCAAAGGAAAAAGTCAAGCTATTTATAGTCATATGAAAAATACTTTAAATCAATATTGATTGATTACAAAATTGAATTGATTGAAAAATTGAATTGATTGAAAAATGCAAATTAAAGGAATTCTGAGGTACCATGCCTCATATCTATCAGATTGGCTTATGTGACAGAAAAAGAAAATGGCAAATGCTGGAGGGGATGTGGGAAAAACTGGGATATAAATGCACTGCCGGTAGAATTGTGGACTGATCCAAATATACTGGAGAAAAATTTGGAACTATGATCAAAAATTCTGCATACCTTTTGACCCAGAAATGCCACTACTAAGTCTGTGGTGCACGGAATTAGAAATTGAGAATGCTCATCATTTGGGGAATGATTGTGGCATATGATTGTGATGGAATACTATTGGGCTATAAGAAATGATGAGCACAATACATTCAAAAGAACCTGGGAGTACCTATACAAACTGACGCAAAGTGAAGTAAGCAGTAACAGCAGAACATGGTATACAATGATCAGCTGTGAACGACTTAGCTATTCTCATCACTACAATGATCCAAGGCAATTCCAAAGGACTTTCAATGAATAATTCTATCCACCTCCAGATCTGTATGTAGATTAAAACAAGCTTTTTAAACTTTTCCTCGAGTTATTTTTGGTCTGTGTTGTCTTTTGCAACATGGCTAACATGAAAATATATTTTGCATGACTGCACATGTATAATTTATATCAAAGTGCTTGCTTTGTCAAGGAGGTATGAGGAGACGGAGGGGGAGAATTTGAAACTCAAAAATTATAAAAATGAATGTTGAAAATTGTATTTACATGTAATGGAAATATTAAAAATATTCTTAAAAAAGAAATTACCAGGGTTGTGATTTTAGAAAACCATGGCAAGACCTATGTGAACTGATGCAAAGTGAAGTGAGATGAACCAGGAGATCATTTTGTGCATAGTAACAGCAATATTTTAATGATGAACAACTGTGAAAGATTTGACTATGATTGATATGAGGATCCAAGACAACTCCAAAGAACTCAGGATGAAAAAATGCTATACACCTCAAGAAGGAGACTGATGAACTCAGTGCAAATTGAAATAATTTCTTTCAGTTTGGTTTTCTTGCTTTTTTGAAATAGGACTAATATGTAATTATGTTTTGCATGATTTCAGACATAAATTAATATATTGCTTGCCTTCTCATTTGGTGAGGGAGGAGTTAGTAGGGAGTGTAAGCAATTGGACCTCAATTTTTGAAAAGAGAAGAATGTTAAAAATAAATTTAAAAGAAAGAAAATATATTTAGCTTGAGAAAGAAAAACTAATGAAAAAGAAAATCTGTCTCTGAGTCCATCAGCTTCTAACAGGAGAAAGTTGCTCTGATTTTTTCTTTTTATTGTCATCTCATTGGCAGGGACTTCTGACAATTTCATGCCATGACTAGTTCACCCAAGGAACAGGATATAGGCAAAGGTAGGGCTGAAAGACAAATTCTCTCTTCCTCATTCACCATCTTGCTTCATCTCTATCCTCTCAGGCTTTGATATTAAGCCCTGCACTTTAAGTTCCCATTGCCAGAGAAGAACGTTCCATCCCTTCTTAGTCTCTAAGCCCTTGATTTTGTCTTTGGCATCTCTCCCTTGCTGTCATGTTGTATAACTTCTACTCTTGCTTTTCACTGGCAGTGAAAGCCTTAGGGCTCTTTGCAGGAGGGGATGGGAGAGAAAACAAGACAAGTGAAACATAAATTAATCTGATCTAATTATTTACCATCAGAAGTAAATGCATCCTTCTTTGTCCCTCCCTTTAAAATGTATCAATATATACTTTCAATGAACCACTGATATGACTTTAAAAAGTGACTTTTTCCTCTTTGGAATTTTTTTTTCATATCCAATTCTTCTAGGTCTTGAAATTCTTTAAGAAAAAGTATTGCTGAACTATGTGGACCCCTAAGAAACTCCTTTAAGCTACTGATGCCAATAAGTAATTTCTCATTGTACTACATGGTATACTGGTCACCTGAGAGAAGAAACAAATGACTCTTTAGAAGCACCAAAAATTTATTCTTATATCTCCCACTAAACTCCAATTTTGAGGGTTCGTCATAGTATGAAGTTGACTGTAAGATCCAGAAGATTATGCCTGTAAATCACAAGCTTCGTTGGGTCTTCATAAGGATCTGAAGTTCTTCCATTTTGACAATGAACTACATCTCTCATATGAGGACAAGCTTAACTGTGAATGAAAAGGCTCATCATTGAAATGTTGACTATGAAGGTATGAATTTCAAACTTTTCATCGTCAGCATTTTGTGGGAATAGATTGCTTAGGCACAGGAGGGTTTCCATCTGGAGAACCCATTTGGATGAAATCATCTTTGAAAGTTTGAAGTCTAAGTTAGGTAGTAGGAAAATCTAATGTAATCAGTGAGATAATTATAAGAAATACATTCCAATCTTCAAATATTTAAGATGTTATTTTATGAACATTGTCTAAAAATGTTATGCTTTCAAAAAAGTATCAAACAGTGTGATTTTGGTATGTTGTTAAAAATGTTGATGTAAAACTACTGAAATTATTACTTTGAAAAATGAATAAATGAATATATGATAATTGACATTTGATTCCTGATGACTTTGAAAAAATAAATACATGTTTTAATCTTTCAAATTGCATTACAACAAAACATAGAAACATATTTTGTTGTCATCTATCAATTATCAGCATGAAATACATTTAGAGCTAGAAGATAACCTAGTCAGAAACCCTTATTTTTTTTTCCAGACAAGGAAAATTTGATAATGAGATGTTTATGAATTTACCCAGGGTTCAACAGATAATAAGGTCCATACAGAGACTTTGAAGTCCTGATTCCAAATTCAGTTCTCTTAACTACCAAAGGGATGGATTCTTTTGTCGCTGTTGAGTTATTTTTTTTTCAGTTATGTCTGACGTTGTGGCCTTTTTTTGGTGTTTTCTTAGCGAAGATACTGGAATGGTTTGCCATTTCATTCTCAAGCTCATTTTATTGATGAAGAAGCTGAGGCAAACAGGGTAAAGTAACTTACCCAGGGTCACACAGCTAAGAGAATAGATTTGAACTCATGAAGATAAGTCTTCCTGACTCTAAACTGATGCTTTTATCCAATGCACTACCTAGTTGCCCCATGAAAATATTGCCATTCAAATAGAATAAACCATGTATATGACACTGATAAAAGTTGGGTTGCATAAAAACACAACTGATCTCATTAATCTGCATTAACAAAATGAATATTTGGTAGAAGTGAATAAGCATATGATTAGGGAAGGTTTCAATGTCTACTTTATGTCTCACTTTCCTCATGAAGCCTTTATGGTTCACCTCAGGGCATAGCAATTTAATCTGAATTTGTTACCTACTTATACTGTTGACTTAGGAAAATAATCATGTCCTCGTTTACATTTTCTGTATTAGCATCTTGTCTTGCTATGTAACTCATTTTTTTTTTAGAGACAGAGTGGGATAGTGGAAAGAGAACTGGATTTTTTTAGCCAAGAGCAACTGGGCTTGAAACCTGCTTTCACTATTTCTGTGACTTGGGCAAGTTGTTTATGCTTTATGGGTCTCAATTTCTTTGTCTATAAAATTGGTTGGGGGGAGGGGAAAGGTGAGATAGTTAGAATAGAAGATTCTTAGCTTGAAAATATATTAAGGATTTTAGCCACAGTATTTTAATACCCACACAAAGAAAACAGATTATTTTTAATATCTTACTCCATACATTATCTGTAATTCAGCAAATAATATGAAATGACGGCATTTCAGGGCAAGATCACAAAATATCTCTCAGGTTGGTGTTATTTTTGTGCATGACTCCTGGCATGCCACTGGAAATATTCATACTACTATTTATATACACAGAAAACAGATGTGGTAATCTTATAGACCAATACCTATATGACTACATGAATGCATATATATATATATACACATATATGATTATATATATATTATTTTCAAAATGAGGAAATACTTTAAAATATTTCTTGTTATATCCTCAAAAGGAGATCAGTTCTCATGAATTATCTTTTTCAAGTCAATGTAAGATGTTTTACAGTGCCATAAGGAGTCTTTTGGGAAACAATTGATAAGTATTTATTAAAGTCTAGTCTATGCCAAGCATTATGCAAGGCACAGGAGCTACAAAGACAATGAATTCACCAATCCCTAGGGGCAAGATGCTTCCATTCTAATACAGGAACCCATAAGGGCATACTAGTGTATATAAAGTAAATATTTTAAAAATAGTGCAAAGTAGTTAAATACAAGGTTGTTTGAGAGGGAGGGTATTGACAATTGAAAGAAGGATCAAGAAGGGCTTAATGTAGAAGGTGGTGCTTGAGCTGTATCTTAAAGAAAGAGAAAGATTCTATAAAACAAAGATGAAAAGTAAGGTTATTCCAGTGCAACCGCACTGGTAGGAGGTGATGTGTCATATATGTTAGGAATAGAAGGAAGGTCAGATTACAAAGTATGGGATGCAAGTAGTGTAAAAATGAGTCTGGAAAGGTATACTGGGGCAAGGTTGAAGGTTAGCTGAATAATGGGTATTTGATTCCAGAGGGAATAAAGAGTCACTGGCATTTAGTTAGTGGGGGACTGATAGAGAACTATGGATAAAATGACTTTAGAAGTAGTATACAAGTGGATGCTAATTTTCACAAGGAGTATTGCTGTCATAGGAATAACTAAAAATAATGTAATTAGGTAAGATGCAAAGCATGCATGCTCACTTGCACATACCTATGTATACATGCATATTCATAAGCAACTTCTGAAGTATTAAGTTTTACTGCACCAATAACATTTTCATGGGCAATATTTCTGAGGGAATCATAGTTATCAGTCATCCAGCTTAAAATAAAGCCTAACACAAGTTATAATTTGATTCTACAGGCACTAAAATAAGTCTGCCTTCTATTAAAGCAGCATTTTATGTCAATCAACATTAAACAGTATGAGACAATTCAATTCGGTTAAAATCAATGAACATTTATAAAGTGTATCTATTTCGAAGATACTGTGCTAAGACCACTAATATGAAAATTAAAAAATGGCAATTAGCTATGGAGATTTTTTCTTACATGCTCTGGTCCACAGTACTTCCTTTGTTATTGCTCTGCCTTTTTCTGATTAAGCTCAATATTAAGTTATTTTCACAACTAAATTCTTTTAAATACTACCTAGGACTGAAACAGTCCACCCCCTGTGCACTATATCCAACAAACTCTAGTGCTGCCAAATTTCCAATTCACCTGCTCCAATCTGTCCATATTGGGATTTTTTTAATAGACCTAACAATATTTCCATTGTCTAAAATTATTACAATAAATCCTTAAAGCTATTATATGAATATACAATCAATTGTAGAAGGGCAAGGGGAGTAAAAAAATGTTGATTGGAAGTACCAAGGGCTAGTAGTAAAAAGAGAAGTCATATAGACTTCCAAAGATAATGAAAATGGAAGTAGAAGTGACCAGGTAGTCTACAAAGACTAAGAAAGTTTATCCAGCAGCTCTCCTATTCTTTACCCTTGATATCCAGAAAACTCCCTGTTCTATGATGGCTGAAAGGAGTTTACTACCCCGGAAGCACAGGTATCTTATGTCACACCTTGGAACTGTACGTGATGGACTTGGATAATTACAAGAATCTGTGATCTCCTCTCTGTGATTTCATCAATATGAGTACTGCCCCCCACTAGTGCTTTATATACATAGAATATACCTTAAGAAAAGCGGATGAAAGAGATTTTTCTTCCTCAACCTGAGTAACCTAGCCATTACCTATTAAATT
Organism: Potorous gilbertii; assembly: GCA_028658325.1. NCBI lineage: Eukaryota > Metazoa > Chordata > Mammalia > Diprotodontia > Potoroidae > Potorous > Potorous gilbertii. The sequence continues at coordinate 95,843,856 of CM053774.1, read as the reverse complement.
AATATGCAATATTTGTCATATTTTGAATTGTATAATACTGAATTTATTATATAGTATATTTGTATGTACATATAGAAATGTAAATATATATACATGTATATTATATTCATGGCATTCTTGGTAGAAGGACCCTCAAGGTGAAAACAAAGTAAAACCAGAGATCATTGCAACTACTTTAAGACTTCAAGTTATTAAATGAGAGCATGTAGAGGGTGGCTAAACTCCCTAGCTAGAACAAGATGCACTCGTAGCAATGATAATTGATAATGCTGCTTCAGGCTAAGCTTAGATTGGCTAATTGAGGGGCAACTATCACAGAGGGCACATATTCCTAAGCATGGAATTTTAAAGATCAAAGACTAGAGAACATGATGAGAAAGAGAAATGGCCACACTAGAATTTCAATTCTAGACCCCATCTACCTAAGGGTCACAGAGGGGAAATTCCCTGTCACATCCAGCCAAATACAGACCAAGTTTTCTAGTAAGAGTGGGATGAAGAAGAACAAACCAATTCCTGGGACCACTAGAATTTACTGAGGAGATAGGGGAGACATGGTCCAAGATGTGCTTCAGGAAAATTACTTCAATTTCTGAGTAGAGGATGAACTGGAATGTAGAGAGAAGAGGAAGAATAGAAAGGATTCTCTGTCTTAGACAGTGCTGAATTTGAGGAATAAATGTCTTCTCCATCACATGCAAATGATGCTTGTACTTTTTCCTATACATTTACTAATCTAATTAAATTGTGCTTAAAGTGGGATCTTGAATTAAGGTAATTAAATGAAACAAGATGAAAGGAAAGGAAAACCAAGAACCATCACAGATAGTTGGCAACAGAACCAAAGATTTAAAGTCATATTTCTAGATAGGCCAGATAAGGAGCCAAAGGGATAATATTACCATGTTGCCTAAAGTGCTGGCTGACACATAATCACCCTTGTATGATGCTGAACACTTCAAATGGACAGCTTGATATCACACTGATATCACAGTCAGGTAATGTAAGGAAGTTCTACTGAGGATTATATATCATCTTCCCTACTAGATTATAATTCATCAGAGACAAAAACCCTCTTCTACTTCATTCGTATCCACCAGGGAATGTAGCACAGGGTTTAGAATTCAGTATGTCATCAATAAATATTCATTCAACGGTGTGTAGATTTAGACATAAAAGGGACTTTAGACTACATCCAGTGCTACCTACCCCTCTTATTTTACTCAAAATGAAGTTGAAAGTGAAATAGTTTGCCCAGAATCACATATAGCATACATAGCAAACTGACTCACAATGTAAATCTCTTTCCACAACATCATAATGTTCGCAGATTGATAGAATTTAATTTTTAGGGAACAACTTGGATGAGGTAAAGCTTTTCATCAATGAATATGACTTGAATTCCTTATGATTCTTGCTTCTTTTGGTCTCCGTGACATTTTAGGATACCTAGATTAGCTGGCATTGGTACAGAGCTTTAAGGTTTACAAAGTGCTTTACAAACATTGGCTCCTTCTATTCTCATAACAACCTTGGGAGACAGATGTAATAATTATCTCCATCTTACAGTTAAGGAAAATGAAGTACAGGGTAATAGATGTTTTAGGGTCATACAACTTGTAAATTTCTGAGTTCATATTTGAACTCAGGTCTTCCTGATTTCATTTGGGTCTTGCGCTCTTATCCACTGTAATAACTGGATGCCTCTAATATACAGCTACCTGGTTCCTTTTAGACACAGATGGACTAGTGGCTCCTGAGAGTTAATAAAATCTAAGCCTCATATAATAATCATATCTTTTCTTATTTTCAAATATATAGATATCCCCTTTAACTAAAATGTGTCTATATATGAATATATTATTATTTAAACACGCGTTTGCCAATTTACTTGTTCATAACTATATATGTATGGGCATATATACATATATATATATGTGAATATATATACACACATATAAGTACATATATTCTCCAGGCTTCCAAAAGCATGATCTTCCTTTGATAATCTCTTCAGTTAGTGTAAATATTTTGACTTTCCTTTTTAAGATTTTCCAATGAAATGTTTAACCTATTCAAGATTAGATTTCAAAAAAAATAGTCTTTAAATAGGGAATTAAGTTGTTCTGACCCAAACTCCCTGAAAATTCTTGCAAACTCCATTACTAAACACAGAAATTTCATATCCTAGATGCCACAATCTTCATTTCCATGATCTTGTGGGTGAGTTTTAAAGCTTGTGTCTCAGATTTTTCTTTCACAGTCTTAGTGCTTGTACTAACTGGTCTGGCCAAGGCACCAAGGAATAGTTCTGTAAAGAAAAACTTGACAGAATAATGTCATGCATCCAGAGAAAGGTTCTTCAGGTTAAAATTTATTGTCTCTAAATTGACTTAAGACACAATATCTGCATCTAATACAAGGTCTCTAGTCCAAGACCTCTAATGAGGTCTAGGAATGAATCTAGGGAACCAGAAAGCCCACGAAAACTATCACACAACTACCTCTCTCTGGCTCTACAGAAAAGCTATCTAGCTTGGTCTTGTTTGCTAAAGCCTCTAAATTGGGGAAAATTCATTTTACAAACCTCTTTGGGATTTATCTGATGGAGTTTCAATGAATGGGAAAATAATCCTATTATGAATATTACATGTAATGTAATATAAATATACTGACATCTCAATTTCAACTACCACATCTGGTAGTATTTCTCCCAACAACATATGTTGTACACATTTGCAAAGAATTTTTTTAAATTATGTTCTATCACATTTTCTGAAAATTGAAGTATATGTTGAATGTCTACTAGTAAACGTTTAGGAAGTCAAATGGTTCTAGGTAAAACATATGTTTAAACTATATTTTGGAAACATACTACAATAGCCCATTTAAAATTATTCTGTCTCCTGTGATAACTACGTCAGTTTAAGAAAAGTATAAGTATCCTTTAATATTCCCATTGCATTGGGAAGTTATCAAAACATTTCATACATAAAGATGTATAGATTTCTATCTAAACAACTCAGAAGAATCCAAAAATATTAATCTATAAATTTATTAATGGCCATATTCTTATAGGCTGAGTGGATGTCAAAAGCTGTTTTCTAAATGGTAGAAATTATTTGAGATTTGGAGTAATGATATTATATCTGGAAAATAAAGTGAGAGTTTTGGAACACGGTTCTAAATGAGAAGTATTATTTTAAAATATATTTTCTTACTTTTGAGGAGATGGTTTTATAAAACCAAGGAACATCTCATGTGAACATTCCCTCCAACAATGGAGACAGAAAACTTGCTAAAGCTTTTAGTCTGACAGTTTCCTGGAACTCCGAAAGTATTTGACCAGGTCAGACAAAATTATACCTCAGATCTTCCTGACTATTGAAACTCACGCTAACTCTCAATTATTTTGCCACAAAAATCATAAAGAACATATATCCTCATAATCACATACAGATACAATGATGTAAAAATAATTACAATACATTTTCATCGGTAGAAGCAAAAAGACCTTTTGAGAAGTTACTGCAATAGCGTAAGCGAGAGGTTATGGGGTATGTGCTAAGATAACATCAGTATAAAATAAAAGTATAAAATATTATCATAGTAAAATCTTTTCATTTGTTAAGGAAAATTAGGTTATGTTGAAATAAGAGTCTGTGCTTTCAGAGAGGCACTATGAATAAGTGTAACAAGCACTTATTTTGAAGCTAGAAGATGAGTATATACACACACACACACACACACACACACACGAGATAATGGGTTCTTTATTAGCGGTTCTCTACCACTTACTAGGCATGGTATAGAGAAAATTCATTTTCAGGTATGGTTTGGCTTGGCTTGAACTGGCAACTGAGATCCCTTCTAATTTTGAAATTCTGTGGGGGAAAAAAGAAATCATTCACACATGGGTGTGATTTTCTGTCTTTATCAGTTTTATTCAAGTGCTTTTGACAAAAAGTGAGGAAAATTAAGTATTTTCCTCATCCCATAATTTAATTTTTACAGAATAAATGAACCCATTTAATACTTACATATTAGTATATTTTAAATCAATTGAAATGATCCATATTTGTTCTGCATAGCAACAAAGCAAAGGGTAGTAAGGTAATGAAAACAATGAAGGAAAATATCCAAACTTGGCCAGGCTGTGTTGACGTTGCTGAGTATAAATGGACATTAGCATTGTGAAGGGTTTCGAAAGACTAACTTGATTCTTCTGTCTCACAAACTTGGAGCTTAGGATGGAGTACTTTAAAGCAGACCTGAATCCTTTAAGTTCCTCAGGCCCACCTCAACCTCACACCTTGACAGTTCTTACCTCTGATAGCTGGCTAACACATTCTCTTGGTTGATAACCTTCTACTCTTGATTAAAGGGCTAATAGAAACTCCAAATTACCTGTATCCACTATGTTCATGGATGCTGCTAAATCAAGTACTAGTTTGAAAAAGGACTGTATCAACCAATAGATGTTAACTGTATTTTATTCCCAACAGACATCTCAAAAACGGTACTTTTGGTCCCTTTATAAAAAACCAACTCTTCCAAGAGATCATTAAAACTACCCCCTCAAATAATATTAGTACTTGGTTTGCGTGTCAAAATTATTAAGAAATGTGACTTCAGCATGCTTATAGTAAAAAGAATCAGAGGTTAACCCAATCCCATGAGCTTTAATTCCCTCTTAGGACAAAACCAAAAGACGATTCTTTTCAAATTAACAGAATTGACCAGAGTTATATTTTCTTGTAAATGTGCTGGGATTGCTTTTGCTATTAACCTACTGAACTTAAATTCTAAGACCCTCATTCATAGCTCTCTGGCCTATTGAAGGATAAAATTATAAAGCTAAACTGAAGCACCAGGACTCTTCTCACCTCTCTGCCCTTAATCTATGTTCCTGCAGAGATAGCATTTAATATGGCAGGGGATTCCATCTTTTCACTGATTCAGGGTAGACCTAAACCATGTGCAACTGCTAGTTTTGCTAAAGGTCATCCATCCCTCTTAAATTTTCTGTATTGTTTATTTTTGGTATTATTCAACGTCTGACATTTCTTCCTCTATAGTGGACACTTTTTTGTACAATAATTCTCCAGGCTGATGGACAGTTATCACATTAATAAAGCAATGTAGAAAAGAAATATACCGTAAATTTCAAAGACAACCTCCCATCTTTTTTCCCCAGAGGGCCCTTTACATAATAGTGCATTTTATGGAACATGAAAAAAAAATCCTACTGCAAAAATATCACTGTAACTTACACATAGTAGGTGCTTAATAAATTTGTTGAATTAAGTTCAACTATCTTGATGAAACATTTCAGCAAAATGTCTAGTTTTAACCAATCTGCTTTGTGCATTAGGATAGGTGCAGTCAAGTGATTAAATTACTTAATGTAGCTCCAAGTATTGGGCTAAACTAGATCTATTAAATAAGTAAATTCCCATAAGACCAAATCACTGAGCAAAATCTAATCCTTTCCTCCTTTCAGTGGAAACAGTGATAAAAAGCAAAGATTATCCCAGGTGATAAACTGGCAAATGCATTCTTGGCCTCAAGGTTTGAGAAACCTTGAGCATATCTGTTATTCCAGTCTTACAATAAGAGACAGAACTGGATTTATTATTCAGGGAATGGGGTCCACAGAAGCCTTGTTCTGCCCACCACTCTATAAACTGTCTAAGAGGAGTCACCAAGGATCTTAATATTCTCTAAAACTGCAGCATAATGCCAACACCAGAGTATGTATGCAAAAGACGCTTTTTTGTAATTTGATTTATTACTAACAGAACCATAAGATGGATTTGGAAGTGAAACCAAATGCACTGCTTTCTCATTTACATCTTTGTATCCAGACGACCTCTCATAGTTCTTTCACACAATATATGCCTAATAAATATACCAGCAAATCAACACTTACCAATTGCCCACGGTAAAAATAAACATGATACAGTCCAGACCTTCAAAGAAACAGATCCAATTTGAGAAAACAAGATGTTGTGTGTGTGTGTGTGTGTGTGTGCGTGTGTATGTGTGCGTGTATATGTTCAGAAAAAGACAATTTACAGATCAAGACTATTCTAAAATCTGAAATGAGTGGTAAGGACAATAAGTACTCTGCAAAACATGAAATGAGTGGGCATACAAATTAAGTACCACTGAGGATGAGAAACACTTTGTAATGTTTTTAACTTTTGTTCTTGTAATTCCTAAGTATAAAGTTGCTTTGTCATTGGCTTTGGGGGCCCATGACTGGGATTGCATTTTTTTTTAATTTTGAGTCTGTTTTAGGTGTAGCCTACAAGCAGCATGGCTCAGAGGTACAGAGTATGGTTTCTAATTGCTACACCAATCTAAAACCTATTTTAAAAAAAGAATAACCAGGGACAAAAACGCAGAACAAAGGATGACCTTTGTTCTCTCACTTTGAACCAGAAGAGCTTCTTAGGTGGTTGATAGTGGCTGAACCCAGCAGCAGTCTACAGTTGGTTCAGACCCAAGACCTGTTCAAGCACTTGCAGAACTTGGCCTCGGGCATCACAGTCACACTTTGCCTGGATCAGAATACTTTGTGAACACTAAAAGCTTTAACCTGAATGGTCCCAGAGATCCTCAAATAACAACACTCTCAGTACCTGAGTAAAGCAGCAAGAAGATCAACACAGACCTTCCCTCCAGAAGGGCACAGAGCTTAGCCCTTATGTTAAGATCAAAATAATGAAGTAGGCTTAGGAGGCAAAAACAAAACACAACACAAAGCTAATCCTGCCATAAAAAGCAATGGTGGTGACAGGGACATTCAAGAAACAAATCCAAAAGAAAATAACTATGAACATCTATATGCAAAATTCTACTTCCCCCACCATACACACACACATATACACACATATATACATACATATGTATACAAACATACTACTTAGGTTCAATTCAATTAGAATTTCTGGAAGAGATGTAGCAAGATTTTAAAAAGCTGAAAAATCTTCTTTCTCCATAAAATGAGGGCTCCATAAGGGAACATTTGGGAAATAAATTAGAGATATGGAAGAATAGAAAAGGGAATTAATTTGGCACAAGATGTGGACAACAACATTAACAACACGACAAAAATCCATGAAAATTAGAATATACTAAATAGAAGGTTCTGATTCTACGAGACAAATATTAAAACAAAGAAAAAAGATTGAAAATTGGGGGGAGGGGAATGTGAGCCAAAAATAAATGGAGTAAAAAAAATGAGAAATCATTCTTTTCAATGTTTGCTTTTTCAAAAATAAAGAAGCATGAACAAGAAAAGAGGGTTAGTCATCAAATTTTGAAAAAATACAAATGAAAAATATTCAGATCTCTTAGATCAAAAGGATATGGGTACAGAGCTAAGAATAAGGGCAAGGATTCACCTGAGCTCTTTGAAATTTCCCTCCAAACAACATGAAAGTAATGTTTCAAAAAAACTTCTGGAGCAAAAGGACCAACAGAAGGATGAGGTGAAATAATTTTCTATCTCAAGACAATTTAAAATGAAATGAGAGTGATGCAATAAAATCATAAAATCAATAGTTTGGACACAAAAGATAGTGAAGAGAACGACACTTTAAAAACTAGAATAGACCAACTGTGGCACCAAAATCCACTGAAGGACACTCCTTAAACAGCAGCATTGGCCAAATGGAAAAAAAGGTACAAAAATTCACCAAAGAAAGGATTTCTTTCAAAAGAAGAATTGACAACATGAAAAAAGAGGTACAAAAGTTTATTGAAAAAAATAATTCCATGAAAATTAGAATTGAGCGAGTAGAGTCCAATGACTGTATAAGATATCAAGAAACAATCAAACAAAATCAAAGGAATGAAAAAATAGAAGACAATGTGAAATATCTCACTGGAAAAACAACTGACCTGGAAAAGAGATCAAAGAGTATTCATTTAAAATTATTGGACTACCTGAAAGCCATGATCAAAAAAAAATGCCTAAACATCATCTTTCAAGAAATTATCAGAGAAAACTGCCCTGATATCCTACAACCAGAGGATGAAATAAAAATTGAAACAATCCCTGATCTCCTACTAAAAGAGATCCCAAATGCAAGCTCTCAGTAATATTATATCCAAATTCCAAAACTCCTAGGAGAAGAAGAAAATATTGCAAGTAGTCAGAAAGAAATAATTCAAATATCAGGGAGCCACAGTCAGGATAACATAAGATTTAGCAGCTTCCACATTAAAGAATCAGAGGGCTTGGAATATAATATTCTGAAGGGCAAATGATCTAGGATTAAAACCAAGACTCACCTAATGAACAAAACTGAAGATAAGCCTTCACAAGAAAAAAATGAAATAAAGGAATTTCAAGCATTTTTGATGAAAAGACCCAAGCTGAATAAAACATTTGACTCTCCAATATAAGACTCAAGAGATGCATAAGAAGGTAAACAGGAAAGAGAAATCATAAAAGTAAAACTGTTCACATTCCTGCATGGGAAGATGATACTTGTAACTCCTAAAATGTTTGTCATTATTAGGGCAGTTAGAAGGAGAATACATAGAAGACATAGGGTGAGTTGACTATGATAGGATAATATCCAAAAAATAAAAATATAATCAAAGGGTAAGAAATAAGAATGAACTGGGAGAAGGGAAATGTAAAGGTAGAATAGGGTAAATTATCTCACATGAAAGAGATGTGAAAGAGCATTTACAGTGGAGAAGATGGAGTAGTGGTTAACACGAATCTTATTCTCATTTAAATTGGATGAAAGAGGGAATAACATATCTACCTCGGTGGGTATAAAAACATATCTTACCCTGCAGCAAAACAAGAAGGTAGGAGATTGGACAGAAGAAATTGAAGGGCAAAAAAAAATTGTACAAACAAAACCAATGCAACCAAGGTTAGAAGGAAAGCAGAAAGCCGAAGGAAATGTTTTACAACATATTCCTCTAATAAAAGCCTCATTTCTCAAATATATATAGAAAACTGTGTAAAATTCATAAGAATACAAGTCTTTTCCCAATTGACAAATGGTCAAAGATATGAACAGGGAATTTTCAGAAAAAATCAAAACTCTGAACAAGTATATGAAAAAAATGCTCTAAAACACTAATAACTAGAGAAATACAAATCAAATCAATTCTGAGGTACCACCTCGCACTTATCGGATTGGCTAATATGCCATAAAAGGAAAATGACAAATATTTAATGGGATGTGGGAAAATTAAGACACTAATGGTAGAGTGGTGAGTTGATCTAACTATTCCAGCGAGCATTTTGGAATCACATCCAAAGGGCCATAAAACTGTACATACTCTTTGACCCAGCAATACCATTAGGTCTGTACCTCAAAAAAATAAAGAAAAAAAGGTAAAAGGACCCATATTGCAAAAAATACTTATAGCAGCTCTTATTGTGGTGGCAAAGAATAGGAAATTGAGGGATTGCCCATCAATTGGGGAATAGTTGAATAAGTTGTGGTATATGATTGTGATGGAATACTATGGTGTTTTAAGAAATGATGAGCAGGCTGCTTTCATAAAGATCTGGAAAGGTTTACATGAGAAGAAAAGTGAAGTGAGAAGAACCAGGAGAACATTGTACACAGTAACAGCAATACTGTGCAATGATCAACTACAAATAACATTTATTTTCAGCAATATAATGTTCTAAGACAATTCCAAAGGACTTATGAAAAATGCTATTTGCCTCCAGGGAAAGAACTGATGGAGTCTGAATGCAGACTTGAAGCATATTCTTTAAGTTTTACAAATTTTATACATATTTACATCTTTTTCTTTATTTTTGTTTGTTTTCTTTCACAATATAACTAACATAGAAATATATTTTGCATAACTTTACACATATAACCTGGGTAAAATTGCTTGCCCTCTCAATGAGAGAGGGAGGAGGAGGAGAGGGAGAGAATTTCTAACTCATTTTTGAAATTAATGTTAAAAATTATTTTACATGTAATTGGAAAAAAATTCAAAACAACAAGGACTAAGTAAAAATTGAGAGAATCCACCAAACCCAATATGAAATAAACCTCAAAATGAAAACTTCCAGGAATTTAACAGTCAAATTCTAGAGCTTCTAGGTCAAAAAAATACTGTAAGGAATACAAAAATGCATTGTTGGACACAAATATGTGCGTGTGTGTGTGTGTGTGTGTGTGTGTGTGTGTGTATTTCAACTAAACGGGAAATAAAAGGAAAGGTGAGAAAAGAGAGATAAGAACAATTAAAGGGAGGGTAAATTAAAAGAAGAATTGGCCCTAATCAAAACTAACACTAAGAAAATATAAAAACCGTTATCGCCCTTTTGGAGACAGCACAGAGCAGGAATCTGAGGACTCTGTACCTATCAATTTTGGACTAATTGAATAAGTATGTCAGTGTGATGGAATACTACAGTGATGTATGAAATAATGATAGAGATAGTTTCAGAGAAACTTTGGAAGACACATAAACTAATAGGGAGTGATATGAGTAGAACCAGAAAAGCAATTATAACAATACTACTAAAGATAAACAATTTTGAAAGTCTGGGGAAATTTGAAAGCATAATGAGTCCAAGGCTTTTCTGGAGAATGCCTTGAGCCCTGCAGAAGTCAGGATTATAAAACAAGAAAATTGAAATGGGAGTCATCGTTAGTAGAAATTAGAGCAAGTGGTAAAACAAAAAAGAAAAAGCCTTTTTCTCACCCTATTACCTTCTCCACATTCTACTTACTCAGAGAATAACTTCCAGTGTCGGGGAACCAGAGGGTGGGTGTGCTTTTAAAAATAATGATGGGCAAGACAGTTAAAAGAGAAATAAGCAACAGGCCAATGAATATTTAAAACAATAGCTAATGGAAGGTCTACTAGAAGTCATTTTGAGCATTTGTCAGTTGCAGCATTACAGCCTTCCACTGGAGGAGAATTCATAGATGATTTTTTTCTTGTAAACCTCAGTTAAATCAATAGCATTTAAGGTAAGGATACCCCTTTCAGGTAAATATCATCGTGAGTTTTGTTTAGTCTGATCTATTAAAATGAATTCCTTCTAAATTCAGATCTCTGATTTTTAAAAATACAAGCAAAGGAGGAATGAAACTTTTCACAAAAGGTAGATCTGTTGGAATTAATTTATGTTATATCTCTGTGACCTCATATTTCTTGTGGTTATCCTACTTTAAGTATAATTACACATTTTCTTTTGGGAGGGGCCCACTGATTGTCAACTTCACTTTTTGAGATCATCATTCCCTCTACAGAGCTGAGTAGTTCAATGGTGATGTTGGGACAGGAGATTTGGGGAGCCTCCAGCTACCTGGGCAAATAGAAGTGCTGAAATCAATAAATGATCTGGAAGTGATAGGAGAAAGTATAGTGTCCGCTGCCATGTTAGGTGGATGGATACACCACTTTGTAAGGAACTTTGGGTGTAGATTTTAAAATAGGACTGATAAGAATATGATTGCTTGTGAGACCTGTGGGGGTATTGATATATTTTTGTTAGAACATCTGGACCCAGAGTAATAAGGGTTCTTTGGTTCTGAACTAAAATTTAAGACATCCTTGAATTCATCTCTTTAAGATAAACATTTCCTATGTGACTAGTGCTCTGTTCTACCTAGTTGCTTGTAATCACTGAATCCTTTGTACCCAGATTTGAAGGACCATTGGAACAGATTGTTCTTGGGCAAAAACCAGTGTTGCCCCCAAGGCTCTGGTTAATTTAACTTCAAGACTTCAAGGAAACTAGAGTCCATATGCAGAATTTAGTTTACCCTGGAAAGAGATGGAGTCAAGATGGCAGATTAAGAGAAAAAAGTACAACCTGTCTCTCCTACCATACTTGTATCACAAGAATTTAGAAAACATCTCAGACCAAACTCTGATTGGGAAATCTAAAAAATGTCACAGTAAATCATTTTTTCTACACAAGGCACCTTTGGAAGATAGAGCGGTCTATCGACACAGGGGACTAGATCTCACTGGGGGCACATATACAGAGCATTCCACTGTTAAGGGACTGAGAGTAGGCACAGATACAAGAAGCACCAGGGCAGGAAAAGTTCCTAATGCATATCTGAACTAATCCCCCATGCAGGACGGTGCCATATGGAAGCTCTGTCATTTACTATTCAGTTCTAAGTCAGAGATCCAGGACAGAATGAAGAGGGGACCTGCCCCTAGGATGCCAGAGAGGAGGGATGATCACAATGGACCCAAACTGTGTATTGAGTGTGGAACAGGGTCACAAGAAAACTGTATCTTTGTAGATTTAATAGCAGGAATAGAGTAGGGATTCAGTCTTAAGTAAGCACCAATAGAGAAATTCAGAATATCAAAGGAGAGATGAATAAAACAAAGAAAAAAATCATTGAATTGTAAATAAAAATTAGAAACTGCCATTCTGAAGAAAAGATGAAATAGATAATCCATGGGTTATTTTGATTTTTTTAATTACCAGCATGTAAAATGTAAAAGATAAAATAAATTACTATAAGCTACTTCACCCAATTATAAGCTAAATGAAAAAACTTAATTTAGAAAAATATAAAATATCCTAATAAATATTAACAGGAAAATTATTGAAATAATCATACATTAGAAAAAGAAATTAAGCAAGTCATCAGTGAACTCCCAAAGAAAATATTCTTTATTTACAAGTAAATTCTACCAATTATTTAAAAAATTAATTCTAATAATACATGAAATGTGTGAAAAAACAGGGAAAAAGGGCATTTGATATATTCATTTTATGACACAAATATGGTCTCAAGACTATACCACAAAGAGGCAAGATAGAGATTAAAAATTATAGACCAATATCATCACAAAGATCCATTCTATAATCAGGGTGAATTTACAGCAGAAATTCAGGGCTGTTTCATAGAAAAAATCTGTAAATGCTATTAACCATATTAATAACAAAAACAAAAAGAAATACTATTATCAACAGATGAAAAAAAAACATGTTTTTAAAAGGTACAATTTCCATTCCTAGTTTTTTAATCATCACAGAACAGGAAAAAAATGAGCTTTCCTTAAAATAATATTGTTCATCTAGAAACCAAGAGTCAGAATTATCTGCTATGATTATAAGTGAAAGGTCTTTCCAATATGATTATATATAAAGTAAGGATGACCATTATCATTGAATACAGTACTGGTATTGCAGTAGATACAGAACTGTTCTTGAAATCAAGGGACTTGAGTTCAAATCCAACCTTAGACATTTATGCGCACTATGTGCCTGTGAACAAGTTACTTAACCTCCATTTTCCTTAGTTTTCACAAACTGTCCAACAGGTTTAATAATAGTATCTACTTTGCAGGATTTTTTGAGGAACAAATGGAATAAGATTTGTAAAATATGCTTAGTACAGTACCTGGCATATGGTATATAAATTAGTATTTCTTTCTCTTTCCCTTCCCTAGAAATGCCAGCTATAACAATAAGATAAAAAAAAACTGAAAAAGGAAGCATAAGCAAAAAAAAAGAATTAAAATTATCCATTTTAACAGATAATGTGGCACTTGATTTAGAGAACCCTAGAGATTCACTGAAAGTTTTTAGAAAAGTTGTAGGATATAAAATGTATTCATACAAATCATCATCATTTTTGTATATGATCATAATCCAGGAGAAAGAGAAAGAATGAGAAATACCATTTTTAAAAGTACAGATTGTATAAAATACTTGCAAATCTACCTTCAAAAATACACAAAGGAACTATACAAACACTGACAAAACACTATCCACGCAAAGAAAGACATATCTAAATAAATTTTGTTCGTTGTTTAGTCATTTTCAGTTGTTTCATGATTGCTTTTGGGGTTTCCATGGAAAAATAGTGGAGTGATTTTGCCATTTCTTTCTTCAACTTATTTTACAGATGAGGAAATGAAGGAAAGCAGAGATAAATGACGTGCTCAGGGTCATATAGCTAGACAGTTTCTAAAGCCAGACTTGAACTTAGGAAGATGAACTCTCCTGACTCCAGGACTAGCCCGCTATCCACTGTGCCACTTAGCTGCCTGACACACATTTGAAAAAGTTGTTTGAAGATTATTGGGCCCTAAATAATATGAAATTGATGATATAAGAGCCTACTATAACCTTTGGTCCAGAGTTATCTGTTATGATTTATATTAAAACTCATGCAAGATGGTGCTTCAAACACAATAGTTAAGGCGCAGAAAGCTTCAATTGTTTAATGGAAATTATAGAGCCAAGATTACGTTTGCCAGGGCCTCTCAGGTGTTCCTATCTTTAGAACTCATTCCAAAGCTTTGGCTCCTCCGATGTCTAATTGTGTTCCTGATATGATTTAGCCCTTAATGAATGGTGCTTTGCTGATGATTCTGCCCTCTGGGAGTAATGTACACACAACTGGACCTTGCCTGTTATTAATCAAGTAATGGAGGATATCCTATAGAATGAGGGTGCTGGCAAATCATCTCAATGGCCCAATCAATTAGGGGCCTTATTAGCATTTGATGGTCTTAAAGGACAGGGCAGACAAAGTTTTATTTACACTGATTACAGAGATGTAGCATAGAGACTGGAGAAAACAGAACTGGAAAATTAAAAACTCTCCACTTTGGGGTCAGAAATAATATAGGAAATTTACTGATGCCTTTCACTGCTCACTATCAGTGCTTATGGAGTATGTTAGTGCCCATCAGAGGCATCATATAGCCTTTCCTGCAGCGAATAACCAGGTTAATGATCTTAAAAGAATAGCATGGAATGGAGATTATCTATTGGGTCCATCGTGAATATTGATATGGTAGTTGGGATACTCTGTCATATGATCACCTTAACCAAGAATAATATAGGTACTTCTGCTCAATGGCTCTCCTAGTGCCAATTAAAACATCTACTTTTGGAAGATCATTGTAACATGATTCCATGTCACTTTCAACCTACCTCTAAACTGAATATTGATTATACCTTCTTCAATTATAAGGCATGAAATTTGCTTTCACAAAAGTTGTTATCTATTCAATATATAGAATTGTTGTGTCAGTTAAGCCTGCCATCTAGTCAGTCACTATCTAGGTCTATGGGGCAGCTAGGTGGTGCAGTGGATAGAGCACCAGTGCAGGAGTCAGGAGGACCTGAATTCAAATCTCACCTTAGACACTTGACACTCACTAGCTGTGTGACCTTGGGCAAGTCACTTAACCCCAATTGCCTCATCCTGGGGTCTTCTCCAGTCATCCTGATGAATATCTGGTCACTGGATTCAGATGGCTCTGGAGGATAAGTGAGGCATGTGACCTGCAGAGCAAGTCAAGTGCAAGTCATGTCATCATTTCTCTGATGGCATGGACTTCTTTGGCAACAAAGAGTGAACACACCTTACAATTCAGGTCTATACAGAACATATCATTCTTCCCTCCAATAAATTTACCACAGCTGATCAAGATACTTATTTTATTACAAAGGTTATAAGAAATTGGGAGTTTTGCCAAAACACTGTCTGGCTTTTCCATATTCCCTAACAATCTTAGGCAGAAGGTATTGTGGCAAACTGTAATGAACTTTTAAAACAAGATCTTTGTCATCACAACATTGATTATTGAAGTTCAATGCATCTCACACACTATGTCTTTGATAAATCACCAATATTCAAGGAAGGGCTGGGATTTTCCCCTCTAGGTGTTTTTTTGGGTCCAGACTTCAGCAAAGCAAAGGCCTTTCCAATGTTGATAACCCCTTGGCCTCACAAATCTTAACTAGGAAGAAACTATTCATGCATCACAAAGAAAAGGAAATCTGATAATTAAATGGGATCTAAATTATGTCTGGAGAGTTGACAAAACTTTTTGGAGAAGCAAAAACTTCAAGATTTAGGAAATTTTCTATAGAAGACGGAATAAGGAGAAAATGCAGAGGCAATCAAATCTGGACTATTCAAACTTTATATTATGAAGTTCTTTAATTTTTAGTTATGCTAACATTATAACCTTCACCAGAAGAGACAAAAATAAATGGTTTTAAACTTAAATATAGAAGTGATCCAAATATCATGAGACAAACAGAGTTAAGTGACTTGCCCAAGGACATGCAGTTAGTAAGAATCTGAGGCCACATTTGAACTCAAGTCTTTCTGACTCCAGGTCCAGCATTCTATCCACTGTGCCACCCAACTACTCTTTCTATACTTAGTATTTGATTAAAACTTCAATTAAAATAAAATTTTACGTTAAAGCATCTACATATATTATTTTGATTTACTTTTATATATCTTAACACTATCAATTCACACATGAAAGGTTAATGCTTTTGATGAAAATCATATTCACAGATCAACTATGAAACTAGTTAAGATAAAAACAAAATTAGTGTACCTATGTCAGTATGCCAAATGAATTATTATGAACCTGAGAAATTGCAACTTGTCTATAAATTTTCTTTTAAATTACTTCTTATTTTGCCCCCCTTTATAGTAACATGGTAGTATAAAATAAATAGATCACTTTATTTGGAGGAATTAGTCAAGGAAAATGAATAGGGAAGTGATGGATTGCTTAGGTGTGGGATAGAAAGTAAAATCCTGGAAAAATATGAAAGTTTAAAAAAATAAACAATGACTTTTAAGACTAGAAACTTCAGTTTAATAACTCAGGAAAAAGTTAATGATGAGATGGAAGGTTGGTCATATAGAAAACCAGTGTGGGTCTTGGGGAAAAAGAAAAAATCTATTCAGAAAACCTGTGGTAACTAGATAGATTTCTGTATTAAACAGTCAGTATAGGAAAGAATGTCATGAGGCAGCGTGAGGTAGTAACTAGAAAACTGGCTTCCAATTGAGGATGCCATAAATTTGAGTCCTGCTTCAAATACAAACCTTAGGGTAGTCACTTCAATTCTCCATATTCCAGGCAATGTGTTAAGACTGTAAGTGGTGATATGCATTGGTAGAAAAAGTGTCTTTAGTTGGATTTCCCTGGTGCATCCAGAGACCAATGAAATCACAGGTCCAGCCCACCTCCTTTTCAAAAGGAAAAAAAAAAAAATGAGAAGCCGTGCAACCTATTGGTTAGAGGACTAGCCTCAAAGTTGGGCTGACCAAAATTTAGGTTCTAACTACATACCAATGAACATTTAGCCTTTTCCAAGCTCCAAGCCTCCCTATACTACTATAGGTTCAAAATGAACGTTCTGTAGAAAATGAAAGAAATAAACATTTATACAGTACCTATCATGTGCCAGGCACCATGCTAAGCCCTCTACAAATTACCTCATTTGGTCTTCCCAACAACCTTATGAGGTAGGTACTGTTAATATACCCATACTATTTTCAAAAGGAGCAACCTTTTATCTAGAAGGAGCTAAGTACCAACCAAGTCATTAATGAGCAGGTAACATCAAGTTTTCAAGAAACAGCAACACTTTCAACCCATCTGAACTTAATCAATTCTAAGGTAGGGAGTGGGGGAGGAAGAGGAGGAAGGAGGGAAAAAAAGAGCTATACGTTCACATTATTATATATTTAAAAGTAATAGCAAGTTGTACATAGTAGATTTGCACTTTCACATGCAATCATCTTTTTTTCTCTTCTACTATGTTATAGAAATATTTTTTATTTCATAAGTTCAGAATAAAATAAATATAATTATAAATAAATAGAACAATACAGATAGCAAGCACTTAATAATTTCTTTTTCATTCATTCATGAATGGAATAGCCCTCCTAGTCCTCAAATTATAATATAAAGCAACAACCATCAAAATTTTCTAGTACAAGTTTTAAAAAATTAACGTTTATCACAGGAACAGCCTATGTAAGAAAGAATAGGAATCAATGAAACTCAGTGATATAACAAATTCCTAAACATAAAAAATAGGAAATAAGTCCATATCTGACAAGAATTGTGGGGAAATTTTCAAAGCAGTCTGGCATAAATTAGATTTAGACAAAAATTTTACACCATACAACATAAGCAACTGCCTTCCAAAAGAAAAAAAAAAGAAGAGGGAACAAATCAGGTACCTTTCTGTATGTTTCCTATAGCTAAGAAAAGGCATTATGTAAACAATGGATATAGTTGCAAAAGACAAAGCACATAATTTTATCACATGTAATTGAAAAGATCATGAACAAATGCAAAACAGCTACAATAAGAGAATCAGTTAATATGAAAATTTATATAAAATATCTCTGATAAGGGTCTAATAATGAAGACATATGGGAAACTGACAAAAATATATAAGAACAACAGCCAACACTACACATGAATGATGAAAGGATATAAACATTAAATTCTCTAGCAGAGCACAAAAGAATTATATAAATTAAGAAACACGTCAAATCATTCATAATAAAGGCTGGCAAATCAGTGCAACTTTGCTCTATCCATACATTAGCAAAGACAACAAAATAACGAAGTAATCAATGCTGAAGGATTTTAGAAGAAAATACAATGTTGGTGGAGTTGCAAATTGTTCTAACCATTCTGTAATATGCCCATTAATTATAAGTAACATGTATTTAAAGGAGGTTAATGATAAAAAGAAAGTTCCCATTTAGACCAATGTATTTGTAGCAACAGTTTAATAGCAAAACAAAATAAAAACAAAACTAGAAGCAAAGTAGATCCCTATTGATTTGGGAATAACTAAGAAAACTGAGGTACGTGAATATGATGATTATTGCATTATAAATAACAATAAATCTGAAGGATTCAGTGAAGTACAGGAAGATTTATATGAACTAGTACAAAGTTCTAAGAAACTTAGAACTTGTTAAGAAAATAACAAGCAAAATAACTTACAGCAATGAAAATGAAAAAAACAATAAAAATTAAAACTGAATACTGTGAAATTATTATGATGAAGCTTGATCCAAAAAAGATATTTGACAGATCCTCTTCACTGCAAAGATGAGTGACTACTGCATATATACAGTCAAACTTGGTTAATCTTTTTGCTATTTTTCTTTCATTCTATTTTATTCTTTAAGTGAAGACTGTCTGGATCAGGGCAAAGAGAAGAATATAAGTAAGTATACTTAGAAATAAAAATAATATAAAGACAAGATATCAATACAAAGTTAGAAGAAAAAATACTAGTAAAACAAAATGTTTCTGGTACTGTATTTCTGATGAAAAGTTGATATCTCTTTAATTTGGATACTAAATATGAAAATCATGTATATTTTAATTCTTCATTTGCCATAAAGTTAAGGACCAATTAAATCTATCTTCAGGAAAATTGGCAAAATTTCAAACAACATGCAGAAACAAAAAGTCTGCAAGAGTTTAAAAACAACAAACTATTGAAGAGCTAGCAAATGCCTCCATTTCTTCATCGCTCACTACTCATTCCTGAGTTTCTTGTATTCTAGCTTCCTTCTCTACAACTATAGTGATGCTGTTGTCTTCAAAGTTGCATTGACATCCTAAGTGTTAAATCTAATATTTTTATTTTGTTGTTTGTTTTCTCATAGCTCTCATTTTCTCTGACGCCTCAGCATCATTTGATACTTTAGATGAGGAGTTTTAAACTCAAATAGAAATGGGCCACTAAACAAACATAAGGATCTCTGAAGTTTCATGTTAAATTACACATCAGATATTGAAATTAGTAATGGTGTATTTTATTTATGCTGTTAAATATTTCCTAATTACATTTTAATCTGGTTCATACGTACTCAACCACAAAGCTCCTGAATTCAAATCTTAATATATTCTTGTCTCTTTGAAAGTCAGTACAATGAAAGAAAAATCATGTCATTACTCTGGCCTTCATTTTCCCCATGGTAAAATCAGAGGCTGTGGGTAACAGTGGATAGACCACAGGACCTCAAGTCAAGAAGACTCTTCTTTCTGAGCTCACCTCTGGCCGTAGACACTTACTAGCTATGTGATTCCGGGCAAGTCACTTAACCCTGCTTGCCTCAGTTTCCTTATCTATAAAATGAGCTGGAAAAGGAAATGGCAAGTCATTTCAGTATCTCTACCAGGAAAACCACAAATGCAGTCATGAAGAGAAATGACAAATGACAAATGAGAAAATAATCCAACAACTATTATAATGAAAATAGTCCTGAATTTAAACTCAGAGGCCCTGAGTTTGAGTAGAGACTCTGCCACTTATTACTTGTGTGATTTTGGGTCTCAGTTTATCTGTTAAAAATAAGCAAATAAAAAAGGAAAAACAGAGGTAGACTAGATGACTTCAAGGGTACCTTCCAGCTCCAATCTACAATTTTATCATTAAATGCATTTACTCTATAATCCTATACTGCACTCTCCTTCCTTGAGATAGCCAGATAGTGCCATTGATAGAGAGCTGCCCAGGAGTCAGAAAGATGGACATTCAAATATAGCCTCCAACATTTAACAGTAAAATGGTGATACCACCTACCTTCTAAGTTGTAAGAATAAAATGAGGTAATGTTTGTAAAGTACTTAGCACAGGGTCTAGCACATAATAAACACTTATCAGATTCTTGTTTTGTTCCTTGATTGCCTTGATACTGTTTCCTTTTCCCCTCCTACCTCTCTGATGTTTTCTTCTGTCTTGTTACTGTTTCCTATTTTGTCTATGTCCGTGTCTCCCAAGACATTGTTATTCATTCTCTTTTACTTTCTTCTACACTCTTTCCCTTGATAATCTCATGCTTTCCTGATAGCTTCAGACATCACTGTTATATTCATTAACTCTCAAATATTTATTCTTAATGCTTCTCCCTAAGCTCCAAACCCAAATGTCCAAATATCTACTACATGGCGCTATTTAAATGTTGCATTACAATGTCAAATTCGTATCCAAAATGCAACTTATACCTTCCCCCAAACCTTTCCACTAATTTCCTGATTTCTATTGAAACAATCCTTCTAATCATGAGTATTCATAACCTTAGCATCATTTGGACTCCTATTTTTCACTGTCCATATATCCAATAAAGTTAATGTTTTGGTTCTGTCTTCAAAATATTTTCTCATTTTTCTCCATTTATTTCCATTACCATGTATGTCTACTAGGAACCATATCCAGTATTTCCGCAATCTGCTAATAAGTCTCACCCTCCTTTAATCAATTTTACCCCAAGTGTAAGATTATGATCCTTTCTCTATACCACTTAAAAATTTCTACTGACTCAACCTTGTTCGACAAATACATGATGGTCCAACCTCAGGCTGACATCCAAAGCTCTTCACAGTTTGCCTTCAGTCTACTTTTCCAACCTTATCTCCATCTTCTCCCCAAGGTATTTGACAATTTGCCCCAAATGTGATATTTGCTATCTGGTACTTTTACCTCACAGTGACTTTGTGTAAATTGACCCACTCCCATAAGGAAAGAAGGAAAATGACTTTGTGTAGAAGGAAGTAAGAAGAATTGTGGGAGACAGGGATGTGAAATCAGAGTGATGGCTGCTATGAAGAACAGAAGGCCTCCATCAGTACTTCTGAGTCAAAGTTCTATGGCTATAGTTTATCCTATACATGTCCTAAGTGAGATGTGCACTATTAAAATCTTTTTTTTGAGTGGAAATTCTGAGCAACTTCATTCACTTTCCCTCTTTTCCTCCACTGAAGATGTAAATGTAATATCTTTGCGATATTTCTCTTGGAGCCTCAGAGACATCTACGCTTGCGTATTTCAAACCAAGCAAGTAGTCAGTCGACTAATATTTATTAAAAATATACTCTGTGCTAGTTACTGTGTTAAGCACTAGGGATACAAGGAAAGGTTTATTTTGTTTCTTAAACCAAAAGATGTTGTAAAATTGTTGAGAAACATAGTTGATAAATTGTGTGCACTATTGTGTGAATTCTGTGCTGAAGGAAGATGGTGTCATTTGAGAATGACCAGAGAGATAAATATTTAAAATGGCAGTATTTGCAAAAGCAAAAATTCTACATGAGTGCTCATAACCAAAGAAATTTATTTCTCTGTTTTAACAATTTCCCAGAGCAAAGAGAATACATTTGCTAGGTTGTTGTTGTTTTTTTTCTGGTCATTAAAATAAGTCAATAATAGTGTGGGAAGCTGTATCTAGTCAGGCTTCCACCATCATCTGTGACCTGGTTTGAAAGGAAACAACTCCCATAAAAGGAAAATGGAACTAAGAAGTAACTAAAAAGAAAGCCACAACCCAAGGGAGAAGTAGTCTGGTCCCCAGAAAGGTCTTTTTCAAAGGTGCTAAGGAGGGAGACAGACTCAGACATCTACTTCCCTACTCCTAAACCATTGTTACATCTTTCAAATACAGAACAAGAAAAAGAAAGAAGAAAGTTACATGACAACTTTATTATATATTTGAAAAGAACAGCGAGTTGTACATAATAGGTTTACAGTTTCATGTACAATCATGTTTTTTTTCTATTCCAACACATTTTGGAAATGCTTGTTTTATTTTTAAGTCTAGAATAAAATAAATAAAATTTTAAAAACAAATACATAAGGCTCATAAAGAAGCAGCCTCTGCCAAAGATGTGCCTCTTCTGTCTGCCTACTATTCCTCTCATTTCTGGAATCTCTCATACTGTATGTTTTATAAATGGAAACTTTCCTACCTCATGATTGACTACAAAGAGACCTCCTGATCACTTGCTGCCGGTGACATCAGAAATGAGTAACCTATCCCTTCCTATTTAAAACCACTGGGCCAGTGACTTGCCCTAATTTGTGAACTATGTAACCCATATATTTTGATAAAGAGTTATGATTAGGAGCTTCATAAAGAGTGCAAATATTGATGGAAGTTGGATGAGTCAAGTCAAGAAGGTAGTGTCTTGTAAGATAACACTTTTTCATACCATAGCCTGAAGATTATTTTTCATCTTAGTTTTGGTAACAGTGACACCCATCTGGTGGCTGACAACTTTACCCTGAATCCTTTGCATTTTCTCATTTCCATGATGTTTCAAGGTATGCCTCATACCTGCCCTTGCATGAGTCAAAGCATATCTGTAACAAAAATCTATTGCTTTTATGATCAGACAGTTCTACTTTGTATGAGAAAGAAACTAATCTCCAGTGTAAATGCATTGAACTGGAGCTCATTATTTCCAACTTGTATTACACTTATTTGTGCACATCTTATATCCCTTACTAGGTTGAAGATACCTGGAATATAGGTACACTATCTTCCTTATCTTTACATTTCCCTCAGTACCTGGCATAATGCCTCATATGTGATAAGTGCCTCTGGTATTAAGTTTATGAGAATTTCCTTGGTGGAAAGAAGCAAAATTTTTCTGTGCTTTATATTTTGTTTTCATTTTTTTTTTTTACTATCAGTAATGTTAACAAATACCTTCCTTCACTTCATTCAAGTTAACACATATAAATACACCAGGAACAGTTTTGTAAACTGTCACTATGTTTTGTTCAAATCAATTTTTTTTGGTTGCTTTCAGAAAAAGTAGTTCTGTGGTACTGTGTGTGGTGTCCATGTGACTTAGGGATGATGATGATGATGATGAAGGCAGAAGGAAACATGCATTTATTAAGCATCTAATAGATGTCAAGCTAATGGCTTTACAAATAACTCATTTGTTCTTCAGAATAACCCTTAAACATGGGTGTAATTATCTTTACTTTACAATTGAGAAAATTAACTTGTTTATGTTGTGACCTTTAACTCATAAATACTTAATTATTGTGGTTGGTATAGAACATGGGATGTTGGTCCAAACCAAATTTCTGGAAAACTTTATGCCAACAGTTTTGTCAAACTGTGAATCTTGACCCTGGTAGCTCAGGTCTTTGGATTTATCAAATGCTAGGCTACTAGGTTTATTTGCCTCTGTCCATTACATACTTAACCAGTTTTATTAATAAATGTGTGCATTTTAACATTACTATCTATTTTGATAATTGTTTTATAATATAATTGCAGATCTTCTTGTGCTTTACCTCTTCTTTCTCAATTTTTTCCACTATCTTCCTGAAATTCTTGACCCTTGTTACTGAATTTTGTTATGTCTTTTCTAGATATATAAAGAAATCCATTTGTAACTCTGTGTCACAAGGAACAAGTAAATTAATTTATGTATTATCTTTATTTGTATTATATTGTCATAACCCACTCATGAGCAATTACTATGTCTCCAGTTATTCAGGTCTGACTTTATTCTGTACTGAATCTTTTATAGTCATACTTAGAGAGTTTTTTAATGTATCTTTGCGGCAGTGAAGTAGTATTGTGGATGGAGTGGTGGGCTTGAAATCAGGAAGACTCATCCTCATGAGTTCAAATCCTGCCTCGTATACTTACTAGCTATGTAATCTTGGAAAAGTCACTTAACCCTCTTTACCTCAATTCCTCATCTGTAAAATGACCTGAAGAAGGAAATGGCAAAGCACTCCAGTATTTTTGCCAAGAAAATCCCAAATACTGTCATAAAGTCAGACACAATCTGAATAACAACAATGTGTGTCTTGATAGATGGACTCTCAAATACGTTATGTACATGCTAAAGTAATTTTTAATTTAATTTTAGATTTAAAACTGTTGAGCTAAGCAGTCTTTTTTTATGTGCTTTTTAAAAAGAACTTTCGTGATGGAGCAAAACAGGAGGAATAGATGAACTACAAAGAAATTGGATCGCTTTGACTGACAGCACTTTTTCAATAGCAGTGTTTTTAACCCAGGTCTATCTTGCAAAGTTTATTTTCCCTACCACTAGCCTTGAAAGCTTCCTATCCTGACTGTAGCCAGAACTGAGGGAAAACTAGCAGACAGAACTCTATGCAACAAGTGTGTGCTTATAACTATTCAGGGCCTGCTTTCTTGGTTTATGGATTTTCTACACCCTTCTCATCTGTTTCTTTGCTCCTAGTTGTTTCTTTGCTGATTATCACCTTGAAAAGAGGGTGGAAAGGAAAAACAGGCAAAACTCAAAGCAATCTGTTTACCTATTTGTTAGCTGTTTAGTTTAGGATTGTTTAAATTTTTAGGCTGGAATGAACAGACAGAAATAATTAACTAAAATTTGGAATTTTATTACCTCTAGATTTCTACTTTCCCTTGTTATTGATGCTTACAACTAACATAGATAATTTAAAAGATAAGAAGAGGGACTGGTTTTTTTATTTCATTTCTATAGGGAATGATCATGTGGGTAAATGCTATTTCTACCTTATCTAAAACTTAAGCGTTTCAAAGAGTTACCTTGGGCACTAAGAAGTTAAATAACTTCCTCAGGGTCAAGCAGCCAGTAAAAGTCAGAGGTAGGATATGAATTCAAATCTACTTGGCTCTGAGGCAGGTTCTATACACTATACCATTCTCCCTTGTAAATGTAATAAGGAGTTTTTTTTTTTACTTCCTTTTATTGTTTTATTATTTAGGGGTCAGGGACATTTCTCCTGGATATTTGACTGACTGAAGCCTGTCTCTTGTTAATATTAACCTCACCTGGCTAAAACCTGATTCATTAAATGAAAGTATTAAGGGAAGATTTATTTATATCTTCCAGGTATAAAAGCCAAAAGGGAATTTGATATTCTCAAAGTAATTTAATTTCTTTTATTTGTGGAAATATCCCCTGGATCTGACTCTTGGTTATCTTTGTAAAATGTAAATCTCTCCCTCTCAATTAGCCCATTGAATTTTTTTAATATAGCCTTCTAGCATTACACTGTAGATTTTTTACAAACTCCGTGTTTAAATTTTTAATTTAGTTTGTTTACTTGATTGTCCCAACTCAGTTTGTTTTACCTTAATAACATTAGAAGAAGCATGAGATCATGATTCTGTTTAACTAGGTTTGTGTGTAACCTTTATGGAAGCCATTAAGATTGTTTTAGGTTAACAAAATTATCTCTCTGTCTCTCTGGTGTAATTTTTCTCCATAAAAAGTTTTGTCCAAATGCCAATCTTGGTTCAGGGTTATTTTTTTCTACATCTGGAACCTGTGATTTAACAAAATAAAACAAGTTTTAATCTCTAGAATTTCTATGTTGTGATAGCATTATTCTGCAACAGCTACCTATCATGTGAACTCAGTGGAGAATATTTTTCCCATGATATAAATAACTGAAAAATCTTAGAGAAGTATTTTTACTAAGGGTGATTCTGTTACCTGAAAAATAAATTGATCTCATCTGAGCGAAATTTTGCCACCAACATACCTGTTTCATTCTCTCTTTAGTTTTCCTTACGTTTTAGCTATTCCATATTCCTCATCATAAGTTCTGACTGTACATCAATGAAATCACCAATCTGCAGTTTAAAAAAAAGCCACTTTATATTTATCAAGTTTTTTTTAATTTGGAAGGAAGAAGTAATTTCTGAGATGAGATTATAATGAGGCACTAATTTCAAAATCTCAAAACATAGGAGAAAGAACAATATCTCATAGTGAAGGAATCCCACATGACAGATTTGAGCAAGCATTGGCCTCTTCCCTGGCTTTGGGAAATGGGTTTGATTCCTGGACCTGATGCTCATTCGACTTGAGATTATGTGAGTATATAGAGACAGAAATAGATAAAGACATACACAAATAGATATAGAGAAATAAATACACAGACACTTGGACTTATACTTTTCTTACTACCTTGTTATGGTGGAGGGGACTGCATAGCTAAATAAAAATGTGTGCTATGCCATGCAGGGTTACCCAAGACAAATAGGTCATAGTGGAGAAGTCTGGAAAAAGATGATCCAGAGAACAGAAGCAAACAACATCAATATTTTGCCAAGAAAACCCCATGAACACTATTAAAATGATAAGATATATGACATAGGTCAGAAGACATCCAATACATTATTAGGGAAAACAGCTATAAGTACCTCCAGAAACAATGAAGCAACTGGGTTAAAGTCAAAAGGAAACTCATCTGTGGATGTCTAGCGATAAAAGAGAAGACTGATGCTGTAAATAGGGTCATGGAAGGAACAAACGTGAGCTTAGACAAACTTCTGGAGACAGTAGAGTATAGAAGGGCATGCATGCTATGGTCCATGGGGGTCATGAAGAGTTAGACATGACTAAATGAATAAACAAGAACAAGGCAAGTACTTTGTAACCCATGAAACATTCTATAAATGTGAATGAAGATTATTATTGAAGTAAAACTGAATGTTCTCCAAAAACGACAGAACTAAAACAAATTGGTCTGCAAGCAAAAATGTCAGAGTAAACCCATTATTATTTGTAAAGTAAATTAATCTAAAGCCAATTCTTCCTTGTGTTCCCCTAGAAATCCAAGTTATCTCTATTCCCCCTAAAGAGAGAAATAGGAGACAATTCAGCTTTTTTTCTTGACTGTATTTAGCTTGGTGCCTTTCCTAAAACTCTCAATTAAGTTGAGAAAATGGATATTTTCTGGAAATGTAGATAATCTATAAAAAGTTGAAGGATTTTCTTTCTGTGATATTTTTTAAACAATTCACTATATTCCCTTTCTAGTTAAATTTAGGATACTCCTCCCGTATAGAAGGCTGACTGTCAGGAAAAAGATTAAGGGGAATGGAAGAGAGGTGAAGGGAGGCACAGCACTTATCAAAACTTTAATACAGAAGACTAACATGGCACCTGACCCTGTGGTCTTAAGAATCCGGTCCAGTCAATTCAATTCAAATAGTATTTATTGAGCCCTTACTTTGTTCAAGACTCAGTGCTAGATTCTGGATACAAAGACAAAATGAAAACCAGTCCTTGCTTTAAAGGAGCTTACATTCTCTTCTGAGCAGGCCACCGTATTTACACAGTGAAGTAAACATAAATTTTCTGAAAAGAGGGTGCACTAACTAATACTGGGGGGATTAGCAAAGACTTTCTATGAGAGTGCATGAACTTTCAATTCAATTCACCAAACCTGTATTAAATTTGGAATAAGATGACATGGGCTCAATTTCCATCTCGGAGACTTACTCTGTGATGTTGGGCAAAAGCATTTCACTTCTCTGGGCCTCAATTTCCTTATCTGGAAAATAAAGGGACTGGACTACATGATATTGAACACTCCTTCCAGCTCCAAATCTATGAATATACTAAACCTTAGGTATTTAGACTAAGATTGCCTTGAGGTACAGCCCTCAAGGATGCTACATTTATCAGCTTGTTATTATGTAGCTTTCCTGTTGTTGACCTATCAGATTGTGAGTTCTCTGAAAGCACACACTATCTCTTGCCTTTCTTTGCATTTCCGTCATTTAGCACAGTGCCTGGACCAGAGTAGGCATTTAAATATTTTTTCGACTGACTGACTTACTGGGGATATAACAGGTAAAATAATAGGTAAATAAGAGACAAATTGGGGAAATGAGGAATATTAACAACTATTGCACAGGTTTCTAATCTTTTCTTCTGTCATGGGCCTCTTGGCAGACTGATATCTTTCTAAGAATAATGTCTTTAAATGTATAAAATATATAATATTATAAAAGAAACTAATTATATCAAAATACAATTAAATATATATATATATACATATATAGTTTAAAAATTCATGGAACTCCTGGGGTAAGAACCAGAAGTATCAGTGAAACTTCCTGTAGGAGGCACCCATACAGAACCTATAAGGAAAAAAGAGAATACTAAATAGTAAAAGTCAGGCGAGGGTCTTTGACATGGTCTTTTAGTGACTATCCAACTCCTGTTGGGTACCCTAAAATTTCAAGTTGCTACCTGGGAGTTAGGTATGCTTAATGGTTTTGCTTTTTGTTACCAAATGTAGCTAATTTAATGATGAAGTTACAGTTCCCAGAGGCAGCAGGAAGGTTCTTCCTTATTCGATGACTATTAAAGATCATGAAAATACCAGAATGATCAAAAGATCACAAACAACCATGGACTATACAGACAAGTAATAGGAAAATAATCTCTTCTGTGCCAATCTATGGAACACATTTCAATCTGAGGAGCTATTAACAGTAAGTGGGGTTGCAAAACCCATGGCTCTCTGAAGCCAAACCCATAGCACCTAGTTTTTCTGAAGACAAAAAATAGTTTCCTTTAATTTCCAATCAAGGACCTAGCTAGTAGACTAAGATCTTGGAGCTAAATGGGCAAATATCACAAACTCCCCATCATCATTTTATTCCTTGTCTGGTGATGGCTACTACATCGTCATCAAGAAAACTCAGCTTATCCTTAGAACTGGACAGATGATGCTTTCTGCCCAACCTCATCTCAGGAAATTTTCTGACTGGGAAAATAAAAAGACAATAAACAATTTAAACCCCATGAACTGTAATATTTTGGTAATGTAACTTTGGTAAAGTCATTTTAGCTTTTCATCAATTTAAAGCAAATGTATTAACTGGATCATATGTTTTCCTGGTTCATTAAAATACATGCTAAATTTTCCTACATGCATACACACATATATAAACATATATATGTATGCATGCATGTGTATGTATATGTGTGTACACATACATGTATGTGTGTATATATTCCTACATAGACAGGTAGATATAAAATAAGTGCATATCAACGCAATACACAGACTTCAAGCCTGTATTATTAGAAGACCAATGAAGACAGATTGATTTATTTTCAAGAAGGGGGAGTGGAGGACTAAGAAATCAGGTCACTAAAGGCACCTTCAGTTATGACTAAACATATGCCATTTGATTTGTAGCACAAATAAAAAATGTCAAAGTAAATGAAACTGTAATAATTTTATAGTTTTATTAGGTGATTCTTAAAACTCTCATTCCTGTTCTACACAGGACATGGTATATTTTATACAATAAATGTGTTGATGAAAAATGATCTGCAAGCTGAGTGCAGTTGTGTTTGACTTATGTGACCCTATGGCCTTTTCCTTGGGGTTTTACTTGGCAAAGATACTGGAATTGCTTGCCATCTCATTCTCCAACATGTCCCATTTTATAAATGAGGAATTCAGGCAGATAGGGGTTAAATGATTTACCCAGGGCTACACAACTAGCAAGTATCTGAGGCAGGATCTAACCCCAAGCCTGATGCCCAGTGCACCACCTAGCTGCCCCCGCAAGCTAAATTACTGGAAATCAAGTCATCATTTAAATACACTAATAAAACTTCTTTACTTAAAAGAAGTTTATGTGGAATCCTTTTGCAAAGCTAGTATCTGTTACATTCAGAAAAAATATATAATTTTCAAAAGCAATTAATTGGCTACGTAGAAATATTGCCTGTCTGTTTGTTTTGCTAAACCAAGGTATAGGTATACATAGGCAATGTTCTCTATGTAATCTCAATTACTCAGGAGTTATGTCTCCCTACATGTAGGCAGCATGCAGGCAATCACAGGGCTGCCCTTCAGGGAGCTGTCACAAGCCCACCTGAATTATACCTGGATCCAGCAAAAGCAACTCTCTAAGACTATAAATTGTAGAATAGCTGTTAGTCTGAGTTGGTGGAAGGGGTTTTCTCAATAGCAGTGAAATCACAGTTCCAATTAAAAAAAAAAGGTACAGCTATATTACCAACCCACCAACCTACAAACATACACCTAAAACTTACAACAGAAATGTTCTATCATGTCTGTTGTTCTTATGTATGTAAAGGTTGTATCAGTAATTGGAGAATCATTGAGTATATCAATTAGAATAGCAGCAATAACAACAAAATAATTTGCTTTTACATCTGATGTTTTCAATTAAGCGCATTGAAATAAGGTGGAATGATAGTACGACATATTATGAGAGTTGGAAGCACAGGTCTACAATCCCACAGGGAGCATTTATTGGTTCCCTCTCCCAAATCAACTACTTATCTTTAAAAGGGGAAGGGGAGGAGAATAAGATTGGACTAGATGATGTTTAAGATGTTTTTCACATCTAAATTCTATTGTTGTAAAAGGAATCATAAAACGATAGAACATCAAATGTTTATATTTGAAGAATTTTAGGAGTACTTGTTATTATTTTCATATAACTCAAATTACATTTGATTTTTTTAAATTAACTCCATGACCAAAAGTTGGTTATATGTGACTATGTCAGGGTTCCCTTGAAAACAATTTGGTTGTTTTGGTTGACTGCAAACTCAACAAGGTTGAAGAATGCGATATGTGAACCTTCCTACTCTAAATAGTCAATGCTCCTAGGATGCATTAAAAATGATAGTCCCTAACCATGACAATCCATTTCCTACCTTTGTCCAGGAGAGTCTTTGTACACAGGGACTTTTATGTATGCAGTGTCTTCCCTCCTCAACTTCCCCTTGAAGGAATTTCTAGTTTTCTGCAGTGAGCCAATTCAGGTTCTACCTTTGTCAATTCCCTCCATTATCTGTGTATGCTCCTTCTTTAAAAAACTCTTTATTACTTTTCATGTCATTATACTTATTTATATACATATGCATTCTTTTCTTACCTGGTTTTACACTTTGGAATTCCTGAATGATTTATCCAACATGTCCCAGTCAGGAAACTCATCACTGGAATAAACTCATCATGTAAAACCTTATCAGCTTAACACCTTGCCTCATTACCATTGTCTGCCTCTTTGACTAGTCAGTGAGACCATGAACTCCAAATCTCCAGTTAAGGAGGGAGTTCAGTGCATAGATCTCATTTCTTACTTGGCTGCTCTACTGTGAGATTTCTTTGACTGACTTCTCTAGCCCCATCACCCTCACCCATAATCTGAAAGTATAGTAGCTATTCATGAGCTCAATCCCAACACTAATCAGTATGGAAGCTTTAACTTTTACCTATTCCCCTTTCTTAACCAATCTGAAGATCCTCTGCTCTTGGTAGTTTACTATATTGGTTCTAGACTTAGTGTAGACTCCAAGTTGGCTCTGCAGCTCGAAACTCTTGATCTCAAGCAATCTACCAGCTTCAACTTGCCTAGCAGAAGAGGCTACAGATGTTTATCACCATTTGTAGCAATCATTTATTTTAAAGCTTAAGCTATCACCAAGATTTTGTTTGTATTATCCAACCAAAGATGGTCATTCTATATTCATTCACTACATACACAGATACATACATGCCCACAATTTAATGTAGTGAACCATTATTTACTTATATTTACTCATGTTCGTTCATGTTTCTGAATCCTTTTCAATGGTGTCTCCATAACAATTTTTTTCATCCCAAGTCATAAGCTTCAAGAAGGCTGAAACTATGTATCATCACTAATATGACTACTATAATGTCATGTGTAAGTAGACATTGTGTATTTTATTCCTTTCCTCTTGACTGGCATATGGTTTATAAAGAAAAATTAAACAATTTACTTGAACTACATAGTTGGGACATTAGATATTTTCAAAAAGAGGGAAAAATATTTAACATATGTTTAAAAGTATTTTATTTTAATTAGAGAGTAGGTATGAAAATCGATTCTGCTAAAAACTAGCAAATCTAATCTAAAGAGATCATCACCTTTCTCTGAATGAGAATTTGATTCCATTTCTTTTCCTAACTTTTAAATGGAAAATATTTGTATTACCATGCCTGGAAGCATCACAAGTACAAATTTACAAAACTTTAGAACTTGTTGCACGTATTTGATAAATGTAAATATGATGTAAGAACTCAGAAAAAAATCATGGCATTTTGGTGGCCAGAAATTATTCTGGGATGAAAGATTTATTCATGGTCTTTCAGTAAGTCAGAGAGTTTCCATGCAAAGAATTACCTTATACAAACTTTAAATATACCAAAGATAAAATAACATATGTGAATATTATATTATATTATATACGGGGGACACCTCCCCTTTGGAACATCATAATGTAGGTTATTAATGAAAATTAAGCCTTTAAGATAAAAACTTCTACTTAATTTGAGTGATAATTTAAATATTACTACAACATATTTTCAATTATAATAATTCCGATTTGTTGATCAGACAAAAAATAATTACCTCTATACTAGTTACATACATTTTAAAAGAAAAAGATTAAGGAAATCATCATTGATATTCTATTGGTAGGAAATGCATTGCATTTTACATATACATACAGATATACACAGATATGTGTTCTCTATATAGAACATATATGTATATGTAAAATGCAAAGCTATTTTTGCCATTAGAACACAAGACTCTTGAGAGCAGGGCCTGTTTTTCATTTGTCTTTCTGTCTTTAGCATCTAACACAGCTCCTGGAATATAACCGGACACTTGTTGAATGTTAAATGTAAAAAATCAATAATGTTGCCATTATCGTTAATCAGTATCATGCCATTATACTTGACAGAGCTGGTAATTAATAAAATTATATAATAGCTAATACCTATTTAAGTCAGAGGTATTGATTCTTACCGGTAAAAAAAAAAAAGTGAAATTTAAATAAAGCCAGTATTAAAACTTCAAGCAGAAGTTTCTTCTTACTATCTTGCAGTAGTTTGTATAGTAACTCCAAATAGTATCTATTTGATTATGTTGCTTTGGGAAAACAAATACACAAGTATTAACATAAATTAAAGTGTCAACATAATATAAGGAGAATTTGATGACAATATGCTAATATAAAAGGATGCAGACCAAAGGAAATTGTAGAAAAAGGCATTTCAGTGAAAGGCCTATTATATTGTCTGGGCCCTTTTCCCATTTTGGAATAAGTAAAAATAGTCTTTTAAAATACTTTTAATTCATTTTTGTTAATAGTCTTTTCTTAAAGAAACAATGAAAATTCATACCTTAGATTTATCACTACCTTATATATTGTGGTACATATTTTACTCAGATATCCAAATTGATTTCTTTACTGTGAATATCCTAAAGCCCCAAATGCTTCGTGAATTCTCCTGGGTGTCTTAGGCTTAAGAAAAAGTCATAGAAGAAAATACTGTTTGCTTATGAGAAAATCATGAATAAATGTGCTTTTTCTCCTCCAAGATGTTTTGTTATGATGCATTTTTAACAACCAAAACCAAATTATGTTTGTAAATATCATATAGATACCTATATAGTGTAAATATCCCTGCACAGAGATATGACAGTAGATGTGTCAGTAACTGTGTGCAGAATCCAGATTTTAAAAGGAGAATATATTTAACTGTTAAAGGTGATATCCTTCATATTAGATAGGAAGCAAACACAAACTGTGCAGTTGACTGGAAATGCCACCTAATCCCTGCTTAATTAAAGCAATGTTCCAAACTCCTGTTGTGTTTAGGGAGTAAAGAGTGTGGGATGACTGATGTATGAAGAAAATAGCAGGCAGCATGGCTAATCTCAAAGACTTGGGAGCTTTGGAGCTACATAAATCAGGACGACTTTTTGAATAGCACAGTATCATTGCCATTCCACTCACGACTTTCGGGTGCTTCTTACAGCATACAGATCATTAGGAAACTTCTAAGCAATCAAGTAATGGGGGTCTGATGAAATTACTCAATCAATGCACAGGTTCAAAGTAGTTGCAGAATGTAGAACTGTATAGTTTTGATATGTCAAAAAAAGGAGGGGGGGAACCTTATTTATTGTTGCAAGGAAACTTACAATGGAAGTGAGTCATTTCAATATTTTTATAAGGGCATTGAATGCAATCTTTCTCAATTGCCATACTCCAGCAGCATACAAGGCAATAAGTGTTACCTGAGGCTCTTTCTATTAATCCTAATTCCACCAACAATCAGACCTTGCAAACCTTACAAAATTAGCCCAGGAGGAAAGCAGTCAAATTAAAGAGTTGCAAATTTGAAAGATCAATATAAATGTCTTCCACTTTAAGGCAAATAGCTCAATTTCAGTCATATTCTGATATTTTAATATATCAAACCATTGTCGTGGCAAGCTTGCATGTTTATTAAAATGTCAAGATTTATTAATTTGTTTACATATTGCAATGCCATGCTTAAAGTCATATAAGTTCCCTACATATTTGATATGTGATTCACCACCAAACAGCTTTAAAGAACCTATCAGAGCAATTTTTTATTTCTTTTTTCTAGTATTAAGTAAATTGCATGTTACAGATATTTTACACCTGGGCATATCACATGAACTTATGAAAATGTTTTATTTCTACATGTCTTCTCATTTTTCAGAACTGTAACATTTTCCCTCTTTTTTCTTTTTGAATATAGCTGCAACTTATTTCTAAGCAAATGTTGTTTTCATTAAAAATAAAATAAAGTCAATCATCAACTTAAAGCCAGTTAACATATCTTTCATAAACTGAATACTCTAAACACTTTGTATATGTTAAATATCACTTGGAATTTTTCACATATAAGTTTCTTTTGAAGGTAATTGCAATGCTTCTGGATGTTGTATGAGGGAACAAATTGATATTGTTTAAATAAAAAGTTTGCTTGTTTTCTTTAAAGAAAATATTTTGAGATCATTTCGTTTCAATACAGTATAAATGGTTTAAAGCCTAATGAAACAATCATCAATTTGCCAGTTTCATGGCAGCATAAATTGGTCTATAAAAGAGCCTAATCCTCTTGTCAAATGTACTAATTGTATTCCAGTCAAATTTAATTGTGTGAAAAGCAACCACTTTCCTATTTTCTTTTGGGGAGGATTCACTTAGGTAATATATTCAACCATCAGCAGCAGTCTAAAGAAACATGGATGGAGTAAACAGTATTGATAGATCTGCCAGTTATAAACAAATCATCCAGGCCACACTAGCTGTGAACACAGTGCCAGGAAAAAGCAGTCCTTTCCTATTTTGAAACACATGCCCAAATTGCACTGCACAGTATTATTCATCCAGTAATGAAAGACACAATGCTTCTTTAAGGATTTACAAATGATATATTCATTATGCCACAGATAAACAGCAAATGAGTATTTATCCTTAAGTCTATTCCTATGAAGTATGTCTAGTGTAATGTACAATGCCCTAATCATAAGACATACTACAAAGGCTTAATGATAAATTTACAGTCTTAAATTACTCATAAATATGGATCGCTATCTCTTTAAAAGGAGATATAGTTTGTTCCTGAACTTTGATCAGGACATCACTACTGTGCTAGTACAAGAATACCAGAATCCATGCCCCCAAAAGTTATGGATGCAGTAGAGACCATTTGCTCATGGACAACACCGAATGTGGAAATGCATCCAGGACAGCAACCTTAGTCACACAGCTTCAGGGATTTCTAAATGTTGGTCTTGCACAGAACACTTATAGTACTACAGATATAAATGATATGAAAAGGTAGATGTGTTTACCAAGACAACCTTTAAGACTAAAGCTACCCTGTAGCTATAGCGTCTGTCATGACTGAAAGTGCGCACAGACAGGAGCTTCATTTCAGCAGGTGCTGCCAACCCTGGGAGCAGGTTCCCATTTCCGAACTGGGTGTATGGGGATGGTTGCGGAGGGCAGTAGAGAGTATATGGAAGTCAGGATGGGGGATAAGCTACCTCTGTTTGCAGAGCACTAAACAGTGCAGCTAGTTAAAAATCCTGTGATCTGAAAAAATTAGTAAAGTAGGGCCGTTCTGCAGCCTAGGAAATGAACCCTGGTAATCAAGAGATACCTTTTCCTTTTATTTCTCTTTCTATAAAGAGAATCGTTGCAGCAATGCAGAAAAAAAGCGAACGATCAGGTCTCAGTTGTGTTACCTCCTATCCGAAAGGCAGGAGAGTTTTGAGAAGGAAGCTAAAAGCTCCATGCATAATATAAAGCTCCCCATCCCCTCTTAACCCTTTCCCAGCCTCAGACGTTCCTCTGCCTGCAGTGGTGAGTCTGTCTGTCCGTGTGCCCTTCTTGCTGCCAATAGGTGGGGCCACCAGCATCTCCAGCGGCAGAACGCCACACACCAATTGCCTTTTCTCATTCCTAGGCAACTCCTACTTTACTGTACTAGGGGGAGGGGTGAGGGGCGGCGGGGGAGGAGTATGTGTGTAAAAGGGAACAAATGAATGTAGTCTCTGCTCTTCGACCCTCGCTTACAAAGGGATCCGGGTTTCAACCACTCCTGTTATCTCTGACCTGGGGAGGACGGGAGGGCATGGAAGATCTGGTACTGCCAGCCTCGCCGGCCCAATTTCTCCTGCTCAGATTCTCCTGGTGGAGAGCTCTCAGGCAGTTATCATGCCTGCTAGGGACAGCTCCTTGAGCGCGCGCGGAGGGGAGGGGAAGAAAGAGAGAATGAAAGAGGAGGAGGAAGGATGGTGATGGTGATAAAATTCAACAGCCTCTTTAACCACGGTGGGGAAAAGAGCTGGGAAACTGAACCGACTCACGTTGCCAAACCACCTGTTCGCTCGAAAAGAAGCCTTTCCACTCTTTTTGCGAAATATATCCCATACCTTCTGCTGTCCAAAAACAATCCTTCAAAGGAGCAAATAAGTACCCGGGGAAGGGTCCATTAGATTAAACTTCTTTCGTCTGACACTTGTATTCAGCACCTACTGCCTACCCTAACGCCCTGATCTACACATACCCCTCCAAAACCACCAGGACGACTTTCAACAACCCATCATATGTCAAGATTTGAGCAGCTTGGTTATTAAAAATAATAATAGTGGTATAGCAAGTGTAAGACGGATGGAAGAGCAAAGGGATATAGAACAGAACAGGGCTCAAGGAAGGAAGGAAGGAGAAATAAAAAGGAGAAACAGAAAGGGGGTAGAGTACAACAGATATATAAAGGTGGCCAGTATTCGCAGGGGCCCGTTCTTACCGATGTGAATGATTGAATCCGCAATCACTGAGTCCCAGGTTCGAGACCAGCAGATGGACATAACCAAGAGCAAGGGAAAAACTTCCATATCCTCTTGTGTTGTATATGGGTGTGTTTTTAAAATCTCTAGCTATATTTATATGTGTACAGTCGAAAGAGTTTCAGGTAACGATGGAGTTTAAAGAGGCTTTAAAGAAAAAGAAATCCGATCGTTGGAGGACAGGTTTGGCAGCTGACGAAGAAGGCGAAGGGATATGAGGACAATTCCAAAACCAGAAGGGCTCCTTCGCTAAGCTGTGTCACTTTGAAGGGCTTTTTGGCATCCCCAGAGTTGTTTGCAGTTTGACTAAAGAAATGCATCCAGCCTCGAGTGCTGTGGGGCAGCTGTGGTTGTCAAACCAGCCCCATCTCTTGGGCAGGCTGGCGGGAGGGCGGGCGGCGGGGCCAGGGAACAATCCGTCCAGGTCTAGCCCGATGGCACCAACTTCCAGCAGCCCGGAACCCCCCCCCCCACCCCGCCCCTACCCCCTGCCGGATGTTCGACGCCCCTCCTCCCTCAACCAAAAAAAAATAAAACCCCAAACCCCAACCTCCACCAAAACAACCCGTGGAGAATGCCCAATCCTTGCCTTCGTTGAAAAAATCCAATAGCAGTAGCAGAGAAGCAGCGAGATTCCTGCAGGGAAAAAAAGCCCGTTGGCCAAGGTGGGGGGCAGGAGGGGGGCGCAGTAAACTTCGAAGTAATGCAGATAGTAATGCAGAGAAAATTCCCTTTCTTCGGAAGGAGGGGGAAGCCCGGTTGTCTGGCAGTAATGCCAGGTAGTGGAGCAGGCGATCGGCCGGCTGGCTGGCGGGAGCAGCGGTGTCTGGAGGGAGGCAAAGGATAGCAGCCGAGAGGGCTGCAGGCTCCTTTCGGAGCTTCCTGGCTGGCTGGATGCTGCGAGAGAGAGAGATCGAGAGAAGGGAGCTTGGCAGCTTCCACCCCAGCCTGCACGTTGCCTAGAAATGGATCACCTAGGAGAAGGAGCGAGCGAAAGAGATAACAGTGCCATCAAGCAGAGGGAGAAAAGAGAGAGGGAAAGAGAGACAGAGAGGTTCTAATAACCACCTCCTCCCCCTATCTGCAATCCGAGGGAGAAACAAAATAGTGCTCTCATTTCCCGTGGAATCTTCAACTAAGGGGGGTAGGGGGCGGGGGGAGGAGTTAAGAGGGGGAAAAACACGAGCTCGTGAAATAGACAAAAAAATCGGGAAGGCCTTTTTAAAAAGGCGAAAAGCCACCTACACATTCTATCTTGATCTTTTAACCTTGTAACTACAACAGGTACCACTTTGCCAGTTCTTGAATGGAAATAGCCCCGTTGGTTGAAAAATCAGGGACACCTAGCCACTAAGGGAGGAGACCTAGAAAGCTATTATTAAGCTTCTCATTTCAAAGTTTTATAAGGACAGGTGATGCCAATTACTTTCCAAACTGTGTTCTCTTGCCACCCTCCTACGCCCCCGTGATTTTGTAAGGGGGAGGAGGGTGAGAATTACTAAAATCTAAAACAAATAAACTAGATTGAAGAACATTGAAAGGCATAACTAAGATATTCTGTTATCCTAGAAGAGATAGCTTACTAACTATTTTATACAGATAAAATCCGAAGGAGGGAGTTGCTCTTCCATGGAGGGTGATTTGGTAGGGCTGAATGACAGCTCTGCCAAGCAGAGAGAATAGGTTTTGTCTAAGCTTTTCCCACATAACCATAGCACCTAAACTTGGCCTGTATGGCCCCTTCTTGTCTGGTATTTAATTTATCTTCCAAAAAGCTTTATTTGCGGCTTTTTAAAAAATGCAGGTGACCTACGGTCTAATTCAGTAAAAGTAGACATGATAGTACTTAAGGATAATTCCTATCAGAGTCCTTTAGGGAATCTTGAGGATATTTCACCTGCCTTTCAATGTCATATATAATGTCCTTTCTGATTCACTCCCACTTTCTTTAACCTCATTAACCTCTCCTCCCATAATTGAACTTTTCCCTCCCGTGAAGTCATTATATCCATCTTTCTTTAGCCCACAATCTAAATCTACACACTCCCAAACTCCAAGGCACCCCCTCCAACAACTTGCTT
The DNA here is from genome assembly GCA_028658325.1 of Potorous gilbertii. Classification (NCBI taxonomy): domain Eukaryota; kingdom Metazoa; phylum Chordata; class Mammalia; order Diprotodontia; family Potoroidae; genus Potorous; species Potorous gilbertii. The sequence goes on along the minus strand of CM053774.1, from coordinate 95,804,210 downwards.
ATATTTGCCTTTCTGTACTTGCATATTTTAAACTCTCACTGAGGGTGTAACAGAGGGCAACAATGGCAATGAGAACTGTCTTCTTAGAGGAGGTAGGTTCCACTCCTTCCTCTGCACGCATACTGGCTTCGTGACCCTGAACAAGTCATTTGAGCTTTCAATGATGGCAGCAACTCTCCAAGTCTTTAAATTATAGAGAAAAAGGTCAACATGTATATATATATATGTATATATTACCTCTGAGAGTTTCCTGAACTGATGGAATCACAGATCTAGTCCCTGTCCCTAACCCTATATTTCATTCCACCTACCTGAAACACTGTCTTATTCCACCAGTCTTACAGCCTCTATCAAGTCATCCCATTTACTTTTACAAATAAGAGACATAGACATGTAACAACAATCACTATATTCAAGGAATATGCCTTCGTTGAAATATGTTTTCTTTGGTTTACAAAGTACTCTAATGTTTGATTAAACCCAAAGATCAAAGCTCTGGGGGCAAGAAGTCACTATTTAACAAAATCTGCAGAAAAACTGGAAAGTAGTTTGGCAGAAATTAAGCATAGACCAACAGTTCATGTAAGGTCAAAATGGTACATGATTTAGACATAAAGGATGATATCATCATAAGTTTAGAGGAACATGGAAGACTATACATCAGTTTTATGGAAAAGGGAAGAGTTCATGACCAAACTAGGGAAAGAGAGGATCAAAGAAGTTAAAATAGTCTTTAATTACAATGAAATTCAGCAGTTTTTCCACAAACATGCCAATGCAACCAAATTAGAAGGGAAGAAGGAAACCAGGAGGAAATTTGACAGTAAGTTTCTATGATAATGGTCAAAGAATAGGAAAAGGCATTTTTCAGGTGATATCAAAACTATCAATAGTTGCATGAAAAGCATTCTCTATATAACTAATAACTAGAGAATTACCAATTAAAACAATTCTGAGGTACCACCTCATATCTATCAGATTGGCTAACATATGACAAGAAAGGAAAATGAAAAATGATGGTGGATATGTGGAAAAATTGGAACACTAATGCACTATTGGTGGAATTATAAACTAGACAAACCATTCTGGAGAGTAATTTGAAACTCTACCGAAGAGCTATTAAATTTGTGCATATCCTTTGACCCCAAAATGCCACTACTAGGTTCCCAAAGAGATAAAAGGAGAAATAAAAGGATTTATATGTACAAAGATATTTATACCAGCTATTTTCTATGGTGACAAAGAATTGAAAATTGAGGGGGTGCTCAATGATGGTGGAATGACTGAACAAGTTGGGGTTATGATTGTGATGAAATAGCTATAAAGAATAATTAGGAGAAATGTTTTAGGAAAACCTGAGAAGAATTATATGAAGTGATACAAAATGAAGTCAGCAGAAACATGAGAATATTTTACATAGTAACAGCAATATTGTATTGATGACCAACTGTGAAAAACTTAGCTACTTTGAGCAATAAAAATGATCCAGACTTGCAAAGGTCTCATGATGGAAAATGCTCTTTACCTCCAGACAGAGAACAGATGAACTCTGAGTACAGATTGAAGCATACCATTGTTCACCTTATTTTTCTTGATTTGTAAATTAAGCTAAATTTATTTTTGTTACATTTTTAAGTTTTGAACGGCCCCCTCTTTCCATTCCATGCTGTGCTAGAGAAGGGCACAATTTGACATAGATACATGTGTGTACATATGTATATATGTGTAGATACACATATATACATATGTACACACATACATATACAACCATACTAGGCATACTTCTATTTATTATCTGCATAGGTCTTCTGTAGGCGATTTGAGTATAATACAGTAATTTTGTTATTTGCAATTATGTTTTAAACAATATTGCTATTACTGTATACAACATACTCTTGGTTCTGCACATTTCACTCCACTATTTCATGCAAGTCTTTCTATGTTTTATTCTAAATTCAACCTGCTCACCATTTCTTATAGCACAGTAGTATCCTATTACATATACCACAACTTATTTAGCCATTCCCTGACTGATGGACATCCCCTCAGTTTCTAGTTCTTTGCCACCATAAAGGGAGCTACTATAAATATTTTCCTTTTCCCCTGATCACCTTGGGAAACAGACCCAATAGTGGTATTACTCAAAGAATATGCACAGTTTTATAACTCTTTAGGCATAATTCCAGATTGTTCTCCAAAGTAGTTGGAATACTTCCCCATACCATCAACAGTGTATTAGTGTCCCAATTTTTCCACATCCTTAGTATTTCTGATTGTCTACAAATAACCATAAAGTTTTATGCCTTGATATGTGGTCACTTTTTTAAAAGATAAAATATGCCACTCAGAAAGTTATATTCCTTTCTATTCCCCTTCAATTCCTTCCTGATATTAATCATATTTAGCTCATCTAAGATTTCATTAATTTCCTTGATTTTTCTTATTTTTTTTAGTAGATTTATCTAGTTCTGAAAGGAGAAGGTTAAAGTCCTCTACTACTATGAATTTGCTATCTGCTTCCATCTATAACTCATTTAGTTTTTTCTTTAACAATGTGGGTGCATTTGGTGCATATAGGTTTAGTATTGATACTGCTCCATTATCTATGGTTCCTTTTATCATAATGTAGTTTCCCACTTTGTCTCTGTCATTAAATCTATTTTAGCTTTAACTTTGTCTGAGATCATGATTCCTACCCCTGCTTTTTTCATCAGCTAAAGCATAATAAATTCTACTCTAGCCTTTTATTTTTACTATGTATGCCATTTTTAATGTGTTTCTTGTAAATATATTGCCAAATTCTGAGTTTTATTTTTTATAATTTATTTTATTTTTAATTTTATGGAAACAAGCATTTTCAAATCACAGTATAATTTTTAAAAAAAGATGGTTGCACATAAATCTGCAAATGTATTGTGTACAACTGGCTTTTTGTTTTAAATATTCAACAGCTGTCATATAAATTTTTTCCCTTTTTTCTCCTCTCCCTCACCTTAGAGATGACCACCTTTAGATACAAATAGGTAAATATGTATGTTTGTGTATGTCTGTGTATGTATTACTCTATACATACTTGTATTTATTGTTTCTTTCTCTGGATGCATATAGTATCTTTTTAATATGTCCTTTATAGTTAATATGGGTATTTCCCCTACAACATCTGTTAATTTCCCCTTCAATCATTTTAGCCAATCTAGTAGATGTAAAATTATATATCAAGATTGTTTTAATTTACATTTCTCTAATCAATAATTATTTAGAGCACTCCTCATATGACTATAACTTGTTTTAATGTATTCATTAGAAAATTGTTCATATTTTTTGACCATTTAGCAATTGGGATAAGACATATTATTAGATATTCTGAAAAAGTTCTTTATATATTTGAGATATGTAACCTTTATGTGAGAAACTGTCAATGAACTTTTTCCCAATGTTCTGCTTTCATTCTGGCCATGTTTACAAAACCTTTTTTTAATTAAATATATTAAAAATCATCTGTTTTACAGTTAACTTAGTTCTCTATCATTTATTTATAAATTGTTCTCCTATTCATGTTCTTCTGATTTTCTTGTAATATCTCTCTTTGTATCTAGGTTATGTATCTATTGATGTTATTCACTCTTTATCCCAGTTCTTATGAGAATAAGGTTCTAGGACTACCAGCCCTCCTGCTCTCTAACAGTTCTTGCATTCATGCTTTGCTTGTATGACAGAATTGCTCCATTTTACCTTTCCCTGCCCAATTGTAATTTTTAGGATCATCCTATCATGTTCAACTCAACTCAACCCCAAGCCCTCTATATATACACACACATACATACGTGCATTATATATATACATATATATATATGTATATATATGTATATAGTCCTTCAAACTACCCTAGTAATGATAACATTCTTAAGAGTTACAGATGTGTTGCTATATAAAAAAATGAAGACTTTGATCTTATTAAATCTCTTATCATTGGTATTGCACATTTCTCTGTTTATATTTCTCCTGATTTTGTTGGTCAAATTTTCTGTTCATTTCTGGTCTTTTCCTTATGAATACCTGAAAATCTGTTGATGCATTTAACATCTTTTTTTTCTATTCAGGCTTACATTGAGGTTTGACAGATAAATTAGTCTTGATTGCAAACCCAACTCCTTTGTTCTTCAGAATACCCTGTTCCATGCCTTTTGGTCCTTTAATGTGGAAGCTGCTAAATCTTGTGTTATTCTGACTGCAATTCCCCAGTATTTAAACTCTTTTTTTTTGTTAATTGCTCGTAGTTCTTGTTGTTCTGGTAGTCCTTTAATTGCTTTTTCAGTGACCTAGGAGCATTGAAACTTAACAACGATGCTCCTGTGAGTTTTTGTCTTGGAATCTTTTTCATCTTATGATTGCTTGGTGACTGGTGGATTTTTTCTTTCAATTTCAATTTTACCCTCTATTCTAAAATGTCAGGGTCATTTTCCTTTATTTCTAGATGTATAGAGTTTAAACTCTTTGATTTTATCATAACTATCAGGTAATCAAATAATTCTTATATTGTCTTTCCTTGGTCTGCTTTCTAGGTCAGTTGTTCTTCTAATGAGATGCTTCCTATTTTTTATATTTTCATTCTTCTGATTTTGTTTGATTATTTTTTGGGTTTTTATGAAGTCCTTAGCTTCCCTTTGCCCAATCTAATTTTTAAGGACTTATTTTCTCCTGGAATTTTTTGGATCTCCCTTTCCAATTGATTGATTTTATTTTCATAATTTTCTTGATTTTCTTGCATTACTCATTTTTCCTATTTTTTTCTCAAGCTCTCTTATATGATTTTTATAGTCCCTTTTAAACTCTTCCAAGAACTCTTTTTTGGACTTAGAAAAAATTCTCCATTTTTATTTGAAATGAAAGTAGCTGTTTTGACTTCATTATCTTCTTCTGAGTTTGACTTCATGACCTTCTTCTGAGTTTGAACCTGATAGTCTCTTATCACCATACTGGTAACCTATGGTAGGTTTTTTCTCTTCTGCTTACACATTTTTTCTGGTGGGCTATTTCTTGACTGTTAACTTTACTTTAGAGTCAGGTTCTAGTCCTGAAGTGTGGGGGATCATGTCTGTCTCAGGCTTCAGGTTTTTCCTGCTGTTGCTTTCTGAGCTCTTTCTAAGGACATGACTCCAGATACTTCTCTCTACCCTTGAATCTTGAGCAAACTCCACTCTTTTCAGTCCTTCCTGAGACTGCAAGTTCAGTTCACCTTTCTACATTGGAGAAAATCCAGGGATCCTCCTCTCTCTCTACAGACCACAGTCAGCAGGGTCCCACCCTCTGGGACCACACTCGCCATCATATGCTTGCTCCTCCTTAATCTTTTTAGTATACTTGGGCCTTAAGTCTCATACTAGAGGAAGGGCCTACAATCTTCCCCTGATCAACACTCTATGGGGCAAAAATTCCTGAAGCTGAGACTCTCTGACACAGCTGTCTCCAAGGCTTGTTGTTTGTTAATTGGTGCATCTACTCTAAGGTACCATCATTTCAGTCAGGCCAGACTACCACCCAGGGAGATCAGGGCTTTCTTAATGTACAGATACCTAGAAACAGATACCTGAATCAATAAGCAAGAAGCCCAAGTCCCGGGCTGTGGCTGTTGGTGAGGAGGAATGAGTACACTGTGGTGAATGTAGTCCCAAAGGAGTGGGGCCTTATTGGCTGTGGTCATTGCCTAGAGAGAACAGAATCTCTAGATTTGGTTCTAGGGTAGAGGATGAGCTGAAGCTTACAGGCTTAGAAGGAACTGCAGAGATTAAGAATGTTTTTGGTGACAGCCTTGCAGGCGGCCCTGGTTCTTGGGCTGTACAACTCTTTACCCCAACATTCAATTATTTCTGTCACACTGATGTTCACTTTGAGACTTCATTTTAAATTGTTTGTGGGGAAATTTGGTAGAGCCAGATAACTTCCTGCCTTATTCTGCCATCCTTCCAGAATCCTCACTTCTTGTTTAAAAAAAACTGGCTAATATTGAATACATTTTTTATGACTTCACATGTATAATGGATAGAATATTGCTTGACTTCTCAGTGTATATGAGAGGGGTTGGAAGAAGAAAGTATGGAACTCAATATTTAAAAATTATTTAAAAAGGTATAATTGTGAAGTTTTTTAATAGAAAAATTAAAAACAAGACAAAGAGTATATTATCCTTTGAGATATTAGTTAATAATAGCTTAAAGCCATCATTTTTGAAGAAAGACCTAATCTAATTAGTGGTCCAGTTCCTTTTTCCTGCCCTTAAAAACTAAGCTTGTGTTGCCAAATAAGATATGTAGGTCACTTCTGTGAGTTTAATCTGTGTACTTAAAAATTTATTTTTTCCCATTATTTATTTTTAGTTTTCAACATTCATTTCCACAAAATTTTGAGTTTCAAATTTTCTTCTCATCTCTCTCCTCCCCAACCTGGAAAAGCCATGCTTTTTGATTACCACTTTTACCCAAACTGCTCTCTCTTAAATCATACACCTCCCTTTCTTCATCCCTATTTTCTCTCTTTTCTTGTAGGACAAGATAGATTTCTATATCCCATTACCTGTATTTCTTATTTCCCAGTTGCATGCAAAGACAGTTCTCAATATTCATTCTTTAAACTTTGAGTTCTAACTTCTCTCCCTTTCTCCCTCCCCATCCATACCAACTGAAAAGGTAAGCAATTCAATATAGGCTATATATGTGTAGTTTTGCTAAAGACTTCCATAATAGTCATGTTGTGAAAGACTAATTATATTTCCCTCCATCCTATCCTGCTCTCTCTTTATTTTATTCTCTCTTTAGTCCTTGTCCCTCCCCTAAAGTGAAAACTCCTTATTATTTCCTCCTTCCATTTGCCCCTCTTCTATCATCCCCATACCCTACTTATCCCCATCTCCCCTACTTTTGTGTACTGTAAGATAGATTTTCATACCAAATTGAGTGTGCATGCTACTCGCTCCTTAAGCTAAATGTGATGAGAGTAGACTTCACCTCTTCCCTCTCACTTTCCCCCTTTTCCCCTTCACTGAAAAAGCTTTTTCTTACCTCTTTTATGAGAGATAATTTGCCTCATTCTATTTCTCCATTTATCCTCCCAACATATTCCTCCTTCACACCTAAATTTTATTTTTTTAGATATCATCCCTTCCTTTTCAATTCACCCTGTGTCCTCTGTGGATATGTGTGTATATATGTATGTATGTATGTATGTATGTGTGTGTGTATATATATATATATATATATATATATATATATATATATATATGTATATGTCTCTATAATCTTTCCAACTACCCAAATACAGAGAAAAGTTTCAAGAGTTACAAATATTATCTTTCCATGTAGGAATGTAAACAGTTCTCTTTCCTATTTACCTTTTCATGCTTCTCTTGATTCTTGTGTTTGAAAGTCAAATTTTCTGTTCAACTCTGGTCTTTTCATCAAGAATGCTTGAAAGTTCTCTATTTCATTGAATGACCATTTTTTCTTCTTAAGTATTATTTTCAGTTTTGCTGGGTAGATAATTCTTGGTTTTAATCCTCCTTTCTTTGACTCCTGGAATATAACATTCCAAACCCTTTGAACCTTTAATGTAAAAGCTTCTAGATCTTGTGTTATCCTAATTGTATTTCGGCAGTATTTGAACTGTTCTTTTTCTAGCTGCTTGAAATATTTTCTCCTTGACCAGGGAACTCTGGAATTTGGCTACAATATTCCTAGGAGTTTCTCTTTTCAGGTCTCTTTCAGAAGGTGATCAGTGGGTTCTTTCAGTATTTATTTTGCCCTCTGGTTCTAGAATATCAGGACAATTTTCCTTGATAATTTCATGAAAGATGATGTCTAGGCTCTTTTTTTGGTCATGGCTCTCAGGTAGTCCCATAATTTTTAAACTATCTCTCCTGGATCTATTTTCCAGGTCAGTTGTTTTTTTCCAATGAGATATTTCACATTATGTTCCATTTTGTCATTCTTTTGGTTTTGTTTTGTGATTTATTGGTTTCTCATAAAGTCATTAGCCTCCATCTGTTCCATTCTTTTTTTTAAAGAACTATTTTCTTCAGTGAGCTTTTGAACCTCCTTTTCCATTTGGCTAATTCTGCTTTTTAAAGCAGTCCTCTCCTCATTGGCTTTTTGAACCTCCTTTGCCAATTGAGTTAGCCTATTTTTAAGTGTGTTATTTTCTTCAGCATTTTTTTTGGGGGGGGGTCTCCTTTAGCAAGCTGTTGACTTGCTTTTTATGAATTTCTCGCATCGTGACTTTTGGGTCTTTCTCTGAGGATGTGCATTGTTCTTTCTCATTTGAAAGGATATAAGAAAATACCTCTTCACCAAGAAAATAATCTTCTGTAGTCTTATTTTTTCCCTTTTTTTGGACATTTTTCCCATTCAGTTACTTGACTTTTATTTTACTTTCTTAAAAGAAGGGTATACTCTGGGGACATATAAGTTCTAAGTTCCTCCAAGCTGGCACAATCAAGGAAGAAGATTTTACTCCTCTCCTGGTCTGCACTCTGGTCTGGGAGCTACCAAAGCTTTTCTGCCCAGGATCTGCAAGTAGAATTCCCTTTCCAGAGCCTCCATGAGCTCTACCATGCCAGCATTCTTCCTCATCCCAGAGTTGCCACTCAGGGCTGAGACTCAGATCAGTGGCTCAATTCCCCCAGGTATTTAGGCTGAGGTCTCCAAAAATGGATGCTGCTGCTACTGCTGCTGCTGCAGCCACCTGGAGGGGAGAACCCTCCTCCCTTTCTCACCCAGGTAAAAAAGCTTTTCATTGACCTTTGAAATTGTCTTTGGTGTTTGTGGGTTGAGGGATCTGGGAACTGAAGCTGCTGCCAGGGATTTCACCCCTGAGGCATGCTCCCATCCTGTTCCTGCAGGTGCCAAGGCTAGGTTGTGCTCCACAGAATGTGCTCCACTCCATGCCCCATGTGATAGTCCTTTCCTGTTGGCCTTCCAGGCTACCTTGGGCTGGAAATCTCTTTGTCTCTGTTATTTTGTAGCTTCTGCTGCTCTAGAATTTGTTTAGAGTCATTCTTTACAGGTATTTTATGGGCTGTGGGGGAAGAGCTAGAGTATGTGTGTCTTTCAACTCCACCATCTTGACTCCACCCCTAAAAATTTAGAAAAAATACTTTTATAATCTGTTTAAATATCTTTCAGAGTTTCAATGGAGCTTTTAAATGAAATGTGAAAAATATAAAAATGAAACATTTTGCAAGTGATAAACTTGCAAGAACAACTCGTAGACATCAGAGAATTTTGAAATTTTGAAAATTAAACTTGATTTTGACATTTCAAAATTTGAAAAAAGAATTTAAAAATTTTTGAAATACTGACCAAATTTCAACCAAAATATTTTCAGAACTGGTGAGATTGAAAAATACATATCATGATTATTAAGTGATGTTAAGAAATGCCCTTTTCTATGTGGATTGTGAGTTATCTTTTCCAGCTATAAGAACCATTAAAACCAAGTATCTAAATAAACTGATTTGGATGAATGGCTTTTTTGACAGAGTATTATCAAGTTTCAAAAGACAATGAAACATATTTAATCATATTATTCTCTCTTTTAGTGAGACCAAAAAAAAGGATTTTATACCATTAAAAAATATTCTAATTATGATGTCATTTAATGATGTATTTCAGCTTTTAATTTTTCATACATATTGAATGTACATATTTTACAGTGTAGCCCCCGATTAAAATTTTTGGGACACACCTTTTATTATTGCAATAGTTTGTGTAATTATACATACACATGTATATATGTATATATGTGTGCATATGTGTGTATTTGTGTGTATGGGAGCTCACATTCAAAAATTTTAATGATGCTCATGATCAACAAACTTTGGATATCATTACAATGAGGGATAAAGATATCATAAATAAATTTTAAAAGGCTGAACAATACTAAAGACATTCTTTTTTAGAGCATAGAATAAAAATAGTAGTCATCAAGAAAAGAAATACAAGATAAAGATGCATGTCTAAATGGAGATTATTTAAAGTCATCATAAATAAAAAGTGGGTCAACTTTACAAAATGCATGAGATGCTACTAAAACAATGATTAGTAGAATCTGCATTTCTGAAAATATATTAGTATCTTTAAAGGGAAATAATGAATTCACAATGAAATCTTAAATGATAAATAACCAGCAAATTAATAATACTGAAGTAACCATAAGAGGAAGAATCTAAACTGAAAATAAAAAAGCTGAAAAACTGATAAACCAAAGTATTATTGTTTTCTAAACTAACAAACTGGTAAGCTGATGGATAGTGACCTTCTCTGCAAACTGAAGTCTTAGTGAGCTGCCAAGAGCCCTGGGAATTCAAGTGTTGTGCCAGTATGTCAGAAATGGGACCTGAAGGAAGGTCTCAGTTCCAGGGCAGCTCCCTCTCCACTAAACCCACAGTATAGTAAATTCAGAATCCCTTTATACTCTTAAAAATAATTGTGCACTTCAAAGAGTATTAGTCTTGTAGGGTATATCTACTAATATTTACAATATTAGAAATTAGTAAAGATAAATTTTTAAAGTTTGTAATTAATTTTAAATAATAGCAAACCAAATGTTAATATAATGTTCTTTTATCTAAAATATCTACATTTTCTCAAAACAAAAAATTAATAAGGAAATTGTCATGGATTTGTACATTTTTACAAATCTCTTTAATGTCTGATTTAACAGATGACAGCTGGATTGTCCTATCTGCTTTTGCATCCAATCTGTTGCAAATTTATTGTTATGGTTGAAGTATATTAAGAAAATCTGTCTTCACACAGATAAGTAGTTGGAAAAGGGAGGATTTTAAAAGGCAAATAGAATCTTAGTATTATTATGAAAATTGTTTTGATCTTTAGGATCCCCTGAAAGGATTTCAGTGATGTGCAGAGGTCTGTAAACGACATTTTGAAAACTTCTACAGTATCATTTCTCATAACTAGCTAATTTGATTCATTCAAAGTTCAGAAGGGAAGTAAATTACCAAAATTAAAATAAACAAGTTGAATTCATAAAAACTAGTGGAAACAAGATGGATTATTAGAAACTGCTATATACAATCATATGCCAGAAAAAAATGAAATTTTAATAGAAATAGATGATTTCCTAAAAACAAAATGTCCAAATAAGTAGAGATGTAAATGCTTTAGTCTCTGTAACGGCAATCAAATTAGGATCATTTTTGTTTTCCTAAAAGTGCCTCTGATTAAATAATGTGATTAAGGATCTTTCCCACTCATTGATGCTTGGGAAGCTTGATTAGGGGAGTTGTTTTATAGGGGGGTCCTAAACACCCTTTGCTTTTTCTATTGAGACACTGAGTCAGAATATTATGGCTTCTGGCTCTAAAATGTATATAAATACTCTGAGGATGAGGTTTTACTTTAGGGTGCTTACTGTTATAGTCTTAGAAAAATAAGTTGAACAAGACATTAAGGAACTGCTAACTTGGGGGGGTGAGGGGAAATTGTCCTTGAAGAGGACAAAATTTACAGATGAATTCTAACAAATATTTAAAGACCAATTAATTATCCACACTATATTATTCACAAAAAACCAAGACAAAAAGTCCTTTACCAAATTCCTTTTATGAAATTAATTTGATTGTGATACCAACCAAGTAGAGATAGAACAGAGAAAAAGAACTATAGATGAATTTCACTAATGAGTATTGAGGCAAAATTTTCAAATAAATTTTAACAAAGAGACTAAAGCAATATATTAAAAATAGTCAATATTACTAAGTTAATTCATACCAGGGACACAAAAATATTTCAACATTAGAAAAATATTCACATAAAAATATTTAAATAATTTAACAGTAGATGCAGAAATGGCATCAATAATCTTTAGTATTACTTTACGTTGAAACACAAGCAAAACCATGGAAGATACTTTATTATCCAATAATTCATTACATATTATACACACATGCAACATTTATGACTCATAGATATAGTCTTTTCTCTCTTGATTTAAGTGTTATATTCTCTCTTGGTTTACTTCCCATCCACTTGGTTGTTCCTTTTGCTGCACTTTGTTTTTCTTTTGCTGGGTAATTACATGCTCCCGCTCACTTGTCTCTTCCCTATCTCTTCTCTCTACACTCTCTCCCTGGAGAATCTCATGATCTCATGGGGTCAGTTATCTTTTCTATGTTGATGACTGTAAATCTAGTTCTAGTAACATTTTGTAACTCCTGGACCCCACTCCAACTGTCTCCTGGATGATTCCACCTACATGACCTATAAACATCTTAATTATTCGGCTGAGGTTACCAAAAATCAATGTAATAATTTAAGTTCATAACTTTAGCATCATCCTTCACTCTCTTCTCTCCCTCACCTCAATTCTGATTATTTTCCAAGTATCATCAATATTCCTTCTACAATATTACTCACATCTACACCCTGTTCTCACCTCATGCAAGCTCTGTCCTCTCTCAGGATCCAATGTGACCTTGGGCAAGTCACTTAACCCCAACTGCCTCATCCTGGGTCATCTCCACTCATCCTGATGACTATCTGGTCACTGAATCCAGATGGCTCTAGAGGAGAAGTGACATTGGTGACTTACACAGCCCTCCCTCAATCAAAACAAAGTCAAGTGCAAGTCATGTCATCATTTCTCTGATGGCATGGTCTTCTTTGGCAACGAAGGATGAACATACACACACGTCTCATTAGACTACAGCAATAGTTTCCTAATTAGTTTTCCTTCTTTTAATCTACCTTTTCTATAATACATCTTTGTTTAACATGCTGAATGGTATTTCAAAAATGTACATCCAAGCATGTCACTTTAGTGGTATCCTATCTATGAAATATATATATATATGAACATATAATATATTTAATAATTATATAGTATATAGGAATATGTAATATATAGGAAATCAGTTTACTGAACTATAAAATGGGAACAACAATTGTATCTAATTCCCAGAGTTGTTGTGGAAGCTCAAATAAGAAAATATTGTAAAATGATAGGAACTTAATGAATATCTGTTTAGTGCAGTAAATGATAGGAACTTAATGAATATCTGTTTCCTTCTTTTTCCTTCCTTTTAGTGCAGTAAATGATAGGAACTTAATGAATATCTGTTTCCTTCTTTTTAGTGCAGTAAATGATAGGAACTTAATGAATATCTGTTTCCTTCTTTTTCCTTCCTTTTCCTACTTCCTTAGTATAACATTGCTCCCTCTTATGTACTCTGATTTCCATAATCTTATGCATGACATTCCATCTCCCACTTTAATGCCTTAGTACATGTGGTCCCCTATATTTGGAATGAACTTTCTCAACTCTGCCTCAGAATTTCTTTAACTTTCTCCAAAGCTCAACTCAGATGTCAACGCCTACATGAGACCTTTCCTGACCCCACCAACCCTGTTCTTAATACTCCCTATTCTTAAAATTACTTTAAAATACTGTCTTCATACTTTGTATATATTTTGTGTTTTCTTACCTGTACAGAAATTATATTCCCCAGGAAGAATGGTTTGTTCTTCAATTGTATCCAACTCCTCAGGACCCCATTTGAGATTTTCTTGGCAGAGATATTGAAGTGATTTGCCATTTCCTTTTCCAGTTCATTTTATAAATGAGAAAACTGAAGTAAACAGGGTTAAATGACTTGCCCAGGGACACACAGCTACTAAGTAGCTGAGGCCCTATTTGAATTTAGATCTTCCTAACTCCAGGCCCTCTGTTCTAGCCACTGCACCACTTTGCTGCCCCTAAGTAGAAGATAACATCTTTTAAATCAGCCTTTTTTTAAGTAAAAGATAAAATCCTTTAAAAAAAAAAACACTTGGTTTTATGTTGGCATACTAACACCTAGCTCATACTAGGTGCTTGATATATGTTTGCTGAATTGCTTTCAACTATAAATCGATTAATAAATATTCAAATTGAATTGCATTGCTAAATAACAAAACTTTGGAATGTATTTTTTATGAAAAAACAATCAGAAATATAAAGCTGCATGTAAGTGTAACTGAAGAACTCTACTGATGTGAAATGTATCATATGAGAAAAAGAAATAACATTAAGCACTTCCTTTTTTAAAGCAGCTAGAGTGTGCGGTAGACACAGCACTGAGCCTAGCATCAGAATTATTTGATTTCAAATCTAGGCTCAGATATTTACTAGTTACTAGTATGGTTCTAAAGTCATTTAAGTTCTCCATGTCTCCGTCTCATCATCATTAAAATAAGTATGAAAATAATAACACCTACCTCCCAGGATCAAATGAGATAATATTTGTAATTGCTATGCAAAACTCAAAAGTGCTATATAAGTGTTAGCTTTTATTCTGATTTGGATTCCGATTACTATTTTAAATTTCACTTTAGGTAATGTGAAGAATTTTAATGCTTAACCTAATGAGTAGGCATATATTTTTTTTCTGTTTTAGTATATGTCAACCCACATATTCACTTTAAAACATTTTAGTATTTTTTTTAGCTTGGGAGTATTCCCAAAAGATTTATGTACAAAGCAAAGATTTCTTTTGGATTCCTGACAATACCTAAGGTGATCCCACTTATCACCTGTTTGATGTTGGGCAAAAGATTATCTCAGTTTCTTCATCTGTAAAATGAATGAATCAAATGAAATTGTCTCAAGAGACTCTTCCTATGATTCTAATAAAGTAAGGATTTTAGTTTTAATTTTATTTAGGAGTCAGAAAATGACAGATTTTATTTCTCAAATTTTTAAAAGATCAATTTGATGTTTGAATAAAAATTCAGTTTTCAAAACCCTATGTCCCTATGTTGAGCAATACCACAAAAGATACTATAAAATGCAGTCTTGAAATGGGTATTGTTTTATTAAAAATGTATAATAATTATGACAAAAATATATTAAAATGTTATTTTAGAATTCATTGTGATTTCTGAAATACAAGCATAATCCACACTATCGTGGAGTAAATTCGTAATAGGACAGTCCTTTTCTATCTCCAGAGGAAACAATTTTGGAACCCGGCTGTTAATGCCAATTTAAGATACTCATTTCACAATGTTACTTTGTGAGTGAACTGAAATTAGTTTACTTTTACTATGTCAAACAACATGTAGGACACAAAAATAAAATAAGACTATAAACAACAGCTCAAGCCAAATACCCTTTCCCAAATATTTGAATGCAGGCATTTCAATGACTGTAGCTATGCCATAAAAAGGTTATTGACTGTAGGGAAAAAATTCTATCTTTACAAAATTATTCCAAGAAGTACTATTTTCAATAACAACAACTAAAACCTAAAAACAAAGCCCCACTTGGAAAAGAACCGTCAACAACAGGATAATGCCTGAACAAATTATAATAAATAAGTGTAATTAGAATTCTTATTGAGCCTCGTGGCAATTATGAAAAATTCAAAGAAATTTGAAATACTTATGTGAAGTGATGCAAATCAAAAAAAAACCCCACAAAAATATAAATACTATCAACCACTATGTAGTTAAATACATCAGTAACAAAAACTGTATCATATATAAAAAAAACATTTTTAAAGGATCATTAAGGAAAATTGATCCCTGGCATATTAAAATTTACATGTATAATTTTGGGTAAGTAATAGAACTATTGGTAAATAACGGAAGTTTATACATACATTATAAAACATTGGATACTTGAAAATTCTTAGTTTTTCAAAAAAATGCATTTCATATGTTTATTTTTCATATTTTATTAGTCTCATAATTTATATACTTAAATACCTGAGCTTGTCATTGGAGCGTAAAAGAAAATGTGTATGTGTGCATGTGTATATGCAAAGAAATCTCCCTCCATTCCTTGAATTAGTCCTGTCATTGATGTGACTTTTGTTTTAAAGTTTAGCCTATGAATTTTGTGCTCAGTTTCCCCCCACCCCAATATCTTCTATTTCTTTTATCATGCCTCCTAATTAGATTTTATGTCTTTCTCTTTTCCTTCTTTCCTTATGCCAGGTTGTTCCTCCATTGTGCGTGTGTAGATGGATGTCTCTACTAACTTAAGGGAATCTTTACTGTATTTAGCACTTAATTAATTCAACATTAGCATTTCTAAATATTTAGTGCAGCCTGTGTTTTTTCCCTTTCTACTACTGACATACTTTTAAAGCTGAGTTAAGAGAAAACTTATTTTATTATTTTATTCTCCTATAGATAACTCAGAGTTGGGTTTCTAGGTCCAGGGAGTTATTTGCACTACTTATGATATTCAATTACATGTTGTCTCAATTCTTTTGCCTAGAGGATGAATTGGCATCTGACATGGAATAATGAATGAAATCCAAAAAATTTTGGTGGGAGGTAAAATGTCACCATTAAGGACAATGGACCCTTCCCCTGTTCTAGCATGCGTCCACAAGATGGCAGTCATGCCTGAAATAAATTTAATCTTTGTATGTTATGAGTACTGTGGAACTTAACAATTCACTGTACTTATTAATCAATCATATTCAAATTAATAACACATGTTGTACTTGAGGTCTAGGTTGTATTTCCATTGATATATTTAAAAAAACTTTTGTAAAATAAAAATAAGCAAAGATTATAGTGTTTAATTTTAGCATTTTTGCATTTTATAATATTTAATATTTGCTTTCCTCATGACTTCTCCAACTTAAATACAATAGACAAATCCGAATAGCGTACTGCTTTCCTATGTCAAGAGGTCATTTAGATGATGCAGTCAGAAGATGATGGCAGGCAGGAGGCAGTGACTTTAGAGCTGGTGATATGGAAGAAGGTTCCCTATAACTCATCTTACCCAGAGTGTTTGAAACAGCAGTAACACCCATGCTACAGAAGAAAAAATAACTGAATGAGAGTGCAGAGAAAAAGCAGGACCACTCAGAGATCTTCATGACAATTTTAAATAACATTCAATGTTGTTGGTTTTTTTATTTAAGGCAAGGAATTCATTTTTACTGTTTGAATCTGTTAGTTCAGAAAAAGTTCCATAAGTTCAAGTGGATTTAGTGACCTTTTGTCCCAAGACAGCAGAAGAGAACAAGGTTCTGATTCTATGTGGAGGGTCAATTTCAAGATGAGTATATTCACCAGATTCTTGATATTATTCAGACAAAGAGGAGTTTGCCGCATAAGTACCAGATTTCCAGACCTCTAAACTCCTCTGAATCTCAAAAGAACTCAAGCTTCCTCCAGAGACAGTACAGAAATTTAGTCAAAGTTAGTTGAGCCTCTTGTAGACAAGGCACTGCAGAGCAGTCTTGCATCAGCACTAATTCAAATTTGTGACCACTTAGAATTCTGATGACTCTGAATATTTGAGATGAAGCAAAAGCCAGGAATGCCATGGAATGGAACTGTAGGATGGTTTCTCTTAATGACAGGTTTCCAAGGGAGGCAAGTGGACCAGCACCTAGATGCTTGTGTAATTCTCTCCATTTTTTTCTGAGAAAGAAATCACTAAGCAGGGGTAGGGAACCTGTGTCCCTTTAGGTGCTCAAGTGTGGTCCTTTGATTGAATCCAAACTTTACAGAACAAACCCCACAACTGAGGACCTAGGGGGCCATATTTGACCTCAAGGCTATAGGTTCTCCACCCCGAAGAGGAAAGAGTGAATGGTGGAATTTAGCAGGTAAATGTCTATGGCATAGTATTTTCTACCTCATATCACTGTATTTGGCATTTAGCTTGTATTCACATTTCTGGTTGAATTTCAAGTTTATAATTTTTTTTACCAAGATTAAAACATATAAAAATAGCATGAGTTTAAAAAAAACATTGATTTTCATCTTAATGATGGAAGGAATAATCAGGAGAATGTATACCTGAATGTTTGAAATCTCTAAGGAACAAACAAAATACAGTTCATAATTTTGAATCACCAGGTAGTCAATTTGACCAAGAAACTCAGAGGAAAAAAAAGGGTGGAAAAAAGACTAACAGTCTTGGGATATTATCTCTCTATGGCATCAGCTCAAACAAGCCTATTTAAGAGGTCAGAGTGGACCTTAGAACATCCTCAAGGCTGTGGGGTTTTTAAAAAAAGAGAAAACTTTATTGGATTTAATCTATTTGACAACTGACCTGGGAAAAGGTTCTTTCTGAGTTTAGGCTAGTCCTGGATCCTGATATTACATGCCATTCAATTCAATATAGCCTGGCAATATTGCAAGCAGGTGGTCAGGGAGTTTGGAAGAGAGATGAGGCTTGATGCTGGTTGTATCATCACAGTAAACTAAGTTTAGGGCAGCTTTCTTTTCATGCCATAAATTCTAATATTGATTTCTGAAAGGACACAGAAAGCTTTTTTTTCTGATTGCTTCTCTTATCTCCCAAATGTCTTTTACAAATTTGTCTATTAAAAGAAAATAAGAATGAGTCAATTTTGCATTGGATATCCAGTTAATTGGGTAATTCCTAAAACTTTCTCCAGAATATCGTATCATTTTTCAAAAAAACACAAATACCTGAATTTTATGAAATCACCAGAAGTTTAGAAAAAATATTGATTCCTCTTTTGTGTAAGTTATAGAGAGGAGAATATTTCATGAGAGAAGTCATAGATTTATTTAAATTTTGCATAATTCTTCATGCCTACCAAGTTTTTCTGCACATAGCAGGTTATTAAATGTGAAATCAAAAGAGAAAAAATGTCTATGGCATAGTATTTTCTACCTCATATCACTGTATTTGGCATTTAGCTTGTATTCACATTTCTGGTGAATACAACTGCTGCTTCCACATATCAAAAAGTCAATCCAAGGAACTTAACAAGTTCCATACCTATGAGTTGGTTCTCAAGGTTTTTGTTCAAGCCATATTGTTCATAGTATGAGGTTTCTTAGCATACACATTATTTAATTTGTCAACAAAGAAGGGTTCTTAAATAGTTGAACCTCCATATCCATTATCTGGGTCTTGAGATCCATCTGCTTTTTTCTCCACTCTCCCTTTCCCCTTATCTAACTCCCATCTCTTCTTTACTTCCCATGGAATCAGGGTCAATGGAGTTTATATTGTGACTTCAACTTGAATGACAGAAAACAAAGTACACCTGGGAATGGGAGTGGGAATTTGAAAGCCTCTATACTGGAGATGAAGATGCCTATCCCACCAGATTAAAATCGATAGGATAAAACACAAATTCCCTTTACATTTAAGCCTTCACAATCTGACTCAAACCCTTTTTCTAGGTTATTTTTCCACCACTTTAGTGCCAGAGACTCAACAGTCTAACCAGAGTGATTCACTGTTCTCTGTAACTGACATTCCATCTCCTTCATTTGCTTTTTCATAGATCATCCATCTGAGACTTGCTCTCCCTTTCTTCACCATGATCATCACAAGTTCCCTCAAAGACTTAGATGGACTCTAACCTCCTACTTAGGTGCTATCCCCTCCCTTAAAAGACTGATCTACAGAGTAACTTTGGACGAATTGTATTTACTTATCTGTATTTATAGTGTTTTCCTAATAGAGTATTAGTTCCTTAGATGCAGAGACTGTTTTGTTTTTACTGTATTCTGAATGCCTTATGCATAACATAGTCATTTAATATACACTAAACTGAAGAGGGGGAAGGTAATTGGAATCTGAGATAATACTTTGTGACTCAAAACTTTTGTTATAAAATATTAAGATTTCATGAATGCCATCTATAATTTAAGTATGAACTTTTTCCACATGAAATAAAATATTGTGTTTCATGGGCAAAGCCTACATAATTTACTGACCTGATAATCAGTAAATGATGGCTGGTCCATTCTGGTATGACATTCTGTGGGTGGTTGTAACTGACATCTGATGAACCAGACAAAAGGGAAAGGAAGTATAAGCAGAAATGTAATCACTTTTTCTCTCCTTTACAATTAACATTTTGAATAATTCTTAGCTTCAATTGCTTATCCATAAACATTTGTGATAATGAAGTTTTCTCTCTCTCTTAAATATTATATGTAAATCTCAGTGACTTCCAGAGGCACAGATTGTTTTCCTGTTTGATACACTACATAGCATATAATTTTAAAAATTAGCTTCATACTGTAAGTTCAAAATGTAATGTCCTTTATTGTAAGCCTCCTTCTATTTTTTCTACTTAAAAGTATTTTTGTTTTTTCCAATTACATGTAAAGGTAGTTTTCAACACTCACTTTTATAAGATTTTGGCTTGTAATTTTTTTCTCCCTTTCCTCTCCCCCTGCCATTCTCCTTCCCTACCCAAAATGACAAGCAATCTGATATAGGCTATACATGTACAATCATATTAAACATATTTCCACATTAGTCAAGTTCTGAAAAAAAGAATTTGAACAAAACAGAAAGCAAAAAATGGATCATTGTATTGCTGAGAAGAGCTAAGTCTTTCAAAGTTAGTCATCTCAAAATGTTGACGTTACTATGTACAATGTTCTCCTGGTTCTGCTCCCTTCACTCAGCATCAGTTCATGCAAGTCTTTCCAGTTTTTCTGAAGGATAGTCTTGCAAAATGTCCAGTACCATAATCAGAATACATCTCTAGTATATTTGCTGTTGTTCAATCATTCAGTCATGGTCAAGTCTTTGTAGCCCCATGGACTCAGTCTTGCATGTGAGACTCTTTCATTTATAGCCAAAGAACAAGGGTTCACTCTGCCTCCTGTGTGACCTTTCAAAAGTTGTTTAGTTTCCATATGCCTTGGTTTCTTCATCAATAAAATGAGGGGGTTGAACTAGATGAATTCTCAGGTCCTTTCTAGCTTTACATCCTATGGTTCTATAGGTTTTTTTTAAATAAACAAACTAAAAAACGAGTTATTCAGTATAACTGATCTCTAAACATACAAAGAAAACGAGCTACAAGACAATAATTTTGTTATTTGTGAAATCATTATATTATCATCGAGAAGAAATAAAATTACCAAGGAATATCTCAGATTGAGAAAACAATTTTAGTACTTTACGACATTATGCTTTTGATCAACAAATAAACATACCCTAGATTGTCTTTCAACAAAAAGAATGAAACTATGACCTCGTTATATGGCCACTTATCAACGACACAGAGATCAATCAATCCATTCCTTTTCATTCTATGCATTTCTTGATCATGTCTACCCAGAAATTTTCCACAGAGGATTTCCCCAACACACCTTAAGTTTTCTTCTGATTCTCTAAATATCTCATATGAATCATGTTTTAAACTTGGAATGTCCGTCAGTTATTCTCATACCAACTCATCTCCTATTCTAGCCAGTATATGCTCCAAGGATCCTCATTTTGCCACTCTAACAGGTAAGTCTCAGTATCTTGAATGGAGCAAGGCTGCATTTCCCTATCAGGATTCTACAACTCCCACCTGAGAAGTCAAGGGTCAATCTTTAATTCCATCTACTCAAACCGCACACTTGCTCTAATCTCCATAATATTATCAATTGGGAATCATCTGTCAAATATGTTTTTTTAAATAA
>CM053774.1:95686380-95782667 GCA_028658325.1 Potorous gilbertii | reverse complement strand
TACATTCATTTTCACAAGATTTTGGGTTCCAAAATTTTCTCCCCATTTGTCCCCTCCCCCCTCCCCAATACACTGGACATTCTAATTACCCATATCACCAATCTGCCCTCTCTTCTATCATCCCTCCCTTCCCTTACCCCATCTTCTCTTTTGTCCTGTAGGGCCAGATAACTTTCTATTCCCCATTACCTGTATTTCTATTTCCTAGTAGCAAGAACAATACTCAACAGTTGTTCCTAAAATTTTGAGTTCCAACTTTAAAGAAGCATTTAGAAAGGAATATTTACTAAGATGGCACAAAGAAGTACTAAAATCTATCTCAAAGTCTATGATATACTTCACATATATACAAACATATCCAAGGGAAAGTGGGCTTAGAGAGGCTATATGGCAAACAGTTTATATGGCGGGTCCCTCGAGGGGTATTCAGGACTAGCAGTGTCCACTTGATTCACCCAACTCTAACCTGTGGCTCTAAGAAGTTGGAGCATATTCAATGGTCATATCCCAGTAAACCATGTCAAAACATAGTCTAAACCAGGTTGAGGGCAACTTAAAGACCTCAGATCTGTTGGTGAGTTGAGGAATATCTACCCCCGGCATGTAAAGATTTTCTCCTGCAGAATGGGCAGATGAGAACAATCTATTCCAACAGCCATGAAGGAGACTGAGGCAGGTTCTGTGAGGCACATAAAGCTTAGTCAGGCATAGATTATTCCAAGGTCATTCACTGCATCCCAGGTCCTTAACACAACTTTTGTCCTGGACAAATTTTTATGTAATGTTACTTCAGTTCAAAGTTCTGTTCATTTTATACTTAGTCTAAGGATAATTATTCAATCATCAGTCATGATTAAAGTATGTTTGTGCATAATTACTGTATTAAGACTAAAATGGTTTGGGTTTTAAACTCCACCTTTATACCTTCCCCTCAGCTATAATGTTTGGTAGCATTTAGAAAATCTAATAGAATGTGTTGGGCAAAGGTCAACTCCTGAATATCTGTTCAGTGAATTGAGAAGCCTCTGTATTTCCTCTTTGAATAAGTTTGCTCATGTGTTTGGAAAAGCTTCATAATAAATCTGGTAATTCATATTCTTCCATGCTTCTAAATACATGATGATACAATTTCACAAACCAGTATCATTTTATGAGAGCTCTAATGGGTTAGCATGTGTTTTGTTGCTTATAAAGAGTTTTCCCAACACAAAACAATTTTTAAAAAGAAAATCAAGCCTCAGTTTTCTCAGAGGAAAATCTTAGTCCCCTACAGCCAATGCAGAGTATGGATTAAGGACCAAGATGAACTAGAAGTCACTATCACCCTCTGTCGTGAAAGAAAAGTCTTCCATAATTCAGAAACAAAAGACCGTACAACAGTAAACACAATTGCCTGCAAAAAATCCTTTGCATACATTCTCTGCTCTGCACAGGCCATACCAAAATTTGTTCAGGGGTCCCTATGAGATAAAAAATTTAAAAGAAAATAAAGGCAATTACATCTAGGTCTCTGTTTCAGAGACATACAAAATCCCCTTCTATCATTTCCTGTTAATGCAAAGATCTTCATACATGAATTCCAAATTCACCCAATTACACTACAAGAAGGCTCAATTACAGACAAAAGAAAAAAGATGAAATGAACCCTGAACGAGAATGAGACTACTGTGAAAAGAAGCTAAATACTTAAAGAGTTGATTATTTGTGATTTTTAGGTTAGCAGATAAATCATATTCCATGGGCTTTAAATACATAAAGATTTCATAATAACACAAGCAGTTTAGGTCTATTTAAATGTAAAAAAGGAAAAAATAAGTTTCTCAGATAAAGACTAACATTTTAATGATACACAATTCACACTTCTTATATTAGCTTCATTAACAATGTTGCTATTTTTCAGTCATGTCTGACTCTTTGTGACTCCACGGACCACAGCACACCAGGTCTTTCTATCCTCCATTATTCCCTGAAGTCTATCCAAGTTCATATTTATTGCTTTCATGACACATCTATCCATCTCATCCTCTGCCATGTCCTTTTTCCTTCTGCCTTCAATTTTTATCCAAATTCAGGGCCTTTTCTAATGAGTCTTGTCTTCTCATTATGTGGTTTCAGGTCCAGTATTTGACCTTCCAATTAATAGTCTGAGTTAATTTAAGTATTTGCTGATTTAATCTCCTTGCTGTCCAAGCGACACTCAAAAATCTTCTCCAGTACCACAAATTGAAAGCATCAGCTCTGTGTCATCCAGTCTTCCTTATAGTCCAACAACCACAGCCATGAATTGCTGCTGCAAAAACCATAGCTTTGACTGTATAACTTCTCCACTTTTGATTGCAAAGTACACATTCAATATGATTTTGATGTTGACCATCTGGTGATATCCATGTGTAGAGAGTCACCTCTTATGTTGTTGAAAAAGAGTGTTTTCTACAATCAAAGAATTATCTTGACAAAACTCTAGTAGTCTTTGCTTCATTTTGTACTGCAAAACCAAACTTGCCTGTTATTCCAGTTATATTTTTATTTTCTACTTTAGCATCTCAATCGCCTATGATGAATGTAACAGCTTCGGGGGAGGGGGGTGTTTCTAGAAAATGTTGCAGGTCTTCATAGAATTGATCTTTAGTATCTTTGGCATCAATAGTTGGAGCATATGTTCGTAGGACTGTGATATTCATAGGTTTGCAATGGATTTGAATATTCTGTCATTTCCAAGAATATATCCCAGGACTGCTTTTCCTACCCTTTTATTGATTATGAAAGCTACTCCATTTCTTTTAAAGGATTCTTGCCCAGAGTAATTAACATGTAGTGATCACCTATTACCATTCATTTAGATTCACTGACACTCAAGATATCAATGTTTAATCTTTCCATCTTCTGTTTAACCACATCCAGTTTACCTTGGCTCATGGATCTTGCATTGCAGGTTCCTGTGAAATACTGATTTTTTTAAAGCACCAGACTTGCCTTTCATCACCAGACACATCTGTAGCTAGATTTTCTTTCAATTTTCACCCAGTGGTTTCATTTGTTCTGCAGGTATATGTGGTTGTCCTTGCTCTTCCCTATAGTAGCATATTGGACAGCTTTTAATATGAGGCACTTCTAATATGAGAACTTTCAACATCTAATATGAGGCACTCATATTCCGGTGCCATATCTTTTATCATTTTAATACTATCAATGAGATTTTCTTAGCAAAGATAGTGGACTGACTTGATATTTCTTTCTGAGGGGTCCCTACAAATAATAAGAACCCAATTCTATCCCAGATAAAGCCCCACATGTAAGTATAGCTCTAAAAACTCCTAGAGCAGAGCTGATGACAAAGGCATGCCCCCAAGAGGCAGAGAGAATTTCATTGATACTATCACTTTGAATCTTCCATTGCTCCATCCAGCTAGTTACTAATAATTAACAATTCACCTAGATTTAATCTTCTAACATCAGTTTGGAAGAGATATTTACTGCAAAGATAAAATAAGAGGAGAAGTTACAAATATTTCTCTCAACACCTGGGAGTACACAGTTGTTTATACCATTATGGAGAATGAACTCAAATTCAATTCAGTTTTTACATAACACTTGCCCAAATGTGACAAGGTTCATTGGTCTGAGTATCTATTATTGCTATATTGCACCACAGAAGTGACCTGGACCATTGGCCATTCTTACGGTCACTTTCAGCATGGATTTCAACTCTCAGATCCTTGGTGATTTGCTTTCCTGTCCTTTCAAAGCTCAAATATCAGAGCTTCCTCCAAACTCCTCAATCTGAAATTAACAAAGAAAGCTGCAATGGAGAAATAAACAATATGGTCATGTACTCTTGGGTTTATGCTGTCTCCCGCTGATGAATCTCTACTTAGAGACCTTCAGCATATCATCTGCCTTTTCCAATGCCAGTCAGTCAGGAAAAAAGAGAGAGACAATTATTCATGTTAGTCTCCTAAATGCATACCAGTTCTGGTTCTACAACCACTCAGAAAGGATTCTTGTTATGTGGACAGTGGACTATATGCAGTTACAGAATATCTGAAGATGCTCTAAAATCCATGTGGGGATTGCATCAACAATTCATAAGGACTGGGCTGACTGGCACATCACTCCATTACACTCTCCCCTGGTTATCAAACCTGGGAAAACATGTAAGGGTGAGGTTAAAAGCATGCTGCTCCATTTTCAGTCCAGATAACTTAAATAGATAAGAACATTTCTCAATCAATCATAGTCTTTAAACTCAATGTAAAAAGTCCTTTGAACTGGAATTATGTGGTACAAGATCAAGTTTGGATAGACCGAGGAAAATTGCTATGTACCAGGAATAATCTACAATATTAAGAAGTCATATAAAATTTGATTCATTTGAAAGTTTGGAACAAGCATAACATTCTAACTAAAAGTGCTCAGAATGATATTTTTAGGGATGAAAAGGCCCTATCTTTGGTCTTGGCCAGATCTTCTCTCCACCTTTGGAGGGAGGAAGAACTTGGAAGGGTCTAGAAGATTTTCTGCTTGCAGACTTTTAATCATCATCCATTTAAGACATCAGTAGCTAGAAGTATCTGTGTAACAACAGAGGTTACATGGGGAGGAGAGAGAGAGAGAGAGAGAGAGAGAGAGAGAGAGAGAGAGAGAGAGAGAGAGAGAGAACATATTCATATACATATATATAAAGATACACATATATATTTGTTTGTATACATTATGCATTTGTAGGTATACATACCTGTACACCACACATTACTAGATAGATCAAGCTATCAATCTTTTTTTAAACAAATTTATTGGGCATTTAACATTCTTTAAAAAAAATTGAGTTCCACATTCTTTCCCTTTCTCCCACCTAATCCCTATCCACTGAGAAGACAAGAATTATAATATCAACTAAGTACGTGAAATCATGCAAATCATACAGAACATATTTCCATATTAGCCATAGAGCAAAAAAAATAAGCAAAAATAATAAAGTGAAAAAAATATACTTCAACTTGTTCTCAGAGTTCTCTAGAAGTGGATTGCATTTTTTATCAGCTTTTTGGAATTGTCTTGGATTGAGTTATCTTTCACAGTTGACTGTCATTACAATATTGATGTTACTGTGTGCAATGACCTCCTGGTTCTTTTTGTTTGATTTTAGCTTTTATTTAGTATTTTATTTTCCCCCAGTTACATGTAAAGATAATTTTAACATTTGTTTTTAAAAGTTTGAATCCCAAATTCTCCCCCCTCCTCCCTCCTCTCTCTACCTCATTGAGAAGGCAAGCATTCAATGTAGGTTATACATATATAGTCATGCAAAGCATATCCATGATAGTCTGGTTGTGAAGACCTGCTGGTTCTACTCACTTCACTCTGCATCAGTTCATATACGTCTTCCCAGGTTTTTCTGAACCAATCCTGCTTTTCATGTCTTATATAGCACAGTAGTATTCCATCATAATCATATCATAGTTTGTTCAGTCATTCCCCAATTGATGAGCATTGTCTCAAGTTACAATGCTTTGTCATTACGAAAAGAGCTGCTATAAATATTTTTGTACACATAGGTTCTTCTCCTTTTTCTTTGATCTATGTGGAGTACGGACCTAGTAGTGATATTGCTGGATCAAAAGATATGTATAGCTTTATGGTCCTTTGGGCATAGTTCCAAATTTCTCTTCAAACAGTTGAACCAATTCACAACTCCACCAAAAGTTGGTTCTTGTATCTTTTTTCCTCATCCTCTCCAGCATTTCTCACTTCTGATAGGTGTGAGGTGATGCCTGAGAATTATTTTAATTTGCATTTTTCTAATCATTGGTGATTTGGAACATTTTACATGAATATATATAATTTTAATTTCCTTTGAATAAATTTCCTGTTCATATCACCTGGCCATTGATCAATTGAAGAATGATTCTTATTTTTATAAATTTGGTTCAGTTCCCTATATATTTGAGAAATTAAATTTTTATCAGAAAAACTTGCCATCAAAGTTTTTTACATTGTTTACTTTATTATCTATAGTACCTTTTAGCAAAATATAGTTTCCCTGATCATCTCTTTTAACTTGGTCTATTTTTGCTTTATCTGAGATCATGATTAATACTCTTTTTTTATTTCAGATAAGGCATAATTAATACTGCCCTAGCCCCTTATTTGAATTCTGTGTGTGTGTGTGTGTCTTTCTGATATTGCCTCCCATAATCTGCCCTTTCTTTTATCATAACTCTGACTCTTTCTCTTTTCCCCTTTCCCTCCTGTTTCTCTGTTGGGTAAGACAGATTTCTATACCCATCTGTGTGTGCATGTGCACATGTGTATATACATATATATATTTGTCTGTATGTGTATACATATGTATACACATATACATATATAGGTGCTTATGTGTGTATATAGTTGCCCCTTTAAACCAATTCTATTGAGTTTCAAGCATTGCCAGCCACCCCACTTTCTCCCACATTTTCCCCTCCACTGTAAAACTTCTTGCTTACATCTCATATATGTGAGAAAAAGTTTCCACGTTCTTCCTCTCTCTTCCCCTCTTTCCCAGGGCATGCCTCTTTCTCACCCTTCATTTAATTTTTAACATTATCCAAATATAATAGATTCATATCCATGGTCTCTGTCTATGTAGGCTCCTTCTAACTAACTTAACAATAATAAAGTTATTAGGAGCTATAGGTATTATTTTCTCATACACCAATGTAAACAGTTTAACATTAAGTCCCTTATGTTTTCTCCTTCATGATTATCTTTTTTAGTTCTCTTAAATCTTGTGTTTAAATGTAGAATTTTCTATTCAGCTCTCATATTTTTTATTAGGAATGTTTGAAAGTCCTCTATTTCATTATATATCTATTTTTGCCACTTAAGTGTTACACTCAGTTTTGCTGAATGGCTATTCTTAGTTGTGATCCTAACTCCTTTGTCTTTTAGAATATCATATTAAAAGCCCTTCACTTCTTTAATAAGGAAGTTGCTAAATTTTGCATGATTATGACTCAAACTCCCAGAAACTTGAATTATTTCAGAATGCTTGCAATATTTTCTTCTTGAACTGGGGACTCTGAAACCTAACTATAATATTCATAGGAGTATTTAAATATGATATTCGTTGCAGTTTTCATTTTGGATCTCTTTCTTTGGATCTCTTTGGATTCTTTCCATTTCTACTTTATCTAAGATATGGAGGCAGTTTTCCTTTATGGTTTACTGAAATGTCAGCTCTAGGTTCTCTTTATGATTATGGCTTTCAGGTAGTCTTACAATTCTTAAATTATTTCTCCCAAATATAATTTCCAGGTCACTTGTCTTTCTGATTAAATAGTTCATATTTTCTCTTTTTTTCATCTTCTTGAACTTTTTTAAAAATTATTTCTTGATATCTCATAGAGTCATTCACTTCCACTTGCCTAATTCTTATTTTTAAGAGTTTTTTTTCTTCAGTGAATTTTGTGCCGCCTTTTTCATTTGGCCAATTCTGTCTTTTTTAAGTAGTTCTTTTCTTAACGATTTCTATGACTCTTTTACCAGTAAACCAATTTGGTTTTTAAAGGTATTATATTCTTTAGTATTCTTTTTTGCCTCTTTTACCAAGTTGGCAATTCTTTTTTTCACAACTGCACAATTTTTTCTCAATTTTCCCATATCACTCTCATTTCTTCTCTCATTTTTTTCTACTACCATTCTTATCTCTTTCTTGAACTCTTCTAAGAAATTTGGTTATATTTGGATCCAAATAGCATTTTTTTTCTTTGAAACTTTGCTTGTACCTGTTTTCCTATTACTGTTTTTATTTAAGTTTGTCTTGGTCTTTCCCTCCACTATACTAGCTTTATATAAACAAATTCTTTTTTGCTGTTTGTTCATTTTTCCAGTTTATACTTGACTTTGAGCATTATGTTAAAGTTGAGCTCTGCTAACTTTGAGGTTGTGTGGTTCTCAAGCTTCAGTCTCTTTCATGTAGCTACTTTCAAAACTAGTTCTGGAACTCTGCAAGTTTTGGTGCTTCCAAGGTCGTGTGATCTGGAGAGAGCTTTGGTCATTGCTCTCCTGGTTGGTCTATGCTCTAGTTATTATCCAGGAATGTCCCTTGAACCCTGAAGCCAAAGAACTAACTTAGACCTAGAACTTTTACCAGCTACGAACAATTGAACTCCTCTCTGCCTTGGAACTCCATATAGGCAGAAGTGTATATGGGCAATGGAACGGCCAATCAGTGCCAGGTGCACCAAATGCCAGCAAAGGATCCCCTTTAACCTCTTTCTGATCAGTTGTGCAACCCCCTTACCATCTCTTGGCTGAGTGCTCTCAAACCTGCTATTTCCACTGTCACAGACACCTCAAAGGTACATGATGGTACTGCTGCCACATGCTCTCTGTGCCAGCCCCCAGGCCAGAATCACAGATATCTTCTTTGAACTTTAGACTATATGCCCTGACCTTTTGTTGTCTTTACTGCTCCAAAGATTTTTGAGGGATTATTTTAAATTGTTTGGAGGGGAATACTGAGGGAATTCAGCTGGGTTGCAGTCTTATCTCTGCCAAGTTATCTCTACCACCAAGCGTGCCTTTCATGTCACTTCCTACATCTTCTGCAAAATTCTGTTGTACCCATCACTCATCTTTCTATTTTGTTCAGGTTCATCTACCTTGAGATCCTACCATTCGGTAATTCAGAGTTGTCCAAAATTACCAGAAGACAATTATTTTCATATTTTTATTATGAACTTACTAAAGCTCATCAAGCCTGAACAAAGAACAAACATGGACATACAAAGAATAAATTAGAGATTGTATATGAAATTGTGAACTTCTGTTTTATATAGTTTTTATTCTCCCTCTGCCTCAGTGAAACTTATCATAATCATTATGTAATTTAAATTTAACCAGGTAGTACAAACATGAACCTGCTGTTCTCTGTGCCCTTTAGAACTTCTCTTTCTTCCGTATATTTTTTAATGATTTATTGGCATTCTTTCTTTCCTTCTTTTTTTAAGTACCCTATCATTATTGCCCACTCTTACACATAATTTGCTTATAGTATCACTCTTTGTCTAGGTCGTGTACCCATTTTTACTTTATCATGGTATATGGTGTGAGATGCTTACCTACACCTAGTTTTTGCCAAACTGCTTTCTAATTTTCCCAGTAGTTTTTTTTTGTCAAATATTGAATTATGATCCCCAAAGTTTCAATCTTTGGGTTCATCACACATTTACTACTGTGTATGGTATACCTAATTTATTACACTGATCTACCACTAACTATTTCTTAGGAAGTACTTGATTATTCTGATAATTTATAGTATAGTGTGAGATCTAGCATGGCTAGGTCACCTTCTTTCACATGTTTTCCTAATAATTCCCTTGGTACTTTTGACATTTTATTCTTCCAGATGCCACTTTTCTCCCTTCCATTTGTCAACTCCCTTTTATATGTTGACTTACTGCAATAAGAAAGGAAAATCCCTAAGGGCAGAGAATGCCCTTCTTTTTATTTATATCTGTATCATCAGTGCCTGGAACATGCTACTACTGTTGCACAGTTGCTCAGTCATGTCCAACTCTTTGTGTTTCCATGAACCACAGCATATCAGAGTCTTCTATCCTTCATCTCCCCAAGTGTTTCCAAGCTCATGGTTATTGCTACCATAACACTATCTACACGTCAGCCTCTGCCATCCCCCTTTCCTTTTGCTTCAATCTTTCCCAACACTAGCCTCTTTTCCAATGACTCCTTTCTTCCTATTACGTGATCATAGTATTTAAGCTTCACCTTCAGCATTTGACCGTCCACTGAATTGTGTGAATTAACTTCTTTAAGTATTGACTGATTTGATCTCTTTGCTGTCCAAGAGATTCTGAAAAGTCTTCTCCAGCATCATAATTCAAAAGCAACAATTCTACATCACTCAGTTTTCCTTAGAAGACAACTCTCACATCTATACATTACTAATAGAAAAACTATAGCTTTCACTATACAGATCTTTGATAGCAAGGTGATATCTTTGGGTTGTCTTATATTTTGATTTTTGTTGATTTTTTTTAGTTTACTGTTCAGATTCTCCACAGATTGCTTTCCAAGAAACAACCTTTTCATTTCATGGATGCAGCTGCCATTTACAGTGATCTTTCCTTGATTTAGGTATGTGAACTTTGTATCATAAAAAAAATTTTGTAAAGATCTTTCTCAATTTTTGCAATTAACTTATATAACAATGGAATTGGTTCTTGAATGTTTGATATAATTCATCTGCTCCTATTTTCCCCTTTTTGAGGGCACTTTTATAGCTTATTCAGTTTCTTTTTGTTTTTAAGATTTGTTGTTTAAATTCTCTAATTCTTATGCTATTAACCTGTGTAAGGGTAGCAAGGTGGTGCAGTGGATAGAGAACCAGTGCAGGAGTCAGGAGGATCTGAGTTCAAGTCTTGCCTCAGACACTTGACACGCAATAGCTGTATTACCTTAGGCAAGTCATTAACCCCAATTGCCTCACCCTGGGCCATCTCCAGTTTTCCTGATGAATACCCAGTCACTAGATTCAAATGGCTCTGGAGGATAAGAGAGGCTGGTGACCTGCACAGCCCTCCCTCACTCAAAACAAAGTCAAGTGCAAGTCATGTCATTATTTCTCTGATAGCATGGTCTCCTTAGGCAACAAAGTTTAAACACACACAGAACCTAGGTATCTTTTATTTTTAAAATATTGATTCATTTAATTTGATACAAATTTCATTGGCATTGGTACATAATTATACAAAATATTTTCTAATTATTTCCTTTGTTTCTTTATTTTGCTGTGAATTCTATATTTTCACTTTCAATATTTACAACTAGATTTTCTCCTTTAATATCAGATTAAAGGATTAATCTATTTAGTTTTTATTTAAAATTTTTAAATGGTCATGGTTTAATTTTTCAGTTTAGTAGGATTTATTTTTGTCACTATACTGCAGTTAAATCCCAACCTTAGTCTATGGGACAGTGATTCAACATCATATTTGTACTTTTGTTTCCTTTCCTTCATCTAATTATTCCCATATCATTCGGAAAGAATGTTCTTATTCCATGGATTTTATCTTTCACAAAAGTATACAAGAGTAACAATTTACCCGATTATTTGATTGAAAACAGTAAGATTCCACATGCTTCCACTGTGCTCACATCTTTCACTATTTGCTTTGATTACAGAAACATGCCATAAAGATGTAAAACAAGGACCTAATTAGGTATCATTTACACCTTAGAGCCAGACTCATGAATAGTCAGGTAGGAAAATCTTCCTTTTTGGAGGAATACAGTGGAAAAACTGAGTCAGAAGGATCCCCTCCCAGGCTGATACCAGGATTGTCTTTTCAGCCTTTTTTCCCTGGAGGTAGACCTCTACCTGTAACAGTCACATTTTCTCAGAGTAGCTGAACACAATTTGTTATTGTCCCAGAAACTTTTATATTAGATGGCAGTTTTCACTAATGAAACATTTCTACCAAGACTCACATCTTAAAATTTTAAATTTGTCCCAAAAGACAGTCACTAGACATCATTTATCACCAAAACAAGTTCCTTGTTTAGGAACTCCATGACTCACCTTCCGTAGAGCTGCTGGGGGCTGTACTTTTTCATTAGCCCTAAGGATTGGTCTGAATGGGCAGAACCCTCCTTTCCATACAACACATACAGTAATCAATTATATATTTTAGGTTTTAGCCTTAAAACAGTAACCCCAAATAACTTAAGTATTTTACAACTTGACCCACATACTGGGAAGTGGGCTATATTAAAATGAGGTTTTGAACCATGACCTAGGTCATTTGAACCTGACCATATCATCAATTTCCATATCACTCAAAAATACTAAAGAGTCAACATTTTCCCAGACCTCTCTGTGAGTTAAGATCAGATCTTAAGAAGCCCTTCTCTAATAATGACTGGACTTTGAAAGGAAAAGGGAATGGGGAATGATGAGACTTGCATTCTATCTTTAAAATACCACAGAACTTCCTGGAGCCATAAAATTATTTTGTCTCCCTTATCTTTTGGTCCCCATTAAACCTCTATATAAGCATAATTCACAGTAGCTTTGATTATCATTTTCAGTATCAAGTTTTTACAACAAATTGGCTTACAAACAGAAATTTGATAGGCCTTCCAAAAATCATACAAAAGATTTTACAAAACAATTCTTTATTAAAAAAAATTTCCCCTTCTTAAAAACAGTTTATAATTTATCACAAAACCCTCTTAAACTTAATTGACAAAAATTACAAGAAAAAATCTAAAACCAAGACCTTTGCATAATTAGCAAGTCACCTTTCACAAACATGCTTTTGTAAATGCTTACTTTATAGTAGAAACAATTTTAGCTAAAACTTCCTTCTCAATAGCAGAAATAAACTTTTTTAACATAGTTTATTTTCTCAATAAGAATTCTACCACACAAAAACTCTTATACAGAATTCATAATAGCTTCTTAACCCATTCATCATTTTTTTAAACAATGCAATTCCTAATATAACAACATTTCAATAAGAAATTGCTTTTTCAACAATATAGCTTAATATATATTTAAAATTTGACGTAACCTATTATCAAATTAGGTTGAATGCATTTAATTCATCTCATCACCAACACATGGAAACTATCACCCTAAACCACTATATATACATTTTCATAATCCCAACATTTCAAATGGAAAATCTACCATTATAGCAAACATTAGTAGCATTATCACTATGCTTATTTATAATCAAATATAACTTTCAAATTATCAAATTTCTATCACATTCTTTTAAAAACTCCAAATTTATTAATTGCTTTATCACCATTTCTACTTCAAGGAGAACTTTAGAAATACAGTACAACTTAGAAACACTAACATTAATTTCAGATATCAATTGCATTTCCAGTAATTATTGATAATTCATTTCAAAGTTACTAAGTGATGAGTTGAGGGGTGCTGGGGACCCCAAAATACCAACAGTCCATGTCGTGCTTGAATGAATTTGACTCAAGCCTTCTTAAAGCCAAAGAAAACAAAAGTTTAGTAAAGATTTGCCAAATTGGGTTGGCTTTTAAGGAACCTAAGCATTTGCAATGCTTGTATTCATAAGTGGGCCAGATAGAATCTCAGCTAGACAGAATCTGAGCTGGATTGCGTCTGAGTTATTGTAGGATTTTTAAAAGAAGTCATACCTTTTCTAAATTTTCTTAGTTGCATATATAATTCGTTGATATATTCTTTTTTATCTTTTGTTAAGAAAAAGTGTTCAGATATAAATTTTCCTATAAGTACTGCTTTCTCTTCCTGCCAAAAGTTTTGACATATTGTCACATTAATACAATTTTCTTTG
Source organism: Potorous gilbertii (assembly GCA_028658325.1). Taxonomy (NCBI): domain Eukaryota; kingdom Metazoa; phylum Chordata; class Mammalia; order Diprotodontia; family Potoroidae; genus Potorous; species Potorous gilbertii. Next base: position 95,769,321 of record CM053774.1, on the reverse strand, counting down.
ACTTCTTCAGCTATTATTTCTATGATTTTCTTTAACCTGCCAATCTTTAGGATTAAATTATTTATACCAAAATTAAGTATAAATCTTTCTTCAAATATTCTTTATTTATTCTTTTTATTGTATTGAGAGCAGTAAAATGTGTGGTCTACTTCTGCTTTAATGAATGTTTATGAGTTTTCTGTGCCCTAACTGAACATGGCCAATTTTTATAAAGATTCTTAAAGCTGAGAAATGTATGTGTACATTAAGCATGCTTATGTTTTACTTTACAGAATATGTATTATATATGCATCTATATGTGTGTATATACTCTACAAATAGAATATTAAATCTATTTGTAGAATCTATATGTATGTATACATGAATGTGTTTATGTATACATATATAGGTAATCTAGAGCTCTGTAACTCATTCACTGTGATTTATAACGTATATTTCACAGAAAAGGAGGGTGCATTTTAACTGTCCCATACTAATGATCAATGAAGACAAAGCAATGCATTTGTAGTCAGGAAACATGGATTCCAAAGTTCTAGTTTCACGTTTTACTAGATGTACATCTCAGAACAAGTGTTCCAGGAATATCTGAACTCAAAGCCTGCCTCTTAACCTGTCTTATCCTCAGTTTCCTAACTATAAATTGAAATGTTTATATTCTCTGGCAGGGGTAGTGAACATGTGGGAACAAGCCTGGAATAGGGTTTAAGCCATAGGTAGTAGAGAAAAGATACTGCAACACCTCAGAGGTATCCCTAAAAGTCTGAGAGACAGATGTAGCTGGACTAAACTATAATTTTATGACCTGTTTGTGTTTCAGTTTACTCACTTGTATATAGTAACACTGTCTAACTCACAGAGTTGGTGCAAGTAGCAAATGGTTATAAAGTACCTTGTAAACTGTAAAGCTTTACATAAATATCAGTTATAATTATTTTATTTTCAAATTTAAATAGTTAATTAACTTAATATTTATACAAGAGAAATTCCCATAAATCTTTTAAACCAGGGACCAAATAATCATATAGAGCACTTATAGGCTTTAACATTAATTCTTGAAAAAAATTAAATATCCCTTTCTTCAAAATATCTAATGAATGTAATCATTAAAATCTATTTTAATACTCCGATTTGATGAATTAAGCAAAGTCCACACTTTCCAGATTTGGTTTGATATTTCCACCATGACAAACAGCATCATTATAGCTGACATTTACCTTACTGCATTTTTTTGAGTAATAAATTAAGAGAAAAACCATTAGATTTGATTACATGACAAGGAAGAAGCAACTAACATAATAAATTTGTAGTGGTTTTAAAATAAATTCAATAAGGATGATATTTGTCTATACAGTAACTAAGATAAAGAATAAAGTATATTTTTATTTTAGTGACTGAGTTTGAGAGCTGTAATTTTTACAACACAGCTACCTCCAGAGAACTCTCCCAGTAGTCATAAAAGCAGTATGTCCATGAATCATGTTTTGATACTGATTTATAAGCTATGTTTACTTCACAGACTCCCAGACCTACTTTAAATAACACAAACACTTTTTAACTAAAAAATCCCTGGCTAAAATTATCTACAATTATGATTTTGATGTCTACTGATATAGGATTATTTTAGGAATACAAATTCAGCCTGTTTAATTTTGACCCAGAAAAAAGCATTTATGAAATATATCAACACACTGTCAGCCTTTGAGAATGAGGTTATTTTGACCTTTTTTTTCCTTTGTTCATCTAGTACAATATGATTTATCAATCACAAAAGCTGTCACTGATGTCCTTAGAACTGGTAATCATGTTTTCCCTAAATCTTCTCCTTTTCACAGAATCATGGCTGAAAGAGAAGAAAAAATAGACAAAATGAATCATAGGAGTGCTTGGATCATAAAAGCCCTTAGCTCCTACATTCATGAATTTGCTGAGTTTCTAATTGCATGCGTAACAGAATTCTCATTCAGGACTGACAACATAAACTTTTAATGGCCAAACTTGAAGAGCAGCCATTAATTCAATATCAGCTTGGGAGAAAGTCTCCAGTGAAATGTTTATGAATCTGATTTGAAACCAAGCTGTTTAACATGTTTATTAATGAGTTGATTTGAGGCATAGAAGGTATTCTAATAGAATATTCCAATAATACCAATCTTAGAGGGATCACTAAAACAGTAGATAAGAGAATTAGGGTAAAAAGCAGATTGACAGGTTGGAATATTGGAAGAAATCTAATAAGATAAAATTTAATGTGAATAAATTCAAAGTTTTATCTGGGTTCAGCTTCATAATTACTGAATTGGAACAGCTATGCGTAGCATAAGTTTGTCTATAAATAATCTAGGGGTTTTTAGAAAATTGCAAGTTGAATGACTCATCAGTGTAATATTCATTCTTTCAATAAATATTTATTAAATGCCCGGTATTTGGAGGATATTATGCTTAGATCTAGCTGACAAGGTATTAGAAGAAACAAAATGACCACAGAGAAGCAAAAATAAGTACATGCAAAAGTTAAAGTAATTTTTGAGGTTAGAGTTCACTAGCAATTAGGAGATCCAAGAGTCAAGTAGATCCCTGAAGGATCTAAGTATGCTTAGAGGTGAAAGAGAGGAGGTAGAGTATACCACAGCAAAGTTGCCAAATATCTCAAGAGAAAGAAAACTCACTTAAAAACTATGAGCAGAATCAGGTAAATTTATAGGGAAGATATTCACAGATAGGACTATGACTTCCAGAATGGCTATGCAGATCCAAATAGCTTCTGAATAAATATTGAAAGACAAAGGAAAATCAATAAATGCCTTGTCAAATGTAGGAATTTGCATTTTCACGACAAGCCTAGAACCACAGCAGGATATTTATGAATGTTTCATGAAAGAAATAAGAATCATGAAGGAAGTATATAAGAAAACATATCAGAAATGATTGAGAATAGAAGAAAAAAAATCTTGAGTCCACATTGGTGAGTGTCTCTTAAAAAAGGAAAGGATAATTGTTTGAGATGATAGAAATGTAGAATAAAGGCCAAACTTCAAGAAGAGAAACAAAACAAGTTTTAAAAAAATAGATGATCTTTAAACAAATAAAACTTATTGATCTTACAGACAGCATATATAGAAACAACTTGATGGTCACAAGTATCCCAGAAAACAAGTCCAAAACCTGATTGTGATAAATACAAGGAAAAAAACATAACACAATTGCCCCAAACTTCTGCATTCAAAATGTAAAGGCCAATTAATTAAAAGAATCCATAGAGAGCCTCCAGGAACAACAAGACAAAACTGCACCACAAACTCCAAGAAATATATTTTTGACTGAACAATTCCAATGACAACCCCCAAATTCTGCAAAAACCTAGAGGAAAGACCTTCAAATATAAAGAAAAGGACAATTGAATAACAAGATTATTCTGCATCCACTAGAAATTATAAAAGGGAATGGAATAATATGCTCCAAAGAACTCAAGATGCAACCCAGGTTGATATATTCTGCAAACTTGAGCCTAATCCTCAGGGAAAAGATAGTTCTTCAATAAATGATGGGCATTTGAGACATTCTGATGACAAAAACAAAAACAAAAAGTATGAGCAGATAGATTAGCTCTGAAGGATCCTCATTTCATTTAATATTTTCTTCTATAACTCTGATTTCTTTTCCTTTTTTTCATCTAGTGCTTTCATTTCACTTATTTAAAAAAAAAGAAAACATTCTTAAATCTACAAGAGTATTTGTTTTATCTTGTCCAGGAATTCTAGTTAACTGTGCCCCAGCTGTATTTTACTTTCAGGCTTTGCTTATAGATATTTTGGAGTCATTTTTTCCTGGAATTCTGTCTTTAGCACCCCACTCACTATAATCAATTTTTATTGTTGAACTCTTTTTGTATGCTCATTTTTCCAGAATACTCCTAACAAAACTTGATGTTAGGGAAAGAGTCTGCACAGAGCTTTTCAGAGGTCTGAATTGGTAATGCTGGCTAATTTCTTGGGGTATTGGTTGTTGGGTTATTTTAGACTCTCAAGAAAAGCTCAGACTGGGGATACACAAGTTTTCAGCGGTCTAAAAGTATTCAGATGTGGGGAAAACTCTGATCACTGAAGCCCTGGCTTTACCTTTGCAAAGTGTTTATGTAGATTTGGGTCAAGGCAATAGGAGATGCCCCTCCTGGATCACTGCCCCTTCTGAATCACTGTCTTGTTATGGCTTGCATAACTGAGGGAAACAATGAACTATGTCATGCAGGGTTACCAAAGATGAACAGGTCATACTGAAGAGTTCTGACAACAGGTGATTCCCTAGAGAAATGGCAAGCCATCCAGTGCCTTTGCCAAGAAAATCTAAAACATACGATGCCAGAAGATGAGCATCTATAGGCAGAAGGTGTCCAATATGCTACTACGGAAGAGAGCAGGACAACTACAAGTAACTTTAGAACTAATGAAGCAGCTGAGACAAAGATAAAAGGAAGCTTAGCTGTGGATATGTCTGGAGATGAAGGGGAAGTCTGATGCTTTAAAGATCAGTATATAAGATCTTTGAACCAAGATAAGTTGGATGTGGTTAAACAAGAGGTGGAAATATTAAACACTGAGGTCTTGGGTATCAGTGAACTTAAAATGAAGGGAATAGATGAATTTAACTCAGTGATCATTCCCTATATTACGGTGGACAAAAATCCCGAAGAAATAGGGTAGCTCTCATAGTCAATCAAAGCATAAGGAAAGCAATATTGAGGTAAAATCTCGAAATTGGCAATGAGTTCTGTTTGAATCTAGGGAAAATCATTCAAAATCACAGTAATATGTCTATGCTCCAACAACTAATGCCAAAGAAGTCAAAGTTGATCAGTTCTATGAAGAACTACATCTTCTAAAAGTTGTAACATATACAGATATACATAGGAACGTGCATATGCACATATTCTTCACTTAAAAGGAATTTCTTTAACTCATTCTCTTGATAAATTATTTCCTTTATCTCAACAATAATAATTATTATAAGTAATTATAGTTATTATTAATAGCTAGGTCATAAAGGATTTTAAGGTTTGCAAAGTATTTTACAAATAACTCATCCTCTCAACCACTCTGGGAGTGGTCATTTTTATTATTCTTGTTTTGAAAGATGGGGAATCTAAAGCATACAGAGGCTGGTTGGCCCAATATAACATATATTTATATGTATATATAATTTCTATATAACATAATAATATATGATAGTATAGTATATATAAATATAACATTAATTATTGTATTAATAATTCATTATTATATATTATCTCCCTTATTTCCCTTTATTGTTTATCACTGTCTTAAATAGGGTGCATAATATAGTTTTCTTTATCTTTTATTTTCTCCTCTTAATACAGTGAGTCCTTTTGCAAACCCAGGGTAGCTTAGGAATACAGAAAGACAGATCTGCAGACAATGTAATTGAGATTGACTGGGAGTGTGGAATAGTTGAAGAAGCATAGGTTATAAGCCTTGGAAGCAGTGGTAACAGAAGTGATGTTGGCACTTGGAGTTTCCAGAACTCAGCAATGATAATGGGAATGAATATATGATCAAAAAGTGATTCCAGAGGACCACTGTGCTAGCATGGAGTACATTTCTGGGTCCCATTTGTCAGCTCTGTCACTCATGACCAGGTTCCAGGTCCAGGTTCCAGGGAGAGAGGAGCAGGGGCCATATCTGGGTAAAAATCAGAGAACAGAGAAGGAAGACAGCAACCAGGACTGATCCTAGATCACATCGTCTTGAAAGCACCAAAAACTTTCAGACTCTCAAGCCTAGCTACAGAAGCAAGACTTCTATAAGTCAGAAAATCAGGTCGTACATTCTACCCATCCACAGAGGTGAGCAGAGTCCAACTCTAACATAATATCCACAGCTAACTGTCTGGGAAAATGAGTGAAAAAAAAAAGAACCTGATCATTAAAAAAAATACTATTACGGCAAGGAAACTCAAAACAAACTTAGAAGACAATAACTTGAAAACATATACAATTAAAACCTCATTTTTATAGATACAGATTGAATAAATGTCCAACAATAATTTCTGGAACAGTTAAAGAAATATAAGTAAGAACAAATGAATCATTTTGAAAAGCATATAAGAATAGGAGAAAATGGAAAAATAAATGAGAGCAATAAACAAAAATTATGAATATGACAAAAGACACACCAAAAAATGCTGAAGAAAATAACTCTCTAAAAATCAGAGCTAACCAAATGATAAAAAGAGGTGCAAAAATCTCACTGGAAAATCTTCAACTAAATATGAATTTAACTCCTTAAAAATCAGGATTGGTAAAGAAGAAGCTAATGACTCCATGAGACATCAAAGAACAATAAAACAAAATCAAAAGACTTAAAATATAGAAGTAAATATGAAATATCTCAGAAAAATAACTGATCTGGAAAATAGACAAAAAAGAGATCATGTAAGATTTATTGGATTTTCTGAAAGAAATTATAAAAAATTGAAACTAGGCATCATATTTCAAAAAATTATAATGGAAAACTGCCCAGGTATCTTAGAACCAGAAAAATTAAAAATTGAAATAATTCACCAATACCTTTCTGAAAGAAATCCCAATATGAAAACTCCTAGGAATATTGTGGCCAAAAGACAGAGCTCCTAGGTTAAAAAAAATACTGAAAGCAACTAGAAAGGAATAGTTCAAATTCTATGAAGTCAAAAATCAAACAGACAAGATTTAGCAGCTTCTAAAAAGAAATACAGTATATAGAATAAAATATTCTAGAAGGTAAAGAAGATAGGCTTATATCACCCATCCAATAAAATGGAACATAATCTTATAAGGGAAGAGGGGAGGATTGGACATTTAATGAAATAGAAAATGTCTAGGCATTCCTCATTAAAAGACCATAGCTGAATAAAAAATTTCAAATTCAAAGACAATGCTCAAGAGAGGACTTCTTAAACTTTTTCCACTCACAACTCCTTCAGCACTTCTTAAATTGTGGTTTGCAGCCCCATATGGATTAAGAACATCATAAAAATGTAAATACAAATGAGAAATCATAAGGAATTAATAAAGTTACTCTGTTCATCCTCCCTAATGGGAACTTTATCTTTATTAGGGCACTTAGAAGAAGTCTAATTTGAGAGTATGGGTGTGAGCCTATTGTGTTGAGATGATCTCAAAAAAAAATTAAAGTGCGAAAAAGAGATGCCCTGGGAACAGGGAGAATGGGGAAAATGATCTCACAAATAAAAGAAGCATGCAAGGAAAAATTTTACAGTGGAGGGGAAAATTGAGAGATATAGCAATGCTTGAACCTCACTCTCCCCAAACTGGTTAAAATAGGGATGAACATGTGCGTGCATACATACACATACATACATGCGTGTACACATACATGCATATGTTCATGTGTGTGTATAGGTATACATTCACAATGGGATGTTGCAATACATCTTACATGGGAGTAGGAGGTAAAGGTGCTAAGAGAAAGGCAGCATGGCAAAAGGGAGGGTAGAATTTAAAAAGGCAGTGATCAGAAGCAAAACAGATTTTTGAAAAGGGTAAGGTTTAAAAAATAGAAGATAAATAGAAGAGAGAAGATTGGAGGGACATACACATTTAACAGTCATAATTGTAAACGTGAATGGAAGAAGTTCACCAATGAAACAGAAATGGGTAGCAGAAGAAATTTGAAACTACCATATAAAATATATTGTTTAAAATGGACACACTTGAAACAGACACATATGGGATGAAAACAAAGGGATGAAGCAGAATCTAATATGTTACAACTGAAGTATAAAAGGCAGGAGAAGAAATCATGGTCTAAAATAAAACAAGAGCAAAAACAAACCTAATTATGAGATAATCAAGGAAACTACGTTTTGCTAAAGGACACCTTAGATAATGAATTGATATTAATACTAAACGCATATGCACTAAAATGTATAGCTTCCAAATTCTTGAAGGAAAAGTTAAATGAATTACAAGAGGTAATAGGCATGAAAATTATACTAGTGGGGGACCTCAATTTACCCTCTCTCAGGGGAACATAAATCTAACCATAAAATGGTTAACATGAAAGAATTTAAGAAATAGAATTTTAGAAAATTAATATAGGAAGAACTTCTTTACAATATTGAATAGGAATAAAAAAGAATATACCTTTTCTCAGTTGTATGTAACACTTTAACAAAAAATGACAATGTGCGGGGGCATAAAGTCCTTTATAAACAAGTGTGGGAAAGTATGTTAAATGCAGTCTTTTTAGACCATAAGACAACAAAATTATTTTCAGTAAAATGTTTTGGAAGCACAGATTAAAAATTAAACAGAAACTAAATAATCTAATCCTAAAAACTGAGTGGGACCAAGAACAAATCATAGAAACGTCAATAATTTCTTTAAATAGAATGAAGAGAATGAGTGAAAATAACATATTTGTAAGTGTTTACACCAGTAAAAGAAAGAACAAACCTATGATTTTGGTATGTAACAACATAAAAAAACTAGGGAAAAAAACAAATTTAAAATCCCCAATTTAACATCAAATAGAAATCCTGAAGATGAAATGACAGACTAACAAATAAAATTGAAAAAATAAGAAATAAAGTGAATTAATATGTAGAATGAGGAGCTGATATTATAAAATCAAAAACAAGAAAATAAATATAAGAAAAAACTCAAATTACCAGTATCAATAATTAAAATGTGAATACACCATCAATTTCAAATCTGGTCACAGATGTTTACCAGCTGTGACCCTAGACAAGTCACTTAGCCCCTGTTTGCCTTAGTCCTCTGGAAAAAGAAATGGCAAACCACTCCACTAATTTTGCCAAAACAAACAAACAAAAAAAACCCATACACACAGTGTATGTTCATCCTTCGTTGCCAAAGAAGATCATGCCATCAGAGAAATAATGACATAACTTGCACTTGACTTTGTTTTGAGTGAGGGAAGGCTGTGCAAGTCACCAGCCTCACTTCTCCTCCAGAGCCATCTGAATCCAGTGAGCAGATACTCATCAGGATGACTGGAGATGACCCAGGATGAGGCAACTCGGGTTAAGTGACTTGCCCAGGGTCACACAGCTAGTGAGTGTCAAGTGTCTGAGGTGAGATTTGAAATCAGATCCTCCCAACTCCTGCATTGGTGCTCTGTCCACCTACTGCACCACCTAGTTGCCCTCCATACTCATTATGTTCTATGGGGATTGGAGGGGTTGGACAAAACTGCATGACTTAAAAACAACAGTGAAAATACTGACACTTCTTATCCTAGGACAGCTAGATTGTGTAGTGGTTAGAGTTCTGGGCTTGTAGTCAGGAAGACTCAACTTCCTGAGTTCAAATCTGACCTCAGATGCTAGCTGTGTGACCTTGGACAAGTCACTTAGCATTGTTTGTCTCAGTTCCTCTTCTGTACAATGAGAAAGAAAAGACAAATTACTCCAGTAACTCTGTCAAGAAAACCCCAAATGGGATCACAAACAGGATGCTACTAAACAATACCTGAACAACAACAAGCACTATGAATTAAGATTAAATTAAAGCATTTAGAAGATATTTTGCCAATTATATGCCAATAAAACATCTAAATGAAATGGATGAATATTTATATGTAAATTTCCTAGGAAAAGAGGAAATAGAAAACTGAATAAAACTACATTTTAAAAAGAAGTTGAATAATCCATAAATAAGTTCCCTAAACATAAAATCCCAGGAGCAATTGGATTTAGTGAATTCCACCAAACCTTTAAAGAGCAAATAATTCAATTAGAAACAAGAAGCCTGCAATATGTTGTTTACAAGAAACACACTTGAAACAGAGAGACATGCAGAATGAAAATAAGGGGCTTCAGTAAAAATCTACTGTGCTTCAGTTGAAGTAAAAAAAGACAGGATAGCATTCATGATCTCAGACAAAGCAAAAAAGATATAATTAAAAGAAATAAGCAAGGAAACTGCATTTTACTAAAATTTACCATAGACAATGAAGTAATATCAGTACTAAACACAGAGGCATCAAACGGCATAGCATCCAAATTCTTAAAGGAAAAGTTAAAGGAGTTAAAGAAAGACATAGTAAAACCAAAACGCTGAGGGTCCTCAATCTTACCCTTTCAGAACTAAATAGATATACCATAAAATAAACAGTAAAGATATTAAGGAGAGGAATAGAATTTTAGAAAATGTAGACATGCTAGACCTCTAGAGAAAAATTGAAATGGAAAGGAGTATATATTTTTTCTCAGCTGTACATGGCACCTTCACAAAAATTAATCATGTGTCAGAATACAAAAACCATAGAAACAATGTAGAAAAGCATAAATATTAAATTCATTCTTTTCAGATCATAATGCAATAAAAGTTAAATTCAATAATGGGCTGTGGAAAGATAGATTAAAAATTAATTGCAAACTAAATACTCTAAACCTAAAGAATGAGTGAGTCAAAGGACAAATCATTGAAACAATAAACAATTTGATTGAAGAGAATTGCAACAATAAGACAACATTCCAAATTTCATAGCATACCACCAAAGAAGTAATTAAAAGAAAATTTATATCTCTAAATATTTACATCAATAAAACAGAGAAAGAACAGATAAATGAATTGTATATACAATTTAAAATAAAGGAAAATAACAAAGTAAAAATTCCCAATTAAGCAGCAAATTTAAACCCTGAAAATCAAAGGGAAGATTAACAAACTTTGAAGTAAGAAAACTGTTGAAGTAATAAATAAATTTAGGAGCTGGTTTAATGTGGGTTAGATTGGGGGGTGAGGGGAGACAGAAAGCCATGAAATAGAAAACCATTTGGTTAGTTTCATTGAAAAGGAGAAGAAAATCAAATCCTTAGTATTGAAAAATGAAAAGAGTGAATGCAATGAAGATGAAATTAAAACAATATTAGAGGCTATTTTGCCTAATGATATGTCAATAAATCTGACAATCTAAGTGAAATGTTTAAATATTTACAAAAATGTAAATTGCCAAGGTTAACAGAAGAGGAAATAGAATACTTAAGTAGCCCTATCGTAGAAAGAAAAAACTGAAAAAAACCATCAATGAGCTCCCTAAGAAAAAATTCCCAAATCCACGTGGATTTACAAGTGAATTTTAACAAACATTTAAAGAACCATTAAGTCCAATATTATAGAAAATATTTAGAAAAATAGGAAAAGAAGTTCTACCAAATTCCTTTTATTCTACCAAATATTGTGCTCCCTAAACAAAGAAGAGCAATAGGGGAGTAAGAAAACTATAGATCACTTTCTCTAATAAATATTGATGCAAATTTTTTAAATAAAATAGCACGGATATTAGAGCAATATATCACAAAGATCACTATGATCTGGTGAGATTTATACCAGAAATGCAGCACTAGTTCAATATTAGGAAAAATTTCAGGCTCAATGACCATATCAATATTAATACAAAAAACCATGATTGTATCAATAGACACAAAATAAAAACTTTGAAAAAAATGCAATATCCATTCCTATTAAAAATAGAATATCTATTTTTAGAGTATCTATTTTTGCGCATAATCTGCTTGTATATTTAGAGAATCAACTAAAAAACTGCTTGAAACAATTAGCACTTTAGGAAAGTTGCAAGATATAAAATAGACCCAAGTAAATCATCAGCACTTCTAGATATTACCAATAAAGTCCAGCAGAAAGAGATAGGAAGAGAAATTCCACTTAAACTAACTACAGGGAATGTAAAATATATGTTAGTCTACCTGTCAACATAAACCAGGGAAGTATATAAATATAATTATAAAACACTCATACAACTAAAATCAGAGATAATTAGAAAACTATTAAGTTGCTTATAAGTAGGTCAAGTCAATATAATATGCTTGACAAATATATCTAAATTAATTTACTTATGCAATACCACATGAATTATACAACCAAAAAGTTATTTTACAGGCTGGAAAAAAATTTAAAAATTCATATGGAAGAAAAGTCGAGAATATCAAACAAATTGAGGGGGATTTTGGGAAGATAGCAGAGAAGACCAGAAAATTTCAGTTCCTCCAAGTTTCCTCCAGAAACAGACAGAACATTACTTCAAAGTGAACTTATTGCAGCAAAAATGAAGAGGTTTTAAAAAAGTTGTCCTCCTGGGATAACTTGAAAAAAATCTCAAGAGAGATATGAGCTCCTGGGGCTGAGGTCTGGCCTGAGTGAAATGAAAACACTTCAGGGTAATTCTCTGAATCAATAAACAAAAAGCCCTGAATACAGCTGGTTTGGAAGCAGCCTAGACCTCAAAAACTTTTACCTCATGGCCTCAGGAATTTTCACCCCAACAACTTTCATCTAAGAAACATTGTGGGGATCTGACATCTAAATTGGGGAGATTGAAGGACTCTCCACTGTCTGCTGATGCCAAGCCTAATGGTATTCAACAGTTCTGATCCCAGGCTGCAGCTATGAGTGAGGTGAAGTGAGCACACAGCCAGTGAGTACAGTACCACAGGGAGCAAGAGTATTTTTGGGACAGTGGGACTAGGGGCCCAATATATGGTTTAGGGGAGGAGTGCCCAAGGTCCCAGGAAAAAATTAACAAAATAGCAGTAAGAAGAAACTAAGAAGATCTGGGGCACCATTACTTACAACTCAAGATTAAAACCTGATTACAAGAATAAGCTGATAAAAATAAAATACAACAAAACAAAATTATTGAACAAAGGAGAAAGAATCTGACCATAGATAGCTACTGTGGTGTAAAAGAACATGTGGGTTCATGTTCAGAGAAAGATAGGTTAAACAAGGGCACTTCAAAGAGCAACTTCAATGATCACAAGCCCAAAAAAGAATTATTGAAAGAACTTTCAAAGGACTTCAAAAATGAAATAAGAGGGATAGAGGAAAAATTAGGGGGAAAGTAATCCAAAAAAAGTTGAGAAAATTATGAGAAGAAAGTCAACAATTGGAACAAGAGATCTAAAATCTTAAGGATAAAAATAATTCCTTGAAAGCTCGAATTGAGCAAGGGAAAGCAAATGACAGTATAAGACATGAAAAAGTAATTAGACAAAATTTCTAAAAACTAAAAAAATAGAAGAGAATCTGAAACATCTAATTAGTAAAACAACTCATCTGGAGAACAGATTGAGAAGGACGATATAAGAATTGCTCGACTACCTGAAAATTATAATCAAAAAAAGTATCTTGATATAGTATTACAAAAATTTTTGAGGAAATTATCCTGAAGTGCTAGAACAATAGGGTAATGTAGAAATAGAAATAAAATTCACTGTTCACCACTTGAAAGAGATACCAGGAGAGAAAATTAACAAGAATATATCATATACAAGTTTCAAAGCTTTCAAGTTAAGGAGAAAATATCACAAGCAACAAAAATAAAACAAATAGAAGGGAATGAAAAGGAAGCATTGTCCGATTTTATATTCTTATACTCAAGATCATCACAAACAGCTACCACAGTCATGAAATTAAGAGACTCTTGCCCCTTAGAAAGAAAACTATGGCAAATTTGGACAGCACGTTAAAAAGCAGAAACATCACCTTATTGACAAAGTCTGTATAGTCAAAGCTATCATTTTCTAATAACAATGTATGACTGTGAAAATTGGACAAAAAGGAAAGCTGAGCACCACAGAATCAATCCTTTTGAATTATAGTGCTGGAAAAGATTTTTCATAGTCTCTTGGATAGCAACGAGATCAAATAAGTCCATATTTAAAGAAATTAACTCAGACTATTAACTAGATGGTCAAATATGGAAGTTGAAATAAATTTTTTGGCAACATCTTGAGAAGACAAGACTCATTGGAAAAGAGGCTGATGTTGGGAAATATTAAAGACAGAAGGAGAAAAAGCAGAGGATGATATAGGTAGAGAGTACCATGGAAGCAATGAACATGAGTTTGGACAGACTTTGAAAGATAGTGGAGGAGGGCAGGACCTGGCATGTTATGGTTCATGGCATCACAAAGTCGAAAACAACAGAACGACTGAAAAAAACAATGTGCAGACACTGCTCAGTGATGAGGACAGAAAGAATGACAAAAGACAGTCCCTTCTTTCAAGGAGCTCACAATCTAGTGCTAAGAGTGGGAAGTAACATGCAAACAACAATGTACAAACAAGCTATGTACAGGATAAATTTAAAAGAATCAATAGAGAGAAGGCACCAGAATTAAGAGAGATTGAGAAAGCCTTCTTATAAAAGGTGGAATTTTAGCTAGAACGTGAAAGAAACAAGAGAATACAGGAAGCAAAGATGAGAAAGGAAAGCATTTCAGATATAAGGAATAGTCAGTGAAAATAGTCTGGAGATGTTCTTTTTGTTTGAAGAATAGAAAAAGAGCAAGACTCAGTGTATTGCAAAATATATTTAGGTAGAAGAGTTAAAGATGAAAGAAGCCTAGATATGTGTTCTAAACTTAAATTTTGTAATAGATAATATATAACTATCTACTTGGCAAATTGTTGTGATAATGATGAAATTTCACTCATCATTAAATGTCATCCTTAATGGTGTTTTATACAATAAATTAGTAAATTTTATTTTGTAAAATAAGAATACACACAAAGTTAAAGTAATGGATAGCAGTAGAATTTATTATGCTTCAGCTGATGCAAAAAAAAGCAGGGGTAGCAATCATGATCTCAGACAAAGTTTTGCTAAAATAGATTTAAATTAAAAGAGATAAACAGCATAACTACATTTTGATAAAAAGTACCATAGAAAATACAGCAATACCAATACTAAACCTGTATGCATTAAATACTACAGCATCTAATTTTTTAAAAGTAAAGTTAAATGGAAATAGATAGAGGTATTATAAAGAAATCTTCCCCTCTCAGAACTAGATAAAACTAAGCAAAAAAATAAATAGGGCAAAAGTCAAGGAAGTGAATAGAATTTTAGATAAGCTAGATATGATAGATATTTCAAGACTGGAAATACAAAAGAATATACCTTTTTCTCAGCGGCTCATGGTATCTTTACATTACATTACGGTATCTTTATGTTAAGGCATAAAAATTTTGTAGCTGAAAGTCAAAAACCAGAAATGTTAAAAGCATCCTTTCAGATAACTATACAATCAAATTAAATTTTAAAAGGGACCATGGAAGATTATATTAAAAACTAATTGGAGACTGAACAACCTAATCTTAAAGAATGAGTTGGTTAAAGAAGAAATCATAGAAACAATTTCACTAAAGAAAGTGACAATAATGAAACAATATATCAAAACCTAGGGGATGCAATAAAAATATAATCAGAGGAAAGTTTATCTCTAAATTCTTACAGAAATAAAATAGAGAACAAGCAGATCAATAAATTGGGTACATAATTTAGAAAATGAGAAAAAGAACAAACAAAAAATCCCATATTAAACATTAAATCCCAAAACTTAAAAGTGAGATTAATAAAATTGAGTATAAGAAACTCACTGGATTCAGAACTAAAACTTGGAGTTGATTTTGTGGGAGAAAAGGAATAAAATATATATAAATGATTGGTTAATGTGATTTATAAAAGAGAAAAGAAAACCAAAGCACTAGTACTAAAAATGAAAAACATGAATATACCACTAATGAAGATGAAATCAAAGCAATTTTAAGGAATTATTTTGCCCAATCATATGCCAATAAATCAAACAATTTAATTGAAAAGAAAGAATATTTACCAAAAAAATAAACTCCCTACAAGAGGAAATAGAATATCTAAATAGGCCTAATTTTAAAAAAAAAAAATTACACAGGCCAAAAATGAGCTTCCTGAGGAAGAAGCATCAAGACTAGACGGATTTACAAATTAATCCTATCAAACATTTAAAGAATAAATAATTCCAATATTAAAAGTATCATTTGGAATAACAGGCAAAGAAGGGATCCTACTAAATACCTTTTCTGAAAAAAAAAATAGCATCCTGATACATAAAACAGAAGAATAAAAATGGAGAAAGAAAATTATAGATCAATTTAATTAATGAATATGGATACAAAAATCCTAAAGAAAATACTGATGAAAAAATTGCAACAATATATTGCAAAGATTTTACATTACAGCAAGCAGAAATTATACCAAGAATGCAGAGGTGTTTCAACATGAGGAAAATTGTTAAGATATTGAGTATGTCAATAATAAAAGGAACAAAAAACATGTAATAGCATCAATAGATGCAGAAAAAGCTTTTGATAAAGTGCAACACTCATTTTTATTCAAAAAAATTGAAAGTGTACATACAAATTGTTTGATAAAAAACATTTACCTGAAATCATCGGCAACAATTACATATAACGGGAATAAGACACAAGCATTCCCAGTAAGAACAGGCGTGAAACCAGAATGCCCACTGTTACCAATATTATGCAATATTGTATTGGAAATTCTAGTAATAGCAATAAGAGAAGGCAAAGAAGTAGAAGTTATCAGAAGAGGAAATGAGATGCTTAAACTCTTTTCACAACAATATGATGATGTACTTGGATAATCCTAAAGACTCAGTTAAAAAGTTAATTGAATTTTAGCAATGTAACAGGATATAAAATAAATCCACCTCAGTATTGCTATATATCTCAAACAAAAGAATGCAATAAGAGATTGTAAGAGATATCTTATTTAGAATAACTCTAGACAGTATAAAATACCTTAGAGTACACCTGTTAACACAAACCCAGGCATTTATATGAGGAAAATTGCTTTTAAAAATTTTTGCAAATAAAATCACATGTAAATAATTGGAGTAAAATTAAGTGTCCATAGGTAGGCAGGGACAATATAACAAAAATGACAATTTTACCTAAATTAATTTATGTATTGAACATCATCTCAATTAAATTACCAAAATTAGCTTACTGAGAGAAAAAATAATAATAAAATTTAATTGGAAGAACAAAAGGTCAGGAATATCAAAGGAACTAATTAAAAATCATAAAAGAAGGAGACTTAGCAGTATCAGATCCTAAAATATATTATAAGGTAATAGTTATCAAAACTATCTGGTGCTGGTTAAGAAATATAAAGGTAGACCAATGGAACAGAACAGAAATACAATTTACAGCAGCCAATAACTACAACAACTTTGTGTTTGACAAGTGCAAAGACAAGTTTGGGGAATAAGAATTCATTATTTGGTAAAAAAAAAAAAAAAACTGGGAAAGCTGGAAAGCAATCTGGCAGAAATTGGGCATAGACTAATATCTTACCCCATTCACCAAGATAACATCAAAGTAGATACATAACCTAGATACAAAGAGAGATGTTACAAGAAAATTTGAAGAATGTAGAACATAACTCTTGGTTGTTGTCCTTCATTCTTGAAGAGGACCAAAATAACACCACCATGCTAAAGTGAAATTTCAGTGTGTCTGACTGTAGCTGATCAAACCAATACAAGCTTAGAATGCTCTACCGTAGATTGTGCATAGATAGTCCATGTCAATATTTGGGGTGGATATCCCAAATTTGGGCATCCTGCATTTTCTTTGTGCTGTCTCAATTCTGCTTTGCTCAAAGAGCACAGCACTCTTTCTATTGTGGGCATGCCATGCTGAGCAGTCCTGTGCCAGTGTCTCTCATGTTGCACAGTCAAATCCAAAGTTCTTGAGAGAGACTTTGAGAGTGTCCTTGTATCATTTCTTCTGGCTACCATGTGATTACCTGCCCATGCGAGTTCTCCATAAAATAGATTTTTGGCAAGCATACATTTTGCATTTGAAGAATGTGGCCAGTGCTTTCTGAAGCATAGTTTGAATATTTGACAGTTCAGCTTGAGCAAGGACTTCAGTATCTGGTACCTTATCCTTCCAGGTGATCCTCAGAATCTTCCTAAGACAGTTCAAATGGAAGTTTTTCAGTTTCCTAGCATGGCACTGGTTGACTGTTTATGTTTCATAAACATATAACAATGAGGTCAGCACAACGGCTCTGTAGACCTTCAGTTTGGTAGTCGGTCTAATACCTCTTTCTCTCCCAAACTTTTCTTCAGAGTCTCCCAAACACTGAGCTGGCTCTGGCAATGCGTGCATCAACCTCATTGTCAATGCGTACATCCCTGGACAGGTGCTCCACCAGCCACCACCACACCATCCACACGTGGAACCATTGGTTACAACAAATAGAGAAGTTTTGAATGCTGTGGATAAGTTCGTTTACTTTTGTAGTATACTTTCCAGGGATGTACATTGACAATGAGCTTTACAAACACATTGCCAGAGCTAGCTCAGTGTTTGGGAGGCTCTGAAGACATAACACTTATCAAACTTCTGGATAGGTGAACAATTTATGAATAAACAAGAAATAGAGAACAGAGTGAGGTGTAAAATGGATAATTTTGATTACATTAAATTTAAAAGATTTTGTACATATTAAACCAATGTAGCCAAAATGTGAAGGAAAGCAGAAAATTGGAGGGGTAGGAGAAATTTTATAGATGGTTTCTCAAATAAAGGTCTCATGTCTCAGACACATAAAGAATTTTGTCAACTCAATAAGACTATGAGTCATTTCCAAATTGTTAAATGATCAACGATATGAACAGTCAGTTTTCCAAGGAAAAAATCAAAACAATTTATAGTCATATTTTTAAATGCTCTAAATCATACTGATCAGAGAAATGCAGATATCTTTGAGATATCATTTTATACTTACCAGACTAGCTAAAATGATTGAAAGGAATATCAGCAAATGTTGGAGGGTATTTGGAAAAATTGGGACAGTAAGACATTGTTGATAGAATTGTATACTGCTTCAACCATTTTGTAGAATATTCTGGAATTATACCCCAAAATCTGCCTATACCCTTTGACCCACCAATACTACTGCTAGGTCTATTTCCAAAGATGATTAGGAAAAAAGGAAAAGAACCTATATGTTCTAAAATATTTTTAGTAGCTCTCTTTGTTGTGGTAAAGAATAGGAAATTTGGGGGATGCCTGTCAACTGCGGAATGGCTGAACAAGATTGATATATGATTGCGATGAAATACTACTGTGCCATAAGAAATGGTGAGCTCAATGATTTTCGAAAAACGGGATATATTTGCATGAAATGATAAAGAGTGAATGCTACAGAACCAAGAGAATGTTGTATACAGTAAATAGTAATATTGTTTTAAGAAGAATGTTGAGTAATGTATTCATTTTGACTATTATAAATACCCAAGTTAACTATATGTTTGTTTCTCTATGCCTGAGATTGCCATCAAGCCTCTAACTCCCTCCTATGGTTTTTTGCTTCTTTCTCTGAGCTTAAGTGACCAATCAGTGATGTTGACTTGTTGATCCCTGGTTGCTACCTCAGGAGTTAGGGAAATACTGTAGGTTGCCATAGAGACATGGTCCCCATAGGTAACACAATAAGGAGAACCAGCATAGTTTGTAGACAACTAGTCAATGAGCACAGTTTGTGTCCTCTAGCCCATTCAGTGAACTAGACATGCCTACATCTACCCCTCAGAGTTCTCGGCTACCTTTCAGTGTTTGAGGTATTCCTCTTTCTTCTGTCCTTGATTGAAAATATTACTCCCTGCCTCTTCTCTCTCTCCCCTGCCTGACTACTAGGTCACAGTAGATATCACTCTAGGTCCTTATCTCAGAGACAAATCCTTATCTCAGCTGGATGGTGCTCCTAAAAGTCCCTGTCAAAAAGTCTTTCTGTGCTCAGTGATATGCTAAGTACAGATTTAGTCTAGAATACTGGAATACCAAAGTGTCCTCTGGACTCTGGAACATAAAAATATTAAGGAATCTTATGAACTTCTCCACCCCGAGGATCACACTACTTCTTTACCTAAAACAGAAGAAAATATCAGATACAGAGATCCATTTTGTGTGGTCACATAGACTGAAAGCAGAAGGCCCCATGGCCTCTCTCTTTATAGCTTGAACTTTCATCAGGTGTGGTGGGTAAAGTAGTCATGCTACCAGGGAATAAAGCAGATGAGAGGCCTGACAGCATAACAGTGGCATGAGATTTCAATGTTCAGTTTTGGATAAGTCTAACAGACAAACAAAAGAGAGAATGGAAAATTGAACAAGTTGATGTAGGAATTAGAGCTTTAAAAATGACATTTTCTAATTAGGGTATATGTATTTCTCAGCACCACATGGAACTATTGCAAAAATTGAACAAGTGTTAGTGTGCAGAGATTCTGCAAATGTAAAAAGGCGGAAATAGTAAATACATCTGTTATAGATCATAATACAATAAAAATACTAATTATTCTGATGAGCAAAAAAAAAAAAGATCAAAATGGAGACTTAAAGAAATCCTAGATGGGTCAAAGAATAAATCATAGAAACAGTTCATAATTATATGAAAGAAAACATTAAAGATGAGAAAACATACCAAAATTTCTGGGATGCAGCTTCAGCAGCTCAGAGGGAGAAAACCATATCCTTTTTTATCAGTATGCACTCCAACATACACAGGGGAGTCCTGCTATCACAGGTTCTTAGGTCTGCATTCATTAAAAAAAAAAAGGCAACTTTTGAGGAATTAACAATCACTTTATTCAAGCACATGTATATCATTCCTTTAACCAAGTACATATATCATTCAGTTAGTTCAGGGGAGTCAGCACCCTGAATTTCAAAGAAAATGCAGAGAAATGAAAAGATCAGTAGACATGGCTTCCGCTGCCTGAATTCAACAGATAGTTGGACCTCAACTGTCTGACCATAGTTACCATAGAGGGAAGCACTGACATCTGGGTTTTCAAAAGGTGGGGGGCTCCTTAAAATGGCTTCCCAGAGTCCTCATCTGGCACTAAAACCTTACAAAAACTAAGCTGCAAGTAAAACCTCACCCTCAGAGTATTTATACACTTGTTAGAGCCATAGGGCATAACTCTCTAATTCAGTACCTCAATAGAAAAAACAAAAGGTACTTGGGACCCTCCTACAAAACAGCTCCCCTAAACAAGCTTCCCACAATGGGCAGGTGCATCTGCAATGGGAAAGATCTTCTTTAATTACATTATGTAATCAGAGACATTTTTAGTAAAACAAAAACAGCAAAATATCCTGATTTCATTGAGATCATATCTTACAAACATATATTAAAGAGAATTAAAAAAAGAAAGAATTAATGAACTGAATATACATTTTTCAAAATTGGAAAGAGACCAAATTAACCTAAAATGAGCAGAAAAGAAATGTCAACTTCCTAAGTAAATTATTTGAGAAATTAGCTAATTAGAAAAATAATGCAAAACTAAAAATACAGTAAAAATGATAAATAAAACTAAAAGCTAGCCCTTGAAAAAAACTAATAAAAATTTGTTTTAGCCAATATGATTAAAAAAGCAAGAGGATGGAAAATCAAATCAACAAAAACTAAAAACGAACAAGGTAAAAATCACAAGGAAACTAGAAGAAAAAGGGGTATCAGCAACTGCTGTTTCTGTTTTATGTTAATGAAACTGAGAACACAAGAGAAATAGAATATCTACAGAGATATGATACCCAAACTAATTGAAACTCAAATAAAGATTTTTAAAAATCCAATCTCAGAAAAGGAAATTGAACTAATTATAAAGAAAGAAATAAAAGAGGACAGAGGAGGAAATTACTTCTGGTCTTAATGGACCTGTAGGAAATTTCTATCAAACAAACCAAAAAAAATCAATTAGTATCAACATTGCAGAAATTATTCTCAAAAGTTTGCAAAGAAAGCACCCTACCAGAATCCTTTTATGCATGAGGCAAATGTCATTCTAAACCAGGGAAGGATAAATCACAGGAAAAATATAGACTGATATCATTAATGTATTTCAATTCAAAAATTTTAAATCAAAACCTGTCAGACTAGAGATATTAATTCACCTAAGAAATCATTCATTATGACCAAGTTGAATTTATAATAAGGGTGCAAGGACTGTTCAGCTTTGGGAAAATAATGAATATAATTAATCATATTAAAAATAAAAATATTTCAAGCTACATTATTACCTGCATAAATACAGAAAAAACCTTTGACAAAGTAGAACACTTGTTTACATTAAAAATCCTACAAAATATAGGCACAGAGGGGCCTTATTTAATAACATAAAAGTCTCTATCTGAAATCAAGCATCCTATGTAGTGGGAAAAATCTGGAGGCTCTCCCAATAAATGTAAGGTAAAGCAAGAATGCCAACTGTGATGAATGAAAAACCCAAGACACAGAGTTTCTTCCTAATTGATAATCAATTTATTAATTAGGCTAGCTAATAATTAATAAATTGAAGGTCAGTGGTTATTCTCAGTAATCAATGACCAAGACATGAAGAGACAAGAAACCTTAATATACTTTTGGCAAAGTGGGTGCCCTTGATAGGTGAAAATCAACCCTTTTTGTTGAGCAATTATGAGGGAGTGAACTAAAAAGTCTTCAGCTCCTCCTTCTGAGAATAGGGTTTGATCGTGAGACTCAGCTACCTCCAGGAATCTGGGCAGAGGGATCCATTTCCACCCAAACTACTCTGGTTGGTTTTCTCCTTCATAAGCTAGGTCATCCTACATTCCAGTGAAAGGGTACCCTTTCACTTTTGAGGCTTTATTCCCTCAAGCCAAGAATTCACCTAGATTAGAGTCTATTTATGCTACAAACAGAGTAAGGTCTCTGGGTCCTGCCCAACATCAAAGAACAAGTACCTGAAGGATTAGGGTAATCTCTATGAACCGTCATTCAGAGATTGGCTGACTGACCTCTAGGAGCTGGTCTCTGAGTGAAGAAATAAAAAAACTTAATCCTAATTGATTGTTCACAGCAAAATAATAATTTCACTGATCTCCCAACAATTATCTGATATAGTTCCAGATATACTAGCAGTAGCAATAAGACAAGAGAATGAAATTAAAGGAAAAAAGATAAGGAAATAAAACTATTCCTATTTGCCGATTATATAATAGTTTACTTACAAGTCTCTAGGGACTGAACAAAGATATTAATTGAGACAAATAAGAGCTCTAGCAAAAGTATAGGTGACCGAAAATATATCCTCAGAAATAGTCAACCAATCTATTAAATCATAAAATAGATTCTATTACAAAGTTCTTAAAGCAAAATAAATTTCTGGGAGAATAATTATTGCTCATGCTTGAGTTATGACAATATCATAAAAAATTATAATACTGTTGAAGCTAATTTATACTCAGTACTATGCAAATTAAATTAATAAAGGGATATTTTATTGAACTTGAAAAAATAAAATTTATTTGGAAAGATAAAAACCTATCACTTATGTATCAAGGGAAACAATGATATTGGCATGGAGAAGGAGTAGCATTTCCACAGCTTGAACTATATTATAAAGCAATATTCTTCCAAATTGTGTCACATTGGTTTATAAATGGAAAAATAAATCAGTGTTAGCACCCTGGAGGAGAGAGAATCAAAAACAATGAAGTTCAATAGCCAAATGTTTGATAAACTGGAAAACACGAAGTACGTAAGAAAGAACTATTCCTAATCAATAAAAATTCCTGGGAAAACTGGAAAATAGTATGAAAGAAATCAGGTTTAGAGTAGCACTTTGCAGCCTACTCCACAATACATTCTAAATAGATACATTAAATGTCATGTTACTAAAGATAAATAAATAGAAGCAGGTCTTATACTTTTCACAGCTCGGGGTGGGAAATACGTTCTTAACCAGACAAGGGAAAAAGACATTTACAAAAGAAAAATATTTAAAATCCCTAGCATTTCATCCCTCACTGTACAATTAATAAAGATGACAAAAGATGGGAATAGACAATATTAGAAAAGGTATAATCTGATGGGCACACTATTTCTTTGTTGGTAGAACTGTGAATCATATAACTATTTCGAAAGCAGTTGGGAAAGATGCAAAGCGACTGAAATATCCATAACTTTTGACCTAGAAATTCCATTATTAGATCTATACTTCAATTATTATAATGAAATCTATGCTTTATCACTATGAAAAAAGTTCCCAATTAGGGCAAAACATTTATATCAGCACTGTGTGTGTGTGTGTGTGTGTGTGTGTGTGTGAGTGTAGGCTAACCAAATTATGGTACATGATATAATGGGATGTTGCTGTGAAGTAAGAAATGATGAATTTGGTTAATACAAAGAAGCATGGAAAGGTCTCCATGAACTGATGCAGAGTGAAGTAAGCAGAGCCAAGAAAATAATACACAATAGTTACAATAATGTAAACAGAAAGGACAAAAATAAAGAAAAAATTGGAAGTGAATGTCCCAGAATTAAAAAGAATATAAAAAATATTTTAAAAAGCATGACTCAAAAGAAGAGATTTCTATCACTTTGTACAAAAAGTACAAAAAAAGAAGTGGGAAGTCCATGAGTGTAAAACATTGCACTTCTTTTTAGACTTTTTTCAATGTTTGGTCAATCATTCTGATTTTTCCCCTCTTTTTTTTTTTGCCTTTAAAAACATTGTTTGTTATATAGGATAGCTGTCAGGTAGGAGACAGAGGATTCTAATCCTAAATGTTTAAAAAAGATATAAATAAAAACTTATTAAAGAAAAAAATGAACAAAGAAACCAAAAGGAAATCATGTTTCTGAAAAAATTCCTGCTTTTCTTGTCTATAGTACCATCCCTTAAGAGCTGTAAGAAAAAAAGAAAAGACACTTTGCTGGTCCTTATTCTGACCAAGAAGGAGTAAATGGCTGATCAAAGGAAATTGGCAAGAATCACAGGAGATAATATGATCATGTCATTCTAAAATTTTCATAGTCAAGAAAGGGAATCCTTAGTCAAATGAATCTCTCCTCTCCTCTCCTCTCCTCTTCTACCGTTTCCTTTCTCTCCTAACTTTCCTTACCTTTCCTCTCCTCTCCTGTCTTCTCTCCTCTTCCATTGTCTCCCTTCCCTTCCCTTCCTCTCCCTCCCTTTAGGAAAGCAGATTTCAAAATTGAGAGGAAAGATAGATTTTACTCCAATCGACCCTTCCTAGGTCCGTAGAGGTTTTAAGTGTAGAGTAGGCAGTGATTTTGTTCCTAGCAGTGAAATAAGACTATGGCCAATAGTTACACTCAGATGTTTTCAGTCTTACTTCAGAGAATTTCCACCTTGAGAACAGAAAAGAGTTGAAAGGAATTTACTTTGAGCCAAAAAGGAGGCTGACTCTTCTCTGAGAGTGACTGTAAAAGAAGGAACAAAACCTTTCAAAAGACAGCTTTCACCTCAGCCTGAGGGTATATGCTGGAGGGCTATCTGTCTGGCCTTTGTGGTTTAAATCACAAAAAATGAAACAGCCCCTGAGGTAATGTGAAGAAGGAAGGGAACTGCCTGGCATAGTTAAGTAAGCCAATATATCTATCATCTCCTGTTTCCTCTAAACTTTAATCTGAAAATTAAATAGGACCCTGCTGGCTTGTCTTCCAGTCCTCCTGCCCCTGTCCTTCCCTAGATTTTGTCACAGAAGGCCTATTAAATGTGCTGGGCAACCATTCTCACATTTTCCTCTTGGTAACATAGCATATATTAAGGAGAAGCAGGAAAAGATGATACCTTTTTCACCCCCAGTCACCACATTGAAACTTCTGGGAATTAAACAAACATTCTTAATACAGGAGTATAAAAATTGGTTTTTTCACACAGGCATATCTACATACATAAATATGTGTATTTAGACTACCATAAATATCATTTGGACATAATAGATAGCACTTACACATTACTTTAAGGTGTATAAAGTAGTTTATGTATCATGGACCAGGTACAGCTTCTTTCTCCTACACACAATATAAAGATATAATAGGATAGAAAGCTGTCCCTAGCAACACCTGATTAACTTCTCTTCTTCATCATGTAGGAACATAATGAGGTCCGGTCATGTGGTGACTTTCAGACTTAGTGAGTGCCTAAACTGCAAGAGTCACCACATTCTGATGATCTACTTACTGATCACACATTTCAGCTGGAAAGGAGAGATAAAACGTCCAGAAAAGCTACATGTCACTAAACCCTCATATCAAGTCTGTGATGCTTTAGGAAAAGTGATCCTCCTTTTGTAAATGTCAGAAAGACTCTACTTTGTCCCCAAATCAAGTCTGAATTGGTGCTAACAATACCTATTAATTAAATCATTTGGACTTCATTATAACCTTGTGAGGAAGGCACTATTATCATTCCCATTTTACAGATGGGGAAACTGAGTCTGAGAGAAGATACCTAGAACCAGACAGCTTTCTGATCCCAGGTCTCTTATTCTATCCCCTGTGCCACCCAACTACCTCATATATGTTAGCTATATATGTGTATGTACATACATACATACATACATATATACATGCAGATATACATACATAGTTGGTGATTTCTCTTTCTATTGTCCTTGTGCGAGTGCTGATTAAACACAGAATCACTTCTTTTCAAAAATAATATTTAGGACTACATGCAGGAATTGAAATGGACTTACTTCATGACTAGTTCTTTGCATTTCAAGAAAATCTTAACAACATCAAAAAGTCATAGTAATTCACATTGGTTCTATTTCACCAACTCACTTGATTTTTCATCATACATTTCCTTTATGAAATAATTACTTCAGTTCTTCCACAAAATTCTATTCTCACTCATCATGATATGAAGGTGACCTTGAGTTCTGGAAGGATATTACAATGGAGTGCAAGATCTGAAAGGAGCTACCATGTTGGAAAATATTTCAACTTTGGCCCCATCATTGACTAGTTCTGCTTGCCAAGAACCAGACTAAGCAAGAATAAACATTTGGTAATAAATTCTTTCTCCACAGCAACCTCTCCCTTAAAGAAACATCCAAAGCAACATAACAGGGCAAATGAAGTAGATCAGGAGGTGGCAGCAGACAACATGACTGCCTGAAAAGGGGCTGGAAGACCACTGTATCTGTGTGGAAGGCAGCCCAGAAGTGCAGGTTAAAAGCACAATGATATCAGAGTAATACCAACTACTCTGAGTAGGAAATAGCCTATGGTAATAGTAGAGTAACATTGCTAGTATTAAAAAATTTCCTCTATGAAATGCGACTTTTTTTTTGTTCATTTTTCCTCTCCACAATCATTTTCTGAAATATGTTTCTTGTCCATATTCCTTCTGATTAGTGGTGTAGGAATTAGTGGTTAGGGGCAAAGAGGTGAATTTTTCTATGTCTCTTTAATGCTTTGAATGAAGGTGTCTTTTATTTGACCTAGTAAAAGAAAAACTAGCGGGAACTCATGAGCTATGGTTTTCAGTAAGTTCAGGCTGAATCTAGACTTACTTTTCTGGGAAGCTCAAATGTTTTAAGTTAAACCAGAGCTATATATTTTACTGTTTTGTCAAAGCTTAATTGAAAATTTAAGCTCTGAACTTCCATGGCACAGATATTTCCTAAAGCAATGCTCTTGCCATGATATTTCACCAAGATAATCCAAAGGCTCTCTTTTTTACTTTCTGTTCAAGTGCACACTTCCTTTTGACTTTTAAAGACCTTCACGATCTTGCTCCAAGTTCATTATACATAATCCTCTTTCATATGCTCTTTCTTCTGGTCAAAATGACCTGATATCTACAAATACAACATTCTGTCTTCTCTGTCTTGATTTTAGTGAGGCTGACCCCCTTTGCCTATAGCATACTCCTTTATCTCATGGAATTGCTAGCTGCTTTCAAAGCTCAGCCCAAAGACAGGCAGCCTATCCTTACCTTCTCATCTCCACAAGTTGCCAAGTGACCTGACACTTTATGTTTAATGTTCTGTAATATACCGTTTTCTCCCAACTGAATGACTATGAATTTCATGAAGGCAGGTTTTTTTTTGTATTCCCAAAATCAGGGGGTATAGTAGTTTCTTAATAAGTATTTGTTGAATTGCTGAAATAAGACCAAAGTTATAATCCTGAATATTTTATCAGAACTTTTCTCCTTTCTTCCCACACAAACTCACAAAATTTGGACTAAAGCCTACTTTATTCATTCAGTTGGAAGACTCCCATTCCAATTAATCTAATTACAGAAGATTGAGACAACTCAATAGAATCAGTGAAAAATACAAACTAGATGTGAACAAGTTAGTAATTATTTTGAGGGTAATAAAGTAATTTGATCATTGGATAAAGGCAGCTGACATGATATGAGAAGTATCTTTTGTTTGAACAAATCACACACAGCAGGGACTGTAACAGTTAAGTCAGTTAGTCATCTTTAAATTCAACAGGACACTGTGCTGGTGAAAGAGCCACTGCTTGGGGAAAGAAGAGTTTCTCCTTCACTTCCCTACCCCTCCCTCAAAGTCAGATCCTACCATCAATATCACTGGTGATCAGGAGTAGTAGCAGTGGCCTTTGGTTCCAGAGTGACTAACAACATGGAAAGACCTTCTAGATGGATATAGAGAGCCAGTCACTAGAGAAATAGAGAGAGTCAGTTACACTTGAGACCCCTGATAACAAGCTGCACTTGAGAAATTTATGAGAACTCTAAAAAGGAGGAAAAAAGACATAGTAACCAGGAATAATGAGTTAACCCTTTGGGTTGATGTGTTCTCTATATCTATATACCTGATTACTGCTACACTGTAAGTTAGGCACAATTCTCTCCCAGGACCTTGTGTGTACTAATAGAAACTATACCCTCAATTGTTTTGTCTTGTTTGGGTGGGGTTGCTTTTTATTTTACCTTTTCCTACTATACTCATTTAGCAATTCTAGCTAATTGAAGTCAGAATATTAATGTGGACTTTTATGTGACAGTACAATTGTCACAGCTAGTCCCTCAGGGGAGCCAGTTTCTAAGTTAGCTGATCTCTGAGATCACATATAGATTCAGTATTTTAGGACTGGACAGTATTTAGTAGCTACTAGTATTGAGTAGCCATGAAAAGGCTAATCTACCTCTGACATAGTTACCCTTTCCTCTAAATATTGTCCTCACAAGCCTGTCACCTAGTCCTGAAATTAGAAGATCTAAGCCATTAGGTAAATTAATTTTCTCCTGTTAATATATAAATACCTCTGGGATGAGTAACATATTGAGCTAGATATTAATATCTTACTGCAAATTAGGTTATCAGATCTCTGTGAAAGCTCTCCACAAAATAACAAAAATTTTCAGTAAGTTAGGGGTAGGGGAAGAGATGGGCATGGAGAAAGTCTAGAGCCAATGGTCAAATTTAAATAGGCCATTATTACTGGAAATGAGAAGATACAGATGCTGATATCTTGGGTAAAGATGGGGTTAGGGTGGGGTGAGGTGGGGAAATGCTCTGATTCTGATTTCACAGAAAATGGCAAGATTTTGTTTCACATAACATTAAATGTTTTATATAATGTTAAATTATTTGCATACTGGAAAGATAAGGAAATCACAGAATTAGAGCATTTCCCCATGCCACCCCATCTCCACAAAAGGGGAAAATTCTGAAAATTAATTCAGAAGGGTCTGAAAGATAAATTTGCCTTAATTACTGTCTTCTTTATGGTTTTCCTGTCAAGTGGCACTTATATATTTATTTCTAGGAAATGTAATAGGTTAAAATTTAGGAACATTATGCTAAAGTATTGATATAGATTATGTCTACATTAGACTGCCAGATGTAATCAAAATTAAGTATGTACTCTTTGAACCAGTTATCTTGTATGTATGTAAACAGCACCATCAATGAAGATGAAATTAAAACAATTAGAAACTATTTTGCCCAATTATATGCTAATAAAACTGAAAATCTGAATAAAATGGGTGAATATTTACATGTAATTAACCTGGATAAAGAGGAGATAGAATACTTAAATAGTCAGAAGTAGGATAGGTAAGATAAGATATGTGGTGGAATTAGATGGCAAAATAGGACTCTGTTCTTCTGCTGTCTTCTCATCATGAAAAGAAAATGGTAACAATATGGCGGGGCTACTTCTGATTGCCCAGAGTTCTTGGAATATGACCAAAGTCTCTGGGCCTGATCAGAAGTCCAGAGATCAATAAATATTAGCAGTCATTGAGGAAGAACTTTATAGCACTGAGCCAAGAAACTATCTTCTTTGGATGGAGAAAATGAAGCAGAAACAAACCAAACATCTCTTAAGCATGCACATTTTGACTTGGGTAGGGAAAGGAAGAAGATACTCATCTTCTCCAAGGTCTTAAGTGTTTTATCTTATAGCTGATAACTAGATTTTTAGGAGCCGTTGACTGGTAAGTTTAATGTGGGAAATGTTAATGTCATCCTGCAAATGCTTGGCCTAATTAAATCTCACCCCTTAATGCTCAATTAAAATCTTATTGTCCTCTAATTGTGTGGTCATTTTCAGTCATGTGCAACTCTTGGCAGAGATGCTAGAGTGCTTTGCCATTTCCTTCAACCCATTTTACAGATGAGAAAACTGATGCAAACAGGGGTAAGTGACTTGCCCAGAATTACACAGCTAGGAAGGAAATGTCTGTGGCTATATCTGAACCTAGGTATTCTTTACTCCAGTCCTGCACTCTATCCACTGCACCACCTCACTGCCCCTGTATTACCATATAACAAATAATTATACGTTCAATACTATTCATACTTTTAAGAAAAATATACCATCTCAACAAATGCTGCTATTGCCTAATGGTAAAATGAAGCCACACCAGGATATACTTGTTACACCTCCAGAAAACCCATAAGCAAAATAAAAATTACATTGAAAAAAATCCAGAATATTCTAGGATATTCCAAGAAGAAACAAAATTATCCCTGACTCTAAAAATAAAATTCTACTTTATAGAAAGGAAAAAAAAAAGAAAAAATTGAATAATTTTTTTTCCAGATTAGGAAGAAAGATTTTCTGAAATTTCTAAAACAGAGGTGACCGTAGAAACATTCTAAATGAAACAAAAATAAGTTTTTGCCTCAGAGTGCATGAAAAGTCAATAGTTATTCAAAGCAAAAGGTTCTGTAATTTAAGACAAAAGAGATGACTTCAGGTTTGACAAACGTAAAAAAATCTGTCTGGAGAGAAATTTCTCAAAGAAAATTGCTAACTTGCCAATACAAATTATAAATCATTAGCTTGTAAATGAAAAAATCTATTTATACTCATTCTAAGTCAGTAAAACTATAGTTAAACCTAAAACAATGAGTCTTGCCAATCAGAAAGCTAGTGCTTTTAGCTGTCATTCAATGAAAGCTTGAGGTGATTTGGGCTAAGTATCCCCATTTTGAGCAAA
Source organism: Potorous gilbertii (assembly GCA_028658325.1). Taxonomy (NCBI): domain Eukaryota; kingdom Metazoa; phylum Chordata; class Mammalia; order Diprotodontia; family Potoroidae; genus Potorous; species Potorous gilbertii. The sequence continues at coordinate 95,738,184 of CM053774.1, read as the reverse complement.
ATGAGTTTCTCTTGAGAAGAAAGAATACCAAAGAGGTCCAGGAGAGAAAGAACTTATGTTTTTTTAGAGAAACTTCTATCAGCCACAATTTCTTGCAAAAATAAGTGACCAGAAATTTTATTCTTATGGACAAAACCCCTTTGTGTAATAAAACCACCAACCTCCACATCCAGCATGGGTCTGTCACTGTGTGGCTCAAAGGGAGCCACAGAATGGACATATCTAGATGTCACATCATATGTCAGATCATATGTCTCTTCTCCCCCTTATCCCACCTTTTCCTTCTAGAGAAAATTTAATTCCAGTCAGAAGGGAAAAACATTCTCATTCCTGAGATACAGAATACTAGATAAGAATTTTATCTATTTGCTCCCTTAAATAGTATAAATAGGAGATATGAGTTTCAGGTTGAAGCTAACCTCTGATCACTTTTTCATTATTGCTGAGGGATGGGGGGGGGGGTGGGGGACAGAACACCAAGCTTTATATACAGCACTTGATTTACTTCTCACCAAATAGTCCCACACTGACGTCTCTAGTGCAACAAACTATGGATAAGGAAATGTGGAGACTGTCACTTCCTCTCAGATAAGCCTCTTCCCAGAACATTTTCCTTTAGCAACTTGGAAGTGGGGGTGGCATCTTCCATCTTCTTTCTTGAAGCTGGAAGCCAGAAGTAACCAAAGTTGGAAGAGAGTCAGCAACTTTCAGAAAACTTCAAGAAGACTGAAGGGGAAGAAAGAGAATGGAGCTCTCCAGCTCTTGCCAATTCTGTCCCAACCCCAAATCATCTATGGAACGTTAATGTCCACCGATGAGAAGAGAGTCTAGGGGCTATACAGAGTTACCTAATTTCACTGAAGCTAAAAATCTTGGAGATAGTAAAAGAGAACACGGAGTAATTAGCAACGAAGATGAAAATAATGTAGAAAGAATGAGAGATTAATTGAAAGTAGAAGGAAATGATCACTGTAGAAATTTGAAGAAATGAACACATAGGAGATGATGGGGATAAAAAGAGGAAAAAAGAAGAGTCAAAATGGGAGAAGAAAAGGTGAAGTTCATTTCCATGAACATCATGACCTCTGCTTTGAATCTTATACCCTTTCCACCCTCCACAAGTGGGATCACTTGTCTCCCATTTGTACTCTTATCCTGGCCCCGAAGGAGTAGAAACATGAAATCTATGGATTCATTAGTCAGTCTGGTTTCTGGTCCAGCTTTGTCTCTTGTTCTAGTAAATGGATTAATGCTTTCTTCTTAAGACCATATTCCAGTCCCTTGGTCCCTGTCTTGATCTTTATCTGAATGGCTAATTCATCTGTTCTGCACAGATCCCCAGTGACTCTAAGAAAGGGACATCTGTCTTGTTTTCAACAGTTCTCTTAGGGACTGTAGTAATGGTCCTAAACCCAGATTATAATCACTTGCAGCTAGATATGAATGGTGACTATCTCCACCACTTCCTTAGTGTTGCATTCTCTTGACATTCCAACCAATATCCGTTTTCCCCCTGCTATATAGTTATGCCACTTTAAGAAATATGCTCTGCCTCTTACTTGCAATAGGTTTCATGCCACCACTAGATTAAGCCAACTCATTATTAGCTAGCACTGTCAGAATAGTATTTTACTCAATACCTCTACTGGGCATAGACTGTTGCATTCATCCTTCATTGCTGAAGAAGACCATGCCATCAGAGAAATGATGACATGACTTGCACTTGACTTTGTTTTGAGTGAGGGAAGGCCGTGAAGGTCACCAGCCTCACTTCTCCTCCAGAGTCATCTGAATTCAGTAACCAGATATTCATCAGGATGACTGGAGATGACCCAGGATGCACTGGGAGACCTTGGCCCCTTTATGCCAAGGTCTTTGCAGGTACTCCCTTAAGGTGGGACAATGCCCATTCATTTAATAGGACTGTTTAAGAAGTAGCCAGGGCATGGCCCCTTTAATGAGGCCCTTTAATAAAAAGAAAGACATCAGGCTGGGAGGAAAACAGCAATAATTACTATTGCTAATTACTCTAAAGCTAGGAGGGTCCAGAAGAGCCCTTAGAGATAAAAACTGGAGCTGATATATCCTTGAAAAAAGGCACTTCACACCAACTGAGGAATCTCCTCCTTCCACTCATATCTGCACCTTCTCTGAAAATTTGAGTAAGAATTGGAGTAAACATTTCTTAGGATATTGGAAAGCAAATTTTTCAGGGTCATACAGGTTTTGTATGTCAGAAGCAGGACTAGTATGCAGGTTTTCCTGATTTCAATAGTAGCTCTCTGTTGAGTACACCATGATACATTTGTGTCTGTTAATCAAATAAATGCATGAAACGTCATATTGCAAAAGCATGTGATTCTACAAAATATAACAATGGAAAGGGAAGTTAGAGCATCATAACATAGTAGTAAACACATCGGTCTTAGAGCCAGAGGATTGAGATCAAGTCCAAACTCTAAAACTTAATAACTACATGACCCTGGGAATGTCATTTCACTACCGTGTGCCTAGATGTCCTCATTTGCAGCAGTGATGAAAAGAACGCTCATTGACAACCTCATGGGATTATGAGGAAAATCCTATTAAGATGTATTATTTTTATGTAAAGGGCTTGTTAGACTTATGGCCTATTTATTGGACTGTTCTGATATGCTAATAGCCTATGAATAAAAACTTCTTGAAAGTAAATAAATGACCCTATAATGTACTTTTATTGGCGATTTTATGAAAACTTATTTCTCATTTGAAATAGTGGGATTTATTTGTCATGTTGATTTTTCATTCATGTAAATTTCAATGTCAGAATCATTTTTATGCATATAAACAAAACTTAGGAAGATAAGCAAATCAGTACTTGGGTTAAAAAATATAAAAATATGGAGCTGGAAGGATCCTAGACATCAACTGGAAATTGTCTCAGGCTAAGATTAATAAATCCATAGAATAAGTTTAAATTTGGAAGCCCTAAGTACAAAATATGGAAATAATACCTTTGGGCACTCATTATTAATGAGAAAAACAAACATACTTCTATTGAAAGTGATTGTTTTTTTATTATGGGCAGGGCTTGAATCAAGTTTGTTCCCTGGTGGTTTAGGTCCATACAAATTAGAATGAAATCAGACTATCATTTTCCATTTAACATGAACAAAAGGAGGTTTAATTAACCATAGCATAGAATGGCTAATGAGAGTAGGGAAAGGATATTCATCCAGTATCAAGTAGAGATTCAGCTGAGCACATCTTCCCAGGGTTGCTCATGCTGCTGGTCAATGGGTGAAAGCCTGAAGGAGGATCCCCAGCTCTTTTTGTCCTGTTTTGCATCCAGGTAACCTGGAAGCTGTATCAATCAAATGGACATGAGTCCTCATGTCAATTAAATCTTCAGGACCTTTTGAGGAAAAACTAGCCTAATTTTCATGGAGAAGGGGAAGACATTTCCGTATATTGTTTTTACCGCATTTTTCATTCCTACACTCCCTTAAAAACAAAATTGGGTGATATTTATTCCATGATAGTGTGGGGAATGATTTAAAACTACACCCTCAAAGTGACTAAACTGTGACCCAGTGATAATACTGTAATAGGTGAGGGAGGATCCAATCTTATTCAATGTGCAATATGTCTTGATTGTTTTGAACCCATGAGGAGTGTGGTGACCCTACTTCATAAGTGCATTGGTGGCACCCTTTTTTTAGAAAATGAGCAGATACATTTTGACTCTTTCTCATTTACTTCTTGCTGAACTAGAACTAATTATGAATACAAAAGATTCAGAAAAGTTCTCACTATTTTGTCTGACAGCTGTCAAAGAAGAACATGTATAAACCTCTGAATAGGGAAAGGGACAGTAGTTTTGGCTACCATACCTCCCTAACCAACTGTCATGTTTCTATGAATGTATAGCTCCTCTACTTCTGACTTTTCTTCTTTCCTGCTCTTTGATGAATAAGTATTCAAAGCATTACCCAGGCAACCAGTGAAAGTGAGGAGATTCATTCAGGGACAGCCAAGGATACGGGTGAGACAAGTTGATCCATCAAAGCTATTGCACATTTTGCTGACACACACAGACCTAAGGCCACTAGCAAAAGCAGCTCAAGAAAGTATGTGTGAGAAAATCATGTAACAGCCTCGAGGAGAAACAGACAAGTGAGAAGTTGACCCAAATGAACACATCATTCAGTGGCTGTACCAAACCCAGAAATGAACTTTGTGAGAAAATCACAAAAAAAAAAAGATTCCGAAACTTGGAAGTAATCCCTACTCACATTTTGTAGCAATCTCTTTAACTTTCTTGTTTGGTGATCTAATAAACATTTATTGAGCACCTACTGTGTGCCAGATAGTGATAAGTGCTGGGGATATAATTAAGAAAAAGAAAGAAAGTCCCTTAAAGAGCTTAAAATCAAATGGAGGGAGACAAAACACAAAAGGAATCAGGAAAGCTGAGATATAGTGGTGGGGATCAGGATGGCAGGGGTGGGGCAACAAGGAATACCTGGCACAGGACCATGTCCCTCCTGGGAGTGATAACCTGGCAGAGCAGCAGATGCAAAGCAGAGTGAGCTAAGAACTCAGGTTCTGCCCTCCGTAAAAGGTGTTTGGTACTTGATCCTCTAGCTCCCCAATCAGAGAGAAGAGGCTGAGAAAGGTGGTGTCAATAAAGGCTTGAGTTAACTATATTAGGATGAGACTGCAAGTTGTGAGAATCACTTGGGAGGGACACCTTCTCCCCTAAAGTCGAAACTAGGTAGAGCAGCACAGATGCAAAATGAAGTCAGCTGATAATCCAATCTCCGCCTCTATAAAGGAAGTCATTATGGTAGAGTGTATACTATGCCCCCCAGCCCTTCTAGCAGGGTGATAAGACTAGAAGGGCTGAGCCTAATCTCATTCCATAGAGTTGAAACCAGGCAAAGCAGCAGATGCAAAGTTTTAAGTCCATTCTCCCCAGAAACTGAGCAGCTATGTATACAGGAGAGTGTTATTCTTCTGCCCATGTTATACCTTCTTACACATATATGTGTGTATGCATGTGTGTATATATATATGTATGTATGTGCATGCATGTGTATATGTGCCTATACACACATATATGCATGTATGTATACGAGTGTATACATACATACATATATATCCCTTTCCAAAAGCTAACTGATGTTGATTATTTAATTGATATTGGAAAATACACTGGTAAAGACTCATGAGCAAGAGTGTTAGAAAAAACCACAACCCATCCAGAGTGATGTAATCGGTCACTCTCCAGAGATAGATGTCATTATGAATGAGAGTTGGAAAGTAGCACCAGAACCTGGGCTATGCAATTATTAAGCATATACCCCTAAAGAGGATCAAGGATAAAGAGAAAGGATATGTGTGTATGTGAATGCACACATATATACATGCATACACACATATATGTATGTATGTATGTATGTATATATATATATATATATAATATATGTAATTACTAGATAGTAATTGTTTCTCTTTTACCCAGGAAACTGAGGGTCTTCCCCTCCCAGACTAATTTTTTTTTCATTAAAGGGGCCATCCCTTGAGTAACTACTTAAAGAAACCTATTCATTGAATGGGTGTATCTCATTCAAAGTGAGAATGTGGTAAGACCTTAGCCTGAAAGGGCAAGGGTCTCACACTTCATCTTAGGACATCTCCATTCATCCTGATGAATATCAGGTCACTGAACTCAGATGACTGAGGAGAAGAAAGTGAAGTTGGTGACCTTGCAGAGGAGGGGTTGGGGGGAGTTGTCCTTCATTCTGGAAGAGGACCAAAATTACACACTACGTTAGAATCAAATTACAGTGTTGATGTGGCTAATCAGACCAGTATGAGCTCAGAATGCTCTACCATAGGTCAGGCAATATTAGTCTGTGAATATTTGGTGTGAATTCTCTAAATTTGCACATCTCACTGTTTTTTTGAACTACTACAATTCTGTTTTGCTTATAGAACACAGCACTTTCTCTGATATGGACACACAATGCTGGGTGGTCCTGTGCCATGCAATGAATTTCAAAGTTCTTAAAAGAGACCTTGACAGTATCCTCTTAGACAATAGTACACACACACACACAAACCAAATAGGCACAGTTAAGCAACTTTGCCAAGAGGGCAACCAGAAATCAAAGTAGATTGAGATGGATATGAGTAAATTCAATAAAATTTACATTCAATACAATTTGGGCAAAATACAAGAGAAACCTATAACCCAAGTTGGGGTGAACCCAAAGTAAAACCTGGTTGTGGAGACTCAAAAGAAGAATGCTTTGTGTGGGACAAGGACCTGCAGGAATTCAAAATTCCTTGTAGTCATCTCCAGAATTATTGAGTTCGAGGCAACATTCTGGGTTTACATACTCTAATCACGTAAAGTTGGATTTTATATTATTAATCTTTCCCATCCATTAATATGCCTTTGTGACTTTGTCACATGGAAGCCTAAGTCACATGAGTTTGAGTCAGATGAAGCTTGTGGTGCGAACAGTTTGCTGAACAAGTGGAACAGAAAGGTTGTTGAGAGGAAGTTGGTCAGACTAGTCAAGCTAGGAAGGACAGAGGAAGCAGGCAACTGTGAGTGAGAGAAGGGCAGTTTGCTTATAGTCTGTTTATGGGAAGATCTGACAATGTGTATGGACTTCTTGGTTACTATGATGGATTTCTTTGTTGCTATGATGGATTTGACTTTCTGGTGTTTGAATAAATATTTTGGTTCTGTCTTCCATGTGGAGAGTCTGTTATATTTTGCGATTCAGAGCTATGCTGGCATATTCATAGCCTCCGTAGGCACTATGAATATTACATTGGTGCTATAGCTTTAAACAGTATTGTAACTAATAAGTTTTCTGAATGATATAAGAAATGATGAATAATAATCCACTATATACATACATATGCATGTAAGTATATATGTATGTGCATCTATATATGTGTGTATATGTATATTTAAATATATGCATATTTACACACATATGTAGATAAATATACAGAGTTTCTCTTGTAGTTGTATATCTAAACATGTATATACTATTATGTATTATTGAGAAACTAAAATATTGATTTGGCATTTTATATTTAATTACATTCTGCAATTGACTATATTACGTAACTGCCTGAGCCAAGTTTCTTTGTCTGAGTTAAGTTTAGAAATTCAGTTTTCCTCTCTGAGTTAAATCCAAAATTTAAGTTTTCCTATAAATCACTTTAACTGAAAGAAAACTGTTAGCTCTGTACCACTAGCTGCCTTTGTACAATTAAAAGAAATCTGTTATTCTTGAAGTATGCAGGTGGATGCCAGGGAGTCTGGTCTGATATCTCTGAAACACCATCTGCCTTTCAAGAAAGTCTAGTTTGTTATCACTATAGCACTAACTAGCCATGCAAGTGAACAACATGATGAGCTTTCCTTAGCAACAAGTTGGAAGGAGGGGCTGTGGTTCTAGTAAACAGAAAAAAAAAGAATACTGAGAGTAAGAGATATTAATTTTAGAAAGGATCACCCCCAAAAAATTAAGGCACAGGACTAGCTAAAGGATAATTGAATAAGAGGAAAATTAAATGAGAAGAGGAGATCAGAGGTGAGGTAAAGAGAGCCAGAGGGAACAGGGCCACCTAAAAAAAGATTAAAGCAAATGCTAAAAGAAACATAATACTGTGTTTGTGCAGAAGAGGGCACTTAAAACTGAAAAGCAAAGACAGCATTAATGCAACTTGAATAAGAAGGGAATCAGTCAAATGTGCCACAGTGATACTAGACCTAGAGTCATGAAGACATCTTCACGAGTTCAAACCCAACCTCGGACACTTTCTAGCTCTGTTACCCTGGGCAAATTACTTCATGCAGTTTGTCTCACTTTCCTCACTCAGAATTAGCTGAAGAAGGAAATGGCAAACCTCTGCAAGAAATACCTCTGCCAAGCAAACCCAAAGAGAGATCATGAAGAGTCAGATATTACTGAACATGACTAAGCAACAGCAAAATCAAATTGGGAAATATTGCATCCAATTTCTCTAATAAGGGCTTTTTATCTAAGATGCATGAACTATATACATGTATACATACACATACATATGACAGTAATTATTTCTCAATAAATAAATGGTCAGAGGATATGAACAATTTTCAAAATAACTGCAAAGTATTCACACTAAAAATGATCCAAATCACTAGTAATAAGAAAAATGCAAATCAAAACAACCTGTTAGCATAATCTCACTTTTTGAAAATTGGCAAAGATGACCAAAAAATAGCAGTACTCAGTGTTGGAGGGTTTGTGGTAGAGCAGATCAATTTGGAACTACACCCAAAGAGCTATAAAACTGTACACACCCTGACTACTCTAATAAACATTTTTCAGAGAAATTTGCTACAAAATTCCCCCTTCCTCCAGTTTTCTGCTTTCCTTCTGATGTTGGCTATATTGGTTTTATTTGTGCACAAACTCTTTAATTTTAGGTACTCAAGATTATCCACTTTACCTTCTGTAATATTCTCAGTCTCTTCTTGGTCCTAAATGCATCTCTTATCCATAGATCTGACAGGTAAACTTTCCACATTCTCTAAATTTGCTTATATGCTATCACCCTTTCTGTCTAAATCATGTACCCATTTTGACCTTATCTTAGCATATGGTATGAAGTTTTAGTCTAGACAATAGTTGATTCTCAGTTGTAAGTTTCCATCTTTTGCATTTTGGAGTAGTATATTCCAAGTTCTCAGTGGCAAGCCTGAGAATTAATCTACATACTTGAAGTAAAATTCTGACCACAAGTATTGCATTTCCCAACTTTGTACCGCCACAGATAGGATTTATGTTGAGCATAATAGAAAATATCATGAAATAAACTTCATTAAATTACTATGACGTGTGCACTCTTTCTCTGACATGTTTCCTGGCTTATCACAAAATATCTGCTATAGTACTGTTGTTTTTATCCACACCACTGCATGTTGCTTTACATTAAATTCAAATGTTATTTTTCAAAGACTTTTATTTTCTTGGTATTTCCTGAAATGTGCTAAATGAAGTATAATCAAAATTTTTCAGATCAGATATTAACCTCTATAAGCTAGAATCCATTATGTTTACTGTCACCAAAATAGAATTGGATTTGGGTTTGCAAACCATGCTCTTAGAAACTAGTTAGTCCAAGGAGAAACCATTTACAGACAAGGGCATCATTCATGTGTTTTTTTCTGCTAGGAAATGGCTGAAGTAACAGAAACCTTACAGCAGATTCAGTCAGTGAATTGCTAATTAATTTATGGAATTATTTTCTTAACTAATTGTGACCTAGATAAAGGGGGGGGGAATCTCATGGGAGGAGACACAAGATCCAGCTAACCACCCTTGCTTTCTACCTGTGAATTCATTGCACCTGACTCATTCAGGGGTAGAGACAGCTAAAAGTAACCTCTAACCTCAGTCTTTGTATTTGGGAATGGAACCACTCCTTCCTTTGAGTAGAGGGGAGGTAGACATACGTAGGTTATATGTGTGTATAAGTGTGTGTATGTGTGTGTGCTGCATCAGAAAACATGTTTACCAGAAAAGATCATGATGGCAGTAAGTAGAGAGTAATGTTTCAATTAACAAGCCAGAAAGAGCATAGAGGCAAATGACACAGCAAATACAGAGGCAAGTGATGTTTGTGAGAATGGTACAGAGGCAGAGGGCTTGGGTAAGGGTATATGATGGACAGAAGTAAAGAAGAAAATAAAAGTGGGGAGGAGCACAGAGAGTCACTTGCATAAGTATATATTAGAGTTGGGAGAATTTGGGCAACATGTACCTGAAATAGGTGGAGGAATCCTGGGGGCTCCAACAGGAATCTGGGGTCCATTTTATAGGGTTCAGGTAGTGGGGGAATGAAGTAACACTTATCCATGCTATCTTAGCATTAGTTCATTGACATATCCACATCATCTCAAACATCTTAGGGTTTGTTCATTAGCATAATGCTTTCCTAGTACTGTGTTTCTTTTACTGAATATATCTGTAGTTTATCTAAGGCTTACAGACCAAGGGTAGTTACCAGGTCTGATGGGGTCATTAGAGTAAGACTACTTGGTATCCCTTAATTTAGCACATAGTCTTAGGATGTAGCTCTAGTGAATTTATGAGACTGTTTCCAGTAGCCACTATATTCCCCTAATTTATGAGACAATCTGCAATTGACTTCTGTGTTCCTTTTCTCAATCTTCCTACTATTTCAACCTTATATTAACTACTTGTAAAATTATTTTCTATGCTTACTGAGGGCAAAGGGAAGAGGTTGGGAAACCAGAAGAAGATTCAATTTCAACACAGCCAGAAAAAAGTATTCAAGGAATCATTGTGTTTAGTGAAGATGGCATTCTAGGGAAAAGTACATGGACAGCTACACAACTGTGCAGAAGGCAAGACTCATGTACGACTTCATCCCAAAGGCCCAGGGCAACACAGACCTCTAGAAAAATGTTGCATTCCTCCAAATTTGCTCCAGAAAATAAAATGGATTTTTTAGATAAAAGTTATGTCTTCCTTGTGGTCCAGAATCTAACAGTATTCTCTTGGTACCACCTTGTCCCTCACCTTAATTAAATAGCCACTCTGAAAGAAACATTTATGCCAATTTTCTCTAACTGCAGAATGTCACATGGAAAACAAAATACTTTGGACCAGATCTGCAGATATCACATAACCCAGGTTAATTGTCATCTTTTAATCTGCCTTGAAACTTCAAAGGTTAGAACTAGAACCTTTGACCTTCAGTAGAAATCCCTTTTGAAATGAAATTTGATTGGACTGGAAATGTGGTTGGGATGGGGCAGCAGTATCTTGCAGTTCTACGCAAGGTTCCATACTTGATGTCAAACCTTTACCCAGGCAAATGCTTCTTTTCTGTCACTTTTTCAAGCTCGAATTTATGTATAAATCCAAACAAAGCTTTTGGCTTCAGTTTTTTTTAATTTTGTCATTATTTTGTAAGGTTCTCTAACTAAAAATAACTGCACTATTTTTTTAATGCTAATTAGGTCCTCATATGATTATCCACAATTTTGTTGCCTAAAGTTTTCCCAGTGTAGTGCCTCATGCCAGAATTGAGATGGATACTAAGCCTTCGCTAGTCCTATTATGCAGTCATAGGTTGACTCATATATATAGCTGCAGCTCTCCTCTTCGGTTTAGGATGCGTCTCTGAGGTCAGAGTTCTGCAGTCGCCTGCAGGATCCTGTTTCTATTTCCAAAATAGTGCACAATGCCAGGCCACGTCTCTGCTAGATCTGCCACTACTCCTTTGCCCTCGTACACATCCACTCAGTTCCCTTGCTAGAAAGCTCTGCCCTGGGCCAATGCCATAGGCTTTTGGTTGTTTTCCCTAGTGGCCTGGGTTAGAAAAAAAGTAAGTTATTCTGTTCTGGATGTAATGTAGCTATACTTCAACAAATTTTATGAAATGTCTCAACTCAGCAAGAAATTCAGAAAAATATCTTTACCTGTAAGTTGGAGAAATGTTGTCTCTATAATACAATAAAAATTTTTAGCAGTTAAACAATCATATCCTCCCAAAGATTGCTGATCAACATGAATATGAAAAATTATCTCATCTGGAACACCAAAAGTCTTTGGCCCTGGCCTCTTTGGTATTTTATGAGCAACTTGAAAGAATTTATTTGCAAAAATTTTAGATGTCATAGAGTTTGCTGGGTTAACACATTTTAACAAGCAAAGTTGATAATTAATCTAAGGAAAGTGAATTTAACAAGAATAAATAAATCAATTCCTACATTTAGGGTTTAATAATTCATTGTACAAGAAAAGGATGTAGATATGGCAAACAAGCATTCCAAGTGAAAAAAACCCTAGAACTTATAGTAAATAATATATATATATTTAATATGTATGATATATATAAAATATGTGTATATTAAAAATAGCATGAAATACTTGCTTAAAAAATAAAGATAAATTCTAATTAAGCTGCATTCATAAAAGTATGATATCTAGACCCCTCACTGAAAGTCGACTCTTATTATGGAACGGAGGCTACTGTGTTTTTTAAAATTAATCTAGTAGAGTATAGATTCTGAGAGGCCCTAAGCTAGAGAAGCTGGATATAGGACTGTCTAGGAACTTCCTATCGATGGTTGAAAGACCACCCTTCAAAAATTCAGAGAGATCATCAGAAGGACATTTGGCCATGACAATTCATGAAGACTTTATTAAAATATACAAACATCAAGAAATATATTGTGGTCATAGTTACAGCTCCATTTTCCACTCTATTTAGGTCAAGATTTTTCCTTCTTTTGAGTCATCCATACCTGTCAATTAGTGTCATTATCCTTAAATGCCATACTCGCGGACTTTATTCAGACATAGTAGTTCAAATTTAGTCAATATCTTATCATATAATTTGTAAAAAGAACCATTATTTATTTCAGTGAGAAAAAATATTTCCTTCTCATGCTCTAAGCCAGAGACCTGCTTCCAAGTGAGAAAAAAGTAAAATAAAAACAGAAGCAGTCAACTAAACCGATTTTCCTCACCGGCCATCTCAAAAATAAACTGGTCTCATTTCACACTGTCTTTCACCTCTTTAATGGGAAGTAGATAGTATACTTAATCATCCTTGTTCTGGAACACTGACCCTTGGATTGATGGGAATATTGTTGGCATTGGATAGATAGGTCTTTCTGGTTCTTTTCACTATGCATCACTGCATAGTCCCCCGTTTCTTTGAGATCATCCCCTTCATCCTTTGTCATAGAACGATAATACGCCATGTTATTTATATATCACCATTTATTGAGATATTCCCCAATTGATGGGCACCCCCTCAGATTCCCATTTCTTGTTGCCTTAAGAAGAGTGACAAATATTTTGGGTACATCCTTAGAGCTCGTCTTGCCTAGGAGTAATCCCTCTCTTAATATATCTTCCTTCCAATTTCCCTACCTCTTCTCCTCTTTGGCTATTTTTCTGTTAAGTGAAATATTCTTGTTGTTCAGCCTTCATTCTTGTCGAGGACCGATGACTTCCTGAGGCTGATGTCTTCACTTGTGAGTGAAGTGGATTTAAGTGAGACAGAGCTGTGCAAAGATATCAGCCTCACACCTTCCTCCAGAGTTATCAGAGTCCCATGGCAAGATATAAGTCAAGACTATTAGCAGTGGCCCAGGATGCAGTGGGAAACTGGCTTTTTTATTCCCATGTCTCAGTTTGTCTGAGGCCTTACCCAGTTAAGTGACTTAGCCAAGGTCCTATAAGTAATATTTGAATACAGATCCCCTGGGTCCAAAAGCAGGGCTCTTTCTATTATATTATGTTCACCCTCAAATCTTAAAGTCCTGAGTAAATGTTAAAAATGATTATTCTGTGACTATAAAAATGCAGACAAACCAGAGATAATTTATTAATGTATTTGGTCCTAAGCAGCTAGGTGGTTAGCTTCCTGAGTTCAAACCTGGCCTCAAATTCTTACTAGCTGTGTGACCCTGGGAAAGTCACTAAATTCTGTTTGCCTCAATTTCCTCATCTGTAAAATGAGTTGGATAAGGAAATGGCAAACCATTTTAGTATCTCCGCTAAGAAAACCCCAAGATAAATGAAACAGGTGGCACAGTGGATAGAATGCCAGACCTGGAATCAAGAAGCTATGTTCAAATCCACTATCACATGCTAAATGTGTGACCATGGGCAAGTCACCCAATTCTCTTTGCCCCAGTTTACCCATGTGCAAAATAAACTAGAGAAGGAAATGGCAAACCATGTAGTATCTTTGCTAAGAAAACCCTATGTTATGGTACTCAGCTGTGAGTATATGTGTTGTGTGTGTGTGTGTGTGTGTGTGTGTGTGTTTATCAGTGTGTATGTTTCCTTTCTTTGATCAGGTGAGAGTGAATTTGAGGTGTCAGCCTCTCTCCCCTTATCCCCACCTCCTGATGTCTGCATGTGAACTGTGATTATGTGAGATAGCTCCCTAACTTTTCTCTCCTTTCCCATGAAGAAATAACAGAGCTCTTCTCAGGTCTTGTCTCCTTTGCTGCTTAGACCCATAATCTCTGATGATGACAAGGTTCAGTGGAGAAAATGTATCATCATATAAGCAGTTTATCCTATTAATTCATGTTTCCTTTTACTTTCTATTCACTCCAGTGTTTGGACTTCAAAGTTTCTATTTAACTCTGGCCTTTTTTATCAGGAATGCTTGGAAATCTTCTATTGAATTAAAGAGCTGTCTTTCCCCTATTACATTCAGTTTGGCTCGGTAAAATATTCCTGTGTAATCCTATATCCTTTGCTTTTGGTAATATTTCATACAATGCTCAATGCTCCTTTATGATGGAGGCTACAGAATTCTATGTAATCCTAACTAAGACTCTTTGGTACTTGAATTCTCTCAGGTGCCTTATACAATACTTTCTTTTACCTGGAAGCTCTGGATTATTGCCTATATTAGTGACAACTTTTATAAGGTATTTTCTTTCAAGAGGTTTCTAGTGAATTTTTTTATTTCCACTTTCACCTCTGGACATAAGATATGTAGGCAGTTTTCTTTTAAGATTTCTTGAAATATGATGTCTAAGCTTGGATTTTGGCAAAGGCATTCAAATAGCCCAATAATTCTTAAAATTTTTCTCCTCTCTGTCTTTCCCAGGTAACTTTTTTTTTTATTCCTCTAGGAGATATTTCATGTTTTCTTTTAAGTGTTAGACTTTTACTTTGTTTTGATATTTCTTTTTGCCACTGGAGTCATTGACTTCTATTTGGTACATTCAAATTTTCAGGAAGTTGGTTGCTAGGCAAGGTTTTATACTTTTTTGTGATAAGCTGTTAATTCCCTCTCTAATTGCTTTTTCTGTAACTCTCATTTCTTTTCCTAGTTTTTCCTCAAGCACTCTAATTACGTTTATGAAATGGTGAATTTGTGACTGGCTATGTTTTTCTCTAAAGCATTACTTGTAGATGTTTTGGAATCATTCTCTTTTTCTGGCTATGTATCTTGAGTTTCTCTGCCATTATTTCGTTCATTCATCTAGTTTAAATTTCTGACTCCATATTTGATGTTAGAACTGGGGAAAGATCCTGGTAGGTTCTGTTTCTTCTCTCTTAAGGTATGGATTGGTGTGTTATTCCAGGATCTCTAGGGTAGACTGGGGACCTGGATGCTTTCAGTACTCCCAGGAGTACTTTGTCCAGGACAAACTTTGATTGTTGATCCTCTGGTCTGGGCTCTGCCAGTTTCTGACCTAAGTTTCAATCTAAGTAAAAGTAAACAGCTGCTGGACTCCACTCCTGTCAGCCAGCTGAGTAGTTCAGGTTCAGGGTAATGGAACTGTAGGTTTCTCTTTGGTCTGTGATGGATGCTCTGGTTGTTCCTCTATATAAAGGGCTAGATGCTAGAAATGACACCATTCTCTGCTCCAGGGGTGACAGCCACACCTTTACTACACACTTCTGAGCTTCATATCTCAATACCAAGCCCAGGGTTTCCCTACTTAGGAACACCACAACCTGGTGCAGGGACATTTCACAAGCCATCTTGGATCTATAATTTAGAATGGGATAGTAGGTAACAAAGTTTCCAGGTACCATTTGTCCCCATTGTGACTTCCTGGTAGATATCTGGTGGTACCCTGATATGGGACTAAGTTCTCCTCTTGCCTATTTCATAACCTCTCCTTGAGCATTGAGATATCCTTTAAGCCACATGCTCCTGTGTCCCATAAGACTTCTCTGTTTATCTCCTTACGCTCAATTGGGCTGTACAAATGACTTGATGTAACATTTTCTGGATTTCTCCATCCAAATTAGTTAGATGTGTTTTTTTAGATCTATTTGGAGAAGTTTTGTTGAGGGGAGCTCAGTATACTGCTTCCTACAGCTCTGCCTTTGTGGTTCTATGTTTAGAATATACTCTCAGTTGACATGAATTTTACCCTTCATAATATTTGTAAAAACAGCAATTTTATTTGAACATTTATTACCTGATCTTCTCCATTAAATAAAATAACCTTATCTAGTTACAACATAAGCATTAATGAAATACCCAATGCAATTCTGTTATATGATGCTGCAAATATATTACCAACTTTGTTCTGCAGTAGTGAAAATCTTCAGATTTTTATATTTACATTTGAATATATTTCATATAAAACTAATATCTCTTTTCTCTCTGATTTGATCTGATTTAGTATATGATGAGGATGTCACAAGAATTCATTTTCAGAAGCAGTGGAACAAATATATGCAAATCATTTGGCTTAAGATATTCTTTTCAAAATGTCAATCTTCAGATTGTTCCCTTTTCTTTCTATACTATTAGAATTCCATTTTCCACTTCAATAAATTTGAAATACAATGCTCATTCTGATGTTACAATGAACATCAAATGTTTCATACACCAGTTTTGACAATTGGGGGGTTAAAGTGAGAAAAGATATGTTTGTTCTACTAAAGAGATTTTTCTATTTAAATGATGTCAAAACAAAATAATTTCACGTTTGACCTTGACATTTATTAAAATCTCTTTCTGTTTTTATGTTGTTTGATTCCTAGGTAATGACTCCATAGCATGTGGAATATCCCCTCATCTACATGAGGCTTCTAGTCCAAACCAACGTAACAAACTTTTATAAAGAACCTAGAGTGTACAAATCATTGTGCTAGGTACTCTACAAAAGACAAAACAAATCAGCAATACCACTTCCCGACAGACATGAGATAGTCCATATTAGGCATGGGGAGCAGGCAATACAGAGGCACAGAGATGATAGATGGAGCATTATCTGTGAGAAAAAGAGAAAAGACCAGTTTGACTAGAATTTTGCTGACACCAGATTTGAACTTGAACTTGAATAGAAGAGTTTTCTTGACTCCAGGGCCAACACTCCATCCACTGTGCTACCTACATGCCTTGTCCATGTTTGCTACCTTATGATTACTTCCTCTCGTGACCTTTGTATGTTTCTTTTCACTCCCCATATTTGTTTTTCAAAGTTACTGCCAGTTCCAGTCATTCCATTAGCTCTATTTCAAAGACCTTTCTCATTAAAGGACCATTTTTCCTCTTGGAGGATGACACTCAGATTTGCTGTATGTTTTTCTTAGTTGCAAGACTAGATCTTTTGCCCTTTGAAATACTATATTGCAAGCTCTATTCCTTTATAATGATGACTGTTAAATTGTGTGTAATCCCCATGGTGGATCTTTGGTACTTGAATTTCTTCTGGTTACTAGCAATAATTTTTCTTTGACCTGTAAACTCTGGGTTTTGGCTATAATGTTACTGGAAGTTTCCATTTTGTGTTTTTTTTTCCCCCTCAGGAGGAATATTTCCACTTTGTCCTCCATTTCTGAGTTCTAGCAGTTTATTTTTTTTAATGACTTCTTGAAATATGATGTCCAGGCTCTTTGTTGTGGTTTATGTTCATAGCTTTCATGTAGTCCAGTGATTCTTAGATGACTTCCCCTCATTTCCAAATCAGTTGTTTTTGTTGTGTGGCTTATTTTCTTTTTTTATTTACTAAGTCGTTTTATTCTAATATATCTTTTAATCGATAGTAATTTTCTTCTTTTTAGTCCTTTCTAATTGTCAGGGAGTGTGTTGTTAAATAAGTTTGTAGCTCTTGTTCTGTTACTGTAAGACACGTAAGATATTGTAAGTGGATAGAGAGCTGGGCCTGAAATTGTCAAGATCTTAGTTCAAATCCTAAAATAATAGTATTTTTTAAAGAAAAACATGTATAATGGAATGATACATTGAAAAAGTTCAGAAACATGTCATGCAACACCTGCACAAAAGGGTGGGTTGGGGGTATCTTCTCATCTCATCATTCAAGTCATGCTTCATCTTTAAAATGTTTACATTCATTTTTGATTTTTGATGTGTTTATTCTTTCCATTACCACTGTAGATACTATGTATTCTTAGTTCTTCCTGCTTCTCTATTAATTCATATTGATCTTTCCATGTTTCTCCTTATTCATCACAAATATATTTTACAGCACAGTAATATTCTATCATATACATATTCCACAATTTATTTAAGCATTCCCTGAACAATGGGCATTTACTTTGATGGCACAGTGGATAGAGTGCCAGAACAGAGACCAGAAACACTTATTTTCCTGAGTTCAAATGCAGCATCAGACAATCACCAGCTGCATGACCCTGGACAAGTCACTTAACACTATTTGCCTCAGTTTCTTTATCTGTAAAATGAGCTGGAAAAGGAAATGGCAAATCACTTCAGTACTTTGGAGAGAAAATCCCAAATAGGGTCACCAAGAGTCAGACACAACTGAAAACAACTGAGTTAGAACAATAGCTTTGCTTCCAATTCTCTGTTATTGCAAAAGTGCTGCTTTTTAAATGAGCTCTAGCTTTTAATTGATTGTTTCCCTGGAGCATAAGCCCAAAAATGTAGTGCATGGTTCACAGGATATGGACATCTTACTAACTTTATTTACATAAATCCAAATTGCTTTCCAAAATGGTGGTACTATTTCACAACTCCACCAACAATATATTGTCAGTATATTCATCATTCCACATCTAAAACAGTAAGTATTGTCATTTTTTTCATTTTTGCCAATTTGCAAAGTGTGAGGTGAAAACTCAGAGCTTTTTCGATTCACATTTCTCTTATTGTTGGTGATTTCGAGCTTGCTTTCATGTGGTAGAGATTTTTTAATTCTTTAGAGAACTGTTTATTTCTATCCTTTGACTTCTTATCTCTTGAAAAATGACTACGTATATGCATATGTGTATATATTATATATATATTCATATATAATAGAATATTATGTATCTTGGATACTAAGCCCATATCAATGAAATTTTATACAATTTTTTAATCCATTTTTTAAATTCCATGGCCAATAGGAAACACTGACTTGGAATGGGAAAAAAAAACACTGAGACTATCTTTACATATTTTAAAGAGGTAGAACAGAAATTTAAGCACTTGACAAATGCCAATGGAGCATACAGTAAGGTGGAAGTTGGGTTGGGGGTTTAGTATTGGGGAATAAAGGGTGCCACTAAGGGACTTTGCACATTTATGCATATGTTATTTTTGATAGAATGCTAGATATTTAAGGGCAAATATTGTTTTGTTTTTGTATCCCCAGACTCAAGTATGTAATTAATAAGAAATAATAAATATGAAGCAAATAAATATAAAGTAATAAATGCTATTTAAATAAATGGATATTAGAGGAATTTAGAAGCACTAACTGCTAAAAGCTCTGTGTTGGGCTCTGAGAGATTGATTAAAAGGCAATTTTCCATAGTGCCATTTCATACAATACTAGTTTGAGGATATAATGATGGGTGATTATTAATCATATTTTTTCATACACCCCAGGCTACATGGTCTGCTTCTATCCAGGCTTTACAGCCTTCCTTAGGGGAAATAACTCTAGTAGAGAATAGGTAAGCTATTCCAGCCAACTGCCAAACAACAGCCACTCGCAGAACAGGTAAGTCAGCCTAGCAGAACCAACAAGAACTAGGAAACAGCATGTGTCAGGAAAAGCAAACCACTATTATCTTGAAAACCATCAGACTCAGACTCTAATAGAGATATTGTAGAACTCTGAAACCAAGAACCTTTGGAGCTGGCAATGCTTCCAGTTCAGTATCAAAACTTTGATCCTGAGAAGTATTGCCTGTCCCTGCAGGTATTTATATCCATCTATTGAAGATGTAGGGTGGGAGGAAAGCTCATCATCAACATCTTTGGCACTGACAGATGATTCAGCATCAGAAACTGTTATCATTTTATCCAAAAAAATGCATTAAAGAAGCATTGCCATGTGCTTTCCCACTGCATCCTAAGGATCATAGGACCTTTCCATTAGACTTGCAACTAAAACCTTTCATATATGTGGCACCCTCCATCCAATCAGAATGGGGAACAAAGGCAGTCATATTTTCTATTTTTATCTTTAGTAAGTACATGGCACAGCACTTTTCAAATTGTAAGCACTTAACAAATGTTTGATTCATTCATTCATTCATTCATTCATTCATATTCTTTACCTGAATCAGCACTTTCCATGCCTTCTGTAGTCTTCAGATTGGACAAATGCCCAAAGTGTTAGAATATGTAACAGAACCAAAGGTCAGAGTATGAGTGAGGGTAGTAAGAATATGAATGGGTCCATGACACTATAGATATCTCTTCCTTTAACATGTGTTATAATTGGACATTGAATTGAGGACAGACCAAGTATGAAGAGATCAGGCATTTGGAAAATTATGCAACGCTTTCAATAATCCCATACTGCTTGCTTCCACAAAAGTCTAATTTTCCAATATTAATATTCTCTTGATGATTCAACATAGTTATGACTCATTGAATACCAAAATTACAGGAGAATTGTTTTTAAAAGAAGAGTTATGGTGACCACAAATAGGATGTAATAAATCATCAATGATCACTTGTGCAAACAATATCATGAAATAACTTATGAAGGATATGCATGACTAACAAATTGTGAGGGGTTAAGATGGCTTATATAATGACAGGTTAAATCATATATTAGTACCCTTTGGAATATCACAAAAAATAGAGGAAGATTTGGATAGGATAATATGGAAAAATTTTGATTTTTGTGTCACTTCATTTTTGATTTAACAAATATTTATCCAATGCCTACCATCTGTCAGGAAGAGAAGCATTATGTTTTTATGGTCCTGTTTTGAGGTCCTATTTTCAAGTGTGTCCCTGAGCACCTTTGCCAAATAACTAAGCATTTATTAAACACTTACTTTTGTTGTTTAGTCATTTTTCAAAGGTTTGCCATTTTCTTCTTCAGTTCATCTTGCAAGTGAGGAAACTGAGGTAAACAAAAGATTAAGTGACTTGCCCAGGGTCACACAGCTAGTGTCTGAGGCTGGATATGAACTAGAATGATGAGTCTTCCTGACTCCAGGCCCAGCACTCTATCCATTGTGACACCAGGTTGCTATAACGATTCTGTTCAGTTGTTTCATTCATATCCAATTCTTCTTGAACCCATTTAGAGTTTTCTTAGCAAAGATACTTCATGTACTGCATGCCAGTAACTATATTTAGTGTTGTGGATACAAAGGTAAGATAGTTCCTATTTTCAAGAAACTCACAATTTAATGGGGGAAATGTGATTCAAACAACTCTATACAAAAAAGAAATAGTAAATAGGAGATTAAATGTAAACTTGGAGATATTCAACAGAGGTAATCAAGTCGTTTCTCTTCTCAGCATCCCAAGTAACTTCCAAGGTACAGATGATTTTCCAAACTATATCAATGAAAGGAATGTCCACACTGATGAAATTACAAGTCTAAAACACCACTACTCCCTCCCCCTAAAAAGTGTGGGACACTATGCAAGGCATTAGTGACACGTAGAAAATATACATATATGTGTATCTATATATATATTAAAAATGCTACATATTTATACACATACATGAAAATGAAATGCTGAGCACTTAAACTTTTTATAGTCAATTTAAACACAGAGAAGTAAATGCAAAATACATGAAAAATAAATATAAAGATGAAGGAAGTCACTGACAAGTGGGAAAGTCAGAAAAGATCTCTTGTGGGAAGTGGCACTTAATTGAGCTTTAAATGAGTAAGTGATGGTGGCAGAAATGTAGCAATGTTTACTCTTTTAAAATTTAGTGATCCTTTCTAAAATGACTTAAGCCATTCTGAATGATGACTGAATTTAAGCTCAGTTATTACAAGTATATACACTTTCACATCGTCCACAGAATACTGAAGGTGCTTAAGTTTAAATTTAAGTTTTAGTAGCAGTAAGGTAGAGGTTTGGGATTTTTTTTTCCTTTTCTGGTTGAAATAAACTCAACTATTTTTTAGAATTCTATTAGGAGAGAAGAAAAAAATTTTTATTAAGCTCTCTATGTACCAGACATGGTGCTAAATGTTTTTCAAATAGTATTTAATTCAATACTCACAAAACACCTGGGAAGTAAGTTTTACTGTCCTCCTCACTTTATAGTTGAGAAAATTAAAGCAGAAAGAGATTAGGTGACATATCTAGGATCATACAGTCAATTAGATTTTACTTTAGGTCTTCCTGATTCCACATCTAGGGTTCCAGCCACTATAGCTTTCTCTAAGCAGCTGCTTCTGCCATACCATCCATATGTGGAACCATCGGTTACAACAAATGGGGAACCAACCAGTCTCTGCCTCTATTATATTTTAAGAATAATAAACAAACAGTACCCCCAAAAAATAACCTAATGATGTCACTGGGTTAGTAGGCTAATTTTGTTTTCACAATCAATGCAAGTTCTTTGACTTACATCCTCAAATAATGGAATTTGAATATTACATATATATATTCAAATATTATTCAAATATATATTATATATATGATCTATATATATACATATATATATATAGTATAAAAATTTTAATTCATGTACTGGGGCTAAGGCTTATTGATCCTGACCTCCTACAAAATAACTGAACCAAGAACAGAAATACCTCTCTTGGAATAAGACCTTCAATATCACAAATTTCTTAAAATGGAAGTACTACTTGAATGTTCATGTCTCCAGTCATGTACAACCCTATCACCTTCTCTTTGCTATGATAGCATATTTTTGATTTGGGGAAAGGAAAAGGTTAAGCATTTATGTGGTGCCTACTCTATACTGTGCTAAGTGTTTTACAATCAAAAACCCAGAAAGGTACTGTTACTATCTCCATTTTACAACTGATGAAACTGAGGCCCAGTCTCACACAGCTTGTGAATGGGATTTAAATTCATTTCTGCCTGACTCCAAGCCCAGGGCTCAAACCGCATGCTACTATATCAGATATTTCTTATTTTTTCACACGCTTGGTCTAAGGTACTGTTGTGGAATTACTACTATTCTCAACACTGGAAAAAGAAGTCCACAGATCAATCTAAATTAGTTTCCTAAAAAGTCATATTTCTATTGATAGATGAAAAGAAAGTACATTGAACAGTGCACCAGTCAGTGCACAGAGCGTGGTTAAACAGGAAAATGTTCAAAGTGGTGAAAAGTGCAAAAAAACTGTAGAATATATTTATAGTGAATTATCAAACAAAAATGAACATATACTGAGAAAGAATAAACCAAACAAAAAGGGGATGAAAGAAGAAAAGTGTGGCATGATCAGATGAACAGAAAGCAGAGCCCTTTCTGGAATATACTTACGTTATATAGAGTTAAACATGACTCTCTCCACAATAATAGTTATTATTTAATAATCTGACAAATAATGTTTTCTGTGCTAAGCAATTTGCAACACTGAGGGAGTGAAATAATTAAATAAGATACAGTCCCTTCCAACAAGGAACGTATTTATCAATTGACAAAAATTAATTACAATCAACTCTGTTTATGTTGTGCTAGACTCTGGAGAAACAAAGTAAAAGATGAAATATTACCTGCTCACAAGAAGCTTACTTTTTACAGGGGAAATAACATTTACATATGTAGCATCCCTCTGGGACACTCCGTCAACTCCTTGACTTTCACTTGTGCATTGAGTCCCCGGAGGCCAACTGCTAACTCAGGTTCTAGTTGGGGTAACTGTGGGACTATCCTTCTTTCACTGCATTACAAGCATTATCAGAGCGTTTCCCATCAACCATCAAGCAACAGGTAGTAGCTTGACAAAGCATTTATTATAATGTAACAGTTAAAACAGAAGCTGCCAAATCATGCCCCCATAAACCTGAGTCACAATCCTCCAAAAAGATACACAGTATCTTTGGTAATGGCACAATGTAATAAGACGCACGCTTAAGGCCAAGGGCAAAGGACTTTTTGTTTTATTGAAAGGGAGAAGGATTGGATTGGATTTTACTTTATTATAGAGCCCACACTCAGCTTCTCTTTGTTACAGCATCTCTGTGAGCTGGATTGTTCATCAGCTTTGCAAAAGTCTGCCCCCACTCCTTTGTCGGACTCTCAATTGTCAAGGATAGCTCTTTCATGAATCCCTAGGTCACTCTCTTCTCTGCTGCCAGGGGTCCCATTCTTTGAATCTGATTCCTCTCCTGAGTGACTACTTTACTGTATTAGTTTCTGTTTTTGATCCTTCAATTTTGTCTTGAAGTCTTTTAAACCAACACACTTTCAAACTGCTATGTGTTGTCTCCCTTTGGGCACTTACTCCTAGACTCCATGTCCAAGAGGGATGGGGGTCTGGGGAAAGGGAGAGAGAGAGAATTGTCATCCTCTTTCTTTTCAACAGTCTCATTCACAAAGTTTTTCTTAACTTTGACTCCAAATCTCCATATCGTAACTATTTAAAGCCCACAGGGGAATTTGCTTGTACCTCAAACAGTCCTGATCAATTTTGTAGTTAGTTTAAAATTAAAACAACATCATCTCAGACTAACTCCTGTGACCATATGAACTGAGTGTGTGGAAATCAGTTGCGTGGAAGAATTTACATCCCCTTTCCCTTATGCATAGATTAGTATATACATGTGCTCCTAGAAATAACAATAACTGAAATTTACTGACAAGATAAGAGATGTAATTCAGGAAAATCACTTTGCTGACAGTGTCCTACTATCACACTCATTTTTTCAGTGTAAGGTATTTTTGGCTAAAATCCTATATCCTTGGCCTTCTAGAATGCCATATTAGAAGCTGTCTGATTCTTTGTAATAAAGGCTGCTAAATCATTTGTGATCTTGACTATAGATCCTTAGCAGTTGAATTCTTTCTGATTGCTTGTAGTAGATTTACTTTGACCTGAAAACTCCAGATTTTGGCTCTAATTCCCTTAAAGTTTTTATATGGGGATTTCTTTCCAGAGATGATGTCAGGTAGATTGTTTTCTATTTCCATTTTGCCACCTACTTCTAAGAACTCTGGAGAATTTCTCTTAAAATTTGTTGCAATATATCTAGGCTCTTTTATTTATTCAGAAACTCCAACGAGTCAGGAAATTATTGAGAAAGGGGGTGATATAATCAGACGCACACTTGAGAAAAATCATGTTTGTAGCTGAGTGGAAATGAATTCAAATATGGAGATATTTGAGTCAGGGAAATTAACAAAGATGCTATTGAAATATCTAGTACTGATGTAATGATGGTCTATGCCAGTAGAAGTATTATAGTTGGGAACTCATTGTACTTTTTTAAGACAAAAAAAGGTTTAAATTTAAGCAAAAGTGCTAGAATACAATGAAGTATTCAAGGGCCTTATAAAGATCTAATAAAAATTAATCTACTTAAAAATAACAAAATAAATTATGCAATGACTAATTCAGGTATATTCTGCTCCCTTCCACTTCTGACAATGTATTATTTGAAATATATGATGATTCCCATGAACATGGGAATTCTGGAGAGAGTAAATAGGCTGGAATTTTTATGCCTCAGACAAACAGGAAGATATACTAATGATTCAAGTCTCATCTAGTTTCTCTAGACAAATAAAATAGCAAGAAAGAACTCTTTGCCTCCTTAAAGACAAACCAGACTAGCCAGTATGTCAGTACTACTACATCTTACCCTTTGTTGTCAAGAAATCCAAAATCTTCTAAGTAACCTTACAACACTTTAACATACAAATACATTAAACAAATCTAACCTTGGTAATGTGAGAAGTCTCATACTGGCAGCACTTCAAGAGGAGCTTAGTTTAAATAAAAGAAAGATACAAAGAAGTATCATCAGATACATATTAGAAAAAAACCTTAAAAAGTACAATGCCTGTAGTGAAGTTGTTTTGAAGAGCTCTTCAAAGAATCAAAAAAATTATAGAATATAGAGGGTTAGAAGTAATGTTGGTAATCATTTTATCCAGATCCAAATCAAAAGGATCCCTCCTGTAACATACCCTGTAACATACCCAATAAGTGACTGTCCAGCCTCTGCTTGTCAGCTTTCAAAGAGGATCAATCCAGCAACTGTTCAGGAAGCAAATTCCACCTTTTTTTTGTGGATAGCTTGAGGTGGCTTGAAATGTTCCTTGACATCAAACAACTTGGACTCTTTACAACTTCTGTCCGATATTTCTAGTTCTAGCTTCTGGGGGAAAACAGAAAAAAAAATTATCTCTTTTTCGCAGGACAGTCTTTCAGATACTTGAACATTGTAATAACGTATTTGGAGGCACAATAGAGAAAGTACTTCACCTGGAGTTGGGAAGATTTACCATGCTGAATTCAAATCGGGCCTCAAACATTTACAAGCTATGTGACCCTGGCCAATTCATTTAACCCTGTTTGCTTCAGTTTCCTCATCTATAAAATGAGCTGAAGGGTCTCACCTGAGCTCTTCCTAAACCCTTTCAAAAACTTTTTAAAAAATGACTCAAATTCTAGAGCAGCAGACATAGTGAAACAGATATAGTGAAACAAATTTCCAGCCCCAGACAACTTGGAAGGTTGACAGGAAAGGTCTGTTGCACCAGGCTGAGAGAGAAGCACAGTCCAACATAGCCCAAGCCTGCTCAGACCCTGCCCCAGGAAAAGATGGAACAGGTCTCAGGGCAACTGGATCACTCAGAGTAGTGGCAGTTTCCAGACCTCTTAGCCCACAGACACCAAAGAGAACTTAGAAGGTCAACAGGAAAGGTCTGTCACACCTGGGTGAGAGTGGAGCACAGTCCAGTACAGGCCCCACCAGCACAGCAAACCAGGATCATGCTTTGGTAGTGACTGAATCACCAGTGGCAATGACTGTTTCTGGGGCTCTAAGCCCAAAGGTGGTAAGGGGATTGAACAACTGGTAAGAAGGACATCACAGGGGTCTCTTTTCTAGCACCCACGCAGGACTCTGTTGCTTTGTCCATACCCAGATCTAGGTCCTGGATGGCAGTCCCAGGGTGAGGAGGAGCACTAGCATGAAGATCTATTAGCACTAGGGAGTAGATAGAAGCAAAACACTGTTGAGGAGGGACAGGGTGAAAGGAGAGAGAAAATAGAATAAATGAGGGTCATAAGAAGGAGGAAAATACAGTCAGCAAAAGTCACTATAAAAAAAATTTGAAGCAAGTTTCTCTGATAAAGGCCTCATTTCTCAAACATATAGAGAATTGAGTCAAATTTATAAAAATAAGAGCAATTCCCCAATTGAAAAATGATATGATCAGTTTTCAGACAAAGTGATCAAAGTTATCTATAGCCATATGGAAAAAAAATACTCTAACTTGGTATTGATGGGAGAAATGTAAATTAAAACAATTCTGAGGTACTACCTCATATATATTAGATTGTCTAATAGGACAGAAAAGGGAAATGACTAATTTGAGGGGGAGTATAGGGAAAATAAGACTTTGATGCACAGTTGGGGGAGTTGTGAATTGATTCAACCACTCTGTAGAGCAATTTGGAACTCTGCCCAGGAATACTCTTGAATCCAGCAATAGCACTACTAGGTCTGTATCCCAAGAGAGGAAAAACAAAAAGGAAGAGAACCTGTGTGTACAAAAATAGGTGTAGCTCCTCTTTTCTGGGGCTAAAGAGTTAGAAGTTAAGGGGATGCCCATCAATTGGGGAATAGCTGAGCAAATTATGGTGTGTGATTAGGATGGAATCCTATTGTACTATAAGAAATAATGAGCAGGATGCTCTCAGAAAAATCTGGAAAGACTTGCATGAGCTAATGTATGCAAAGTAACAAGAATATTATAAGATGATCATCCATGAATGACTTAACTATTCTCTACAATACACTGATCCAAGACAATTCTGAAGGACTATTGACAGAAAATGCTATCCATTCCCAGAGAAAGAACTGATGTCATCTGAATATAGATTGAAGCATACTTTATTCACAGACTGCAAATATCCTTTTTTTACTTTATTTTATTTACTTTACTTTTCTTGAGTTTTTTCCTTGTCTATGTTTTTTTTACAACATGACTGTCATGAATACGTTTTGCATAATTACACATATATAACCTATATGGAATTGCTTGCCTTCTCAATGGGGAAGGGGGGAGTAGATGGAGGAAGGGAGAGAATTTGGAACTCAAAGTTTTAAAAAAGAATGTTAAAAAAATTGTTTTTACATGTAACTGAGAAAAATAAAATAAAATGAACTGGAGAAGGAAATGGCAAACCACTCCAGTATCTTTACCAAGAAAACTGTAAATGGGGTCATGAAGAGTTGGGCATGACAGAAAACAACAATCATGGCTACCCTACTCCCATCACCTGAGTCTTCTCTCCTGTCTAACATATTCAATTCCTTCCACTGATCTGCATATGACATTGACTAAAGGCCCCTGTGTATGTTAGTCTGAACCTTTTCCATTTTGTTAATATCTTTCTTAAACAATCATCCCTACAACTTCTCTCTGATGAAAGTAGAGATATCATTAAAGCAGCCCAAGGTGGCATCAGCTTTTTTGGCTTCTAGATCTTACTGGTGAATCTTTCTCTGAGATTATCTTCTATTTATACTATATATATCTTCTGTGTACAGTTACTTTTGCTTCATTACCACCGTTAGAATGTGAGTTCCTTAAGGGCATAAAATTTCATCACCTGTCTTTGTATCCCCAGTGCTTAGCACAGTTTTGGGCACATAATAGTCACTTGATAAATTCTGGTTGACTGACTGATCAAATCACATTTTTAATGCTTCCTCCATTTTATTCTTGTGAAGTTATTTTTTAACCCAAACACAAGACGTAGTATTTATCCCCATTTTAATTTCATCTTACCCAGTGCTCTTGCCTGTCAAGGTTCATAACAATCCTCATTCTGTTGTACAATATGTCAGCTAGGTGTCATCTGCAAATTTATACTATATTCAAGTATTTTTTAATATCAAACTCCATTAGGGGAAGCAGAGATCAATGGGAATCTCTGCTGGAGATCTTGTGCCACATTGGCAAGTGAAACATTGACATTATTTTAGTCTGGTCCAACCACTTATTAATCCATCCATTGTATTATATGTATCTAATTCTTGTTTCTATCTTCATAAAAATAGCATAAGATACTTTATCAAAACTTTGATTAAAAACTAGGTAACCTATATCTGTATTCCCCTCATACACTAGTTTAGAAAATGACAGGAAAAGAGATAAACTTATTCTGGCATGACCTGCACTTGATAAAGACATGTTTTATTTGTTATCATAAATTCCCTATCCAGATGGTCACCAACTACATATTTAATGAGCTATTCTAATTGTTTTCCCCAAATCTAAATCAAGTTCAGTGACATAATTTAGTGCCTCAGTTCTCTTCCTTTCTTTAAAAAAATGAAAACTGGGACATTTTCTTTTCTCTAGTCTTATGAAACCACTCTGTTTTTCCAAAATCTTTCATATATCACTGGAAGTGGCTCAATAGTCACATCTGCCAGTGGTTCAATTCATTTGGACCAGTTAATTAAATTCATCAAGGGGAAAGCCAAATGCTCTCTTACAACTTCCCTACTTATTTTGGATATCAAATTCCCTGTTAATTATTTACATCATCATTTCCAGTGAAAAGGACATTCTCACTTTCAAAGACAGAAGAAGAAAAATAGAAAATGAGCCTCTCTTCTTTCTGATGTCATTTATCAATGTCCTCCTACCCTCATTTCTGTCCCTTCTTCCATATTCCTTTTTCTCCCAAAAAAACACTATTTTTGAAAGTTTAATTTTCCTTGGCATTCTTTACCTGACTTTTTATTCTGGGTTGTTAGCATACCTGATACTTTTTTCAGGTTTGGGGGGTATATGGGAAGCTCAGAGAAGACTAATATCTCCGATGTGAAGATTTATTGAACCCTGTTTCTCATCCACATCTGATGTCCACATATCACCCAACTCTCAGCTGTGACTCCAAGAAGCTGCAACGTGTGCAGTGGCCACATCCCAGTAAACTGTCTTCACAAAAGGGCTAAACGAGGTTGAGGATAACTGACAAACCTCAAACCCATTGGTGAGTTAGGGGGATATCTACCCAAAGAATGTGAAGACTTCCTTCAGCAGAATGGGCAGATGAGAATAACTTGTTCTAAGGGTGCTGTGGAGCACTTAGAGCTTAGTCAAACATCAACAATGCCAAGATTTTTACTACATCCTGAGCTATCACCAGGTATCTTGACATTTGCTTTGTAACTGTGAGAGCCTCTCTGAAAGAGAAAGTGAGCCTGCCAACTTTGTACAACTCTGTCCCACTTAAACCCAATTCACACAGAAGTCAAGACATCCCCCCATGATATCACTGATCCTTTGCGAAAACAAAGGACAAAAAACAATATTGATATACTGTATTGCTATAGTCATCTTACTAGGACAGTACTTCATCTTCTTTGTGCATGTTTCTTTTGTAAAATCTTAGAGATTATTGCAAATAATCTTCCCCAGTTGACTTTTTCCTTTCTAACTTTTGCTGCATTAGATTTTCATGCAAAACTTTAATATTACATGATCAAAATTGTCCATTTTATCTTATGTGATCTTTTCCATTACTTATTTAGTCATGAACTGTTCCCCTACTGGTAGATCTGAAAGGCATTATATTCCTTTTCTCTATTTTTTTATTTTTTATATTTATTTTATTATGTATGCATGAATGTATGCATGCAAAAATTACTCTATGCAAACTTCTAATTTCTCAGTTCTTTCTCTTAGTGCAGATAACGTTGTTCTTATAAGTCCTTTATAGTTCATTTGGGTATTTATAAGTCAAAATGACTTTTTCACTGAAAGCTGTTCTTTCAGCAATATTACTATTACTCTCTAAAATGTTCTCTTGGTTCTGCCCAATACATTCTTCATTATTTCATGCAATTCTTTAATGTTTTTCTAAGATCAATGAGCTCATCATTTCTCACAGAATGATAGCATTGCATCACAATCATATACCACAACTTGCCCAGCTATTTCCCAATTGATGGGCATCCCTGCAATTTCCAGTTCTTTGCTACCCCAAAGTGATATGATAGGACCTTTTATGTCAACTGAGATGTTTTTGCTGAATCTAGTTTTTGTCAGATGACTGTCCAGTTTGCCCAGAAAATTTTGTCGGAATAATGAGTCCTCCTTAACTGGTCTTTTTTGAGTTTATCAAACATCCTACTACTTGGTTTCCTTATGTTGTATAATTAATCTGTTCCAATGATGGACCTCTCTTCTCTTTAACTAGTAACAAATCATTTAGAATATTAATGTTTTTCAGTACAGTTTCAGATTTGCTGCTGAAAGACCCTCTTGCTTCTCACTTTTTCCTATAATGGCTTGATCCACTGATGAGGAATTGATGTTTCTCTAGTTACATGGTGCTGTATTTATTTCTTCAAAGAGCATTTCATACTTGAATTGATGTATTCTGTAAGGGAATCTTCAGAGGCAAATTTACAAATATTTGATACTGTACTTATTTTTGTCTGTCAACATTTAGTAAGTACTTACTATGTGCCAGGAATTGTGCTAAGGACTTTGCTGTTGTTTAGTTTCAGTTGTGTCCTACTCTGTGACCTCATTTGGAGTTTTATTGGCAGAAATGTTGGAGTGGTTTGCAATTTCCTTCTCCAGATCATTTTACAGATGAGGAAATGGAGGCAAACAGGGTTAAGTGCCTTGCCCAGGGTCACACAACTAGTGAGTGTCTGAGGCCAGATTTGAACTCAGGATGATGAGTCTTTCTGACTCCAGATCTGGAGCTCAGTCAGGTAACTCCTCCATGATAAGTCATGGGGATGCAAAAAGAAGTAAAAGACAATTACTTCACAATAAAATTAGTTATATAACAAGCAACAGATATGCACAAATAAGCTATAGACTGGAAAAAGATTAATCAAAAGAGAAAACAGACTAGAATTAAAATGGGTTGAGAAAGACTTCCCATAGAACATGGGATTATAATTGGGAGTGGAAAGAAGGCAAAGGGTGGAAAGAAGAAGGGAATATAGGACTGAAAGATGGAATAATGAAAACTTTCTGACCTCCTGTGGAGGAAATCTATTAATGAAGGTAGTAACACGGTTATCCATAGGCTCTTTTACTATAAGGGAAGTTCTTAGTTCTCTTTTTTATTCTTCCTTCTCTTCCTTCTCTTCCCTTGTACTCCCAGTTTTAGCAGGATTCAACAAAGACATCTGGTCCAGAGATCATACATCGTGCCAGTACTCTACACACCTTCACCCCATTCAGTATCTCCTCTTTTACATGGGAGGTTATTAAATCTACAAATTCCCTTCTGTGTTCAAAGCAAAAATACTGAAATACTAAAAGGTCATTCATGTCTATCATGAGTTACTGACTGTGCTAAGATGAATTTATTTTCATTTTTCCTTGTATTGACTATCTAGCTTTTCCATTAGCTGGAAGCAGAGAATATTAATTCACCGCCTCCAGGGAAATCTCCTTAAGGACCCATTAGGCCAATCTTGCAAGGTCAATAATAGACCCCTTCCCTGACCACTATTAGGAGAAGAATGGAGAAATATAATAAGGAAATTATAAAAGTAAAATTGCATAGAGCAATAAATTATATATATATGGAATAAAAAAGAGGAAGGACTGAAAGATGATACTTAGGTTTTGAGTTGAAATTACTTGAAAGGTAGTGGTGCTCTCACCAGTAATAAGGAAGTTTACAAGAGGGGAAAGTTTGGCATAGAGGGTAAAGAGATGATCAGTTAAGTTTTAGACATGTTTGATTTAAGATGCTTACAAGACGTCTAGTTCAAGATGCTCCAAAGGTAGTTGGAGAAGTCAGTCTCACGGTTCAGAATCAGGTTAGGGCTGAATAAATAGATACAAGAATCATCAGCAAAAGTATGGTAATTGATTCCATGGAAGGTGATGGAACTTGCAAATAAAATATTATAGAGGAACAAGAGACAGTTCAAGACATAGCAGGGGGGCTACCCACTATTAGCCAGGGTGAACTGGATGAAGATCCAGCAAAGTCATGTAAAAATGAGGAGTCAGAGTGTTAGGATGAGAATCAGGTTAGAGGATTGTCATAAAAACCTAGAGAGGAAAGAATATCTACAATCCAAGTGAAGGAGACAGTGAAAGGAAAGGAAGTGGAGGCATTGATTATAGATGTTGTTCTCAGGGAAGTTACTCACGAAAGGAAGGATATATATGAGAAATGGATGGAAAAAGTGAAGTATTTTTAAAACAATGGTGGAGACATGAAAGTATATGTAGGCAATAGGGGAGAAACCAAAAGATGAGGGCGGATTAAAGATAAATGAGAATATGGTGATCATAGAGAGGGAAATGAGATGGTATTGAATTATTGTGCAACTAGAGGAGTTTGATTTGGCAAGAAGGATCACTTCTTGTGAAGAAAGAGAAAATAATGGGGAAAAGCAAGTGAATGGTGTCACATGAGGTGGAGGGGAAAAGGAAGAGGGAACCAAGATGGGGTAAAGTAAGAAACTTTGCAAAAAACTAATCCATCCCTTTAAACACTTTTTAAAAGCATATCCAACTGAATTCTGAGTGGGATAACCAATAAAAAGTCATCTTTTTCTAGTCTGGGGCAGCTGGGGAAGACAGAGGTCTATTCGGACTGCACTGGAGTTGCCATGGCACAATAGAAGTCAAACTGGCTGTGGGGCTTGGAGGCAGCAGCAGTGGCAACAGCAGCACCAGGAGTGTCCGACACTTAGAAAGAAAGAAATCCCAGGGAAACCCTTGTGCTAACACTGGATTTGGGTGCCATTTCTCACTTCCATTACCCACTATCAGGTTCAGTTCCAGATCACAATTCTAGTGGAGAAAAAAGTGATTGTAGTTAAGAAAGAGGGGTCCATCTAGGTAAAAACCAAATCACAGATGAGAAGGATATTGAACAGACCAAAACTTAAATCATACAACTTTGAAAGGATTAAAAACTTGCAGACCTTCTGACCTAGTTGTGAAAAGAGTAGGACATAAAAGTCAGAACCTCAGGCCATGAGTCACCTGTTCCTTCTAGGATGTAAGTAGAGAAAAATTTTAACATCAAATTCAAAATCAGTAAAAAGTTGAAAAAAATGAAGCAAGACCCAAAAAGAACCTGATCATATAAAAGTACTATGGTTGTAAGGAAGTTCAAGTCATAAACTTAGAAAAGACAGTGTCTTGAAAACATTTACAACCAAGGCCCAAGGAAAGATTTACTAACAGTGAGAGTGAAGAAAAAGGGTTGTAAAGCAGAGGGGAGATAAAATGACCATGACCAAAAAGAAAAAGTTTCAAAAGGTAAAGAGTAAGATTACCTTTGAGTAGCTGAAATGGGATGGAGGAGAAAATCATATAAAATGAGTAAATTGAAGGGCTGGAGTTTAAGGTGCTTGAAGGAGTTTTTGGTATTTATATAGGGTTAATGTTAGCATAAAAGTCCCTACTATGAGGTCAAGATTTGGGGAAGAGAGTTAGGCAGCAGAACCATTGAAGAAAGCAGGAAAGCATCCTGAAGGAGATACACAACACATATCAAAATATTCGTTGAATGGTAAGCAGGGGTTGAGTGAAGTTATTAAATGATGGTAATAGAGTGAAAGCTTGGAAATGTCATCGGGAAGCAAGAAGTAGCTCCATTCTCTCACCTATATGAGTGAATACAGGAAAATGAAGTGAAACCAGCGTAGAAGAGCATCACCTACAATAGTGGAAAGGATAACGTGGAGGCAAGGTCATCACATTAAAGCTAGGTATTAGTGAATCATAAGGCTGAAATAGTGGGAAAGGAAAAATGCTCAGATAAAATCACATTTGTTACTTTTGAAGTAGTCATTCCAGAGAAGACTGTGGAAAGGGTAGATAGCTTTAAAGTGGAAGACTGAGATTGCACATTGGTTTGAGAAAAATAGGAATATGGGAGTATGAAATGGGTGATTGCAAACAGAATTTGAATAATGACAGCCAGGGCTTTGGAATCCTGAGATTGAAAGGGGAAAAGCAGGGGAAGTTCATTGGGATCAGACCAAACCAACAGTTGGGTCAATTGATGAAGGTGAAATACAGTTTATAGTTTATTCCCCCTCCCCTACCCCTTGTTTATCCAGATCAACTAGTAGTAAATATGTATTTGAATAAAGTTCAATAGTTATATATTTGAATGAAGAGTTATCCTTTAATTATATAGGAAGATCATTGATATGGACTTTGGAGAAGCATTGATAGACCAGCTTTCATTTTACCTATACAAGCAATGAAGCTTCCTAAAAGACATATTCTTACATTTTTAAATGTTAGATAAATCTACACTATCTATTTGGTCCTGACAAATCACTTAATGAGGAAAAATTTAGTAAAATACTGTATGATAGGTAGGAAACAGAAATTAGGGCATGGATCTGTACCAGTAGTAGATAAACTTGATAACAAATTCTTCTGTTTGGAGGGAGAGAATACAGCAAAGGAAATCCACTTAACTTTGAAATGGAAATTAAACTTCAAAATGAGCAATTTGAATAACCTTTGAAGATAACATCCCTGCTTATCTAAACTAATTAGAAGTATAGCTTTGATTGTTTTTTCACATTTCTTTAATCTTTAATGTCATCTTTTTAAAGATGACAAACTGATAAGATAAATAAAACTGTTTCAGTGATTTAATATCAAAAAAGATATTATATCATATAAATAATTACAAACAGTAATTATTAGTATTCATGTGGGAAGTATAAAAGAATAGTGTGATACTTTCATGAATAATATTGCCTTACATCTAACTAGATTTATTGCTTTCAAAAATGTTAGGTCTTGCTCAAGATCATAAATCAGTAAATGGAAGAAGCTGAGCTGGAATTCAAACCTTAGATTCCTACTTGAGTGGTTTTTATAATATATTTCACACAATTATTTGTAAACTTTAAATGCTTTTTCTAAAAAAAAAATCAGTTAAAATGCATTGTTTATATATATGTATGTTAAAAGAGCATATTAAGATATGCTCAAGAACCAATTGAATATTAAGAAAAGTACATATAATTGAGAAAATTATGAGATTAATTTAAGTACTATAGGGTTATAATTTCAGTAATTTACAAATTATTTTGTAATGTTAGCATGGATGGACTACTAATTTAATTCAAATTAATTGAAAATCTATCAAGAAACAAACATGAAGAAATTATATTTATGCACTGGGCCAATTAATTGAGTGCCTTAATAATAGTGACATTTTCAGAGTTCTTCTCACTTGGTTGTGTCCTGTTAGAAATATTGACAGTAAAATAAATTTTAAAAGGGATAATGAACAGAATTAAATAACAATTCCACTTATCAGATACAGAAAATGGAGTTTGAGAAAATTATAAGATGAACCATCATGTTGAAATGAAAAGTGCATTGAATTTATTGGCAGGAGCTCAATATTCAAGTCCAAGCTAAACTAGTATTTTCCCTGGGTTATCCTGAGAGGATGATTTCATCCCTTTAAGCCAAATTTTTCCCATACATAAAATGAAGTGGTTGGATTAGAAGACACTCATAATCCTTTCTGTATTCTAAACTCTAACATTTCACACATTAGGTGACAAATAGATGTGAGCAACCTGTTAGGGGTTGGGGAACATGAGCATTATATGAAGTTTCCAAAGTTAGTGAAAGACCAATGAGGAAAAATATTTTTAATATGACCTCTTCTAGCTGGATGATACTGACATCTCCATCCCTTTGTCAACTACAACCTTTTTACTTATGTTTTTCTCCCTTTATGGCTTCTTTGTAATGAAGTATCCTACTATGTAATATTTTCTTATTAGGGTATACTTCCCAAGTGGGAAATTCCCCAAAACAGCAAAAGAATTTATTTATTTCAAACTTACCTAATAAATGACATATCTACCCTCACTCTGAACTTTAACCCTTTCAAGTTTCTATCAACTTTTAACAGAAATTAGGCCCTTTCCTTGTCTGTATTCTCAAATGAAAAGTAATTTTACATTTGAGCATATGTGATTTAAAGGGCATCTTGATGTTCCTTGTTAATGAGATGATAGAAATAATGGAATATTTGTACTTCTGAAAGAGTTGCAAAATGTATTTGATTCTAAATGAGTGAAAGTTTGGGGGATGCATATGTTTTACAACCCAATTTATTAGATTTGATGTTTCAACTCACCATAAACATTTTCCAAACCATAAAGAGGACCAAAATCTTTATTCCCACAAAGGTGAAAGATAGACTTAGGGAAAGTGGCAAGAAAAAGTCTCCAGTGAAAGTTTAAACCCCTATGTGATAAAATGTCAGTAAATTTTCTAGGGAGTTAATATACATTGAACTCATTTACCCAGGGATATCAAAATCAGACAAGATCATTTACAAAAATGCCCAACCCTTCATTTTATACTTGAGGAACTGAGACCAAGACAGGTTAAATTACTTATCCAAGGTCAAGCAGATTAGCAGAATTGGGGAACAAGCATTTAAATCTTAGTCCATTGACTCCAAGTTTAACATGGATTTCACTGAACCATATTACAAATCTGATAGAATGTTTTAACACAGCAAAGAAAAAAATAGTTTTCAGGATCTTTTGAAGAACAGGTTGCAATTGGTTCTTTAATCTTTTACATAGTGCTTTTTTCTGTAAAGTTTAGGAATTTACATGAAAACTTGAGAAAAGCTGAAATAGAACAGAAAGGATTAAATGAGTAGGGGATAAGTGATAAGATATGTAAAACAAGACTGAAGAAACTAAGTGCATGTAGCCTAGAAAAGAGAAAACTGAAGAAGGACATAACAATCTATAAATACCTTATAGGCAACAACATAAAGGAAAGAACAGAATTTTTCAGTCTCAAAAGACAGAAGGACAAAGAGCAATGGCTGGAAGCTAAGGAAGGCAAAAATATAGGTTAGATATTAGGAACGTATTATGTAATGTGTCCTACTCCTTTGTTGGGCCAAGGTGAATAAAGTTCTCTTTGTCCTACATTACACTATCTCTCTCAGAGGAATGAAACAATCACTTAGATAATTGTGCTGTACCTTTAACAGGCAAATTTATTCACCATTATGTTGTTCTTAAACTATTTGGAACCAAACTATCAATTAACCTGTGGAAGAACCTGCTATAATCGTTCCTCTCCCCAAATATACCATTAAAGAATAGAAAGAAAAATGATGTGGTTGATGACTTAAATGCAGATCAGCATAGATAGTTCATTAAGAATAAATGTTTATATGTATATTTATAAATATTGCAGATTACAAATAATTCATGAGACTTAGCTCTACATCATGGAGAAAATTATAAAATATAACCAATGGACCCTAGTTGAATCACTGGTGCAAGTTATGAAAACCCCAAAGAGAACTTCCAAGATTTAATGAGGGGACATTAAATTATATGACTGAAACTGGATTGAGAATTTACTCAGTATCTTGAGCAGGGACACAACTTTGAGAAACAAATTATATGGAGAGCTCCGTGATTCAGTTGGGTGGTTGGAACAGGGAAAAAAATCCATAGGGAAATACTGCAATCTTTCATTTGTCGCAATATCACCACCCCCTTCCCTTAATCTCCTCCTTTATTCTACCTTCTCCCCCAATGTATTTGCTTGTAGAGGTTTACATAAGGTTTGGAAATATTAGGCACAGAATCTGATTCCCTGTCCTCTTTTTCTTTCCCTTCTCCTTTTCTTTCCCTTTCCCTTTCCCATACCTATTATCTTTCTCTTACTTCTCCTTCCTTCCTTCCTTCCTCCCTTCTTTTGTCACTTCCTCCCTTCATTCCTTCTTTATTTTGTTCCTTTTTTCTTTTTTCTTCCTTCATTTCTTCTTTATTTTCTTCCTTTCTTTTTTCTCTCTCTCAGTTTTATTGATGTCTTTTTTTAATTAGTTATTTTCAACTGTACTCAACCCAGTCTTCCTTTGTAACAAGATAAACAAAACAGACAAAGGGACTAGTCTGATGGCATATCCATCATTCCACACTCCTCTTTCTAATGAAAGGGCACTTAAGAAAGTTATTAAAAAAGCTTAATGTGATATAAAGATGAATTATTTCCATTGACTGATGTCTTTAAATTTACCCAGCACTATAGTTACAATTAGAGTCCTAACATAACCAACAAGATGCAGTCAGATTTTTTTCTCTGATGCTACTATCATTCAAACCTCTCCAAAATAGGGATTATGATAAAGAGATAAATTTCATGTTTCTCTAGGTGTTTCAGAGGATAGAGCAATGGGCCTGGAGTCAGGAAGATCTGAGTTCAAATTCGGCATGATCAAGTCATTCCCTGATTGATAAATTGTCAAAGGATATGGGAAAAAAGTTTTTTATGAAGAAATCAAAACTATATATAGTCATATGAAGAAATGTTTTAATTCATTACTAATTAAAGAAATGCAAATTAAAACAACTTTGAGATATCTTACATCTATAAGAGTGGCTAAAATGATAGATGCCCTTCAATTGGGGAATAGCTAAACAAGTTGTAGAATGTGATTGTGACAGCATACTTCTGTGGTATAAGAAATAATGAGCTGGTTGATTTTATTTTTTTATTTTTAGCTTGTAGAATAAACAAACATTATCATAATATAGTAAAATTTTTAAAAAGATGATTGAATGTGAAACTACAATTATATTATTGCAATTTACCATTCCTTTTACATATATTATAAAACTATCCTGTAAATTTCATTTTTTTCCTTTTTTCCCTCCCCCTCCCCCTCATGCTAGATATGGCTACCATTAAACAAATGTGTATGTGTGTATGAAATCATTCTATACAAAGTTCTATTTCTCCGTTATTTCTCAAGATGCAGATAGTATCTTCCATCTTAGGTCCTTTGTCATTAACTTGGGTATTTACAATAGTGTTTCCATGTATACAAGTAAATATTCTTTATTTTGTTTGGGTTTTGTATTTAAATTCAAAATGAATAAAATAAAATTAGAAATCTAGCTTAGACACTTTACTAGCTGTGTGACCCTGGACAAGTCCCTTAATCCCTATTTGCCTCCATTCCTCATCTGTAAAATGAGGACACATTGGAGAAGAAAATGGCAAACAATTTCACTATCTTTGCCAAGAAAACCCCTGCAGACTAAGTCCATGGGGTCATATTGAATTGGACACAATTTAACAATGACAATGGTACATGAAATCAGTTTTAAAATGATGAAATAACAACAGAGAAGGTTAAAGACCAACATCTACCTTTGGTAAACAGTGCAAACACTAACCTATAGGCTTACAACAGATCTCAATTCTACCTCTATCTCCTCCTAAAGCAACAGATAACCAAAATATATAAGAATATTATAGATGGTATAGGAATGTTGTATCATATTTTGCTGGAACAGACTTTAGTTGGAGAAGTTTATAGAAAAGTAGCCAACAAAAGTACAAGCATCGGTATGGAGCCAATTCTGTCTCCTCTCCAAAAAAATGAAATGAAATAAAGAGCAAGGCTGTTTGGAC
Organism: Potorous gilbertii; assembly: GCA_028658325.1. NCBI lineage: Eukaryota > Metazoa > Chordata > Mammalia > Diprotodontia > Potoroidae > Potorous > Potorous gilbertii. The sequence goes on along the minus strand of CM053774.1, from coordinate 95,697,803 downwards.
TTTCAATTGTCCAAGTTAGGAAGAAATTGAGATGGTTCTGAAAAGAGTCAGAAGGTGAGAAAAGAGTGGAAAATATAGGAGGGGGAATTGAAATTACCAAAGCTCTCAGAAGAAAGAAAAATCAGGAAGAAAAATCCCAATGTAAAAAAATAACCCAACATGGAACTTAATAATAGTAGAATGGAATACAGTTTCAAGAGCAGCTAAGGGTCTGAATAAATATTGTAAGACAAAGAAAAATTAATGAGCACCTGATGAGTCAGAGGAACCTATGGAATCCCAAGAAAGTATCAAACCACAGCTGTGTGCTCCAGAATTGTATAACAAACAAATAAGAATTGCAAAGGAAATTTTTTGATCTATGCAATAGAAATAATAGAATAGAAAAATTTGAATCCATGGTGACATCTCACCAAAAAAATAAAAGAAAGTGTAATTTACTGGAAATGTAAATACATGGAAGTGAAAGATAATCTGGAAGAAGATAAGCAAAGAGCAGCAATGCTTTAAAAATCATGATATCAGTACAAGTAAATTATATTGAATATAAAGATAGGAAGCACAAAGAAAATTTTACATTCCAAAAAAGACAGGATGTCAAAAAAACTGAACATCATTATTCAAAAAAAAGGTACAGTAAAACATTACATAAAGTTGTAATGTGCATCAGGATAAGTCGGAGTCATGACTTACCACCTAGTCTTCAAGAGTCCAGGGCCTACTCTCTGTCTATTACATGACACTACCTCTTGATGTATGCTCATACAAACATATTGATTGATAAGACTATGACAGATTTATGCATGTGTTCATATAATTATAATGAATATACATTTACTAAAAAAACTGTCCTTAAAAATTGCTTGGTAAAAACTGCAGAGATTTTGTTTTATAGCCAGTATTATTCTGCTATACAGAAAATGCACAAAATAAATGATATGCCCAAGGACTTACCGCAAGTCATATTTAGAATATTACAAAAAATGCAAAGTAAGGCTAAATAACTGAAATAAAATTTGCTGATGATTTTTAAGAGACATAAATCAGATTATTTTCAGAACTAACAAATGACAGAAATATGACTTTTACATTTACAAAAAGAAATGGCATCTGATTAAAACAAAGACTCATTTTGATCTTTAATTTTTTCTTTGTTTTTATTATTTTTTTATTTTGGAGGCTCTAGAAAATCCAAACTATGGGAAAAAATATTGGTTAATAAATTAATCAACAAACATTTGTTAAGTACCTATCTTATGCTTAAGGGACAGCTAGGTGGTGCAGTGGATAGAGTACCAGTGCAGGAGTCAGGAGGACCTGAGTTCAAATCTCACCTCAGACACTTGACACTCACTAGCTATGTGACCTTGGGCAAGTCACTCAACCCCAATTGCCTCATCCTGGGTCATCTCCAGTAATCCTGATAAATATCTGGTCACTGAATTCAGATGTCTCTGGAGGAGAAGTGAAGCTGGTGACCTGCACAGCCCTCCCTCACTCAAAACAAAGTCAAGTGCAAGTCATGTCATCATTTCTCTGATGGCATGCTCATCTTCAGTAACAAAGGAAACACACATCATATGTTAAACTATACTATTCTGTTATAATATTCTATTCTATTTCAGACTTTAAAAAAACTTAGAATTGATTGGAATTGTCTAAATGAAGGCAAGAGGTATAGATTACTTTGACAAGGGAAAGAAAAAGTGATAATGGAAAGTTAAAGAGGTTGTTAAAGAATAGGAAATAACTAGATACTTTTATAGATGGTAGAAGGGCCTGTGTACAAGAGAAGATTGTAGATTAGAAAGAGAAATGGTATAATCAAAGGAGCAAGACACATTCTACCCAACAAAGAAACTTTATCATATATTTCAACAATTTGTCAAATGGGTAATGGCTTTTGGTCCTATGAGTTTGACTTCATTTCCAATATATTTTAGAAATGTAACCTTTATCAAACAAACTTTCTACAAAGGTAGGTTTTTTCCCTTTAGTTTCCTGCTTTTCTTCTCATTTTAGTTGCATTGATTTTGTTAGTATGAACTCTTTTTAACTTAATGTAATAAAAATTATCCACCTTACCTCTCATAAATCTACATCTTGTTCATGAACTCTTTCCATACACATAGATTTGACAAAAAATTCTATGTTCCACTAATTTTATTTAGATATCACCCCTTCTCTCTAAATCATGTGCTCATTTTGAGCTTTTCTTAGTATACAGTGAAAGATGTTTGTCTCTGCCTAGTTTCTGCCAGATGACGTTTCAAGTTTTCCAGTAGTTTTTGGCAAATACTGAGTTCTGGATGAAAAATCTGGATCTTTGAATTTGTCAGAGGGTTACTGTTTTCATTGGTTTCTGTATCTTGTGTAATTCATCACTTCCACTGAACAATTTCTCTGTTTCTTTCCCAATACCAAATCATTTTAACTATTATGGCTTTGGAACATAGTTTGAGATTTAGTATTGCTTGCTACACAACTTTCCTTTCCATTATTTTCACTGATTCCCTTTATATTCTTGACTTTTTGTTCCTCCAGATGAATTTTGCTATGATGCTTTTAGCTCTATAAAATACTTATTTGCTAATTTTATTGGAATGGCACTGAATATATAAATTAATTTAGGTTGTATTGCCATTTGTATCATATTTATTTGGTCTATGAATAAGCAACTAATATTACTGTAAATATTTAGATCTTTATTTATTTGTGGGATAAGTGTTTTGTAATTGTGTTTATGTGGTTCCACTGTGTTTCATGGCAGGTAGACCTCCATGTATTTTATACTGTGCATAGTTACTTTAAATGAAATTTCTCTTTCAATGTCTTCCTATTAGGTTTGTTGCTAAAATACAAAAAAAAATGCTGAAGATTATCATAGGCCTATTCTATAACTTTGTTAAAATTGTTAATTTATTTTATAATTTTTATTTGACTTCCTAGCATCACCAGCATGTCATCTGAAAGAGAAATGGTTTTGTTTCCTTACTACCTATGTTTATCCCTTCAATTTCTTTTTTATGTTTTATTGCTATAGCTCACATTTCAAGGATAATATTTAATAATAATGGTAATAGATATACTTACTTTACACTAATCATATTTGAAAGGTTTCAAATTTATTACCAGTAGAGAGAATTCTTACTTTTCATTTTAGAGAGATACCTGGGGCAGCTAAGTGATACAGTGGATAAAGCACCAGTGCAATGGTCAGAAGGACCTGAGTTCAAATCTTATCTCAGACACTTGACATTCACTAGCTGTGTGACCTTGGGCAAGTCATTTAACCCCCAAATGCCTCATCCAGGGTCATCTCCAATCATCCTAATGAATATCTGGTCACTATATTCAGATGGCTCTGGAGGAGAAGTAAGGCTAGTGACCTGCACAGCCCTCCCTCACTCAGAACAAAGTCAAGTGCAAGTCATGTCATCATTTCTCTGATGACATGGTCTTCTTCAGCAATGAAGGATGAACACACACAGATAGATACCCTCAACATTTTAAGGAAAACTCCATTTTTTAAAATCAAGTAAGAGAAATAGAGGAAAAATTAGGAAGGTATATGAAAATGATACAAGAAAATCATGATAAAAATCAATAGCTTGGTAAAGAAAACACCAAAAAACTGAAGAAAATAACTCCTTAAAAAAACAGAATAGACCAAATGATAAAAGAGGCACAAAAATGCAATTAAAAGAGAATGTCTTGAAAAGCAGAATTGGCCAAAAATTCATTGAAGGAAAGCACTGCTTTAAAAGTAGAAATTGGCAAAATGGGGGGGAGGGATATAAAAGCTGATTAAGAAAAATATTCCTGGGGGTATGGAGCCAAGATAGCGGAGTAGAAAGATGCACATACTCTCTAGTGCTTCCCCCCAGCCCACAAAATACCTGTAAAAAGTGACTCTCAACAAATTCTAAAGCAGCAGAAGCCACAGAATAACAGAGTGAAAGAGGTTTCCAGCCAAAGGTAACCTGGAAGGCCAACAGGAAAGGTCTATCTGACGGGACGCTGAGCAGAGTGGAGGCCAGTCCTGGCCACAAGGCAGTGGGAGGAACAGGACCTGAACAGAACTCTGGGACAGAATTCCAAGCAGGGAGGGTCCCAGATCTTTCAACCCACAAGCAACAAAGAAAGCTCCAAAGGTCAGTGTAGGAGGGCTTTCCCAGCTGAGAGAGAGGAAAACTGGGTTCCCCCAGCACTGGCCCAGGTAGCAACAACAGCAGGTCATGGGAGGCTACACAGAAGCAGCCTGGGTCCATTGTCCAGGTAGTTCAGCTGAAAACCCCTGGGGAAATTGAGCAGCTGATCTGAATCCCAGCCATGAACATGGTACTGAGAAGAGGAGAAGCACTAGGACCCTCCTCTTGACAAAGGATTCAGAAATCAAGTAACTGGCTGGGAAAATGCCCAAAAATGGGGGAAAAAATAAGATCATAGAAGATTATTTTCTTGATGAACAGGTGTCTCCTTCCTTTCAATGAGGAAGATCAAGGCATACTGTCAGAGGAGGTCAAGGCTTCTACCTCCAGTACCTCCAAAATGAATATGAAATGGGCTCAGGCCATAGAAGAGCTTGAAAAGCATGTGAGCAGCTTGCTAAAGGAGAACCAAAAAATGTGGAGGAAAATAACACCTTTAAAAAGATGCTAACTCAATTGGAAAAAGAGGTCCAAAAAGCCAATGAGGAGAAGGAGGCTTCAGAAAAGCAGAATTAGCCAAATGGAAAAGAAGGTTCCAAAGTTTACTGAACAAAATAGTCCTTTAAAAGAGAGAATCAAGGTCAGAGAAACTAATGACTATGAGTTAAACCAAGAGTTAGAAAACAAAACCAAAAGTTTGAAAAAATAGAAGATAATGTGAAACATCTCATTGGAAAAACAACTGATCTGGAAAACAGATCCAGGAGAGAAATTGTGGGACTACCTGAAAGCCAGGATCAAAAAAAGAGTCTAGACATTGTCTTCCATGAAATTGTCAAGGAAAACTGCCCTGATATTCTAGAACCGGAGGGCAAATAATAATATTGAAAGAATCCACCAATCACCTCCTGAAAGAGACCCAAAAAGAGAAACTCCTAGGAATATTGTGACCAAATATTAGAGTTCCCAGGTCAAGGAGAAAATGTTGCAAGCAGCTAGAAAGAAACAATTCAAGTATTGTGGAAACACCATCAGGATAACACTGAATCTGGCACCTTCTATATTAAGGTATTGAAGAGCTTGGAATAGGATATTCCAGAAGTCAAAGGAACTGAGATTAAAACCAAGAATCATCTACCCAGCAAAACTGAGCATAATACTTCAATGGAATAAATGGTCATTCATTGATATAGAGGACTTCCAACCATTCATAATGAAAAGACCAGAACTGTACAGAAAATTTGGCTTTCAAACACAAGAATCAAGAGAAGCGTGAAAAAGTAAATGGGAAAGAGAATTCATAAAAAACTTTCTAAAGCTGAGCTGTTTACATTCCTACATGGGAAGATATATTTGTAACTCTTGAGACTTTTCTCAGTATTTGGGTAGGTGGATGGATTATACACACACACACACACACACACACACACACTCTCATATATAGACAGAGAGGACAGGTTGAGTTGAATCAAAACAGAAGATATCTATTAAAAAATAAAATACAAATTAAGAGGTAAGGGAGGAAAATACTGGAAGGAGAAAGAGAGAAATGGAATGGGGCATACTATAACTCATAAAAGAGATAGGAAAAATCTTGTTCAATGGAGGAGAAAAGAGAGAAGGTGAGAGGGGACAAGTGAAGCTTACCCTTTTCACATATGGCTTAAGGAGGGAATAACATGCTCACTAAATTTGGTATGAAAATCTATCTATAGGAAAGTAGGGGAGGAGGTGACAAGTGGGGTGAGGGGAATGATAGAAGGGAGGGCAAATGGGAGAAGGGAGTAACTAGAAGTAAACAATTTTGGGAAGGGACAAGGTCAAATGAAAGAATAAAAAAAGGAGGCCAGGGTAGGATAGAGGGGAATATAGTTAATATCACACAACATGATTATTATGGAAGTCTTTTGTAAAATGACACATATATAGCCTGTATTGAATCACTTGCCTTCTCAGTGGAGATGGGGAGGGAGGGAGGGAAAGAAGTTTGAATTCAAAGTATTGGAAACAAATGTTGAGAATTATTTTTGAATATAACTGAGAAACTAGAAACACAGGAAATGAGATATAGAAATTTATCTTGCCCTACAAGAAAATAGAGAAGATGGGGATAAGAGAAATGTGGGGTGTGATAGAAGGGAGGGTACATTGAGGGAAGGGATAATCAGAATGCAAGGTGTTATGGGGTGGGGGAAGGGAAAAATGGGGAGAAAAATTGGAACTCAAAATCTGTGGAAATGAATGTCAAAATCTAAAAATAAATAAACACAATAAAATAAAATAATTCCTTAAAAATTGGAATTGGGCATGTAGAGTCTAATGATTTTGCAAGACATCAGGAAACAATAAAACAAAATCAAAACAATGAAAAAATAGAAGAAAATTAGGCTTCTCCCCAGAACTCCAGATGTTTTTCATTCCTAGAGAAAGGTGGACCCCATCAGGCTATGAACAAGCTCTGAGAACTCTTTCTCCAGTGGCTGAGGCCAGAGATGCACACAGAAGAGTAGATCCAGGAGCTACTGGTGCTGAAACAATTCCTGACCATCTTACCTAGTGACATCAGAATTTTTTTAAGGTCACAGCATCAATAAAATATTGAGGAGGCAGTTACCTTAGTGGAAGATTTGACCAAAATCCTTAATGAGGAAGGTCCAAGTTTTCATGATCCCTTTTTTCTCCAAAATGGAAGAATAAAGGAGAAAACTACTGTGCTCCCAGTGTCAAAATTTCAGGAATCATCTTGAAGATGGAAATCTAGACTTTCATTTGGGAAGAGTGGGGTCAACTGGCTCCTGTTCAACAAGACCTCTACAAGGAAGTACTTCTGGAGCACTATAGGAATCCAGTTTTACTTGGCTTTCAATTCCCAAACTAGATATGATCTCCCTGTTGGAACATGGGGAAATACCATGGATGCTGGAGAATAAAACCCCAAGATCCATCTGTCTATATTTTGACACTGAGTCTGAAGCAAAAGAGCCACTTACAAAGTTGGAAACTTCTGTAGAAAAACCATCTCAGAGGATAATAACGGAAAAACCTGGAACTTCCAGTATCAAGATAGTGGAGTGAGGAAGAAAACCTCTGAAGTCCTCCTACATTCCCCTCCAAATAACTAGAAAAACACATCAGAATTGATCTAAAAGCATGGAAGCCATTTACCAGCACCACAAGAAAGGTCTGTCTCACTGGGCTAGGAGGGGAGTAGGGTCCAAGAGCAGCAGCAGATAGTCTCACCATATGGAGGCCTGTAGCAAGGCTCCAAGCCTGGGGCAATCAACCAGTAAAACCCCAGCAGCTCCCCAAACAAGTGAGCAGTCTGTGAAGTACAACAAGGTCCCACCCCATGACACTGCCCTCAGCACAAGCCACCAACAAGGGCTTGACTCCATTGCTGACTAGTAGTGAAGCCCTGTCCCAGGCCTAGCCAATAGTGAGACCCTGCTCCTGGGGCCTACCAGCAGAGAAACCCTATTTCTATAGAAATCCAGCTGCTGAGTTATGACACAAATATGATGTTGGTAGCTAAACCAGGAAAGGACAAAAGAAAGAAAGAAAATTACAGATCAATTTCCTTAATGAATACTAATGGAAAATGTTTAGCTAAAATACTAGCAAAGGGATTATAGCAATGTATCACAAGGATCAAACACTATGACCAGGTTAGAATTATACCAGGAATGCATAGCTGGTTTTAATAGTAGGAAAACTATCAGCCAAATGGAAAAAAGCAACAGAAATCATACGATCATCTCAGTGGGTGCAGAAAAAGCCTTTGACAAAATACTGTATCCATTTCTATTAAAAAAAACACTAGAAAGCATAGGCATAAATGGAGCTTACCTTAAAATGATAAGTAACATTTATCCAAAATCATCAGCAAGTATTATCTGTAATGCAGATTAGCTAAGAGCCTTCCAAACACAAGCAGGGGTAAAGCAAGAATGTCCATTATCTTCTATCTTATTTAATATTGTACTAGAAATGTTAACTATAGCAAGAAGAGAAGAAAAAGAAAAAAATACTCAATGAGACAACAAAACTATCACTTTTTGCAGATGATATGATGTTATACTTAGAAAATCTTAGAGAACTGACTAACAAATTACTTGAAATTATTAGCAACTTTAGCAAAGTGGCAGGGTATAAAATAAACTCACATAAATCATCAACATGTCTATATATTACCAACAAAGTCTAGTAATGAGAGCTAACAAGAGATATTCCATTGAAAATAATTGAAGACAATATAAAACACTCAGGAGTCTACCTGCAAAGAAAATCCCAAGAGCTATGTAAACATAACTATAAAACATTTTTCACACAAACTAAGTCAGATCTAAACAATTAGAAAAATATTAATTGCTCACTGTAGGCTGAGCCAATATAATAAAAATGACCATTCTACATAAATTAACCAATCAATTCAGTGCCATAGCAATCAAACAATCAAAAATTGTTTTATAGGACTAGAAAAAATAACAAAATTCAACTCAAGAACAGAAGCTCAAGGATATCAAAGGAAACAACAAAAAATTGTGAAAGAAGGTGGTCTAAGCCACAACAGATCTAAATCATCATTGATGAGAGAAATGCAAATTAAAACAGCTCTGAAGCATCACCTCACACCTATCAGAGTGGCTAATATGACAAAAGGATATTGGAAGGACCATGGGAAACGTGGGATGCTATTGCACTGTTGGAAGAATAGTGAACTAATTCAATCATTCTGGAGAGCAATTTGGAACTATGCCCAAAGGACTATAAAACTGTGTATACCCTTCGATCCGTCAATACCACAAAGACATCATAAAAAGGGAAAATGACTCATTGGTACAAATTTTATAGCAGTGCTTTTTGTGGCACTTAAGAATGGGAAATCAATACAACCAAGATGAGGAGGGAAGCAGAAAACTGGAAAAGAATTTTTGCTACTAGTGTCTGTGATAAAGGGCTTATTTCTCAAATATCTAGAGAACTGAGTCAAATTTACAAGAATATGTCATTCCCCAATTCATAAATGGTCATAGGATATGAGCATGCAGTTTTCAGAGGAAGAAATTAAAACTATCTATAGTCATATGAAAAAAATGCTCTAAATGACTATTGACTGATGCAAAATATTGAGACACGCAGTTCAAAACAACTCTGAGGTACCACATCACAGTTATCACAGTGACTAACATGCAAAAACAGGAAGATGATAAATGTTGGAGAGTATGTGGGAGGGCTACGACACCAATTCTTTGTTGGTGGAGCTGTGAGCTGATCCAGCCTTTCTGGAGAGCAATTTGGAGAAATGCCCAAAGGGCTATAAAACTATGCATACCCTTTAACCCTGCAATACCATTTCTAGGAATGTATTCCAAAGACATTCATAAAAAATGGAAAAGGACTCACATGTACAAAAATATTTATAGCAGCTCTTTTTTTGTGGTGGTCAAGAACTGGAAATCAAGGAGATATCTATTCACTAGGGAATGTCTGAACAACTTATGGTATATGAATGTAATAAAATACTATTGTGCTACAAGAAATGATGAATAGTAGGATTTCAGAAAAACCTGGAAAGCTGTATATGAACTGATGCTGAATGAAATGAGTAGAACCAGTAAGACATGACACAAGTAACAGCCACAGTGTATGCAAACTGCTTTTGATAGACTTAGTCCTTCACAGCAATGCAAGGACCTAAAACATTTCCAAAAGACTCATGATGCAAAATACCATTCACATCCAGAGAAAGAACTATGGAATGCAGAATGAAGGAAACTATTTTCTCTTTTGTTATGTTTTGCTTGGTTTTTCTCATGGTTTCTCCCATCTTTTTTAATTCTCCTATACAACATGACTAATGTGAAAATGTGTCTACTAGAAATGTAGGTGTAGAACCCATATAAGACTGAGTGCTCTCTAGGGGAGAGAGTGGGAAGGGAGGGAAAGAAAAATTGGAACTTATGGAAGTGACTACTGAGAACAAATAAACTAATAAATTTAGAGCAAAATAAAGAATTGGAAATCAAAGGGATACCCATCAGTTGGGGAATGACTAGAAAGCTGTACTATATGATTGTAATAGAGTATTTTTGTGCTATAAGAAATGTCAAGCAGGATGATTTCAGAAAAACTTGGAAATATTTACATGAACTGATGCATAGTGAAGTGAACAAAGGCAGGAGAACATTATACACAGTAACAGCAATATTGTTCAATGAAGGGGGGGGCGGAGCCAAGATGGCAGAGTAGAAAGACTCACATTTGCTCGCTCCGAACCCAGAGCCCATGGATTTCCTCTAAAAAGAACTCCCAATAAATTCTGGAACAGTGGAAGTCACGCAGCAACACAGTGAAGGAGATTTCCTTTCCAGAGAGCCCTGAAAAACCGATCCCAAAGGTCCATCGCGCAGGATGGGAGCAGAGCCCTCCCCTGCCCTGCCCTGGCCATGTGGCACTGAGAGAAGCGAACAGATCCGAGCAAGCTTCAGGGACAGAATCTCCAGCGGCCACGAAGGTCCCTCCACTCACAGACTCACAGGTCAGTGAGAGAGACGGGCTGAGAGGGGAACGGGGTGTCTCCGGGACTCAGGCCCCTTTGGGAGGCAGTGGCAGAGGTACTGGCAGCGGCAGCAGGCAGCCAGAGGCTCCCAGCGCAGGCAGGAGCTTAGCAGCAGCTCCATTACAAAAAGTCTCTGCATAAACCCCCTGAGGAAACTGAGGCTGGGAGGTGGCCCTGCCCCCACCTGAGCACCAGAAATTAAGCTCCCATTGAATAGCAGCCAGGCCTGGTGCCAAAAGCCCTGATGCTGGGGAGCAGCATTTGAATCTCAGACCCCAAGCACTAGCTGGGCAGACCTAGGCCAGGGGTGGAGAGGATTGTCAGAAGTCAAGTAACTGGCTGGGAAAATGTCCAGAAAAGGGAAAAAAAATAAGACCATAGAAGGTTATTTTCTTGGTGAACAAATGATTCCAAGCGTCCTCTCTGAGGAGGAAGAAAACTGCTTGCCATCAGGTAAAGACATAAGAGTCAAGGCCTCTGTATCCCAAAGATCTGAAATCGATATCCAATGGGCTCAGGCCATGGAAGAACTCAAAAAGGATTTTGAAAATCAAGTTAGACAGGTGGAGGAAAAATTGGGAAAAGAAAGGAGAGAGAAGCAAGAAAAGCATGAAAAATGGGTCAATACCATAATAAAGGAGACCCAAAAAAATGCTGAAGAAAATAAAACCTTGAAAAATAGGCTAACTCAATTGGCAAAAGAGGTTCAAAAA
>CM053774.1:95606274-95685880 GCA_028658325.1 Potorous gilbertii | reverse complement strand
ATATTCCAGAACTAGGTCTAAAACCAAGAATCACCTACCCAGCAAAACTGAGTATAATACTTCAGGGGAAAATATGGTCTTTCAATGAAATTGAGGACTTTCAAGCATTCTTGATGAAAAGACCAGAGCTGAAAAGGAAATTTGACTTTCAAACACAAGAATGAGAAGAAGCATGAAAAAGTAAACAGCAAGGAGAAGTCACAAGGGACTTACCAAAGTTGAACTGTTTACATTCCTATATGAAAAGACAATATTTGTAACTCCTAAAATTTTTCAGTATCTGGGTAGTTGGTGGGATTACACAGACATATACACACACACACACATACACACACATATGTACAGGCATACACACACACATACACATGCATGCACACACACAGAGAGCACACAGTGAATTGAATAGGATGGGATCATATCTTAAAAGAAATCAAGGTAAACAGTGAGAGAGAAATGTAGTGGGAGGAGAGAGGGTGAAATGGAATGGGGTAAATTATCTCTCATAGAAGAGGCAAGCAGAAGACTTTTTAGTGGAGCGAAAAAGAGGAGAGCTGAGGAAAAGAAAACATGAAGTTTCCTCTCGTCACATTTGACTAAAGGAAGGAATAAAATGCACACTCATTTTGCAAATGAGGAAACTGAAACAAACACAGATTAAGTGACTTGCCCAGGGTCATATGACTAAGGAAATATTTGCATCTGGATTTGAACTCAGGTATACCTGATTCCATCAAAGAATCCATTCTGGAGAGAAATCTTATAAATGTAATGACTGTGGCAAACTCTTTATGTGGAAACCAAACCATACTCAACATTAAAGAATTCATACTGGAGATAAGGGTTTTGTACATGGTAGATGTGTAATTCATTTCTGTTGAATTGAAGCAAATCAAATATTTTGCTTAAATCTGAGTAATATGAACTATCTAATTGGAAAACACTGACCTAGAAAATATATCCAGGAGAGATACCTTAAGAATTATTTGACTACCAGAAATGATAAGAAAACAAGAGGAGCCATCTTTTAAGAAATTATCAAAGAAAATACCTTGATATTATTTTTAATTAATTTAGTTAGTTTTAGTTTTCAACATTTTTTATAAGATTTTGAGGTCTAAATTTTCCCCCTCCTTCATCTCCCCCCCTCCCCAAGATAGCATGAACTCTGATATAAGCTATACATGCATGAATATATTAAACAGATTTCCCCATTAGTCATGTTTGCCTTGATATTCTATAGCCAAGATTTAGCTGTTTCTACATTAAAAGATGAGAGGTCTTGGAATATGATATTCTGGAAGACAAAGGAGCCAGGATTGCATCCAAGAATCACTTACCCAGCAAGAGTTAGTATAAGCCTTTGGTGGATAAAAAAAAATGATACTCAGTGAAATACAGGACTTTAAGCATTCTTCATTTAAGGGCTAGAACTGATGAGAAAATTTGACTTTCAAGTACAAAACTCAAGGAATCATAAAAAGGTAAACAGAGAAGAAAAACCATATGGGATTCAATAAGGTTAAACTATTTGCATTCCTTCATGGGAAAATAATACTTGTGACTCCTAAGAACTTTTTCATAATTAGGGCAGTTAGAAGGAGTGTACATAGACAGAGGTTATGGGTGTGAGTTGTATATGATGGGTGGATTACTTTAAAAAAAGGAAAATTAAGGTGTGAGAAAGATGAGTGTACTAGTAAAAGAGGAAAGGGGAACAGAGTAAATTATTTGACATAAAAGAGCCTGAAACAGCATTTACAATCAAGAGGAAAATGGGGGAGGGAGGAGCCCATGAAGTTTACACCCATCACAACATTCAAGAAGTGTTTCATGATTTGCCTAATGCAATCCATACTATTCTGTCTTTCCCATTTTATTTTATGTCTAGTTTACTGTTGACCTGAGCTGTCAGATACACACTACAATGTACATCTGAATTTTATGTTTTCCCCATTAATACTGCCCTTTTAGTGTTATATTCATCTAATATATAAAGTGTGGGAAAGGCCTTTTGTGTTGTATATTATGGGGATAAATAGTTCTTAAGAATGATGATATTTATAAAATGTTCTTTCAAATACTGACACTGTGAAACCATTTCTTCAGAAATCATTTCTGATCTAGTAACTACCTAATGATGTCCCTTAATGACCGTTTTGCTTGAGTATTTCCTTCATGTGATTAGTTAATATGACTCTTACAATGTGATTTGGATTGATATGAAAATCTTGCCAGTTCTGCAATATAACATGGTGTAACTTTAATTAGATTGCTCATTTGTTCTGACACCAGTATGACATTTACAGTTATCCAAGCTCACTTGAACAAGTTGCATGAATATTTTTTAGCAGATTCAAATTAACTTAAGATTTGAAATGATGAAGACTAAATGAATTTCAACACTATTCTTACTCATATAAGATTAGGAATTTCTTAACCAAAGTAGCATGGTTCACTTTTATCAGTTTTATATTTTAAAATGGACCAAAAAGTCCTTTAAAAAGTAAAGACATTGCAACTGCCAATTTTGTTATAGACTGACAGGGTTATTTCATTTTAATTTTGAGATAGTTTTGTTCATTTCATCTGTTTTTATTCATTTTCTATACTGCTAAGAATTATTTATTTAGTTATGTGATATCTAAGCATAAAGCAATGAGTAAAAGTTGATGAATTTTTTTTATTATTATGGATGAAGATAGCTTTCCAGTAGAACAAACTCTTATATCTTCCCTTTAAATACATCTAACCCACAGAAAAACTAATACGCCTATGATTCAATTCAATTTTTTTCACTGCAAACTTTTCCTCATATATATTTTTCCCCTAAGAAAAAAGTCATGATACTTCACCTGTTTTGTTTTCCATACAGAGGTAATTTTTTAATCCTGCATGAAACAAGAGCAAGAGATACCTGACTCAGAGGTATCTTGTTCTTCGGAACTGAAACTGAGTAGAGATGTTGGTGGAAACCAAAGAAAACTGGAAAGTCTACATGTTACCCTCTATAAAGGAAAGCTTTTGGAGGAATTGAGTGTTGCACCCTCCAATCCTCCAGCTATAGGAGAGAGGAGGCTGAGGGAGGAAGGAAGAAGTTAGTTGCCTTTAAAGGAAGCTTTAAGAGTTGGTTCTACAGGAAGACTATATTAGTCTATCATCATGATTCCTAAGCTGTTGACCATCGCTGAGTTAACAGCATAGAGATTTGGAATGATCACCTTATCCTGGCAGTCATATTATTCCTTCTGCTAACATCTGTGTTTTGCAAATGAGGGAATAGGTGGACAGAGTGGTTAAATGACTTGCCCAGGAAAACCAGCCTAGTTCCTGATTAAGTAGCAAGCATAAAATCAGATTTTCCATTAAAACCTTAACTTTTCCATCAATGCCAAATTTTACCCGATGTTACCTTCCTCTAGGAAATTTAGACTAAAATTCCTTTCCCCAAACTAAAGATGTCATTGATTTATTCTCAGTAATTCAGTCAATTGTTTTAATACTAATGGCTTTTACCTCACTTTGTAACATATCTAATTTTTCTCCCCATCACTCCCCTCCCCCCACTTCCTAATATCTTGCATTCTGATTACTCCTTCCCTCATGTACCCTCCCTTCTATCACACCCCACCCTTCCCTTATCCCCATCTTCTGTCTTACCTTGTAGGGCAAGATAAATTTTTATACCTCATTCCCTGTATTTCTTACATCCTGATTATATGCAATAAAAATTCTCAACATTTGTTGCTAATACTTTGAATTCCAACTTCTGTCCCTCCCCCCCCTCCCTTCCCAGCCCCACTGAGAAGGCAAGCAATTCAATACAGACTAAATACGTGTTGTTTTGCAAAAGACTTCCATAATAATCATCTTGTGTAATACTAATTATATTGCCGTGTGTCCTACTCTGTCCCCCCTTACTATTTTCCACCACAATTGTCCTTGTCCCTTCTCAAAAATGTTTATTTCTAAACTTGTAAGCATGTAAGCTGCTTAAGATTTGCCTCAAAAGATGTTCCTTAGCCAAAGTGAAATTATAACCATATTCGAAATCTGGTTATTGGAACTTGCCATTTTTAGATGCTATGAGACTATTAAGTGACTGTTCTTCTGAGCCTAACTCCAGGTGTGGATAGCAAGAAAGGAAGTCTGAGCTTCCAATCCATGATGCCAGTAAGCTGGTGAGATGCTAGTATGAACTGCAACAGGTGATTTCATGGGAAGGGTGGGAGAGCGGCTGTTCAGCCTGGGCTGAGGTAGGATTCTCCTGACTCAATTTCCCCGCTGACACCTGGCAGACTTTAAGCCTGACTGAATGCAAGTAGAAAATCTAATCCTGTCTGGAACTGACATGAAGCTGGGGAGATTATCCCTGCAATGTCCCTACTCTTGGTGGCAATTTCCTATAGTCAAAAGGTTTGTAAACTTAATACCAGATCTATTAAATTATAGGTTATTGGTAGGGGAACATCCGAGGTTAAGTTTAAAATTAAGTTACTAAGCAAAGGACTTTAGACCAACAACAATAAGTTAGGGTCCTTTAATTCTTAGTAATAGTATGGAGACAATTAGGTTAAGAGCTTGTGAAGTTAGCAACATAAATATTATTTGTGTCTCAGTTGGTTAATGTTTAAAAAAAATTATTCTGTGGTCCATATTGTAAATGCTTTAAAAAGAAGTATCACCTGACCAAAAGTTTGAATTGTTTTATCTGTTATAAACTGTTAAAAATGAAAAATTAAATTAAGAAAAAGAAAGAAAACCTGCCTACACTGTGTGGCTAATGTTACCTCTGGGATAAAAAAATACAATTTACTATGTTTGGAATTAACAGATTTTTGTCTCCTTTCCTTTCCAATCTCTTTACACTTTGCTCCTTTTCACTCTTTCTGTTCCTTATACATTGTTCTGGTTGTTGTTTCATTTTTGGAGAAATGAATCAGTCAGTAATAATTAATAAAAAATAATTCCTATAATAAATATATTCAATAAACTCTACATAAAAGCAATTCATGAGATGGTCAAAAGGAGGAAGGTAAAAGAGAAGTTAAAAAAAGTTGACAAGTAAATTTCCTATAATATCAGCAACTCTTCACAAAGAATTAAAACAATCTTTATCTTCCTTTTACCCAAAGGTCCAACAGACTAGTCCCAGAACCATCCTTCTGGGAACAAAGTTCACTAAAACTACTCGAAATCTTCTCTGGAGTATTGGATTACAACAGCACTGGTTGATGGTGTATAACGGGGATAAACTAATGCCGCCTCAGTTGCTCTACCCCAGTTATGTCCTGACCCACAACACACATGAGTCTCCACCTTCTGGAATCTTTTCATCTATATGAATCTCTGTGTCTTCATTCTGAATTTTCCTCAAACCTGGAATGTTTTCCTTCCCCATAATCTTCTCTTGGAATCCCTGGCTTCCATCAAGACTCAGTGCAAGAGTAATCTTTGAAGGGACACTTTTCTGCTCCTCCAAGTTGTTGGTACCCTTACTCCCCAAGCTGACTTGGATTAACTTTGTCTATGTATGTATAATGCGTGTGTGTTTGTGATTTTGTAGATACACACAAACGCAACATAAAATATTGTGTCCCCCATTAAATGCAAGTTACTTGAGGGAAGGGACTTTTATCATTTTTTGTCTTTAGGTTCCTTCCAAATCCCTGATACCTTGTACCTTGCAGGCACTAAAAGGAAAAATGCTTCTAGGTTGAATGATTAGAGCCTAAGTATCCTGATCACACGCACACACACACACACACACACACACATACAAGCACACTGCTCCTTTCATATATATTTATTTGGTTACATGGAAAAATATTTGATGCTTAGGGACTTTCTAAAATTATATATAAAATTATATATATAATATATATTATATATAATATATTATTATTATATATATTCTATATTATACGTATAATATAACAACTTTCTAAAATTATATAACAACAACAAAAATTATATAACAACAACAATATAACATATATATATATATATATATATATATATATATATATATATAGCATCTATTATATGCAAGGCACTTTGCTAAGAAATGTACAAATATTGTCTTGTTTGATTCTCCCAACAACAATGGGAGATAGATGATACTATTATCCACATTTTGCAAATGAGAAAGCTGAAACAAGCACAGATTAAGTGACTTGCCCAGGGTCATACAACTAAGGAAATATTTGCATCTGGATTTGAACTCAGGTGTACCCGATTCCAGATTCAGGTATTTATCAACCATACCATCTCTCTAGCATCTACTAAATTATGGACCATACACTGATAGACAACACATTTACTGCACTCAGTCTGAATGTAAACCTTAAAGGCCAGTGACTCTTTTCATATATCTTTGTATATCAAGTCCACAGAACATAGTAGGAACTTAATCAATGCTTGCTCCATTAGAGCTGATTATAGAGGAAATATGTCAAAATTGTATCTTATTCTGTTCCCCTGACAATCCCTCCCTTCTAGTCAGTAGAGCAAGTTTGTAAGTATCCTGTATAAAGGAGGTGTGTGGAGTGTTCAGGGAAGACCAGCACCTCAGTATGAGGCTTACCAAGTTCTTCTCAAGGTTGTTCATCCACCTTTGATGTCCACCTGTTACCCAACTCTTACCTGTGGCTCCAAGGAGCTATTGAATGTGCAATGACCACACCCCAGTAAAAATTAGACTGATGGTAACCCCCAGGATTCAAACCTGTTGGTGAATTAAGGGAATGTCTACCATGTAAAGACTTTCCCTGGCCGAATGGGCAGATGAGATCAGTTTGCTCCAGCAATCATGAACGTGACTGAAGCAGGCACTGTGAACCACTTGGTCACATATCAAAGACACCAATATCATTCCCAGTATGCCAGGCCACTGTCAGTCATCTTGATTTTTGTCTTGTCACTGGAATTTGATGACACTGGTCCTCTTTGAAAATGAACAACATAAAGGAGCAATAGTAAAGAACCTTGAATTCGCATACAAAGATCAAAGGAGTATAACTTACAAATTGTATCATATAGTAACCAAAATTCACATCCTGAGAATATATGCTAAATCATTAGAACCCATGGAGGCACATTTGTCAAAGTTCTTGGTGTGATGATGTATAAAACTCAGAGAAGTTCCAGACATCCAGAAGACCAGAATAGTGCCAAAAGATTCTGATAATTTTAAAGTTTTATTGGCAACTCTGAGACAATTTGGATATGTTGATGAACTAATCCCAAGTTGGCACAGATAACAATCAGTCTGTTTCTCTCCCCTAAAAAAAACCTACAAAAATTGCCCCCTGAGCACTCTTCTATTTCCATTGGATCCAAACTGCTGAGCTCTCTATTAATGGTGCCTCCCACCCTCCCTATCCTTTTCCCCATACTGCCTGCTTCCCTCCAGTATCCCATTCCCTGTTTCCATGCTCTCTGTCTCTATGTACCTTTTACTGCTGTTCTCTGTACCCTCTCTGCTTCATTAAAGTGTGGTTAGTCTCACTTCTTACTGCCATCAAGGGCTTCTTTGGAGAATACCCAAAGAACTAAACATGCCTTCCCCCCACTTCATAATTTTATAAAATAGTTATTGATACAGAGAAGATGATAAAAAAAACAGATACCACCTAGGAATAATGTGAAACAACCTTTTCAAGGATAACATCTACATCTCAGTTTCAATTCTGCAGGACATCTTTTTCTTAAATTTGACTTTATCTCCTTCACACTTCATAGACGTCCTATCACCTAGGAAATAGAGGACTTTCAAGCATTCTTGATGAAAAGACCAGAGCTGAAAAGAAAATTTGACTTTCAAACACAAGAATGAAGAGAAGCATAAAAAGGTAAACAGCAAAGAGAAGTCATAAGGGACTTACTAAAGTTGAACTATTTACATTCTTATAGGGAAAGACAATATTTGTTAACTCTTGAAACTTTTTTCATTATCTGGGTAGTTGGTGGGATTACACACACATACATACAGAGAGAGAGAGAGAGAGAGAGAGAGAGAGAGAGAGAGAGGGAGAACAGGGTGAATTGAATAGGATGGACTCATACCTTTAAAAAATGAAATTAAGAGTTGAGAGAGAAATATATTGGGAGGAGAAAGCGAGAAATGGAATGGGGCAAATTATCTCTCAGAAAAGAGGCAAGTAAAAGACTTTTCAATGGAGGGAAAAAGGGGGGGGGTGAGAGAAAAAACATGAAGCTTACTCTCATAACATTCTACTAAAGGAAGGAACAAAATGCACACTCATTTTGGTATGAAAACCTATCTTACAATACAGGATAGTGGGGGAGAAGGGGATAAGCAGGGTTGGGGAAATGGAAGGGAGGGCAGTGGGAGGAGGGAGCACTCTTGGGGAGGGATAGGATCAAAAGAGAGAATAGGAGAAATGGGGGGCAAGATAGGATGGAGAGAAATATAGTTAGTCTTGCACAACATGACTATTATGGAAGTCATTTGCAAAACTACACAGATATGGCCTATATTGAATTACTTGCCTTCCCAAAGGGAATGGATGGGGAGGGAGGGATGAAGAGAGATTGAAACTCAAAGTTTTAGGAACAACTGTTGAGCATTGTTCTTGCAACTAGGATATAAGAAATACGGGCATTGGGGTATAGAACTTTATCTTGCCCTACAGTTCAAAAGAGAAGATGGGGATAAGGGAAGGGAGGGATGTTACAAGGGAGGACAGATTAGTGATAGGGGTAATTAGAATGCTCGGCGTTTTGGAGTGGGGGAGGGGAGAAATGGGGAGAAAATTTGGAACCAAAAATTTGTGGAAATGAATGTTGAACACTTAAATAAATAAATTAAAAAAAAAAATAAATTAATTAATTTTTACTTTTCAATATTCACTTCCACAAGATTTTGAGTTCCAAATTTTCATTCCATCTCTCCCATTCCCCACTCCAAGATAGTGTGTATTCTGATTACTCCTCCCCCAATTTGCCCTCCCTTCTGTCAATCCTCCCCTTCTCTTATCCCCTTCCCATTCTATTTTCCTGTAGGGCAAGATAGATTTCTGTAATCCATTGCCTGTATATCTTATTTCCCAGTTGCATGTAAAAACAGTTTTTAACATTCATTTTTAAAACTTTGAGTTCCAAATTCTCTCCTTTCTTCCCTATCCACTCATTGAGAAGGCAAGCAGTTCAATATACATTCTACATGTGTAGTCATGTAAAACACTTCCATAATAGTATGTTGTGAAAGATTATATTTTCCTTCTTCCTATCCCACACCCCATTTATTCTATCCTTCCCTTTGACCCTGTCCATCCTCAAAAGTGATTGCTTCTGACCATGTCCTCCCCAAATCTGCCATCCCTTCTATCATCTTCCTTTTCCTATCCCCTTCCCCCCTACTTTCCTACAGGGTAAAAAAGATTTTCATACCCAAGTGAGTGTGTATGTTATTCTGTCCTTAAACCAAATACAATGAGAGTAATATTCCCTCATTCCCTCTCACCTCCCCCCTCTTCCCCTCCACTATAAAATCTTTTTCTTTCCTCTTTTATGTGAGTTTACCCCCTTCTACCTCTCCTTTTGTCCTTCCCCCAGTACATTCCTCTCACCCCTTAATTTTATTTTTAGATACCATTCCTTCCTATTCAACTCATTCTGTACCCTCTGTGTGTATACATACACATACATACACACATATGTATGTATGAGTGCATGTATGTACACATATATGTATATGTATTTACACATGTGTATATATGTACATATGAATACACACTTTATACATATATATTCCCTAAAACTACCCTAATACTAAGAAAGATCTCATAAGTTACAAATATCATCTTTCCATGAAGCAATATAAATAGATCAACTTTAATAAGTCCCTTATGACTTCTCTTTCCTATTTACCTTTTCATGATTCCTTGAATTTTATATTTGAAAGTCAGATTTTCTCTTCAGCTCTGATCTTTTCAGCAAGAATGCTTGGAAGTCTCCTGTTTCATTGAATATCCATTTTTTCTCTGTAAGTATTATACTCAGTTTAATAGGTGATTCTTAGTTTTAATCCTAGCTCCTTTGGCCTCTGGAATATTATATTTCAAGTCTTCTCCTCCCTTTGTGTAGAAACTATTAGATCATCTGTTATCCTGTGTGTGTTTGCACAATACTCAATTTTTTTCTTTCTGATTTTTGCAATATTTTCTCCTTGACCTGGGAACTCTGGAATTTGGCTACAATATTCCTAGGAGTTTTCCTTTTGGGATATCTTTCCAGAGGTGATATGTGAATTCTTTCAATTTCTATTTTTCCCTCTGGTTCTAGAATATCAGGGCCGTTTTCCTTGATAACTTCTTAAAAGATGATATCTAGGCTCTTTTTTTTTGATCATGGACTTCAGATAGTCCCATAAATTTTAAATTATCTCTCCTGGAACTATTTTCCAGGTCAATGACTTTTCCAATGAGATATTTCATATTGTCTTCTATTTTTTCATTCTTCTGTTTCATACTTTCTTGATTTCCCATAAAGTCATTAGCTTCCATTTGCTCCATTCTAATTTTTAAGGAACAATTGTCTTCAGTGAGTTTTGAACCTCTTTTTCCATTTGGCCAATTCTGCTTTTTTAAGGGAGTCTTCTCCTCATTTGGCTTTTTGGGCCTCTTTTGCCATTTGAGTTAGTCTATTTTTAAGGTATTATTTTCTTCAGTATTTTGGAGGGGGGGGGGGGTCTCCTTTAGCAAACTGTTGACTCTTTTTTCATGATTTTCTTGCATTACTCTCATTTCTCTTTCCAATTTTTCCTCTACTTCTCTTACTTGATTTTTAAAATCTTTTTTGAGAAGGATTCCTTCTCCACCACTGCCATAAGCTCCACCATATCAGCACTCTTTCTTGCCCCAGGATTGCTATCCAGGACTGTGACCCAGATCCAAGTATGGGCAAAGCAAGAGTATCCTGCCTCAGTGCCAGTGAAGAGATCCCTCCAATCCCCCTCTGATCAGCTACTCAATCCCTCCATAATCTATGGGCCAAAAACTCCAGAAGCAGTCATTGTCACTTCTACTGCCACTGCCACCACCTTGGAACAAGGGCCAGACCATGTTTCTCTCTCACTCACAGATCTTTCCTACTGACCTTCTAAGTTGTCTTTGACCTTTGTAGATTGAGAAGTCTGGAAACCACAACAGCTGCCAGTGATTCGGTGCCCTGAGGCCTGCTGTGCCCTATCTGTGGCAGTGTGGGCCACACTGGACTGTGCTCTTCTTCTAGCCTAATGTGATAGATACTTCCCTTCAACCTTCCAGTTTGTCTCAGTTTCATTCTGTCATTTTGTGGGTTCTGCTGCTCTACAATTTGGTTAGAGTCATTTTACACAGATATTTGGAGGAGTTTGGAGTAGCACTCAAGGAGATCCCTGCTCTTACTCCACCATTTTTACTCTGCCCCCTAGAAAGTTACATGTTAAGTGAACTTATGTGGAGTGTGAATTCAGTGAGGGGCTTATACGTGGGAAACAGATGCAAACAAGGCAAATGTATGGAGGAAGAACTCATCTCATGAGCTACAGCATCACTGATATCTTCTAATAATGAGATCAAACTTCTCCTTTGGGTCTTCTCTCCACCTCTTATGTAGATGCAGTAGGGCTCTTTTGACCCCCTAGTTATTGCTGATCTCTGTCAAGTGGAGTGCCCCTCAGGCTCTAGCTTTTGGTTGAATCCTCAGCTGACTTACTATCTCTAAGAGAATAAAGGAACGCTTTTCCTTTTATGGAGTTTTTTTTTAAAGGAGATGCTTTAACATACAGTTATTGAACTGATGAAAATAAAAATCTTAATAAGTTTTTCCCCTGTTTCCATAAGGAAACATCTACTTCTCAGTTCTTTGGCAAGAATAGGAGATTTTTCTCCAGTGAATCCTTGCCCAGTTGCCAAGCTACTTTGCAATTCAGATCTACTCCAAAATACTATTACTCCCAGGTTTATAATCTTATTTTTGAAAAGAATTCTCTGGTGCCAAGGATTGCATCTCTATTGCATACTTCATTTTTACTTATGGTAAGAAATATTTTACAGTTCCCTGTTTAAGTTCTGATTGCTATACAACATGTAGTAAGCATTTGTTTTAAAGATTGTACTCCCAGTAAATTGCCAAAATTTCTAAAAGTTTGAGGTTGCCAGTTTCTTAATTCAATTTTTTTCTCCTAGAGAATGAGTAGGAGGAGAGTGAGGAGAAGCAAGGGATTAAACTAAACCTAGGGAGAAAGTTCTTTACTAAATATTGTTGTCTTCACTTCATAAGGGAAGAAGTTAAGATTTAGAGAAGTTAGTAGAGCTGAATCTCCATTAAGGCAGAATTTTTTTTTAACTTGTATTCACATCCTCTAGCACTATTCACATGATAAACATATAACCATTACTGTTGAATTCTGATTTGATCAGCTATTATACAACTGGTACCTGTCAGGTCTGGAACTTAGTCTTGGGTCTTCTGATTGAAAGTGCCATTATCTTGCTATGCCGCTTCATATGATTTCTTCGAGATGCTGTGTAATGAGCATCTCTTACTTGAGTGGCATAGTGCATTAGATTTGGAGTCTGTCTGTAAGATCTCTGAAATGTCTCAGCTTCTTACTAGCTCTGTGACTTTAAAAAAAAGTCATTTTTTGGCAGGCTCAGTTTCTGCATCAGTAAAATGGGAACTTTATTATTGCCTACGTTAGGGGGGTTTCTGAGGATCAGTTAAAATAATATACGTAAAAGACTTTACAAACCTCAAAGCATTACATAAATGTTAACAATTATTGTTATATAATTTCATAACTAACTGTGCTGTGTGACTACATTCAAAGCTGGTTTTGTTTTCTTGTAATGCCTTTTCAATTAGCATAATAGCCAACCTTCTTTATCCATGTATCGCAATTTAGCATTTCAATCTGCCTTTGCTAATTGCTTCATTTTTATGATTTTATTGCTTCATTTCTAAACAACTAAAAACACCTTATGAATGTTGTTCTAATACTTCTTGTAAGTGCCCTGCATATTACAATGATGAGATGTTCAGTAGTTGCTGAGAAATCTCTTAAACTGAATCCTCAGAAAGCTGTAAAAGCATAAGCTTATTGCCTGAGTTGGAAGCAAATTGTGCGGAGTTTTTTCCCCAAAGAATGTTCAATATTAAAGCATAAAAACACCTGTTCATTTGATTTAGAGTACTACCAGTCCATCTGCTTACTTTATTTTCCCTTCAAAAGGTATGTAATGATAAAATAATGCATCAAGGCTTTTATTAAATGAAGATATAACAAAGAAACAATCAAACTTTCTGAAGTGATGTTGCATACCATACTGTGTCATTTAAAAGCATACCAGGAATGAGGAATCACATGTGCCCTTCTAGGTCCTTGAGGATGGCCTTTTGACTGTGTCTAAGTTTTATAGAACAAATCCTTTTATTAAAGAGATTTGTTCGGTGAAATCTGGATTCAGCCAGAGGGCCACAGCTGAGAACCTAGAACATCACATGTGGCCTACAGGCCACAGGTTCCTCACCCCTACCAGAGGTATTGGGGTTCATTGATTAAAGAGTCACTTTGACATAGACAGCTATGCAACTTTGGGAAAATCACTTCTAATATCCGTAGGCTACTCTCTGTTATTTTAATACATATTCAGTCAACCATTAGATATTCAGTAAGCACTAGCTATATGCCAGGTTTTGTGCTAAGCAATCAACATAAAAAGATACGAAAAAGATGGACCTTGCCCTCAGTGAATTAACAATTGAATGGGGGAGATAACATGCAGACAACTATGTGCAAATAAACTATAGACTATGAGGGAAGGCAATAAAATTATGAGGGATTGGGAAGGGCTTGCTATAGGAGTGGTATTTTTAGTTGGAATTTGAAGGAAGTCTAGGAAACCAGGAAAAATGGGGAAGTGATAAGAAGTCACTGGAGCTTATTGAATAGGGGATTGAAAAGGTCAGATATGTACTTAAGAAAAATCACTGCCAGTTGTGTGGAGGATGGACTGAAGTAGTGAGAAAATTGATGCTGTGAGACCCGGCAAACCTGAGATTAGCAAACAATGAAAAGATGAAAATTTAATATAAGGTGAAATTCAATCTTTCCCTTAAAGAAAACTAGACCTAAACAAATTATTTGCTTTGCAAACACCTCCAGACAATATAATACAAGGAAGATAAATAAATGTACCACTGGTGAGGGAACAGGTAATGAAATAAATTAACCCAGGGGAAAAAGAAACATAAAACAATAAATACACCTGTGTGGTTAACAACAGTGCTGATGATGACAATGGAAATAGCAACGGCAGCAAGAGGGATTAAGGAATTATTTAATTATTAAGGAATTTCTTTTTAAAAGCACATGAGGAGAAAAGTGTAAGAGTTAAAATCAAATAATAGTGATGGTGGAGGAACGAACCTAAAATATCATGAACTAAACCTCACAGCATCCTGCTTGCAATTAAATCAGTTTGTTGTATGTGGAGGGGAAGATACTGGAGCATGGGAAAAGCAAGGAGAGGGGAGGAAGAAAATGGACAGGGATGTATTATGTATCTTAACCAAGTCAAGATTTACCAATTAAGGGGAAATAATATCTTAGACTACAGGATAAAAAGTGTAGCTTAGAAAGGCCAAGGTTTCCTACATCCTATGCCATAGCCAGTCATCCTGATCCATGTCTCAATGACTTTGGAGGAGACAATGAACCCTGTCTCACTTAAATCCAATTCACTTACAAGTCAAGACATCACCTTCCTAAAGGCATTGGTCCTGTTCAAGAAAGAAGGATGAAAAGCAGCATAGGGAGAGATAAAAACAAGAGGAAAGAAAAGGAAAAATTTTGTTTAACTTTTGGAATTAGGCTTCACTGAAGAGCCATCCTATGAGGAAGAGCTATATTCTGTAATGGGAGATAATTATCCCTGAACCATTATAATGTAAAGCATTTTGTGCCACCATGAACAGTGCCTTATATGAACCAAAGAAGAATCAGAGGTCTTATGGAAAACTGTCACCTAGAATATTGAAAGGACATGGGCCTAGAAAGGACATTTTATGGCAAGTGGAGAAAAAAATGCACAATAAAGAATGCAAAGTGTAATAATCTGCAGAATCAGAGGTGTAGTTCTTACTGTGGTTGAATGTGTCTATCCTATTTTAAAACTGAAGGAAGCCCCAAAATGGGAATATTAAGAACTTTAGTTCCATGAGATTAAATAATTAATAAATAAATATAAGGAGCATGAATTAAAGAATAAAAGTCTAGGACAGAAAGGAAAACAAAATAATGAAGAGCAAGAGAGAAATATTTTCTCTTTTTAGAATATGTGTGCTTGAAATAAAATCTAATAAAAGAAGGGGAAATTTTTACTTGCCTACTTAACTGAAAAAAAAGAGAACATAGTAAACTAGATAAAATAAGAAAGAGAAAAGGAATTAAAAGGTCCAGGGGTGGGGAACCTGCAGACTTGAGGCCTCATGTGACCATGTAAGTCCTCAAGTACAGCCCTTTGACTGAATATAAACTTCACAGAATAAATCCCCTTAATAAAAGGATTGGTTCTGTAAAATTTCAATCAAAAGGCTTCCCCCAAAGACCTAGAGCACTACATGTGGTCTCAAGACCACAGGCTCCCTACCCCTGGTAGCAAAATTCTAAACATTGGGGAAGGGATGATAAATGGCAGGAAATTGACTTGGTGATATGGGGAAGAGAAAATGTTAAGAATAAGTTGAAGATAATAGGTTGAGAATTGACTGAAAAGAGAGTAAAGGGAAGGGAATAGGTTAATAGGGGATTGAGCAAAAACTACTGAAGAGACAAACTACTTTCTTTACAGAAGATGAAAGGAAAATTCTGATTCATGAAAAAAAGAGGAAAATATAAATCTCTCAACTCTCTAAATGTGAATGGATTAATCAAAACAATAAAATAAGTAAAAAATTGGATAAAAATATCTGTTACTTGAAAGAAACAGATATGAAAATATAGACATGTGCAGAATAAAAATTAGGGACTGGAAAAAATTATTATGCATTAGAGAAATCTAAAAGCAAAAGCATTTGCAAATATATTAACATAAAGCAAAATTAAAAATTCACAGTATGTAAATTAACACAGAATATACACTGAAAGGAAACACAAAAAATCAATATTCAACTTGTATGTTCCAAATAACTTAGTATATGAATAATAGTAGAAAAATTAACTAATTTATAAAAATAGACATTCACATAGTAATAGCATGAGATTTTAATAACACTCTTTCAACTTTGGATAAATCTAAATATAAACAAAGGGAAATATATAATAGAACAAATAGCTGCAAAAATTATAGTTATAAGACTTATGGTGCATACTAAGTGAAACTAATAAAGAACATATACATATATCAGTGTTACTTGGAACTTTAAAAATGAACATTATTAGGGCACAGAAATATTGCAAATAAATATGAACATGCAGAAATTGTAAAATATCATTAACATCATCACAGAATTAAAATATTAACAATTTCAGGAAGCACAAAGGATATAGACCCAAATGGTGACTTAACAATATAATCCCAAATATTGAATGGTCAAAAAATAAATGAGAGAAAGAGTGATTACATGAAAAAAATATCAAAAGGATAAAATATATATATATATATATATGTATATGTACACATGGAAATGTATGGTACATAGCTAAAGCACTTCTTCAGAGGAAAAGAAATGTTCCTATCACATGTATTTTTATACAATGGTGAAATTAAAAACAAAAAGAAGACTGATGAAATGGATATGGATTTTTTTTAAAATAGAAAGACAACAAATAAAACCAAAATAACTACAAATGAGGAGTTAGGAAAAAAAATTGGAAATCTCAAAACATGACAAAAATACTTTAAAAATCAAAATCTTATTCTTTGAAAAGAATTTCAAAATTGATTTTAAAAAATCTTTTGGACAAACTGATTAAAAAAGTAGAGGACAGAAAAACAAATCACAAAAAATAAAATAGCAAATAAAACCAGAAAAAAAAGAAAAAAATTAAAACCTAATATGCAATAATTATGTTACCCAAACTGAGAATAAAAAAAAAAAACACTGAAACGAAGAGAAAATGAAACAATGATCTAAATCCAATCTCTTGGAAAGAAATAGGACCAGTTTTAAAGGAACTATTCAAGAAAAATTGTGGAGAGGAAGAAACTCTTGGACTACATGGAATCACAGGAGAATTCCATCAAACTTTTAAAGAATAACTATCAATATTACATAAATTATTCTAAAAAATTGAGAAAGCAAAAAACTATTACTCTTTTATGAGACAAGTGTATTCCTAATGCCTAAACCTAGGAAAGATAAAGTATGAAAGTAGAACTCAACTGATATCATTAATGAATATTGATTTATAAATTTTTAATAAAATATTGGCAAACTACAGAAATTAAACCAAGAAATCATTCAGTATGATGAAGTTGACTTTAGAGTAGTGAGAGAAATTAATGTCAAACTATTATATTAATAACTAGCTATTAATTTATAATCTACTCTTTTCCTTTCATTTCTGTTTAAACCCAAGTCCTGGAAAGGTTGGTCAATCTATGCAGGGCATGGTCGTGTGCTGAGATCTGCTCCTAGCCCTCAAGGCACAAAGACACTGAGCAGGATCCCATCCAACTGGGAGACCTAATTTCTCTTGAGAGTATAAACAGATCACAGTTTGGGCAAGTTTTTGCTTAAGGGAGGAACCACCTGTCCTTAATCCCTTCCATTAGAGTTTAGGGCAACCTAGTTTAAGGAGAAGAAAATTAGTCAGAAACATTCAGATGGAAATGACTTTCCCTGCAGAGATGCCTTGAGGTTTCTGAGATTTGTGATCAAGCCACATTCTCAGCAGGAGGAAGTGAAGACTTTTAACCCACCTCCTCATTAGATGTCCACCAATCCGGGTGTATTTCCATTTCTAAGGGGGTGGGGTTGCCTTTCAGAAAATATTTAAGGCATTACAGGTTCTTCCTTGGGGTCTTTGGAAATCAGTGGTCATTAACTTAGTGATTGCTGGCTAATAGAATTAATAAATTGGTTATTAATTAGAATAACTGTCTTTAATTAACTATTACTTAGAAACTATCTCTTGGGATTTTCATTCAACACAGCAGGTACGAAGGCGGTTCAACTTTAGGAAAACAATAGATATTATTTAATCATATTAAAAACAAAACTTGAAAAACCACATGAGTACTTCAATCAATGCAGAAAAATATCTTTGAAAAAGTACTAATTTTATGCCTCCAAAATGTAGGCATGGGGGAAAGAATTGGTATAGGAAGGCCTTTCTTTAATATCATAAAAATATATATGTATGAAACAAAAACAATCTTTATATGCAGTGAAAATACACTAAAAGTTTTCCCAGTAAATATTGAAGTTCAGCATGGATGCCCATTCCCCCTAATATTAACTTTTCAACATTTTTCAAAGAACTAATGCCATTAATAACTTCAACAAAGTTGCAAACTACAAAGTAAACCCTCAAACATCAACAACATTTGTAATTCTAAAAATATAACACTTCAAAAGACCCTAATAGAAAAGAAAATTTTTCCCAAGTAGCTACAAAATACATAAAACATTTGGAATCAAATTACTAATGCACACAAAATACTGACAAAAGTGTTCTTTAAAGAAATGAAGAATAAGTTAAAGGGCAAAAGGAAGATTCAGTTGTTCTTCCTTAATTCTCAAAGGAGACCATTGATGAGAGGGTTATATCCTGACTTGTTTGTGAAATGGATTTGAGTGAAGCAGAACTGTATCTAGACATTAGCCTTGCTCTCTCCTCCAGATTCAACAGAGTCCAGTGGCAAGACAAAGGACAAGATGACTGATAACAATGTGGTGAGTGACCTTGGTCTTTCTAAATTAAAGTCTTTCCCAGGTCTTAATTGTCTGAGGCCATATCCATTCAAGGACTATGGGCTAGGTAAGAATTGAGACAAAAGATGGCCCAATTTACCATCCCAAATATATCAATCAAGGAGGAAAAAATCCTCAGAGTTTCTGGTCAGAAGTGAAAATAATTTATATTTACACTCATTCTGAGCTATTGAAACTTGAAGAGCCATGGAGACTTGAGTTGGATCTATCCTTCAGAATGTTCAATGTATTTGGCTGGGACATGCTAATATAATACAAGTGACAATACTACCAAAATGCATTTATAACTTTTGTTTTATACCAATCAAATTATCAAAGGAATGCTTAAAGGAAATAAACAATAAGAAAATTCATTTGGAAATATAAAAGTTCTACAATACCAAGGGAAATGATGAAAAATTTCAAGGACAAAGGAGTAATGTCAACTTCTCCATTATAACATTGTAAAGTAGGAATCAAAATTATCTTATAATGGTCAAAAAAGAAAGAAATAGAACAACAGAAATTACAAGACAAGGGAGAATAAGAAACAATGGAATTCAACTCAGTGTTCAATAAACTAAAAAACATTTTATAGGAAAAAACTTTATTTGATAAAAATTCCTGAAAAACTGGGAAACACTCTTAGAAATTTGACTTATATCTACAACTTACATATTTCCAACTATATTCTACATGAATGTATGACTTTAATATGAAAGATTTTTTTTTAAAAGTTGATCATATAGTTTTCAGAGATAGATCCAATTATTTTCAAAACAAGGGTTAGGAGTAATTACTAAAACTGATAACTTTGATTGCATGAAATTGAAATCTTCTTCATACATAAGATATGAAAAGGTAGAAGGTTTCTTGAATTGTATTCCAAGATAAGATCAAAATGCATACATGATTTAAACATAAAGAGTAATATCATAAGCAAATTAGGGAAACATGGAAAAAATTATCCATCAGATCTGTGATTAAAGGAAGAGTTTATGACCAAACAAAATATAGAGAGGTACAAATGGATAAGTTTTATTACAAAAAGTTAAAATGTGTTGCACAAACAAACAAATGTAGCCAAAATGAGAAGAAAAGCAAGAAACTGGAGGTGGGCAGGAAATTCCATCAAGTTTTTTCTGATAAAAGCATCATTTTTCAAAATATAAGTTGTTAAACCATAGTGATAAAAACAAGAGTCCATTCCCAAATTGATAAATGGTCAAAGAATATGAACAGGCAATCTTCTGAAGAAAAAAAATCAGTTTAAAATAAGCTCCTGAAAAATTTCTCTAAATTACTAATAATTAGAGAATGAGAAATTAAAACAATTCTGAGTTTTCACCCGGGGCGGCATGGGTAGTGCTGGGCCTGAAGTCAGAACGACTCACCTTGATGAGTTCAAATTCAGCCTCAGACACTTATTAGCTGTGTGACCCTGAGCAAGTCATTTAGGCTTGTTTGCCTCAGTTTCCTCATCTTTAAGATGATCTGGACAAGGAATGGCAAATTACTTCAGTATATTTGCCAAGAAAACAAAAAAGGGATCATAAGGAGCAGGAGATGAATAAAAAATGGCTGAACTGGATGTTCTACCTCACACCTACCAGATTGGTTAACATGACAAAAAAAAGGAAAATGACAAATCCGGGAGGGAATGAAAAAAAATAAAGACATTAATGTACTGTTGGTGGACTTATAAAAGATTCTTACTATTATGGAGAAAATTTGCAGCTATGACTGAAAGGCAGTAAAATTGTGTATATCCTATTTGATCCAGCAATACCATTACTAGTTCTGTCTCCCAAAGAGATTTTTTTTAAAAAAAGGAAAAGTACTTATTTGCCAAAAAAATATTTACAGAAGCTCTTTTTGTGGTGAGAAAGAATTAGAAATTAAGGAATGCTCATCAGGTGCAGACTGACTAAACAAGATGTGGTATACAATTTTATGGAATATTATTTTGCTATAAGAAATGTCAAGAGGGAAATGGATTCAGAAACTTAGGAAGATGTAAAGGGAAGTGAGAAAAACCAATAATACAAAGTAATAGCAGTATTTTACAATAATCAACTGGTAAAAGTTTAGTTACTCTGAATAATACAAAGATCTATAGCAGCAAGGACTCCAGCTTACACAGGAGGGCCTGCTGTACAGGTTCTTAGATCTGCTTTTCTAAGAGGAAAACAACTGATAATTTTGATGACATTACATTGAAAAGGTTTGTACAACCAAACCCAATGCAACCAAGATTAGGAGGGAAGCAGAAAACTGGGAAAGAATTTTTGCAACTATTGTCTCTGATAAAGGCCTCATTTCTAAAATATAGAGAGAACTGAGTCAAATGTACAAGAACACAAGTCATTCCCCATTTGATAAATGGTCAAAGGATATGAACAGGCAGTTTTCAGAGGAAGAAATTAAAGCTCTCTATAATCATATATGAAAAAATGCTCTAAATCACTATTGATTAGAAAGATGCAAATAAAAATAACTCTGAGGTACAACATCACCCCTGGCAGATGGGCTAACATGATAATACAGGAAGATGATAAATGTTGGAGAGGATGTGGGAGAGTTGGAACACTAATTCATTGCTGGTGGAGCTGTGAGCTGATCCAACCATTCTGGAGAACAATTTGGAATTATGCCCAAAGAGCTACAAAAATGTGTACACCCTTTGACCCAGAAATCTCACTTCTAGGGTTGTATCTCCAAGAGATTATAAAAATGGGAAAGGGTCCCACATGTACAAAAATATTTACAGCAGCTCTCTTTGTACCAAAAACTGGAAATCAAGGGGATGCCCATCAATTGAGGAATGGCTGAACAAGTTGTGGTATATAAATGTAATGGAATACTATTGTGCTATGAGATATAATGAACAGGAAGATTTCAGAGAGGCCTGGAAAGAATTATATGAACTGATGCTGAGAGAAAAGACCAGAACCAGGAGAACTTTGTACACAGCAACAACCATAGTGGGTGAAGAGTTTTTCTGGTAGACTTAGTACTTCAATGGAATGCAAATTTCCAATGGATTATTGAGGTCAAAATACCTTCCACATCCAGAGAAATAACTATGAACTTTCATCACAGAATGAAACAGACCATTTTCTTTTGTATTATGTTTTGTTTTGTTTTATGATTTCTCCCATTCATTCTAATGCTTCTCTTCCACATGACTAAGGTGAAAATGCATTTAATAGGAACATATGTGTACAGTCTATACAAAATTGTGTACCATCTCAGGGGAGGGAGTGGGGAGCAAAGGGGAATCTAAGATATATGGAAGTGATTATACAACACTGAAAGCAAATAAAATAATTTAATAAAAAAAGAAAAAAAGGAAAGCAACTTTTGAGGGGTCAACAATCACTTTAATCAAGAATATATATCATTCACTTAGTTCAGGGTAAAAATTCAGCTCCCTGAACTTCAGAGAAAATACAAAGAAATAATAATCAACAGACAGGGTTTCAACTGTCTGACCACAAGACATACAAATATCACAAATCAACAGACAGATACAGCTGTCAGACCATGCATACATAGTTACCAGAGAGAGAAACACCAGCATCTGGGTTTTCAAAGGGGGTAGGAGGGAGATTCCTTCATGGCTACATAGAGTCTCATCTGGCCAAACACTTCCAATGAGTAAGCCCCAAAGTAAAACCTTACTTCAGAGTATTTATACACTTTTCAGAGCCAGAGGGCAGGGCCCTCTGACTCAAGACTTCAAAAAAAATGAAGAAAAGGTACTTGAGGCACATTAATGGGTGGGGAAGATCTAATTAACATTATAAGATCCAAGGTAATTTCAAAGGACTCATAATGAAAAATGCTATCCACTTCCAGAGAGAAAAAACTAATGAACCTTTAGTAGAGTGAAGAATTTTTTCCCTTTTCTTTGTTTTCTTTGTTTGTTTTTTGAGATTTTTTGCAGTCATGCTAAAACAGAAATACATTTTGTTTAACTTTATATGACTGATGGGTAGCATACTGTTTACCTTTTTAATGAGTGAGGGAAAGGCAGAAGGAAGGGAGAAAATTTAGAATTCAAAAGTTTTAAATGAATATTTTAAAGCAATAAAGGTAGAATAGGTCTATAGATCTGGACCATTACACATTTTTCAGACTTTTTTGTTTTATTGAGCAATTTATATGATTTCTTTCTCTTCTTTTTCTTTAAAATATTTGTCCTAGAGGATGGTCTTCAAGAGGCTGAAGGGGAGTCATACAAGGGGAAATATGACGATGTAAAAACAAATGCTATCAATAAAATTAATTTTAAAAAGAAAAGAGGAAAAGGAGCAGAAATTCTCCTTTCCCTTCTGTTTTCCTAAGACCAGCTCTAAAATGCTAATGTTTCCTCCTAATCAAGATCAGGGACTACATTCCTTACCATGGCAACCAGCTGTATTCCTGTCTTTTCACTAATGGGGAATTACCTTTTACAATTTTTCTACCTCTGACCTGAGAGTTTTAATATAGTTATATTCTCTGTTCCTTAATTGACTAAGCCTAATTCTTGTTTGGTTAAGAAGATAAACTTCTTCTGAGCAATTTTAAAGTTAATCTGAATAACATTTTTAATAAGGCAAGTGGACATAAAAAATGCAGAAAGATCTGCATTCTTATCCTGCCTCTATCATTTACTAACTCTTTGACCATGGCCATTACTTAACTTCTCTGAGACAAATTCTCCCCATTTATAAAATTTTACTGTTGTTAGTCAATTTAGTCATGTCTGACTCTTTGTTACCCAATTTTGGGTTTTCTTGGCAAAAATACTGATATGTTTTACCATTTCCTTCTCCAGCTCATTACATAGAGAAAATACATTTTCCAGTTCCCACAGTCTGATCAGAATTACCATTTTTTTCCTTCATGGAAATTTCCAGTGATAGACATTGCATTTCCGTTTTTACAGTTTTAAAACTTTCTCGCCATTATCCCATAACATGTAGTGACAACTACTTAAGCTAAGAAGCCATCCATGGGTTTCACACATTAACTGTGTATTCTCCTTGGCCTTGCATAATTCCTTGGAGGTATCTGACCAAGAAAATTGCTTCTTTTTTGGTTGAAAATTCAAATCACCTAACTTGAATGCTAGTGTAATGGATAGAAATTTAATTTCTGCCTCTTTTTTGTTGCCTCCTAATAATAAAAATTGCACCAGCAAAAAGTTACAAATGCAACTCCCATATAAAACCTACCTTTTCAGCAAGAGTGCTACTTCTGCCTTGACTAATCATAGAAAGTCCAGATATCTAAATTAAATCAGTCAGTCAAAAATTCTGGGAAGATGGTGGAATGTCAGGAAATTACCTGGCTCTCCCAAATTCCCCCACAGTTTAAAATAGCACCACAAAGTGAACTTTGAATGGCAGAAATAATTAAAAGTCAGGGTAAAGCAGCTGTCTAGCCTTAGACAACTTTAGAGGACTTTAGGAGGACAGAACCTCTTGTGGTGGTGTCTGGATCTGATTGAAATATAGATACCTCTGGGGAGATACCTCCAAATCAATGAACAATAATCCCTGAAGGCATCTGTGCAGTATAGCAGCCTTAGTTTCAGGAATCTTTGCCTCACAAATAGTGTGAGTTTGGAATCAGGGCACAGGTGTACTAACCAGATACCATTTCAGGATGTGGGTGAGGAGGAGTGAGAACATGCTGGTGAGTAAAACAACAGAGAGGCAGTAGAGGCCCTGCTGGCAGTGATCTTTTGCAAGAGGGTGAAGTTCCTGGTTTTGCTTCCAGGACAGAGGGGTGAGTTAAAGCTTGTAGCAAAGAGAGGAACCAAAGGGAGTAAGAGCATTTTCAGTGACAGTATTGGTGGAGGCTCTGGTCTTGACTCAGGGACAGAAAGGAGTTCCTGAGATCAGGTGCCCAGATAGACCTCAGAAAACAGTAGCATGAAAAATGTGAAGCCTGAGACATAATCCCCCACACTTTGAAAGCCCAACTCTAATACAAGGTTACAGTTAAGAAATAAACCACTAAACAAGAAATGAGTAAGCAAAAGAGAAAGAACCCGACTAAAGGTAGCTACTTTGCTAATAGTGAAGATCTAGGTTCAAACTTAGAAGAAGAAAATGAAGTTAAAATAGCTAATTATGTTTCAAAGTAAAATGGACACAAAAATGAAAAGAGTTCTTGGCAGAGCCTAAAAAGGACTTTAAAATAAAAGAAGTAGAGGAAAAAATAAGAGAGGAAATAAGTAACGCAAGAAAATCAAGAAAATTATGAAAAGAAAGTCAATCAATTGAAAAAAAGAGAACCAAAAATTATAGAAGAAAATAATATCTTAAAAATTATAATTGGGCAAGGGGAAGGTAATGATTTCATAAGACACCAAGAAATAATCAAACAAAATCAGAAGAATGAAAAAGGGAAGAGAATATGAAACATCTCATTGAAATAGTAACTAACTTGGAAAACAAATCAAGATGAGAAAATATAAAAATTGTTAGACTACCTGAAAGTTATAATCAAAGAAAGACTTTAGATACTATACTTTAAGAAATTATTGAGAAAAAAATGCCCTGAAGTTTTAAAACAAGAAGGTAAAATAGAAATTGAAAACTTTCACTGATCACCACCTGAAAAAGATCCCAATATAAAAACTCACAGAAACATTACAATTAAAATTTGAAGATCCTGAGATAAGAAAAAATACTACAAGCAACTAAAAAAACAATTTAAATATTGTAGAGCTACAGTCAGGATAGCACAAGATTTAACAAGTTCTACGTTAAAAGACCAAAGGGTATGAAATAGGACAATCCAGAGCAAAGAAACTGTGTTTGTAGAAAAGCTGAGTATAATCCTGCATGGGAAAAATGAATATTTCATGAATTAAAGGACTTTCAGATATTTGTGATGAAAAGATCAGAACTGAATGGAAAATTTGACCTATAAGAATCAGGAGAAACATAAGATAAACATGAAACGTCAATTATAATGGATTTAATATGATCAGACTATTTACTTATATGAGAAAACATTATCTGTAACTCTTAAGAATGTTATTATTAGGGTAGTTTTAAAGAGAATACAGATAGAAGGTTTGAGGTTAAGTTGAGTATGATGGGATGATCCTAAAAAATAAAACTGAGTTGGGAGAGGTAAAATGGAGTAATTATTTCCTACAAACAAACTACTACAATGGAGGGCAGGAGGGTGTGGAGAGCTGGTAGTACTAGACTTTTATTCATGTCATAACTGGATTAAAGGAGGAATAACATGTACATCGAAAAGGGCACAAAATTCTTCTTAACTGTACAAAGAAATAGGATGGTAAGGGGATAAGACAAAGTAGGGACTCTTAGAATGGGGATAAATTAAGGAATAGGAAGGTCAGTGGAGAAGACAAGAGAGAAATTCTTAAAAGGAGATAAATGGAGAAACTACATCTTTACTAAAAGGTACCATAGATAATGAAGTAACATCATAAATAAATGCATCAAATGCTATAGTAATCACATTTTTAAAGGAAAAAGCTAAATGGATTACAGGTGGAAAATGATAGCAAAATTATAACAGTGGGGGACTTCAACCTTCCCTTCTTAGAACTAAATAAATCCAAACAAAAAATAAATAAGAAATCAAGGAGAAAAATAGAATCTTAACTGAGCTTTTTTCAATGGTATATGCTACCTTTACAAAATTTGATCATATATTAGGGGATAAAAACTTTATAGTTAAAAGTAAAATATTAAATGTGTTCTTTTCAGATAATAATATAATAAAATTATATTTAATAAGGAACCATAGAAACATAAATCAATTGGAGATCAAATAACCCAGTCTTAAAGAATGACTGGGTTGAAGAACAAGTGATAAGAAATAATAAATAATTTTATTAAAGATAATGACAGTAGGAAGACAACATGCCTAGACCTGTGGGGTGCAGCAAAAGCAGTAATCAATGGAAACTTTATAAATTATAATGCTTACATCAATAAAATAGGGAAAGAGCAAACCAAAGAATTATATATGCAATTTAAAAATTAGAAAAAGAACAAATTAAAAATCTTCAATCAAGCCCAAATTGTAAATCCTAAACTTAAAGGTGATATTAGTAAAAGTGAATATAAGAAAATCATGGAATTAATAAAACTTGAAGATGGCTTTAAGAAAAAATAGATAATGCATTGATTAATATGATTAAAATAGAGAAGAAAGCCAAATTGTTAGAGTTAACAATGAAAAGGTTGACTATACCAATTATGAAGATGAAATAAAAGGAATTAAGTAGTTATTTTGGTCATTTATGTGCTAATAAATTTAACAATATAAGTTAAATGGGAGAATATTTACTAAAGGGGAAATGAAATGAAGAATACTTTTAAAAATATGAACTGCTTAGATTAACAGAAGAAACAGAATATCTAAATAAACCTACTTTAGAAAGAAAGGTCCAACAGGTCATAAATGAGCTTCCTAAAAAAAGTAGTGTTGGGACCACATGAATTCATAAGTGAATTCTACCAAACATAATTCCAGTATAAACTAATTGCAATTATTATATAAACTTATTCCAACATCATTATGTATTGTTCCAATATGAACTTATTCCAATCTTGCTTTATAAATTTATTCCAATATTAAATAAAATTAGAATAATAGGCAAAACAGTCCTACCAAACTCCTGCTATTAAATGCATACAGTACTGATGATACCTAAACAAGGAAGAGAAAAAACAGAGAAAGAAAATTATCTACAAATTTCATTAAAAATAAATTGAATGTATTTGTGAATATGAGTATGGATGCAAAATTCCTAAATAAAATACTAGCTAAAAGATTATTGCAGTATATTATAAATATTATGTATTGTGACTAAATGAGGTTTTTGTCAGGAATGCAGAGACAGTTTAACACAGAGAAAACTAAAAGCACAATTAACTGTGTCAATAAAAAAAGTAACAAAAATCATATTTATATCAATAGATGCAAAAAAAAGTTTTTGAAAAAATGCAATACTCATTCCTATTTAAAACACTTGAAAGCACAGATATAAATGGATTTTTTCTTAAAATGATAAGAAGCGTCTACCTAAACCATCCTCAAACGTTATTTATTACTTGTAATTGAGATAAGCAAGACATTTTTCCAACAAGATCAGAAGTGAAACAAGAATGGCCATTATGAGCAATATTATTCAATATAGTAGAAATGATATGAATAACAAGAAGAGAAGAAAAAGAAATGAAAGAAATCAATATGAGCAATGAGGTAATAAAACTCTTTTTGTGACAAAATGATGATACATTTGGAATATTTGGTGATTCAACTAAAAAGTTGGTTGAAAGAATTAATAATTTTAGAAAAGGAACAGGTTATAAAATTAACTCAAAAACCATCACATTTCTATATATCACCAATAAAACTTGGCAAGAAAAAAAGAGTAAGAGATACTCAATTTAAGGGAACTGTACAGAGTATAAAATACCTAGGAGTATACTTGCCAAGATAAATCCAAGAACTATATGAATATAATTATAAGACACTTTTTATACAAAGTCAAATTTAAATAATTGGGAAGATACTCATGGGTGGACAGAGCCAATATAATAAAAAAGACAAATCTACCCAATCTAGTTCTTCAATGTCATACCAATTAAATTACCCCAAAAAAATCATTGAGTTACAAAAAATAACAAAATTCATTTGGAAGAAAAAAAGTCAAAAATATTTTGTTTAAATATAAAGGAACGAGGTGTTGCTGTGCTAGATCACAAATTATATTATAAGACTCTAATTATCAAAACTCTCTGGTAGTGGCTAAGAAGCAGAAAGGTGGATGAGTGGAACAGAGTAAACATATACAGAAGCAAAGGATTATAGTAACCCTCTGAAATTTTGAGAAATGCAAAAATTAAGTTTTGGTGATAAGAATACACTATTTGAGCAAAAAAACTGTTGTGAACACTGGAAAGCAATCTGGAAGAAATTGGGTGTAAATCAATACTTATACCATTTACCAAGATAAAGTCAAAATTGATAAATGATCCAGATATAAAGAGAGACATTGTAAGAAGAAGAACATGGAATTAGAAGAATATGGAATACATTGTCTATCAGACATGGATAGGAGAAGAATTTGTGAATAAACAAGAGATAGAAACATTGCGAGTTGTGAAATGCATAATTTGATTATATTAAAAATATTTTGTACAAATAAAACCAATTCATCCAAGATTAGAAAGAAAGCAAAAAATTTGGAGGGGGGAAGTCTCCTATCTAAACTATATAGGGAACTTTGTCAAATTGTTAAGAATATGAGTCATTCCCCAACTGATAAGAACAAAGAATGTGAACAAGAAATTGTTACGATAAAATCAGAACTATGTGTAGTCATATAAAAATGCTCTAAATTATTATTTATTAAAGAAATGCAAGTTAAAACAGCTTTAGGAGGTCACCTCACACCTCTCAGATTGGTTAAAGTGGTAGAAAGAGAAAATGACAAATGTTGGAGGGAACGTGAAAAAACTGGGACATTAATAGACTGTTGGTGATCCAACCATTTTTGGAGACAATCTGGAATTATGCCCCAAATGTTATAAAACTGGATATACTCTTTCACCCAGCAATACTACTATTAAAATAGTATATTTTTAAGGTGATCTGGGAAAGAGGAAAAGAATCTGTATGGTCTAAAATATTTACAGCAACTCTCTTTGTGATGACAAAGGATTTGAAATTATGGAGAGGCCCATCAATTGAGAATGGCTGTGATATATGATGGCGATGGAATACTGCCATCTTATAATGAATGATGAGCTAATTGACTTTAGAAAATGATGGAAAGACTTGCTTGACATAATAATCAGAAACAAAAGAATGTTGTATACAGTAGCAGCAACATAGTTCAAAGAACAACTGTGAACCACCAACTTATTCTAAGTAATACAAATACTCAGATCAACTACAAAGGACCTATGAGGAAAGATATTCTCCATCTCCAGAGAAAGAACTGACAAATATATAGATAAGTGTGTAGGGATGTGTATGAAATCTTTGTCGAACGGTGGCCTTTTTTAGTGTAGAGTGGGGAGTAAGGAATACAGGCAGTTCAGAACTTAAAATGTAACCAAAAAATTTAATTTAATTTTAAAAATCAATAACATTTTAATAACTTAATTTAATTTTAAAAATAAATACAATTTTAATAATTTAATTTAATTTTCAAAATAAATAAATTTAATTTTAAAAATAAGCGCATCAAAAGTAAACTAGACTTATATAAATCCTAGATTAATTTTGAAGGATAATAGTGTCTTTGGTTCACTGGATGAAATCAGATGAGGATACATAAATTGAGAGCTTCTTGTCTTTTATCTTTCTTTATATCGCCAGAATTTAGCACAGGAACTTGGCACAAAGTAGGCACTTAAGAAATATCTATTGACTGGCTATCTGACCAATTGATGGTCAAAACAAAGTTTTATCTGTTAGTTCTTAGTAACATGAATATAAAACATCAGAGACCAGTTTTGTAAAAATAGATCAACTGATGGTGAATCTGGATTTTTTTTGTCTTCCAAGTCAATTGCAAGACTAAACTTCAAGTAACTTTTTTTGTATGTTTAAGTGTCATTGATGCTATTTGTTTTAAGTATACATAGACATTTTTGGATACTATCACTCTGATTTTTAAATCACATTTTTTTTCAGTTAGTAGTAGTCTATTTTTCTTTTTCCTACTCACTCCACTCAGAAAAAATACTATAAGCATGTATAGTCAAATTACTCCTTTGACCATGTTAATATAGAAACTATTTTTATTCTAATTTAATTGAAATTATATACTATATACATATATACATATATAGTATAACACCTGTAATGTATATTTTAGCTAATTATAAAAAATGATATTTTTCAAAGTTTAATTTTAAAGACAGAAATTTTAAAAGACTTGCTCTTTACCCTGGAATGACATAGGCATAGGTCCTTTCCTCAGTACTACCCTGGATCTATGACCTGGAGCTGTGTCATTAAGGGCAGTTGAAAATGTATGTGTATAAAATCTTTGCCAAAGGGTGGCCTTCTTTAGTGTCTGGTGGGGAGGGAGGAGTAGAGTTTAGAACTTACAATGTAACAAAAAAATTAATTTAATTTTAAAAATAAATCAATCAAAAATAAACTAGGCATATATATGTGGATGTGTGAATGTATTTGTGT
Organism: Potorous gilbertii; assembly: GCA_028658325.1. Classification (NCBI taxonomy): domain Eukaryota; kingdom Metazoa; phylum Chordata; class Mammalia; order Diprotodontia; family Potoroidae; genus Potorous; species Potorous gilbertii. Next base: position 95,654,749 of record CM053774.1, on the reverse strand, counting down.
ATATATGCATACACACATACATATATACACATATAGATATATACACACACATATATGTATATATGTATGTATATGTATATCCTGGATCTATTTTCTGGGTCAGTTGTTTTTCCAATGCCTTCTATTTTTTTCATTCTTTTGATTTTGTTTTATTGTTTGTTGATTTCTCATAAAGTCATCATTTCCATTTGCTCCATTATATGTTTTAAGGAATCATTTTCTTCAGTGAGCCTTTTGGTCTTCCTTTTCTATCTAGACAACTCTGCTTTTTAAGACATTTTTCTCTTCATTGTCTTTTTGGATTTCTTTTACTATTTGGCCTAGCCTACGTATTAATTTGCATCAGTGATATATATTTTTTGATGCAATTAGGCCCAGTGATTTTCTGAATAAAGTTTTGGTTGCAATTTGAACAAAAATGTATAGTGAAACCAGAAGGTGATTTGAAGTAATTAGTATAAAAGTGTGAAGATAACTTTACTACATGCCAACATGTAGATAGAGTAGAATGAGGATTTAAAAAAGAATTGTGTTATAGGAGATAATGGGGAAACATGATAGGATCAGTAATTAAGACAGAGCCTACTTTTAAAAACTACAAGTTAATTAGTCATTCAAAAACTCCTGCTGTGAAACAAGTGGGAAATAATATATGGAAATTGATCACTAAATTTTTCTCTCAAAAGGATAAATTAAAACAATTAGAACACATAGAAATATTTGCTTAATTATGAAGAAGGATGAAATATTCAGAGGTACTACTTGGTCTAGGTCCTCTGCAAAACAGAATTCTAAATGTCTTAAGTTAAAAATCCTCTTAGGAAACAACCCATATACCTCTAGGAAATAATTAATTTAAATTTGAATGGACTATATTTATAAAGTTTTGCATCTCTGGAAAGTAACTGTGATAGAAGTGTAACTGTGTTTTAGACCTGATCACCTCATATATTTCTATATACGGTAGGTACCATTTAGCCTGCTATGTGAGTTCTAATTACAGTCATTTTCATCATGGTCAATTTTAAGATAATACAGTGATAGGTTTGAATTTTCCATATAAATTACAAAAAATTGCAAACTATTTTAACTAATAATTAATCTGTACTCACTTGCATACCATCCAAGCTTATTAAAAATTGTTTATAAACTGGAGAAATCTATTTTTACCTAAGCAGTTGTTACTCTCTCTTTTTCTCCTCTCCTCTCTCCTTGTTCTTCTCTCTCTCTCTTTCTCTCTCTCTCTCTCTGTCTCTCTCTCTCTCTCTCACTCTCTCTCTCTTTCTCTCACTCTCTCCCCACACACATATTGGTTCAGAGTCAGAGGTATACATATATATATATATACACATATAATATATATACATATTCATACACAAACATGCAAGGTTTATATATCATATCAATATATATGCATATATACATATAGTATACACATACATATGTGTATATACTTGTAATATATAAATGCATAATTTATACATTCACATAACACACATATATTAAACATTATAAAATACATAATATACATTCAGATTAATATATAAATATATGTATATATACACATGGTGTATATGGTTGTTGTAAAATTACTGTTATTATGTACAATATTCTCTTAGTTTTGCTTACTGTGCTTTAGATAAGCTCACATAAAATTTCCCATATTGTTCTTATCATTTCTTTTGGTACAACAGTATTTCATCACAATAATATATTGCCACTTGTTCAGTCATTCTTGCGTTCACTTAGTTTCCAGTGCTTTGCCACAACAAAAAGAGTTACAATAAATTTTTTGTACATGAGTCCATTTGCCTTTTTTAAATCTGTTTATGGTACAGAACTAGTAGTGGTATTGTTGAGTAAAAGGATATGCACAGTTTTATAGTTCCTTAGACACAGCTATAAATTGTTCTCCAAAATTGTTGGATCCGTTTACAACTTCACCAACGGTGATTTAATGTACAAATTCATACATTCCATGTATTTGCCCTTTATATTTTCTGTCCAATCTGATAATTGTGAGCAGATCCTCAGAAATTTTTAAAATTTGTGTTTCTGTGGTGGTGATTTAGAGCATTTTTGCACAAACTATTGATAGCTTTAATTTTTTTTCTTCTGAAAATTACTTGTTCATATACTTTTTACTATTTATCAATTGGAAAAATAGCTCTTGTGTTATAAATTTGATTAATTTCTCTATGCATTTGAGAAATTAGACCTTTATTAGAGAAACTTACCATAAAGAAGTTCTTCCAAGTTTCCTACTTTTCTTCTAATTTTGAGTCCTTTGATTTCATTTATGCAAAACTTTTAATTTCATGAAATCAAAACAATTCATTTTTCCTTCTGTGATCTGAAATTTTTCAATAGATCTGACAAGTGTATTTTCCTTGCTACCCTAATTTGTTTATGTTCATATGCTCACCTTTTATGTCTAAGTCATGTACTCCTTATTGTATTGGTATACAATGTGAGATGCTACTCTATGCCTAAATTCTGCGAATAGTTTTTGCCAAGTAGTGGGTTTCTGTCATAATATCTCAGATATTTGAGCTTATCAAACACCAGATTACTGTGTTCATTTTCTTCCCTATAATGTGTCCCTAATTTATTCCATTTATTAAGCACTCTTTCTTATCCAGATTATATTAATGATGACCATTTTATTAGTATAGTTTAAGAAATGTTGCTACTAGGCTGCCTTCTTTAGCATTATTTTCTACTGATTCTCTAATATTACTGATATTTTGTTCCTGTAGATGAATTTTGTTATTTTTTAGCTCTATAAAATAATTATTGGTATATTATTGGCATAGAATTGAATAATTAAACTAAATTAGGTAATATTGTCATTTTATTATGTTAGCTTAGTCTTTGAATGAGCAATTAATATTTCTCCAGTTGCCACGATCTGTCTTTATTTGTGTGAAAAATGTTTTATAATTGTATTCAGATAGCTGCTGAATGTGTTTTGGCAGGAACAATCCTAAGTATTTTATACTCTCTGTTGTTATTTTAAATGGAATTTTTCTTTCTAACTCCTTATGCTTTATGTTAGTAATATATAGGAATGATGATTTGTGTGTTGCAACTTTGCAAAAGTTGTTAATTGCATCAGCTATTATTGGTTGATTCTCATTAGCAAAAAAGGGATAGTTTTGTTTTCTCGTGGTTTATGCTTATTCCTTCAATTTCTTTTTCTTGTCTTAATTGGTGTAGCTAGCATTTCTAGTACAACAATGAAGAGTAATAGATATTGGAAATTTTGCTTCATATTTATTAGGAAGTTTATTCCCCATTACAGGTAATGCTTGCTCTTAGGATAGAAACAACTTATCATTTTAAGAAAGGTTCCATTTATTACTATTCTGTCTATTGTTTGAATAGGAATTATATATTTTTTCAAAAGCTTTTTTGTAAATCTCATGATGATCATATTTTTGAATTATTTTGCCATTAATATGGTCCATTATATTTATAGTTTTCCTTATATTGAATAAACTCTGTGCTACTAATATAAATCCCATCTGGTCATTTTGTATTATTTTTGTGATATAATCTCCTCATTGGTAATTTATTTAAAATTATTGAATTAATATTCACTAGGAAAATTGACCTATAGCTTTCCTTTTCTGTTTTAATTCTTCTTGGTTTAGGTATCAAAACCATATTTGTATCACAGAAGAAATTGGGTATGACTCCTTTTATTTTTCCATATAGTTTATTTCATATTGGAATTAATTGTTCTTTAAATGCTTGGTAAAATTTACATATTAATCCATCTGTTTCTGAAATTTTTTCTTACATAGTTCGCTAATGGCTTGTTCAATTTCTTCTTCTAAAATGGGTTGCTTAAGTATACTATTTCCTCTTCAGTTAATCTGGGAGATTTGCATTTTTGTAAAGATTCATCCATTTTATTTAGATTGTCAGCATTACTGGAATATAGTTTGGCAAAAAAAAAATAGCTCCAAATAATTGCTTTAATTTCGTCTCTATTAGTTGTGCATTCACTCTTTTCATTTTTGTATGGTTGTATTTTTTACATAAAACCAACTTTTTTATTTGTTATTACACATTTTATTTCAATAAATGTGAAAGCTAAAAAACCACTGAGAATTTTTTAACTTAAAATTTTATTAGTCTCTCTTTTGCTTTTTAGGATTTTTTTTTTATTTTTACTGTGTGCTCAAATTGTTTATCAACTATTTCTCTTTTTTGTTGATCTAAATGTTAAAGATATAAATTTTCTGCTGGAATGTAGGATAGAGGGAAATACAATGAGCAATCACAACTGTAGGGGAAAATCTGCAGTAAGTATCTTTGATAAAGTTCTCATTTCTTGAATGTGTAGAGAACTGAGCCAAATTTATAAAAGTAAGAGCCATTCCTCAATTGGCAAATGGTCAAAGGCTATGAATAGGCAGTTTTCAAAAAAGTCATTAGGGCTATCTATGATCATATGGAAAAGTGGTCTAAATTACTATTGATTAGAGAAATGAAAATTTAAAAAACTCTGACCTACCCCCATGCACCTACCAGATTGGCTTATAAGACAGAAAAGAAAATGACAAATGTTGAAAGGGACAAGAGGAAACTGATAGACTAATGCACTGCTAGTGGAGTTGTAAACTAATTCAACTGCTCTGAAAATCAATTTGGAACTATGCTCAAAAGGCTATAAAACCATTCATACCTTTTATCCAGCAATACTATTACTAGATCTGTATCCCAAAGAGATAAAAATCAAAAAGAAAAAAGACATACATATGCAAATGTGTTTATAGCAGCTCTTTTAACAGTAGCAAAGAATTGGAAACTGAAGGGATGTCCATCAATTTGGGAATGGTTAACCAAGTTATGGTATATGGTTGTGATGGAATACTATTGCACTAGTATAAGAAATTATGAACAAGATGCTCTCAGAAAAATCTGTAGAGATTTGCATGAGTGAAACGAGCAGAACCAGGAGAAAAGTGTACACTCTAACAGCAATATTTTATGATGATTAGCTATGATTGGCTTAGTTATTCTTAGCAATAAAATTCAAAACAGTTCTGAAGGATTTATGATTTTTAAAAATGCTGTCCTCCGGAAAAAGAGCTGATCATGCCTGAATGCAGAAAGAAACACACTGTTTTTTTTTTCATTTGTTTGTTTGTTTTGGTCTGTGTTTTCTTTCACAATATGATTTATATGAAAATGTTTTGTATCGCTGTGTAAGTATAACCTATATCAAATTGCTGGCTTTTTCAACAAGAATGCAGGGAGGGAGAGAATTTGGAACTCCAAATTTTTTTTAATGTATATTAAAATTATTTTACATGTGATTGGAGAAAATAAAATATTAAATAGTCTTTTAAAATAAATTTTCTCCAAGTATCACTGCTTTGGATACATCTCACAAATTTTGATACGCTGTCTTACTGTTTTCATTACCTTTAATGAAATGGTTTCTATGATTTGTTCTTTGTACTGCTGATTCTTTGGGATTAGGCTATTTAATTTCCAACTGATTTTTAATTTATAATTCAAAGGATCTTTGTTGAATGTAATATTGTGGTAAGAAAAGTGTGCATTGAGTATTTCTGTTTTTCTTTACCTATAAAGTTTTATGCTCTAATGCATGGTCAATTTTCGTAAAGGTTCCATGCCCACCTAAGAAAAAATTATACTCCTATCTACTCCCATTCCCTCTTCTCCAGAGCTCTATTATATCTAATATTTCTAAAATTCTACTCTTTTTCTTAACTTCTTTCTTGTTATTTTATGATTAGATTTATCTTGTTCGGAGAGGGATAAAATGAGGTCTCCTATTTGTATAGTTTTATTATTTCCTCCTATACTCCATTTAACTTTCAAGAATTCAATGCTATGTCATTGGACATATTTATGTTCGGTGCTGATATTACTTCGTTGTCTATGATACATTTTAGCAATATATAGTTTCCCTGCTTATCTCTTTTAATTGGGTTATTTTCACTTTTTCTTTGGCTGAGATCGTGATTGCTACTCCTGACCTTTTTGTATCTCTTCTGAAGCATAACAGATTCTGCTCCAGCCCCGTATTTCTCTACTGTGTGTGTGTGTCTCTCTGCTTCAAGTGAGTTTCTTGTAAACAGCATAGAATTTCTTGAACAGACCATAAAATCATAGTCTTAGTTCTACAACTGGAAAGGACCTCAAAGGTCAGTTTTTCCAAGCTCCTTATTTTCATACGAGGCAGACCTAGGATTAAGTGTCCTGTAAAGGTCATACAAGTAGTAAAGCATCCGAACCAAGGTATCAGTTTAATAGCTATGTGGGAAATAGATTGCAAAAGGAAAAAACTTGAGGATATTGAAGGAGTATTGGGGCCTGAATTAGGTTTGTGGCCCTGTGAACACAAAGAAAAGGAAAAAGTTAAGAGATGTTATTGAGGAAGAATTGATGAGACTTGGAACTTCAATAAGCAGCATGATAAGGTGAAAAGAAAAATGATTTTCAGTAAGAGTGTCAGTGTTCAGATTCTAACTCTTACTTCCAGTGTGACTTTATGGAAATCGCTTTATCTCTGGTTTCTTTTCCAGAGAAAGGATGGTATTCAATGATCTCTAAGAAACTTTTCTCTTTATATGTATGATCTGACAATGGTTCTATAATTCCTCAGTAGAGGAATTTTCAGTAGAAGAGCACACACACATATACACAAACCATGAACACAAAAAGGCATACACATACAAACACACACACACACACACACACACACACACACACACACACACAGCTGCCTTCATTTTCATTATCAGGTTACTTTATCCCTTTGATGGTAAGTACGTTAGCAAGAACTTATTAAAATAATGTTGTGCATTTTTGTCTGTGCAAGTCATGTTGCAATTTTTTGCTTCATATACTACAGCACAAAGGCCCCCAAACCTCATTTAATAAAATTATACTTAACTGCTCTGCATGAATATACATTTCTCTGATGAATTCTGTTATGGAAATGGCATGTGGAGCATGTAGGCAAACATTTCTCTTGACATAAAAGTGCCACTCACTTAATTGCCTTACAGTTACAGTAATTATATTTTACAGCATTTCTATCTTCCTAGTCATAAGATTTTAGAAGATATTACTACAAGTAAGGCATTTTAGGAAATGCAGGATACAGTAAACACTGGAAATTATAATAAAGCTTTCAGAGAATAGGTGCAAGCTGTGGCCCATAACAGTCTCTACTGTGCATTTTATTACTAATAACTCAATGACATTTAAGTTCTTCACGTGTGAAGTTTATCAGGGCCATAAATTACTACAGCAACTTAAGTGCACTGAGCAATTTACAAGTAAGAAAGAGAATAAGGATGTCCCAAATGAGGCTTTGCAAAGAAACCCCTGATAGAGATACATCATGGGTGTATAGCAGACTATCTAGCCAGTCAGTTGGGATGTTTTATAACCTTATTGGGAATATTTCTGTAATGTACTCTCTGTGCTGGACCTGAAGGGATTAGTTTATGGGAGGTGATTTAGGAAAAGGAAAGAGAGTTAGTATCCCAGGAGACCAGGTGAGCTTCTACCTTTGATTCACAGTCTGAATTACTAATGTCCTCTTGGTTCTCTGTTATTACCCCAAATCCCCCAAATTATGTCCCCATTTTATATCTCCTGACATTGGCTAGGGTAACCCTTCCATTACGCTTCAGGGTACTCTAGGACACTAAGCAAAAACAAGTCCCCAGAGAGCTCTGGTAAAGATCAGTCCACTCTCTGAATTGGGAAAAGAAAGCCCAATAAGAAGGGTATGTTATATTTCCATAAGTTTCCATTAGAAAAAGAGAGTGTAAACATCATACAACATAACCATTTGTGGACTAAGTGTAGCAGTAAAACTGCACAAATTTTAGTCTGTGCATCAATCTCTTTGAAGTTTAAGGTAACTCAAGATGAATGGTCATTGATTTCAAATTTTCTTCTTTAAGTGAGCTCATGAGCACATTTGCAAGAAAGAATTTCTCAGCCCTCAAGGAATTTTTCCCCATAAAAGTAAGAAGCAGAAATAGAGTGGATTTTAAAATAGTCCATTGTAGATGCTTGTCTGGTTGCCATCCTAAAGCGGACTTTATTGTACTAAAAATTATTTGGTGGTTATGAAGTTGTGACGTTGTTATTAGGTTAGGTCCATTGCAAACTCCAGGCAGGTCCCAACTGGCACACAAGGCATATTTGGAAATACCAAACAAGAGGACATAAATAAGTAATTTCCTTAATTCCCTATGTATTTTTAAATCTAGAGACTAGTAGAGGAAAATTAATACTTGAAGCAGAAATTCAGGCAATAATGTTGTTAGCACTTTTGTTTTTCATGAAAACTCAGAATTCAATTAGAGCCTTGAAGAACAGGTTCCTGCTTCTGCAAGGACAGTGCTGAAATCAAGCATGGGATGAACTGAACTTGCTTCTTTCTTTTCTCACTTCCTCCATCACACACACAAGTGTGCCCGTGTATTTTCAAATATAACAATGGGGACTCTCCCTACCCCCTTCACCCTTTTTTCTCCCTCTTCTCTCTTTATCAATTACAATGCTCAAGGATCCCAGAGCACAAATACAGGTCATGCCATATCCAAGAGACCTTGAAAACTGAGAAAGATAGAGATCAGGTTTTTTCCTATAAAAAAGGGGGGAAACAGGGTAAATTGTTTCTCGTGAGATACTACTCACTCCACCCATTATGATCAATACACACACACACACACACACACACACACACACACACACACATTATACTAGATGCAAAGATTTGCAGACCCGCATCTCCACCATGCCTGAATCCTCAGTCAGTTTTACAGAATATGCTTCAATAAATCTCATTTTGATATAGAAGCTTTGTGTTTTTCTCTTTTCTTATCTATTATAGATACTGATTTACTACAGACTAACTTATTTTAAGAAGCTTTTGCAATCAAATTAAGAAATTTAAATGGGTGGGAGAACTTGATGGGTTCATTTTTTTATCATTTTAAGAAAAATTATTTAAAGTCAAAGAAATTGTACTAGCCCTCAATTTTTTCACTTTTTGTGAGGCTAAATCCAGCATCCAGGGACAGTGGTGATCAAAAGAACACAAAAAATATAGATGTCCCTGGACAAATAGAAGGACAGCAGAAATTAGGGAAGGGTCATGGGGGAAAAGTAATTGTATATTTCGATAGTCCTTTCATTGATTTTCCATGACTGAATTGGTCTTTCCAGTTAATTAGAGATTTTTCCAAGTGCCTGATGTTTCCTCTATCTCCCTTTGACTCTTTTCCTCACTTTAAATAATCAATCAATTAACAAACAGTTATTAAGCACCTACTATGTACCACGAACTTTGCTAAATGCTAAATACTTCTTATGAACAGAAGGAAATCAAAAACTCCTTGAAATATTCAAGTAACTCCAGAAAGGTTTTCCTTTCTAGTTTTGATTTCTCTGAGTTAGTGAAAAAGAGAAAGAGAGGCAGAGTGAGACAGAGAGATAGAGAAGCATAGAATCAGCAGGGAAGGAGGTGAGACAGAGAGAGGGAAAGAAAGGGAGACAGAGATAGGGAGAGAGATGGAGAGAGATAGAGTTGGGGAAGGAGAGGGGGCGAGAAACAGAGTCAAAGACAGAGACAGAGCAAAAGAGAGTTTTATTTTTTTTACTAAAAATGGAATCCTTGACTCTTAGGACAGAAAAAGCTAGAGGTATGCTTCATATGATAGGAGCTCTCACAGATATCTGCTAGTTTAACAAATCATACATTATTAAAAGGATTAAAAACACAAGAGATGATCATTCCCAGCACTATCAACTATAATATAATCATTCTTTTAGAATTTTTTGCAGGTACCTCAAACACCCTCTCAGTCATACCATACATTTGTGATTATCTTTGTTAGGACACACCATCTCCTATAAATGGAAAACTTAAATTCCTCAATCTCATCCATACTATGTAAAACATTGACGATCCTACTATATTGTCAGTCATGTGCAGGTGATTGGGGAGAGAGGAGGATGGACAAGAAATGTAGATCGTGGAAAATGGCATAGTGAGATGTAACTAGGGCACGGCTCTCTCCTCCCTACCCCAAATAAAAAAGAAAAGTACTCTGATCATAGCAAAAATATCAAACAGGAAAGAAATTGGAAAAACTATCACAAGGCAAGTTTTTTGTTGTTTTCATATTGCTGAGATTTACCTCTGTATCTCTCCTGCTCTCCTGCCACAGAGTCCCTTATAACAATTATTTTATAAAAAACAAAAAAAAAGGTTAATAAGAAAAAATTCCATAACCAAAAATTGAAATATCTGGCATCATATGGAAAGCTTCATACCAATGTACTCTGAACTTTGCAAAGAAGCAGGAGGAAATAACTTCTCATATCTCTTCTCTGGAGACAAACAATCTTTAAAATTTCATAACATTCTGCTACAACTTCTTTTTGTTTTTATGCTTATTTCCATTTCCATCATTCCAACATTCCATGTTTCATACTGCTTCCCTGGCTCTGCTGACTTCATCTATTTTAAGTTCCTAGAAGTTTTCTGTGCTACATTTTATTCATCCTATTCATTTATGTGCAAAAATGTATTTAGTTATTCTTTAATCAATGAACGTGTGCTTTGTTTCCTTTTTTTTTTGCTAACATGAAAAGAACTACTGTAAATATTGGCATGAATATAGAATTTTTCTTACTGTTGGGGACCTCCATAAGCACAGGAATCTCTATGTCCAAGGGTATGGAGAGTTATTTGTATAATTCCAAATTGATTTCCAGAATGGTTGGAGTAATTCACAGCTCCAATCATGCTACAATGATACAAAACAAGATAAAACAACAACTGAAAATCAACCTGTGGTTTTGGAACTATCATTTTTCGCCTTTTATCCACCCTCCACCATGCTACGTTGGATGTTGTCAATACCATATCCCTTATGGACAGCTGCAGTTTTAGGTACTGACTTTTGTAATTAACTCCTTGGCCGTGACCTGGAAGACATTTGTTCTCAGAGCACACTGAGGTCTATGAATAAGAAAAGCCTTTTAGATTCAAGATGGAAGAAATCAGGCAACTTATAAAAGAGTGTGGAACGCATGAGAAAAAGATTGTTGAGAGATGACCAGAAGTATAGTGCCGGTTACAATTACTTAATATGGTAAAGCAGGAAAATGGACAGCAAGCATGAAATATTGATAAAATATTGAAGGAAATAGTGATATAACACTTCAGAGGAGACTACAGTGGGAGGAGAGGAAGACAGACACCACTAAAGAAAAAGAATGCTCTGGTGGTATTCTAAAGAGGTCCTATATAGCATGTGGGTGCGAGAGAGAGATTTTGATAGACTTTGAAGAATTCAGTAGACCAGTTTCTCCAAGCTAAAATCATGCATCTAGCTATTGCCTCCAACTGGGGCAGGATGGACTTGGTATACAGAACTCTGAGAAGGATCACTAAAGGAACATAGTCTGAAAAAAGAAGTGAATCAAAAGGGATAACATGGAGAAAATGAACAAAGATAAAACAGGACGTCTGATTGGCTGCTTGCTTCAAGATTCTTGAGAAGATATTTTTGTTTTTGTTTTGGAGAGGAAGGAAGAAGTCAAGTTAAGAAAAAATTAATTACAATAACAGATGGGATAGTTAGGAAAAAAATTTGTTAAGTCCTCCGGAAGCCTTAATTCACATGAGAACTACTTTAAGAAAAAAGGAAGGAAAGATTAGATTCTAGAGGCTATCACGGAAGCAGAAAGGATTAAAGTTAAGGAATTTGAATGAAAACAATATTTCTTAGAAATACAATTTATAGTCTATCATTGAAATTAAAAGAAGGGTTCAATTAGGGACAGGAAGCTTTATTATAACATTTATATCTGAGTTGGGAAGGGGTTCAAAAAAAAACAAACTAAAGGAATTTAATAAATAAGTAATTAGTAAGATTCTAGGAGTGGAAGTAAGTAATTAGTAAGATTCTAGGAGTGGAAACCACAGATAATAAATGGAAGAAAAAATGAGGAGAGGAAAAGTATTTAAGGATTTCATGGAACAAAACAAATAATAATAAACCTGTGAAGGTTTTTTTCTGTATATAAGAAACACATTTAAATGGAAAAAGGGGAAATTAGAATAAAATTTATTTTTCTTCAGTGAACATTAATAAAGGGATGAGTTGTTTTCATACTTTCAGACAGAGCAACAAAAACTCAATTTGAAAATAGGGAAATTACATTATGATGAATACATAAACAATTATTTTAAAATATATGTGGACAAAATAGCTTAGAGAATAGATTCTTTTTTAAAACTAGGCAAATTAAGAAAAAACATACATAATGGCACACTATTGGAGAAAAAATTATTATTCTTTTCTAAGAATTTGATAAATACAACAGAAAGGCAAATGAGAAAGAAAAAGAAAAAGCTGAACAGATTGTTGGGGGAATTAAATTTGATCTTCTTGTGGCAATTCCTTAATGGGAATTGTAATATTGGGCAATGTCCCTATTTCTTGGCATATTAAATTTGTCTTAACAAAAAAACTAATCTTGTAACAGAGCATAAAGCAATCCTGAACAAATTTTTAAAGACATATGCTTTATAGTTCACCATGTGACTAAAAAAGGAAATTGAACAAAAGATGCTTATATAAATGAAGAAAAAGTAACTACATCCTAAATAATTAGTGAATCTAAGAGTAAATAATAGAAAAATAATGTAAAATAATAAATTTATTTTAATAATTACTTAACAACAAATGATTAAATAATAAATAAAATATGAATGAATAGTAGTTGGCAAGTGTTACTTTTAAAGACAATTGATAACAATGATGGAATGTTCCAAAATATATAGAATGCAGCTAAAACATTCCCTAGAGGAAATGTCATGTCTCTGAAAATTTACATGTAACAAAATAGAAAATGTAAGCAAGAAAAAAATAGAAAACCAATTAGTTGCCTTAAAACAATACAAAAGAAGACATCTTGAAAATCATGCAAAAAACAGACTTGTATACATGTATACATGTATACAAGAGGCAGTGTGGCATAGGGGATAAAGAGATGGTCTTTGAACCAAAACTTAAAGTCACTAAGCATCTACTAACTAGTTACTATTTCCCAGCCACTCTGCCAGGACACACTATTTGAGTCCATCTTTCAACACAAACTGGCTGGGTGACCTTGGACAAATCCTTTAAAATCTCTGTACCAAGAGACTCTGTCTGAGGCCTATTTCTTTTCTCCTTTTATATTATTTCACTTCATATTTACTTACATAGATTCAATTATCACATCGGTGATGGTAATTCTCAAATCAGCTACCTCCAATTTTTAAATATCACTCTTGAACCAGATGTCCATTAGACATCTTAAATTCATTACATGAAAACTGAACTCATCATTTTTCCTCCTGCAAACCTTCCTCTGTTCCGAATTTCCCTATCACTGTTGAGGATACCACCATCCTCCCAATACTTCAGGCCTACAACCTAGGAATCCTCCTCCACTCTTCATTCTCTCTCAGTCTTCACAACCAATCTATTGTCAAGGTTTATTGATTACACTTTTGTAATAGTTCCCAAATACACCTTCTTCTTTCCTCTGACTATTTCATCACCCAAATACAGGCCCTCATTGTCTCACTTCTGGACAGTTGTAATAGTTGGCTGATTGGTCAGCCTGCCACATGTCTCTCCCCATCCTCCACCCTCAACTCAGCTGATAAAGTAACTTTGCTAAAGTGTACTTCTGATCATAACACCATCCTACTCAATAAACTCCAGTAACAATCTATCATCTCCATGATATAGCCAGAGAGACAGGGAAATAGCAATAAATATGAAAATAGGAAGATATAGATAAAAATATGATCTATGATATATTCAGACACATGTACACACATTAATAATATTGTGTATGACTTTAGTGTATATTTGTGGAGAGAGAAAAAGAGAGAGTGCATCATAAATAAATGGTTGAAAGTGACGTGGAAAAGTAAAATTTAGAACTTGGCTCTTTTTCCAGATCTACTGACATCCTATTGAAGTGAATCATATTATTTATGATTTTATATATATATATATATTTATATGATATACTTTGTGGCATTTACTTATTATGAGATATACTATTACAAATAAAGTCTAAGAGATGCCTATTACTTTTTTTTTGTTATTTCATTTTACTTTTGTTGTGCGACTCATTAGCTCACGTTTCAGAATCTCGCTCTGGTAGTAAGGACTTCTTGTCAAGAACCATGGCTTAGTCAAAGAATCTACCTCATATTCCTTTAGATAATCACAAAACTTACTCGATAAGTTCATGGATGGTAAATTTAAGATTAAAAGAAATCTTAGAAGACACATGGTCCAACCATCTCATTTTACCAATAAGTCTAATTGGACCTGAAGATTAAGGGTATTTGCACTAATCAGAAAAGTAGCATCAGAGAAGGAGTCTGATTTCAGAACTAATGCTTTTTCACTAAAGCTCTCTGTCTCCATAATATGTAGGCAAATGAGCATATATATAATATAAAATAGCATCAAATGAGATGACAAGTAAGACACTTTGTAACCCTTAAAAGTACTATAAATGCTGGTTATTATATTGTACTATCTGATTGGATGTATTATCTTTTATTAAATGAAAGGATGACATTTGGGATCAGTAGAACATAATCAAAAAGGGGAATTGATAATATTATTTTACTTATATTACTCCTTACAGTCACTACATACATATATATAATGCATATATTCCTACAAGTATCATCCAGAGCATATTATTTTCCCAATCTGAAAATGGTAATGCGCAAAGTTGTTATGAAGAGTGTTTTGTCACTTTAAAGTGCTATATAAATGAATTAATATCATTAATAAAAGAAAAGAATAACCATAGCAAGATATAATGAAAAGAGCACTTGCATCAATACTACCTTGGAATCTTACTCTGTGTGCAATACTGAGTAAAGCATTTAATCAATCTGAATTTAAGTTTCTTTTGTGCATAAAAGGATGTGAGAACTGAATGGCATTCTAGGATTTATAGTTCACAGCTAACATTTTTCTGACAGCACCAAGAAATTTGATTTATTATAATCTTTTATCCCAGTTATTTTGAAAAAAAAGACATACAGATTTTAATGGGAAGTACTAAGAAGGTGCTGAGATGAAGGAGGAGGAAAAAAAGAAGGAAGAAAAGGAGGAGAAAAAGAACCAGAAGAGCAAAGAGGAGAAAGAAAAGGAAGAGCAACCAAGAGTGAGAAATCCATAAAATTTACAAAGGAACATAATTTCTTCCTAAATATTAGGAATTTTTCTAATATTAGTATCTCTGAGCTATTCTAAACTTACTAATAGTTTTTGTCTAATATAAACTCTGCAGTAGAGAAAGGGGCAACATGGAAATAAGTACTATTATATTGCTTCTAGGCTAAATCCAGCTATTTGTTGTAGCAAAGTACAGTTGATTATATCTCAAGCCTGAGAAAAGGAGAAGGTGATAACCAGTCATCATTCTCTGAGCTGATTCCATGGAAAAAGACAGTTAAGGTCAAGAATTGGAAGATCCACCACCTAGCCCACTCTACCATTCACACCTGTCACATTTATGAAAAACTAGATGTATATAAAGTTGTTTTGAACTCTACAACTTGGATTCATTTATCATCTCTACACTAATGATTCTCACATCTTCTCTAGCCCTGCCCTCTCTGCTGACCTCCAATCTCACATCTCTAAACTCCCCTGAAAACCTTAAATTCGACATGATCTATATATCTTAGACATCAATACTTTATCTGAGAAATATGACGTGAAATTATTCTTATTTGACCCCTTCCTATCTTATGTTTGATATATTAATTTTGTTTGGACTTTTCAATTTCATGTAGTTAAATTACCTCTTTTATTTTTACTTTTTATAATTGCCTCTATCCCCTAGTTAGGAATATATCTCTTATCCATACCTATGAAAGTTACATGACTTTGCTCCTTTTCCGTATTTATTATGTTATTAACTTGAATATCAAGGTCCATTATATGACAGATATTATAATAATGAAAAAGTTCTAAATATTATAAAAATTACCAAAATGTGACACAGTGACATGATGTGAGAATGTGCTGTTGGAAAAAAAAAATCGTGCCAATAGACGATCAATGCAGGGCTGCCACAAATCTTCAATTTATAAAAGCATAGTATCTGTGAAGTACAATTATGTGAAACACAATAAAATGAAGTATGCCTGTAATCATATATCATGCAATAGGTAGGCATATTTGTTTGCCTTCCAGACAGTACATGTTAATATTAAATCATTCTCAAAACATCCATCTCTTTGCCCAGTCTCTGGAGCTACTTAAATTTTACAGGACCACATCATAAATGACAATTCCTTTGAATAATACACTTTTATTATTAGGAAAATAGTTTTACATTTAATGAACACAAGATAAAGAAATTAATCTCCACACAAGTGAATTCTATCAGTCATTAGCAATCCTGATAAACATTTATATCTCAAGAGAATTGGCAGCATGCAGCAACTGAAAAAGATATTAGAGATCACCTAGTCCAATCTCAATATTTAGGTGAGGAAACTGATGCCCTGAAGACGCATTACTCTGGGTAACAGATACTAAATATGTGGGCTAGGACTGAAACTCAGAATTCCTGGTTCAAGATACTGTATTTTTTTTTACCATATTACACAGATTCATAGTTGTATTCTTTTGCAGGTTTGTAAAATATTATATGTTATGATTTATGCTTTATGTGCCAGATGTATAAGAGACAGAGATGACATGTTGATGGGAAAATTCCATACCTTGCTTTTTACTCTTATTTGGAGACAGTGTTATGACAGGAAATGGTAACTTTTATATGCAGTGCTGGAAATTGAGACTCGTTTGTGAATTCCAAGACCAACCAGCTTCATGATACAAACTATTCAATATCTATCAGTCTCAACCTCTTTATGCCATTTTTAAAAATTTGTGAAGGAAATCCACTAATATACATGATAACCTCACTTTACCTTTACCTCCCCACTGACTAGCATAATATCTCATTCATAGGAGGTCCTTGATGATTTTGAATATTGAATATATTAATAAATTATTAGTATTATTAATAGAAATATTAAGTGTATTCATATTTGTATTTGGTAGGTATCTGTCCTGACACTCCTCCTTAAATAAAGCATTATTGAATAATTGAATAAAATAATAAAACATAACATGAAAATAATGCCACAAAATCTACCTGAATTCCTCATAAACTGAGGAAAAACAAATGAGCAAAAAACAAAAAATTTCCAAGGTGAAAACACTCTTAAAAATCCTAGTGCCAGGAATGCTTTGTGTTATTGCCAAAATACCACTCCATCATTAAGTAGGTCCTGAAATGTTGTTGAAGTTATTATTTCAGCTAATTTGTATTTACTTCTCTACAGGTGACCAATTTCTTTTCTATTTGATGAGGATTATTTTCTCAATATTTTTTGACGATGCTAACATTTCTAGCACTATAACAGATAGCAGTGATGAAAATGGACATTCTTGCTTTACCCCTATGCTGAATACAAAGATCTACTTGTCTTCATTACGTATCAATCTGACTTGGTTTTAGCTAGATAATCTTTATCATACCAAGGAAAGGTTTATTTATTCCTATGATTCTGGTAGTATTTACAGAAATGAGCACCATAATTTATGAAAAATATTGAAGAGTCATTTTGGAGTTTTTCTTTTCAGTTCTGAATTCTTTTCCTCCCTCCAGCCCCTCCCCAACTCATTGAGAAATCAATCAATATGATACCCATTATAAGGAAGAAATCAAGCAAAAGATATTACCTACATGTCTTTGATTTTAGTTATGTTTCTTTTAAGCAACAGTTTGTAGGTTTTTTCATTTATGTATCACTCATTTTATAGAATTTTTAATACATTCCCATTTGAAATTAAGATTCATATTTTATTTCATTTTTTCTAGTATTGCTTTTTTCACCAAATTAGGATTTTCCTTCTTCTTCTTTATGTTCTCATATAGTACTTTATCTCTTTGGGTTATTTTTTGCTTAATCTACTTTGAGAAAAACTTACTCCCAGAATATCTTTTCCCTTTTTTACCAAATCCTCCCCTCATTTATCTCATTCTCTGTTTGGATCTTTACTTAATTTGTTACTTCCTTTTTCTTTCTTTTTTTATCTAGTTATCTAATTCTTCCCCTCCTTTTTCTCTCTCACTTAAGCAGTAATAAACCTCTTCTTCCTCAAAACCCCTTCAAGTATTTTGTTTGCTTGTTTTTACATTTTTGCATATTTTTCTTAAAAGAACTCCTTTCCTCATTCTCTTCATTAATCCTCTTCCCTTTCTTTATTCCCCATAGTCCTTATGGAACTAAATCTTCTAAGATACCTATTTTGAGATTCCTTTGATAAATATGCATTTTATTGTCTTATGGACTTTTTTCCTCCATTTATGCCTCTTACTTAGAAGTTTCATTCTTGTAAGAGATAGAGTACAGAGATATTGCTGTATAGAAATGTTCTTGTGTTCTATTTCTACCCTCCAACCTTCCCATGACATTCTGCTTCCCTATTTTTCATAAAATTTCTCTCTTCATTCATGTCCTTCCAATCTTCTGGATATCATTTGGTCCTGCTTGTCTGATTCCACTTGTCTTATGACAATATATTGCCCACGGAGTCACAACAATCTCTCAATGGTAGTATTCTCTGTAAGTACCAAACCCATTGTAAGGTCCCTGTCTCCCATTATAAAATATTTCTCTTTCCTCATGGGAAGGTTGTTCAGGAAAACTCCTTTTTTCCACTGAATTGATGTTTTTCCTTGACAATCCTTCCCTTTGATAGCTCACCTATTCTATCACTCTTCTTCTTCCTGAGAGAATAAGGAAGCTATTTTCCCTTAATTTTTAACATTGACTTGGAATATATTAAACCAATCCTCTCTTTCTTATCCCTCCCTTAATTCCTTTTCATGTATTCTCCCATTTTTCAGTTTGGTATAATTATTAGTAGTTGTGACAATAAAAATAGGTTTGATGTCAATTTCAGTTTATCATGTTTCAAGTTTGTTTCTCCACCATTGCTACTTTC
Source organism: Potorous gilbertii (assembly GCA_028658325.1). Taxonomy (NCBI): domain Eukaryota; kingdom Metazoa; phylum Chordata; class Mammalia; order Diprotodontia; family Potoroidae; genus Potorous; species Potorous gilbertii. The sequence continues at coordinate 95,635,607 of CM053774.1, read as the reverse complement.
ATTGAAGCTCCATTTTTGTCCAAGGATGTCTCCCTGTAGATTTGAGAAATAAATCTTTTAATGGTCCCTATAATGTTATTGAGGCTATTGCTGTTGCTATTTTAATCCCTTTTTTCCCTGGCTCTTTTTTCCTGGGCTAATTTATTTCATTACTTCTTCCTTCTTTTTCTACTACATTTGATTGTCTTTCCTCTAGTTTGCTGTTGTTTGGAACATTTACAAGGGAAATAATCTGCTTAGGTGGGGTATTTTTGTAAAAATGCTTTATGTGCCTCTCTTTTATTGAATATTGATCTTTGCAATTGTAGGTAAGCTGAAGTTTACAGATTTGTGACCTTGGGTTGTATTTTCAGCTCATTTGCTCAATCAAAAATTTTATTCCGGTCAATTCAGGGACTTCTGATGTTATTCAAATTTCCTTTCCTTTATATTTGCAAGTCTTTCTAGTGGGTGCAGAATTTGCCCTTTGTCTTTGGCATAATTTAACTATTGTGTTTCTTGGACTTGCCGCACAAGATTGTTGTCTTCTAACAACAACCCACAATATTCAGAAGGGAGGAGTGCTTGGGGTGCAAGAGGAGGCAAATTCAATTTAATTCCATGAGTGTTAGCAGACAAACCAGAAAGGACATTTTTAATAACAGAAGAGAAGATGGCTTCCAGGATATCTAAATGAGCTAAGAAAAATTTCTGAATAAATATTCCATTTGTATTCATTTTAATTGTCATTCTTTTTCTATGTTCAAAAGTTCTGACCAGTTTTCATCTATGGTGATATTTGAGTTTTTCAACTTGTCATGCTCTTCCAGGGTACCTATAAGTTATTTCTTTTGATGCTATTATTTTATGCTTTCCTTCTTCCTTACTGCTCTTTGGTTCTCAATCAGTTATTTGGTGTTTTCCTTCTTGGTGAAATTTATGCATGTGGATTTAAGGTATTTTCTATTCTACTGATTATTTCTGTTGTGCAGGTCATGAATTTAGCTTTTTTGCCTTTTATTTCTCTCTGGAATCACTTGAGAGAGGGAAGGAAATTCATGTAGGACTAATCTGTGTCAAGAACTGTACTAGATGCTTTTATTTTTAGCCTCACAACAACCCTACAAGACAGGTGCCACTATATCCCATTTTATAGTTGAGGAAACTGAGGCAAACCTTTGTTAAATGGCAAACTCAGAACCACGTAACTCGTAAATGTCTGAAGCTGGATTTGAAATTAGTTCTTCCTGACTCCAGGGTCATTGCTCTATCCCTTGTGTCACCAAGCTATTGCTCATTTGGGAACATCCCTTTGAAATTCCAAGGTTTTTTCACATCCTACAGTGTTCTCTTCCTAATCAGATGTTGATTTGTCTTTGTTTTGCAATATTTATTCAGAAGTATTTGAACTCATTTAAATATCCTGGAATCTATTTTCCTTTCTGTTATCAAAAATTTCCCTGCTGATTTATCTGCTCATGCTCTTAGCATTAAATTGAACTTTCTTCCTTTTTTACCCCAAGGCTCCTTACCTTCTGAATTTCTCTATTATTGTTGAAGGTACCACCCAGTAACCCAGAGTTATAGCTTGGGTATCAATCTGTTGCTATAAGTCTTATTGATGTTACCTTCATAATAGCTTATATATGTATTCTTCTCTCCTCTGACAGTTTCATCACTGGTGGAGGTCATCATTACCTCATGCTTGGACTATTGCAATAAACCACTGGTTGTTCCCTTTGTTCCAAATCTCTCTTTACTTCTGTCCAATCTCCACTAAGATTTCAAATCTGACCCCTAAAGTATATGTCACCCCTCCCTATGCAATAAAATTTAGTAATTCCTTATCTCCTCCAATGTTAAATATAAAATCCTCTTTCATATTCAATGATTTTTATATCACTCTCTCCTAATTTTCCAGACTTCCTACAGTTTCTCCCTCCCATGCAGTGACCTTGGCCTCCTTGTTGTTTCTTGAACAATATACTCTATCTCCTTATTCTAAGCATTTTCACAGATTGTCCTCCATACCTTGAACTTTTCTCCTTCTTCATCTCCATCTCTGGGCTTCCTTTAAGTCTCAGATAAAATTTCTTTTTTATATTAAAAAAAAAGTCTGTCTTAAACCCCCTTATTCTAGTGTCTTCTTTCCCTTGATCATCTTTCATGTATCCTGTATTCTTTTTTAATATAGTTGTTTTCATGTTTTATGACACTTTTGATGGTGAGATCAGGGGTTTTCTTAATCTTTTTTTGTATTCCTAGTGCTTAGCAAAATGTCTGGCACATAGAAGGCAACTGATAGATGCTTGACTGTCCAATTCTGCTATTTCCTTTCACACACCAAAAATACCCATTAGCAATCTCTCTTTCTCTCTCTCTCTCTGTCTCTCTCTGTCTCTCTCTCTCTGTCTCTGTCTCTCTCTCTCTCTCTCTCTCTCTCTCTCTCTCTCTCTCTCTCTCTCTTTCTGTCTCTGTCTCTATCTGTCTGTCTCTGTCTCTCTGTCTCTCTCTCTGTGTCATAATTACTATAGTCTCCCATTATATTTATTTCTACCTTAACATCACTACCTTCTGTCCTTATTTCTTTTAGATTTTCACTTTTTGAATTCATTGTTCCTTTGAAACATTTTTCAATTCTTCAGAGTGCCTCCATTATTTTTCATTGTTAGTTGATCAATTGACTGTAATCACTGCTCTTATCTTACAGGATTCTGACTCAATTTCCTTTGCTATGAAGCATTTGTCTAAAGAGATTGTCCTTTTTCTTCAAAGGTTATTAATTTTATCTTTTTGACTAGTTTTTATCTATTTTATTAATCATTCTGATATTTTCCCATAGAATTTTAACTAAAAATATACTTCTTAAAATGAATCATTTCCCTTCTCAAGTCCCATTACTTTGTTTCCCCTTCCTCACCCTTGCTTTCCATTCATTGTTCTCTTAGACTGCCAGTGTAGGTTACTATCTAGATCCCTCAAATAGAGGGACAAGTTAAGAAATAGTTTACCAGAAAACTCTGTGCCTACTCTACCAAGGCAAACATTAAAATGAAATATATTTGAGAGTAGTAATTCTCTTATTTTTATTTCTATTTATTTCAAGATGGCAACTGGAGATCCGTGAATGTAGCTCTACAGAGATATTAAAGCTGGATATAGATGAGGGATTTATCTATATAAATATGATACCTGAACCAATGGGAAGATTTCCAGTCAAAATGACTGCAAAAAACTTAAAATTTGGATGACACCAAATTATAATCAAGAAATATAATGAGATAGTAACAAAATAGAGGACTAAATATTTTCTCTGATTCTTATTACCTGTCAAACCTTTCTAAACATAAAATAGGCTCCAAAGATTAAGCAACTTTAGCCATTTTAATTATGCAAGACATCCAGAATCTAAAAGAAGATTAAAAAGAAAAACCATGAACTGATACTGACTAATTCTGAGCTATTCAATAACCTTGCCCATACTATTAGGAGTTAGGCTATACAAGCGGACCTTAGGACATGACACAGACACAAAACCCACACCTATAACCCAATTTCAATATCTTTCTCTTAGTTTTGGGTAAATGCTACAGAAAGATAAAGGAAAATAGGAAATTGAAGAAATTACTTGAGAAACTCAAATTAAAAGTTTCATGTCATCCTTGGAATGGCAATGTTAAGTTATATTTCTTAAGATCATACATAATTTTTACAAAAACTGACCATGTGAAACCATAGTTTTATGAAAACTAGGATAAAGAGATGCTGAAAACAAATGTAAAAAGGCAGAAATAGCTAATGCACTCTTTTCAGACCATAATGCAAGCAAAAAAAAATAGGAATTGGTTGAGGGAGCATAAACAAAAGATACAGAACCAAAAGGAGACTTCATAACAAAATCTTAAATAATAAATCAATCACAGAAGCAATTAATGACTATGAAAAAGAAAAATATAATGATGCATCAATCCACCAAAATTTCTGAAATGCACCTAAAGCTGTCTTGTAAAATCATACAAATATACATTATAACATACATTAAAAATAGAAAAAGAGAAAACTAATGAACTGAATGCATTTTTTTAAAAAATTGAAAGCCACAACTGTTGAGTATTGTTCTTGCTACTAGGAAATAAGAAATACAGGTAATAGGGAATAGAAAGTTATCTGGCCCTACAGGACAAAAGAGAAGATGGGGACAAGAGAAGGGAGGGATGATAGAAAGAGGGCAGACTGGTGATAGGGGAAATTAGAATGCTCAGTGTCCTGGGGTGGGGGGAGGAGACAAATGGGGAGAAAATTTGGAACCCAAAATTTTGTGAAAATGAATGTAAAAAGTTAAATAAATAAATTTATATAAAAAAATTGAAAGCCAACAAATTAACAAACTTAAAATATGCACAAAAGAAGATATATTAATAATCAGGAAATAGAAAAATTAGAAAAAAACAGAAGTGATGAATAAAATTAAAAGCTGGTTTTTTTAAAAGACAATAAAATTGTTTTAAAATTAGGTTAACAGATTAAAGAGAAAGAGCAGAAAAATAAATAAATAAAATAGCAAATAATTAAAATGAAATCATAGCAAAACCAGAAGAAACAAAAGAATAAACAGAGTATATTATGTATAACAAAACTAAGACACAAAAGACATAGAGAAATGGCTTAAAATATTAAATGTCCAAACTCTTAGAAAGCTAGATATCTTAAATAAACCAATATATGGAAAGGAAATAGCTCAAGCTATAAAGCAACTACCAAAGAATAAAACTTTTGGTCCTACTAGACTGACAGGCAAATATTATCAAACTTTTGGGGAACAGTTGGTACTTATATTTCAAAAAATATTTTCCAAAATTAAGAAAGAAGTCTATCAGAATTCTTTTATGAGAAAAAAATAGATCTAACATGTAAATCAGTGAAAGATAAAAGAAGCCCATATCATCAACAAATATTGACTCAAAAATTTTAATTAAAATCCTATTAAGCAGACTTTGATGTTTTATTCAAGAATTCATTTTGATCAAGTGGGATTAATAATAAGAATAGTTTAGCATTAGGAATATAATCAGCATAATCAATCATATTAAAAATTAAGATGTCTATAACCTTACAGTCACTGCTCTAGATGTAGAAGAAGAATATTTGCCAAACCACAGTAATCTTTTATGCTAATTACTCTACAAATTATAGACATAGAAGAATCTTTTTAATAGCGTTTAAAAATTTGTTTAAAATCAAAAACAAATATCATTTTAATGGGAATATACTAGAATCTTATCAAATAAATCCAGCAATAAAGCAGGGATGCCCACCTTTCAAACTCTTATTTGATATAGTTCTAGAAATTCTAGCAATTGCAATGACAAGAAAAAATAAAGAAATAAATAAGCAAAGAGGAGATAAAACTATCTGTGGTTGGTATTTATATGAATGATTTACTTGGAAAATGTTAGGGACAATAGTTTTAGCAAAGTTGCGTACTACAAAATAAATCCTCAAAAATCCATATTTGTATATAAGAATTTCCGATAGGCAATAATGGAAAAGGAAATCCCAGTCCTAAAAACTACAAATTGAATAAAATGTCTAGAGACCAACCTACCAAAGCACACAAAAGACAAAATGCTCTTTTGAATCTTAAATGACTGGAGAAATATTCAGTTTCTCATTAATAGGTCATGCCAATATAGTAAAAATTGCATTATCAAAATTATTTAATACTTTTAGAGCTACACTAATGAAATTATAAAGAGGATGCTTTATAGAACTTTATAAAATTCATTTAAGAAAACAAAGGTTCTAGAATATCAAGGGAAAATACGAAAAGAAGAACAAATATGTAGCAATAGTCCTCCCAGGCCTTATATTATACTAAAGCAACAGTCACTAAAACCACCTGGTATCAGCTAAAAGTACAGAAGGATAGCTCAGTGGAACAAACTAGACAAGAGAGATTCAAAAACAATAGGCAGTGTTTTATAAGATAGAAAACATAAATTACTTAGGGAAAAATTCCTTATTTGATAAAATTAGCTGAGCAAACTCAAAAGGAATTTGGTGGAAATTAGGTTTAGACCAACACCTTACATCACATTTAATGATACATTCTAAATAGACATCCAACTTTATTATTAAAAATCAGAGTATAAAAAATCAGAAGAGAGACAGACAATATACTTCTCATACTTATAGACAAGAGATATGTTATCAATGAAATCAAAAGGCAATTACAAAAGATAACATAACTTTGATTACGTGAAACAAGTTTTTACATAGACAACATGAATTCATCTAGCAAAAGAAAGGAAGTTATTGAGAGAGAAAAAACTTCATATTAAATTTCTCTTAGAATATGATATTTAAGAAAAATTAAAAACTGATAAATATAAAACTAAAATTCACCAATTTTGTTTACCAATAAATATGTGGCCAAAGGATATTTTTAAAATTACTCCAAAAAATTGCAAAGCATTCACTACATAAAAGTACACTCTAAATCAGAAAATAATAAGAGAAATGCAAATCTAAACAACCCTGAAGTTTCACCCCACACTTTGCAGTTGTAAAAAAGTGGAAAAAGATACAACACTCAGTGTTGAGGAATAATAGCTACACTACTATGTTATTTGGTAGAACTACAAAATGATTTTTAAAATATTTTGGAAAGCAATTTGGAATTATGTATAGAAAGTGACTAAAACATCCATAATCAGTGATTCACTGTGGAGTTTATATCCTAAGAATGTAAGAATCAATAAGAAAAAGCAATGCTCATATATTCCAAACTATTTACAACAGTACATTTTGTGATAGCTAAAAATTGAAATCAAAGTTGATTTCCATCAATTGCAGAATGCCTAAACAAACAGGGGTACATGAATATAATAGCCATGAAATATAACTGTGCTTTAAGAAAGCCTATATGTAACAAATGTAGAGAAGCATGGAAAGATCTATATGAACTGATGCAGAATGAAGTGAGGAGAGCTAAGAAAGCAATATACAATGACTACAACAATGTAAATGTAAAGAGCAACTACACACACACAAAAAAAAATAAAAGATAATAGACCAGAATTTTAAAGATTAAGTAAGACACAAATAGAGAAATATGGGACACACCCACCATGCACCATTTCATTGAGGTCAAAAGTTCACAAACATTAAACATTGAACATGCTTTTGAACTTCTTCAATTTATCAATCAGTTGAGCTTATTTTTTCTTTTTTAAAAATAGTGATTTGTTATTTTTTTCCCTAATAAAAGTAGGCAGTTTTAATTTATAACTTCTTGAAATACAGTGTTCAATTTTTTAAAAACACTGTTTTCAGAGAGTCCAATGATTCCTAAATGTTACCTCCTTGAACTATTTCCCATGTAGTGCTTGTGTATATGTGTGTGTAATATTTTTCTTTATTTAAACCATTTTTATTATATAGAAATAAATTACTCTATACAACCCTATGTGAAGATTAAAAGACATAATTATCACTTGAAACAAACATTACAAAGAAAGTCTGGGGAATGATGTAGACAAAATCATGAATTCCCACATCAAAGGAAAAATAAATATTACATGAATGCATAAAGACCCGATCAAGTACTAAGGTTCAGAAAGGAAGATATGGAATTATTACATACTTTTTATATATTATTTATAGGGCACTGGGGGTCAGAATCAGGAAGATCTAAGTTTAACTATGTCCTCAGACACTTAATGGCCATATCATCCTGGACAAATCACCCAACCTCTCTTTCTTTGTTTCCTCATCAGTAAAACATTATATTACAATAGCACCTATTGCCCAGGTTGCATCAAATGAAATAGTATTTGTAAAGCACTTAATAAATGCTCATTCTTTTCTTCATTTCCTTATCAATATAGAGATGATAGTTAAATCCAATAATTCAGACAGATGATTTTATTGGAGCAAATACTTCTCTCCCCAAAGATCTCACTTTTAGAGTTGACAACCCTTCTCTCATTTGGCAATCATTGAGTTATGAAATAACTCATCCCTACAGACAAAGTGATGATTTACCTCTATATTCTCTAGATTGATCCTCTAAGGGCAGACATATCTCTTGTTGCAGGCTAGTACTTGAAGACTTTCAAGCTTGGTAGGACACGCTATAGTTTATTCTCTACTTACATATATTTAGAGATTGCAGGGTCAACTCAACAGCACAGTGAAGCAGAAGAACAAGATATTAATGTTACTCTGTAAACACATGAACTGCATAGTCTCTTGCATCCTCTTACAACTGTTTATTAAAATCAATTATTATTAAAAATACATGAAACATCAATTTATTTTCCCAGATTCTCAGATGTGGAGAGCAAATGTTTTTTCTCAGCCTCAGCAAAAAATTGGTTGACATCCAAAACATCTTTCAGTTTGTTGAACTCATTTACAATTTCACTGATTTAAGATAGACAGATAATCATGTTTTCTAACAAATAACAGTGATCACCATATTTTTTCAGCATCAGAAGAATAGCCCTTTTCTAGGGAAGACATACCTCAATGAAAGTCCTTATTTTTGTAATAATCACCACATAAAATAGCAAATGTTGAGCACATATCTATAAGACTTAGAATTAAGAGCTATGTGCAATTGAGTTTGTACTCTTGACATTCTCCTCACTTTTTCCCTAAGATGTATTTGGTTCTTGATGAATAAGGTACTTTAAAATATGGTGGTGGACTTTAGAAGCATACAAACATGAAGTGTTATCAATTTATACACATTTATTGTAAACCACTTTAAAGAAAAATGGTTAATGAGAATAGTGATTCAACTGGGGTGCATCACTAATAAATAATTCCATGCAGTGTACTTAATAGCCTTTCAATTCTGTTTTATTTAGACAATGTAAAGTCCTAATAAAGTCTAATGAATGATGCTGGAAGCTATTTTCTATAACTAAAATGTCGAGGAGATAAATTGAAGAGCTTTTTTCAGTGCCTATATCTTGGTAGGAAAATATGATACATATGAATGACTATTTTATGTGATATGGTACATTATACCATAATTTAAACAAATAAGTATAATGAAAGTACAATGATACATCAGTTAAAGCATCAATGCAATTTTATTGCCAAGAAAATGAATTTTTAAATTTCTTGTTATTTTCACTCATGCTTTCTACAGCTGACTATCCTAATAATTTGGAGCTTTCAGTTAATTGGGACATTTCTCAATATCAGCTGGTGGACTTTTTCATTCTGCTTTACTACTCTCCAATGATAGACCCATGTTATTACCACTGAAATGACTGACATTATAAATATTTGTAATAATTTTCACTTCAATTAGGAAATTAGATTGGAATACTTGATATTCTTAGAAATGCTGGCATTAACTAAGACTTCTTTCTTATTTCCCCCGTCCAAAAATGAAATAGTGAAAGTGAGGAAAAAGAGGAAAGGAGAATGTATAAGAGAAAATAATTTCTACAATGAGCCTCTATCTAGAAAAGAAAGACTTTCCTTCCGAGTGAAATAAAAAATGAATGTTTAGTGCCTAACCTACTCTTCTCAGTGGCAGTGTATTTCAATAAAAGATTTGTTTGAAAAAAAAAATTACCATGATTAGCAGAGAGTGGTGCTCAGTGATGGGACTTGATCCTCACTGGGTACCATTGGTTTGTGGAATGTCCACTGATGTAGATATCGAAAAGCTTTTACACTGTGCTATGAAAACTTGAGGACAATATCAGATATTGAACAGAGAGATAGAGAGCTTTATAGGGGGTTGTTGTTATATTTTCATATTATCTTTAGCCTCAAACAAAATGAAACGTAGTCAGGGACAATATGTCACTATTAACATTGTCTTACACTCAAAGAAGATATCTTTGGTCTGGAATACATGCTTATATTTATTCAAAAATACTTCACATAGAACCAGGAGAATGTTGTACACAGTAACAACAATATTATAAGATCAACTCTGAATGACTTAGCTATTTTGTACAATACGGCAATCCAAGACAAGTCTGAAGGACTTATGATGAAAAACGCTATCCACCCCTAGAGAAAGAATTGATAGTATCTGAATACAAATGAAAGTCTACTTTTTTTTACTTTATTTTTCTTGGGTTTCTTTGTCTACATTTTCTTACACAATATGACTAACATTGAAATATGGTTTGCATGACTAAACATGTATAAAAATTGTTTGCCTTCTCATGGAGTGGGGAGGGAGGGAGAGAAAGAATTTGGAACTCAAATTTTTTTTAATGAATATTAAAATTCATTTTTACATATATTTACGGGGAAATAAAATGCTAAATGAATATTTTTTAAACGAATAACTGAAAATTATGACTACTGTACTTCATCCAATTTTTGCATTATTAGGAAGATAAGGTTAATATTTTAGTATTTAAATGGGATACTAATCCTGGGTGATCTGACTTCTCTCCTCACCCCTCCCCTTTGAATTTGACTCTAACATAATTTTATTTTTCATGGAGGTGGTAGCTATAGAAGTACCTTATGAACTATGAAAAATACCTTCAAACAAATGAAGACACTTCCACCCACATTCAAGGTTATGAATAGGTTAGACAAGGAAAGTTGGAGCTTGATAAAATTTGGATCTGTATGACAAGGGCGTGGGATGCGAAAAAGGTACTAGATAAGGATGCTTGAATATTAGATAAGGATTTTCATCACCTCATTAACTAATCATTTAGTTAATGTGAATGCCTGGTTTTCATTATTGGACAGGTTTTTTTACACTCTTTCAAATAAGCAATCAATAATTATATCAGTTTATATAAATTTAAATTTTATTTTTAATATAGCTCTTTTATTTTAATATAGCTTTCAATTACCACTTAATTATACCTGTGTTATAAGGTTTTATTTTGTGTTACAGTTTTATTGGGTCTATCACTGAACAATAATTATATTGTTAAAAAGGCAAAATATATTTTATTTTATCTTAAATAATATTTTATTTCACCCCCAATTGCAGATAAAAACAATTCTGAACATTTGTTGATTTGAAGTTTTGAGTTCCAACTTTTATTCTACCCTCCCTGAGACATAAAGCAATGTGATATAGGTTATATAGCATGTGCAATCATGTATAACACATAAATTATTTTTAAAACTCTCTCTGTGCCTTTTAGATCATATATTCTCTCTCTCTCTCTCTCTCTCTCTCTCTCTCTCTCTCTCTCTCTCTCTCTCTCTCTCTCTTTCTCTCTGTCTGTCTCTCTTCACAGATACATATATATATATATATATATATATATATATATATATATATGTGAGTATATAGTGATGTGATATTTTCTAAGGCAGTAATATACTTCACTAATCAGACAGCTGGAAAAGGATTGGTTATAGGTTAAAAGGCCAGGTTATGGATAAAGATGCATATCAAACAGTGTCTTTGCAGATAGGAGGATTGCCCTAGATCTTTGTGTAATTCCCTACACAGAGTTCAATATAACTTGTCCACTGATAAGAATTTTATTTTGGCATTGATGCTATCTCCTTAAGTAGCAGGCAATTCCCTTAACAAAGTTGTTTTTGACAGGGTATGAACTCATGTTCAAACTCATCTTATCCTAGCTGTAACTGGGTTAACCTCAGCAAGGACTTGCGTGTGTTTGCATGGAAAATAAGACCCTCAATTGTGTAAAGATCTAAACATTTCATTTCTGAAGTTCCCATGGGAATTCCTGTTTGGGGGAAAGAAATAAGATTATAAGACAGTAGAGAGCGAGCTGAAAAGATTCTCAGGGGCTATCCAATTCAGCACTCTCATTGTATTGGTACAGAAAATAAGGTGTAAGAAAGTTAAGTGACTTGTGCAGAGTCATGCAGAAAGTAAATATCAGATATGAAAGAAATATGATAAGCTAATTGCAAATTGGTGAGCAAATAGACTTTTATTAAAGAGATTTATTCGGTTAAACTTGGACTTGGTCAAAAGGCTGCACCTGAGGACCTAGAAGGCCACATGTGGCCTCAAGGCTGCAGGTTCTCCATGTCTGCTCTAAGGTTTTAGAAAGATGAACTGATTTGGATAAGAGAAATATGAACTGGTTTAAAAAGTTTTTGAACCAACCAATCTGAGTGTTCAGTAAAATTCTGTTGAATGCCCTTTTAACAACCAAAACTTTACCTGTTTCCTCTAAAAGTACCATTTCCCCTTGTAAATGATTTGCTTACAGAATATGGAGTAAAGGATGAAAAACAGAAAGATGTTTTCAAGCCAAGGCATGCAAATAAGATAAAAATTACAGTAGTTTAGTATACTGAGTTTTAGTGGGCTCAGTACTTTTTTTAGCAGAAAAAAATGATCAATATGGAGAGTACAAGAGAGAACAAAGAAAAACATAGAATTATAGAATCTCTGGGTCGCAAAATCACGAAGTTCTTGTCTTTTCAGAATCCTTATGAGAACAATTTATGTTTTGAAAGTATCTTTGTGATGATCTTAAAATTAGAGCTTGAAAAAATTTTAAAAATTCTCTAGTCTAAGTCCTACAATTTAGATGAAGAATTCAAGGTCCAGGACAGTTAAGTGGACTTAAAACACATATTTTGTAATTATCAGAAGCATGATTTGAATCAAGGTCCTTTGACTCCACAGTAAATTATCTTTTAATTGAATAAAATAACTTCTTTGCAAATTATATTCTATGGATCACCCCCTTACATTCACACAATTACCTGAATAATATATATAGACTAATAATATCTTATTGTACTTAGTTTGCTGACTATAAAACAAAAAAAACAAAAAATTATTTTATATACTGTCATCCTGTCTTTTCTTTTCTTTAGTGGCATGTGAATTATTTGTGATAAGCAATAATTTTATGTAGTCCACTTCGTGTGTTTTACTGATGTTAGGGTTATCACCTTACTTTGATCAGATTAAGCTGATTTCTTTACCTTTAGTTTTTTGGAGGCTGAGTGCTAAATTTCAAGCCATATATTCATATTTCATTCCCCTTTTCCTTGTATTTTTAATTCCGTTACTGTCAAAATAGATGTTACTCCAAGGAAGTTTGCAGATGTCAAGCATTTCAACTCATTCAGATCTACAGGACAATGACATTGATGTACAAGACAAAATACAATGAAAAATTGCCAAAAATTTATAAATACTCTGAGGTGAGGTTTTACTTTGGAGCATTCTCATTGGAGGTATTTGTTTAGCCATATGAGACTCTGACTAAGGAACCCCCTGGCTTTGAAAACCCAGATGTTGAAGTCTCTTTTTCTGGTAACTATGTGTGTATGGTCAGACAGCTGGAGCTCTCTGTTGATCTTTGATATATATATATATATATATATATATATATATATATATATATATATATATATATATATTGCTTATGATCAGACAGTTAGAAGCCCTGTCTGTTGATTTTTATTTCTTTGTATGTTCTCTGAAGTTCAGGGTGCTGCTTTTCCCCTTGTACTAAGTGACTGATATATGTGCTTGATTAAAAGATTGTTGACCCCTCAAAAAGTTGCTTTCCTTTTAGAAAAGTAGATTTAAGAACCTGTACAGCAGTCCCTCCTGGGTATGCTAGGGTCCTTGCTGTTACATGCTGCAAAATATATTGATTAAACTTCAGAAAATAAGCAAAGAGCTTCAGAGGGCCTAAAAGCAGGAAAGATTCTTAATGATTCTTCTAGGGTACAGGGCAGGGTTCATGAAGGTGGAAAAAAGTAAGAAGGTGAATTATTTTTTTTAAAGTATCACCTTGTACTATCAAGAAAAAAATTGTTATGGACAAGACAGTATAGAGATTCAACTATTAAAGATGGAGAAAAGGTAATTTTTAGTGAAGAAAATCTTTTTTTCTTTAAAGGTAACACCAAAGCTGTTGTTCCCACGAGATGGTAAAACACCCACATCAAAAACATGGTGATTTTTTTTTCATTACTTGCAGAGAACCTGGAAATCATATATCAATTTAGTCAAAAATAAAGCCTAATTAGAAGCATTACCATATTGTGGATCAAATTGTTGAGAATTATAGAAATTCCCACAAAGCTATGGATAACTCTGCATCACCTTCTGCCATAAAACAAATTATTATGAGTTTAAAAATTTAACTTAGAGATACTTAGGAATTTAAGAAATTGAGAGTCAATATGGAGGAGTAAAGGCAGGAATTCACTTGGGTTCCCTCCAATTCCCTTCCAAACAACTCTAAAATAGAACCTCAAAACAAATGCTAAAGTATCAGAAGCAACAAAAGGACAGGGTGAAACAGTTTTTCAGATCAAGACCATGTAGAAAGTTGACAGGAAAGGTCTGCTCATTAAGGTGAGAATGGAGTTCAGTACAGCACAGGACACAAACCAGCAGCAGGCCATGCTCCAACAAACCATCACAGGCCTTTGGGATGACTGAATCAGCAGCAATAGCTTTGGGATTTCTCACTATGTAGATAACAAAAGGGTTAGAGACGTGATCAGAAGGAGCTTTCAGAGGACACTTTGCTGGCACTGGGAGCAGGACTCTGTTGCATTGCCCATGTGGGAAAAGTAATCACAGTCCCAGGACACAAAAGAGTGTTTCTGGTTGCTCACAGACCAGTGCACAGGTCAGGAGAACAGTGACCACACTTCTCTTTAGATCACATGACATTGCAAGAATTAAAACCTTATAGGATCCCAGAATCAGCTCTGGAGGCAGCAGCATCAGGAAAAACCCGAATTTGGGAATAGTGCCCATTCCATTCTAGGAACAGAGCCCAATTTTAACATAAAGTTAAAAATCAAGAAATAGACTAGAAAAAAATGAGCAAAAAAACCCTGAGCATAGACTGTGGTGACAAAGATCAAAACACAAACTCAAAAGAGAACAACAATGTCAAAATGGCTAGAGGTAAAGTCTCAAAAAATATGAATTGGTTTCAGGCCTCCATAAGATTTCTAAGACAGTTCAAAAAGAATTTTTTTAGATTAAATAAGAGTGCTAGAGGAAAAACTGGGGAAAGAAATGAGTGATGCAAAAGCATAATAAAACAAAGAGTTGTGAGCTTTGTAAAGGAAGTATAAATAAACAGAAAAGAAACAGATGCACAAAAATTCACTGAAGAAAAGAACTCTTCAAAGAGTAGAATTAGCCAAATGGAAAAGGAGGTTCAAAAATTCACTGAAAAAATAATTCCTTCAAAATTAGATTTGGAAGGGATGGGGCCAAGATGGGGGAGAAAAGGCAGAGAATAAGCTGAACTGTCCCAAATCCCCATCTAAACAACTCTTCATAGTATCTCCAAAAAATTCTGGAGCTGAAGAAACCACCAAGGGCTGAGATGAAATAATTTTCCTGCCCAAAACAACTCAGAAGGTAGACAAGAAATGTCTACCACACAGGGGTGAGAATGAAGCAAGTCTCAAGCCCTGCCACAGGAAAGTAGCAGTTGTGCTCAGGAGCAAGGAAAACAGTTTCAGCAATAGCTGCTTCTAGAGCTCTCAGCCCACAGACGTTCAGAAGTAAATTATAGGGGGTCCTTTGCTGGAGTTGAATGCTGGACTCTGTTGTATTACCCATACTCAGGTCTGTGTGGCATTCCTAGGTCTTAGTCTCGGATGAAGAAGAGCACTAGAACATCAGAGCTTTTGGCTGCAAGGCACTAAGGATACTGGTCACAGTTACAAGGTGGAAAAGAGTGCTTGTGGTTACTAACAGACCAGAAAACACATCAGGAGGGTAATAAGCACACCTCTTCTTACATCATACCACTCAGGAAGAACTGAAAGATTAAGAGCCCCAGAACTAGCTCTAAAACAGCTGCCAAAAGAAACTACCCCTCCACCCTGAAAGCAGAGTCAAACTTTAGTATATAGCCAAAAGTTAAGAAATAAGCTGGGAAAATGATCAAAAACCAACAACAAAAATCCGACCATTGAAAGTTCCTATGTTGACAGGAAAGATCAAAACATAAACTCAGAAGAAGACAAATAGACAAAACTACTACATTCAAATTCTTGGGGAAGAGGGGGTAATACAAAAATGTGAATTGGTCTCAGGCCCAAAAAGAATTCCTGAAAGAACTCAAAAAGGATTCTAAAAGTCAAAAAAGAGAGGTAGAGGAAAAATGGGACAATAAATGAGAATAATGCAAGAAAATAATGAAAAAAGTCAATAGATTGGTAAAGGAGACACAAAAAGAAATACTGAATAAAGTAACATCAATAAAAACAGAATAAGTCAAAGGCACAAAAATACAATGAAGAGAAAAATGCCTTAAAAAGCATTATTATCAAAATGGAAAAAAGATTCACAGAAGAAAAGAACTCTAGAATTGTCTAAATAGGAAAGGAGGCACAAAAGCTCACTGAAAAAAATAATTCCTTAAAAGTTAGAACTGGGGGGATGGAACCAAGATGGCAGAAAAAAGCATGATTCTCCTCAAGTTCTCCCCTCAAAACTCTTAGGATTCCTGTAAAAACATGAATCTAAACAAATTCTAGAGCAGTTTCAGCCATAATATGACAGAGTGAAATAGATCTGCAAACCAAGACAACCTGGAAGATCAACAGAAAGGGTCTATTACACCACCCATGGAGAGCAGCCCAGCCTGGACCATACCAGAACAGGCAGGACTTGAGCAGGCTTCAGGGCCATGAATCATGGGCAGTTGCTGTGTCTTCCAGATTTCTCAATCCACAAACACCAAAGACAACTTCAAAGGTCAGTGAGAAAGCTCTCTTACCTGGGTGACAGTGAAATTTGCTCCACCCTCATCCCCAGTCACAGGATGGTGGCAGCCACTGCCTCAGCAGTGACCACATCTGGAGCTCTTGGCCTAAGGATGGTGGTGGAGTCAAATGGTTGACCTCAGTCCTGAGTGGCAGTCCTGGGGCAAGGAGGAGGACTGGTGTGGTGGGGATGGTGGCAGTTGGGCTTTGGAGAGGGAATCCTGCTCAGAGTTCCAGGGCAGAAACTAGTGCTTACGGTTCTTCACAGACAAGAGTGCAGGTCAGAAGAAGAGTAAACACCTCTCTCTTTATTATTCCACTTTGGAAGAAATAAGAACTTACAGGTCCTTAGAGATATCTCAGGGGAATAGCTGTACAAAACCTCTGAAGCTTGGGGTAGTATACCCTACACTTGACAAAGGGCTCAGAAGTCAAGTAATTGGCTGGGATAATGCCAAAAAGGGGGGGAAATAAGACTATAGAAGGATACTTTCTTGGTAAAAAAAAAATTTCTTCCATCCTTTCAGTTGAGGAAGATCAAAGCATATAACCAGAGGAAGATCAAAGCATACAACAGAGGAAGATCAAAGCATACAGCTGGAAGAAGAGGGAAAAGCCAAAGATCCCACATCCAAAGCTTCCAAAAAATTATGCAAAGTTTTCATGCCATGGAAGAGCTCAAAAAGTATTTTGAAAAATCAAGTAAGAGAGGTGGAAGAAAAATTGGGAAGAGAAGTGAGAGCAATGCAAGAAAATCATGAAAACTGAATTAAGAGGTTACTAAAGGAGAATCAAAAAATGCTGAAATAACACCTTAAAAAATAGACTAACTTAAATGGCAAAAGAGGTCCCAAAAACTAATGAGGAACAGAATACCTTAAAAAGTAGAATTGGCCAAAGGGAAAAGAAGATCCAGAAGCTCAATAAAGAAAATAACTCTTCAAAAATTAGAATGGAACAGATGGAAACTAATGAGTTTATGAAAAATCAAGAAATTATAAAACAAAACCAAAACAATGAAAAAATAGAAGACAATACGAGCTCTCTCATTGGAAAAACAATTGGCCTGGAAAATAGATCCAGGAGAGAAAATTTAAAAATTATTGGTCTATCTGAAAACCATGATCAAAAAAAGAGCCTAGACATCATCGTCCAAGAAATTATCCAGGGAAACTGCCCTGATATTCTAGAACCAGAGGGGAAAATAGAAATTGAAAGAACCTACTGATCACTTCCTTGGAGAGATCCCAAAATCAAATCTCCCAGGAATATCATAGCCAAATTCCAGAGTTCCCAGGTCAAGGAGAAAATGTAGCAAACATCCTGAGAAAAACAATTCAAGTATTGTGGAAGTATTATCAGGATAACATGGGATTTAGAAACTTCTACACTAAGGGATTGAAGGGCTTGGAACGTGATATTCCAGAGGTCTAAGGAACTAGGATTAAAACCAAGGATAACCTATCTAGCAAAACTGAGTATAATACTTCAAGGAGGAAAATGGAATTTTAATGAAACAGAGGACTTTCAAGCATTCTTGTTGAAAATACCAGAGCTAAATAGAAAATTTGACTTTCAATACAAGTATCAACAGAAACATGAAAAGTTAAACAGGAAAGAAAAGCCATAAGGAACTCATTAAAGTTGAACTATTTACATTCCTGCATGGAAAGATGATATTTGCAATTCATGAGATCTTTCTCAGTATTAGGGTATTTAGAGGGAATGTGGATAGATAGATAGATATAGAAATATATAGATATATCTATATATATATATACACACACATATGTGTGTGTGTTTGTACATATGTATGTATGCATATGTATATATGTTTATATATGTATGTGTATATATGTATAAACACATACGTGTACATGTGTGTATATACATATGAGCATATGTGTATATACATATAAACATATATATATGTGTGTGTGTGTGCTTATGGACATAGAGGGCACAGAGTGAACTGAATATGAAGCGAGAATCCCAAAAAAATAAAATTTACTGTTGAGTGGGATGCACTAGAAGAAAAAGAAAGAGAGAGGTAGAATGTAGCAAATCATCTCACATAAAACAGGCAAGAAAGAGCTTTTACAATGGAGGGGGAAAGAGGGGAGATGAAAGGGAATAAGTGAGCCTTACTCTCATGGAATTTGGCTTACAGAGGGAATAACAATTGTATATGAAAATCTACTTTACCCTTCAGGAAGGCATGGGGAAAGGGGATAGGAGAGGGAAGATAATAGAAGGGACAGTAAATTGGGGAAAGGGATAATCAGAAACAAACACTATTATATGGAGACAGGTCAATAGAGAGAATGAAATTAATGAAGGACAGGACAGAGGGAAATGTGGTTAGTCTTCTACAACATAACTGTTATGGAAGTGTTTTGCATGGCTACACATGCATGACCTATATTATATTGCTTGTTTTCTCAGGAGGGTGGATAGGGAGGGAAGAGGGGAGACAATATGAAACCCAAAGCTTTGAAAATGAATGGTAAAATTTATTTTTGCATGCAACTTGAAAATAACATGTACAGTCTATGGGGTATAGAAATCTATTTTACCCTACAGTAAAATAGAGGGGAGGGGGTGGAAGAAGGGGCAATGATAGAAGGGAGGATAGCCTGTGGGAAGGGGTAGACGGGATGCACGCTGTCCTGGGCTGGGGATGGAGAGAGATGGAGAAAAAATTTGCAATTCAAATTCTTGTGGAAGGGACTGTTGAAAACTAAAAAAATAAATGAATCAAATTTTTTTTACGAAAACAAAAAAGTTAGAATTAGGTAAGTAAAAACTAATGACTTTATGAAATATAAAGAAACAATGAAACAGAAACAAATAACTGAAAAAAATAGAAGAAAAATGTGAAATATCTCATTGGAAAAACAACTAACCTTTAAAATAGATCCAGGAGAGATAATTTAAGAATTGTTGGACTACATGAAAGTCATGATAAAAAAATATAGATATCATCTTTCAAAAAGTTATCAAGGAAAACTGCCCCAATGTTCTGGAATCAGAGGGGAAAATAGAAATTGAAAGAATCTACTGATCATCTCCTTGAAGAAATCCCAAGATCAAAACTTCCAAGAATATCATAGTCAAATTCCAGAGTTCCCAGGTCAATAAGAAAATACCACAAGCAGCCAGAAAGAAATGATTCACGTATGGTAGAACCACAAGTCAGGACAACCCAAGCTTTAGCAGTTTCTACATTAAAGTATCAGAGGGCTTAGAATATGATATTCTGGAGGGCAAAAGAGCTAAGTTTAAAACCAAGAATCACCTACCCAGCAAAAATAAATATAATCTATCAAGAAGGAGAAGAAAATGACATTCAATGAGATAGAGGAATTTCATGCCTTCTTGAGAAAAGATCAGAGCTACATAGAAATTTTGATTTTGAAATATAAGACCCAAAGGAAACATTAAAAGGTAAACAGGAAAGAAAAACCATAAGGAATTTATTAAGATTAAACTGATTACATTCATACATAGAAAGATAGTATTTGTAACACATGAGATCTTTCTCAGTGTTAGGGTAGTTAGAAGGAGTGTATATAGACAGAGGGCACAGGTATGAGTTGAATATGAAGGGATGAGATCTAAAAAATAAAATTAAAGGGTGAGAGGAATGCATAGGGAGAAAGAAAAAAGGAGAGGTAGAATGGGTTAAATCATCTCACATAAAAGAGGTAAGAAAAAGCTTTTACAATGGAGGGGAAGAAAATGGAAGTGAGAGGGAGGAAGTGAACCTTACTCTCAACAGAACAGACTCAAAGAGGTAATAACACACACTCTCAATTGGGTATAATAATCTATCTTACCCTATAGGAAAGTAGGGAAAAGGGGAAAAGAGAAGGGAGGATAATAGAAGGGGAGGGCAGATTTGGGGAGGGGATAGTCAGAAGCAAAATACTTTCAAGGAGGGAAAAGGTGAAAGGAGAGAAAGAATACAATAAACAGGGGATAGGATAGGATGGAGGAAAACATAGTTAGTCTTTCACAACATTACTATTATGGAAGTGTTTTGCATGACTATACATGTGCAACCTATATCAAATTGCTTGCTCTCAATGAGAGGAAGTGGAAAGGAAAGAAAAGAGAGAATTTGGAGCTCAAAGCTTTAAAAATGAATATTAAAAATGTTTTTACATGCACCTAGGGAAAACTAAAACACTAAATAATTTTTTAAATGCCTTTGAAATATGAGAACTGAATCTGGATTCAGGAAGACCTGAGCTGAAATCTGGAATCATATATTTAAGAGTTCAATCAGTCTAAGATCCTCATCTGTAAAATGGGAACATTTTATTGAAATTGAAATTGAAATAATATCTGTAAACAGTTTTACAAACCTTAAAGTTCTATGTATGTTTTTGTCATCATCATCACTATCACCATCAACTGCTGTTGTTGTATCTGATTCATGCAACGACCGCCCTGAATTCCAGAAAAGTGTTTGTTTATATTTTGTACCTCCTGAAAGAAGTGGAATTATTCAAGATACAGAAGGAGATCAATTTGAAACATGGAAAATCCAAGAATTTGCTTTATTTCACTATGCATATTTGTTACAAGGGGTTTTCTTCTTTTTTCTAAGTTGGGGTTTGCATGGAAAGGAGAGAAAATCAATGCTTTTTATAAAAATAAAGGGAAAAAATTATTCCATTAACTGGGAGGATCTTTCCAACTTTTGATATAGGGTAATGTTAGGATTACTTGTTCTTTGTGATGGTAATTACTAAATAGAGGTGCAGGAGAGGAAATGTGTGCCTGATGTTGATAACCAACAAAATAAAGTGGTCATTTTTATACCCTTAGTACGCCTCCTTAGTACATTTCCAACAAGTGAATTTAGCCTGCAGCCTTGTCAAAAGGTATACTAGGGATATAAAGCTTTAACCTTACTTAACATGGGAGCAAATGAAAAGTTGTCTTATTCGTTTCACTTTTAAAAAAATAATTATTACATGATCACTCTTTGGTGTGTTTTTCATAATTCAATACAATAAGGTATGGTATGTATTGGAGGCAAAAGAAGTGACAGTTGTGAGGGGGGAAAGAGACTTTCTCACAATGAGTTAAGAATGTTCACATGTACTAGAAGAATAAATTTTTATCTCCTGATTTTACAATTTAGAAAAATGACTTTTCACTTAAATATTCTTAAAATTATGAACAAAAATATTAAGAATACTCTGATTTTTTTTAAAATCCCTCAAGTTATGGTATATTATTCTAAAGGAATATTATTGCATTATAAGAAATGACAAGCAGGATGATTTCAGAAAACCTGGACTTACATGAACTTATACTGAGTGAAATGAGCAGAACCAGGAAAATGTTGCCCATAATAACAGCAATATTGTATGATAAACAATTGTGAATGATTTATCTATTCTCAGAAATGCAATGATCCAAGACAATCCCAAAGAACTCCTGATAAAAATATCTGCCTCTAAAGAAAGAACTGATGACATCTGAATACAGACCAAAGCATACTATTTTCTTTTTTCTTTCTTTTTTCCTTCTTTCTTTCTTTCCTTCCTTTCTTCCTGCCTATATTTTTTTCTTTCTTGGTAGTATTCTTCAACAAAATGACTAATATAGATATATGCTTTACATGATTGCACATATATAAGCTATATCAGACTCCTTGTCATCTCAGGATAGGGGTAGAGAGGGTGAGAGGAAAAGAATTTGGAACCCAAAAGATTTTTAAAAGAATCTTAAAATGTGTTACACATGCAATTGGGCAAAAATAAAATACGATTTTTTTTAAGTTTCTAGGCCTTTTTCTTGACCCTGGAAAAGTAGAAAGCCATGAAGTGATTTGTTTGTTTTTATTGCCCAGAGGAACAACTGTTTCTATTGTAGATATTTTTTTTTCTTCCCTAATACCTCTGAGAATTCTAAAAATAAACATTCAAACAGACAGGGTGGAAATTTACAAATAGTTTGAGGGAGTGTGAGTGTTCATTTAGCCCAAACTGATCTGATGCACATCTTTTATGCTAGAATAGCAAAAATCAATCAAGTAGATAATAGGACAGTTTATCCATGTTAAAAGATACCAGGTTTACAATCAAAGGGCAGGGCATTCTGCATACTACTGCTAGGTAAGGGCCAGAAACTCATCAGTGAATTATTGGGGTGTCTACCCCAAACATGAGAAGTCTTAGCCCAGTAGAACTGGCAGATGAGAACAATTTATTTCACCAGCCATGAAGGCACTGTTGGAGCACTTAGAGTCTGGTCAAACAATGAAGATGCCAAGATCACCCACCACATGCCAGGCCATTGCCAGTTATCTTGTCTTTTGCCTTGCCACTGTACCTCAATGACTCTGAAAGACAGAGTGAAATTAACAACTTTGTGCAACTCTATCTCACATAATTTCAATTCAAATTCAATTCAAAAGCCAAGACATCATTGTGATATCATAGGTCCTCTGTTTGTTGAGGACAAACAACACTTTGGCTTTTTGTTTCACAGTATCTGTTTTCTGAGGGTTTTTTGGTTACCTTGGTGACACGTAAATGTCTCCTTTAATATTAGTTCAAGGGTTTATATATTCTTGTTATAGCTTATGTTATGATTAATCAATCTTGTTATTCTTACACTACCCAGTCAGAAAAACTTTGACAAGATCTAACAAGTTATTGCAAAGATACAACCACCCATTCTAGGCGAACCCTTCTTAGTTCACTTGGCCACAAGGAAATGATGTTATCTACGGTTGGTAAGTGGACCCTCACTGTCCTCTGTCATATTATTGTTTGTGGAAATTGCATATGTTAAAGCCTATTCCGAACCTGGAACAGGAAGGCTTGTGTTAGTCAACCCCACTAGTAATGTTTATATTAAAGATCTTATAGAATTAACTTGTAGATAAGTGACTACAAAAGAAACATCTCCCATAATCAAAGTGAGGAATTGAGAAAATCAAATTGATTCTGATTCCATTTTATAATTGATTCCATTCTGTATCACGTCCAAGATTGTTGTAAGATTGCCTAAAGCCAAGTTCTTTGTCTCTGAGTTAAGTTCAGAAATTCAGTTTTCCTCTGTGCAAGTTGATTCATTGAGGCCTCCTACTCCATTCCAATCAATATCATTCAATCTGATATAATTCTATAGGGGTGGTGATTATAAGTTCTGTAAATTAGGTTCCAGAACTGTGATCTTCAGATTGTAAGATCATTTGTATAATCATAAGAAGTTAGCCAAAGGCCTTCCACTCTTGTTTTCCTTTCACATGCTGAGCAAGTCTAGTGTGATAGAGATGATTCAACTACATAGAAAGTCCTCCAATTTATTTTTGTACCTCCAGACCATTGCCTCTTGTCCAATGTGAGCAGGTGACCATCTTAGTGGAGATGCCATGTGCTGCACCCAATTTGTGATGCACGCACACTACACTCCATTGGCTAATATGTCATTTTTGGTTCTTAAGTGCAAGGTCTAACAACCAATAAGATTCTATATTTTACCCTGCCTCTTTTGTATATTTAGGCAAGAATAAGCAATGTAGTAATCCACACTTTGTCACATACAGATATAGTTTCTAACATAAGGGCCCTATAATAGTCCTTAGTCTTTAATGTATTGTTAATTACTATTTATCAGCTGCGGAGCTCACATAAGAGTGCTAACAAAGCTATCTCCATTCTGTTTTGCTCATGTTTCATGACTAAACCAAGCATGGATTGGTGGCATGGAATGTAAAGTCTCCTCAATATGTTCTTAGAACATATGTATTGCTACTGCCTAACCTAAGGAGAAACCCATACATCTTGTAACCACCTAGTCAAGAGAGATATTTCCTGCTTTGCCCAAACTGTGACCCTGCTGATACATTGTTTTGCTTATTTTAGCCTATGCATCAACTTACACATGAATTAGTCTGTATTTGATGTAGCCACTCATGAATGTCTACATATCTAGCCCTATAAAAATTGGACTCTGGAAGGAAGGGTAGCTCAGATCATGAGGAAGATCTGAAGTCCACTTCATTAGAGGAAACCATTGACTCTTTTAAAAAGTGCCATTGGCTCAGGACTCTGCCTCAGCCTCTCTTATTGTAGATTGGACAATTTTAAACCCCACACCTCTTTGACCCAAGTTGTCACATAAATCTCCCTAATTCAAAGAAATATATTGCCTCTACACATGTTACTACCTATGTACAATTAAGGGAAATCTGTTATCTTGCTAACAAGCCAAGAAGTCTATTATCTCTGCAACACTGTCTGTCCAGCAAGAAAGCCTGGACTGTTATCACTGTGACTTAACTAACCATGCAGGTAGACACCACTAATGAGCTTTCCATAGCAATAAGATGGAAGGGAGGGGTCCTGCATTCGTGACTTCCATTTAATCATATTGTTTTCCATCATCTATAGTTCAGACTTTGGAACCAATCTTTTTTAATGGTTTCTGTTCTTTGTTTTCTTGTGATTTCCAAAACTATATGATGGCCAATAAGTCTCACCTAATGGTCCTTTGACTAAGTGCTTCAAAGACCCATTTGATTAGTAATCACTAGATTTACCAATCAATTGAATATGTTCAGAATTTTGTGCCTCATTTTATCTTAATTTCAATCATAAAGTTTCAGTATTTTCTGAAATCATACCCCCTCATAATTTCTTAAAACACAATAGACTTCTATCACAATCCTAAACAATCATTTATTCAGTCATTTCTCAATTGATGAGCATCCCTTCCCCTCAATTTCCAATTCTTTGCCACCATAGAAAGAGCTTTTATATATACCTCTGTGTGTATACGTCCCTTTCCTTCTTTTATCTTTTTGGGACACAGACTGAGTAGTAATGGTATTCCTGGATCAAAGGTATGTACAGTTTTATAGCCATTTGGGCATAGGGACAAGTTATTCTCCAGAATGATTGGACCAGTTCACAGCTACACTAACAGTGTGCAAGTTTTATGCATTTCCAAGACAGGAGAAATGTGGTCACAGCTCTGCTTACTATTACTTACTTACTCTAGTATTTTGCCCAGGAAGGTCTCCTGTTCCTCTGAAGTTGCCTTTTCTTAGCCTTGTAACTGCAACCAGGATTCCTGCTCCCTTGTGATGGACCACAAGCACTCTTGCCCACTCTGTAACTATCACTCAGAATTCCATATGAGCAACATATTTGTCAATCCATGCCAAGTCCTATTCCAAGTTCCAGCAAACAGTTTTCTATAATCTCTCACCATTTTTCCATCTCAGAGCTAAGAGCTCCTGTAGTTCCTGCTGGTTGTGGTACCATGTAATTTCAGTGAGTCTCCACCAGGGTGTTAGTTTATGTAGAGACTATAATACATGTACATATACATATGTATAAAACAATATACATATTAAAATACATGTAGTGTATATATGTGGCATATATAGTATATACAATTATAGTATATACATTAAATATATTACTTCTATAGAGTCATTAATAAGCAAGCTCTTTCTTCTATTTCATTTGGATAGAAGATATTTTAAAATAAGGAAATAGTCTAAAATTCTTGCAATCTTGTAAGCTTTTATCCATAGTCATTTTTTTCCTAAATTAAATCATTTTTCTATCAAGTATTCAAAAATATCTAATAAAATCTGTTCACATTTTATTAATTTCTTCTTTGATTTTTTTATATTTAACAGCTCTAAAAAAGGAATGTTAATCTCATCTACAATTTTAGTACAATCAAAGTCTTTTTGAAATTTCTCCAGTCTTTCCTTTAATTACTTTCAGTGATATGCTAAGTATTTGGGTAATGTATTTTTGTGTATTTTCATTCTGTTACATCAATGAGTACTTCTTTTGGTGCTATACTAATTCAGAATAACTGACATTGATGAAATGAGACAAAATTAAAGCAGTCTACCCACTTCTACTTGATTTTTATCAGATAAGTGCTGGATTTCATTTCATACACATTTCATTCATCTCGTCCCCCGCCCCACCCAATTCTCACTTCTGTAGTAAAATAGGTATAACAGGAGTATCAACTTCAGAATTAGTATTGACACAAAAGGAAATGACATATATGAAGAGCTTTGTAAATTTTGAAGTACTATGCAAATGTTGTAGTAAGTTTCACAATGGTGGGAAATATTTTCTTTCAGTGAAGAAAATGCTTACAATTTATTCCACAACTACTTAAAAAGGCCAATCTCATGAAAGTTAACAAATATTAAAGATATCCACCTTGTCGTAATTCAATGGTGTAGTCATATCAATGGCAGGTACACATGGCAATCAATGCTATTAAGTAATTATTCATTTTGCAAGTTTCATGTGACAGCAATTATAAATATAGTAGCATTGCTGGGTCAAAGGGTACACATAGCTTTATAACTCTTTGGACACATTTCCAGATGGCTCTCCAAAAATGATTGGATCTTTTCACAGTTTCATCAACAGTGTATTAATGTCCTAATTTTTTCACATCCCTCCAACACCTGTCATTTTCCCTTTCTATCATGTTAGTCAATCTGACAGGTGTGAGATAGAACCACAAAGTTGTTTTAATATGCATTTCTCCATTCAATCATGATTTAGAGCACTTCTCATGTATAGCCTTGATGTCTTCTTCCAAAAGCTGCCTGTTCATATCGTTTTGTTTCAGATCCTTTGATTCTGCAATCACATCTCAGGAGACTTTCCATAAGAATAACAATGCTGATGGGGACTGTATATACTCTAAAGTATTTATAAACAGCACTTTTATGATCACGAAGAATGGGGACAAAGAAGCAGATGCCCACTGCCTGGAGAACAGCAAAACAAAATATGGTACATATGCGTAATGGAATATGAATTGCTGCAAGAAATGTGTGTGATGAATACAGAGAAGCCAGGAAAACTCCATTTTAACAGATGCAGAGTAACGAAAGCAAAATAATGATGACAATATGCACTTTGTCTGCAACAAGGAAAATGGACAGAACTACACACCAAAAAAATCAAAAGTAAATCTAACAAAATTACGAAGATAAAGCAGGAGTTGAATGAAGTGACATGAAAGGACATCCCTGATGCAAACCCTCATTGTGATGGGAAGTCTACAGGTTTTACACATTGCACATGTAGTTGGACTTATTCTAAGCATTAATCTGTCCTGATGATTTATTCCTCTTTATGAATATACTAATTTGTTATGGAATGACTCTCTAGGAGGCCAAGCATAGGGATACTTGGGATTATTCTGATAATGGAAGAAACAATAGACATCAATACAAATATTTAAAATATGAAATAAGTCACTTTGGGGGGCAGCAGATATAAATACAATAAATAAACAATCTATTAAAAAGAAAATGTTAGCCAAAAATGTATGAGAAATGGAGAGATCAGAATGACAATTTATATGTAGAAGAATCTGATTTGAATTAAGAGAAAAAAAGAATAAGCAGGAAAGTTTATGAATAGGGAAACTCAAGTACCTCAAAATGCACATGAGGAAAAGGTGTTTTGATCTGATAAGGAACTTGTTTTTAAATGATGAGAATGATAATATGACTTCTAACAAAAATAGCACTGATGATTATTGTGTCTCCATACTTGAAATGAAAATGCTAATAAGAAAGTAATATTACAAGTCTATTTCTGTTCAGATTTGACAATAAATGTATTAACTGGGAAATGACAAAAAATCATGGAAATTAAATTGCCCATCAAGATTTTAAGCAGGGGGAGCAGAGCCAAGATGGCAGAGTAGAAAGACTCACATATGCTAGCTCCAAACCCACAGCCCATGGATTTCCTCTAAAAAGAACTGCCAACAAATTCTGGAACAGTGGAAGCTGCGCAGCAACACAGTGAAGGAGATTTCCGTTCCAGAGAGCCCTGAAAATCCGACCCCAAAGGTCCATTGCACCCCAGACGGGAGCGGAGCCCTCCCCTGCCCTGCCCTGGCCACGTGGCACTGAGAGGAGCGAGCAGATGCGAGCAGGCTTCAGGGACAGAATCTCCAGTGCCCACAAAGGTCCCTCCACCCACAGACTCACAGGTCAGTGAGAGAGATGGGCTGAGAGGGGAGCGGGGTGTCTCCAGGACCCAGGCCCCCTCGGGAGGAAGTGGCAGAGGCAGCAGGAAGCCAGAGGCTCCCGGAGCAGGCGGGAGCTAGGCAGCAACTCCGTTACCTGAGCACCAGTACTTAAGCTCCCATTGAATAGAAGCCAGGCCTGCTACCAAAAGCCCTGAGGTTGGGGAGCAGCATTTGAATCTCAGACGCCAAGCACTAGCTGGGCAGACCTAGGCCAGGTGTGGAGAGGACTCTCAGAAGTCAAGTAACTGGCTGGGAAAATGCCCAGAAAAGGGAAAAAAACTAAGACCATAGAAGGTTATTTTCTTGAGAAGATGATTCCGCCATTCCTCTCTGATGAGGAAGAGAACTGCTTACCATCAGGTAAAGACATCAGAGTCAAGGCCTCTGTATCCCAAACATCTGAAATAGATATCCAATGGGCTCAGGCCATGGAAGAGCTCAAAAAGGATTTTGAAAATCAAGTTAGACAGTTGGAGGAAAAACTGGAAAAAGAAATGAGAGAGATGCAAGAAAAGCATGAAAAACAGGTCAGTACCTTAATAAAGGAGACCCAAAAAAATGCTAAAGAAAATAACACC
>CM053774.1:95546510-95605774 GCA_028658325.1 Potorous gilbertii | reverse complement strand
TAAGGGAAGGGAGGGATGAAAGAAGAGAGGTCACATTGGTGATATGGGTAATTAGAATGTTCAGTGTATTGGGGAGGGGGAGGGGACAAATGGGGAGAAAATTTTGGAACCCAACATCTTGTGAAAATGAATGTAAAAAGTTAAATAAATAAATTTATTTAAAAAAAAAGATTTTAAGCAGGATCATCTTGCTTATTCTATATATTAAATGAAGTTTTCCACTACTCAAACACCTTAAACATTTGAATAAACCAGGAGATTTTGTCTATGTAACACAATGTTCAGGAACACTGTAACACCAATGCAAATAGTTATTGAAATTTTTCTACCTGTAAAAGGTAGATGGACATTTCATCTTTGCATCAGAGATCTAGCTATATGGCCCCCAAAGCTCGAGGGACCACTCATCTCCAATCCAAAACAGGTTTTAAAAAACTACCTACAAAATGACCCAGGACAACAGCATCAATTCCTGAACTTATAAACATATAAGTCAAAGTGTGTGATAAAATTATTTTGTTATAGCAAAAGAAATAAACCATTTCCATGGATATAATATATGTGTAAATCACATCATCATACTTTCTACCAGTATCACTTCTCCTCCTCTCAGAGAGCTGTCCATTATAACAAATAATATTTTTAAAGATAAAAATCAGCACCACAAATCAATACACTGAAAACATCCAAAAGCATGTGAAATGTAAACTTCTGTGGACCTCCTACATCCATGAAGGTGTGGGATGAAGGTGTCCTCTCAGAAACAAGTGGATGGCAGTGCATAGAGTGCTAAGCCTGGAGTCAGCAAGACCTCAACCATGAATCACATATACATGAGTGTGTGTGTGTGCATATGTGTGTGTGTGTGGAACCATAGATATAGCTAGGAAAGGATTTCATTATTCATCTAATCTAATCCCTACTTCTCCAGAATTCCCACTATTACCCTAAGGAGGAAGAATCATAGTGGCCATTTCATATTTGGATAACACTAATCAGTAGGAGATTTTAATGACATTAAGTCAAAATTATCTTTAGACAATTTTCAAATTGCTTCTGTTTTTTGGTCTACACGAAAGCATAGAACAAATATGACCCTTTGTACAAACAACAGCTCTTCATATTCTTGAGAACACCTATTGAGGAAAAATTGAGGAAAGAATACATGTGATTCAAGAAACCTGTGAAAAGATAGTACTGTGAAAAACTGTAAAAATAAAATTAAAAAACATCAGCTTGGTTGAAAAGGACACAAAGCAAAAATTGAAGAAAATAACTCCTTATAAAACAGAATTGAAGAATTAGGAAAAGAGGCATAAAAATCCATGGAGGAGAAGAGTATCTCAAAAAAAAATTGATCAAATGGGAAACATTGAACAAAATTCACTAAAGAAAAGAAATTTTTAAGAAATAGAGTTTGCCAAATGGAAAAAGATAGAAAAGCTCACTGACAAAATTAATTCCTTAAAAATCAGAATTGACTAGTAAGCAATTTTTGAAGTATGCCTAAAGTGCTAAAAACTCTGCTGCTAAGTCTATATCCCAAAGACATTTAAATAAAAGGGAAAGGACCTATTTGTATAAAAATATGATAGTAGCTCTTTTTTGTGGTGGCTAAGAATTGGACACCTAAGGGATGCCCATCAATTGGAGAATGACTAAACAAGCAATGTCATATGATTTTAATGGAATATTATCATGCTAAAGGAAATGACAAGCAGGATGATTTCAAAAAAACTCAGGAAAAACTTACATGAACTGATATATAGTAAAGTGAACAGAATAAAGAGAATATTGTACAGAGTAACAGCAATATTATTTAATGGAGAACTGTGAGTGATTTAACTGTTCTCAGTAATACAATGATTCAAGTCAATCACAAAAGTTTAATGAAGAAGCATACTATCCACCTCCATAGAAAGAACTGATATTATTTGAATACAAACTGACGTAACCTTTTTCACTTTCTTTCTTTTTTCTTATGTTTGAGCTTTTGTACACAAAATGACTAATATGGAAATGTTATACATAATTGTACATGTATAACCTATATCTGATTGCTTACTTTCTCAGGAAAGAAAAAGGGGAAATGGGGAGGGAAGGATAGAATTTAGAACTCAAAACTTTAAAGTGTTTTTTTTTAATTAGGATTAGTGAAGTGGAAGCTAATGACTCCATGAGACATCAAAAAACAATTAAAGAAAATCAAAAGAATGAAAAAATGGAAGAAAATGTGAAATATCTCATTGGAAAAAAAAAACTGCCCTGGAAAGTACATTGAGGAGAGATAAATTAAGAATTATTGAATTACCTGAAAGTCATGACCAGAAGAAGAGCCTAAATATTATATTTCAATAAATTATCAAGGAAAACTTCCCTTAAATTTTAGAATCAGAGGGTAAAATAAAAATTGAAGGAATCCACCCATCATCTCCTGAAAGAGATCCCAGGAATGTTATAGCTAAATAGGTCATAGAGAAAATTGCATAAGTTGACAGAAGAAATTATTCAAATATCATGGAACCACAATGAGATCACAAAAGATTTAGCAACTTTCACATTAAGAAGTGAAAGACTTGGAACATAATATTCTAGAAGGCAAAGGAACTAGAACTACAAACATGAATAAACTTCCTAGCAAAGCTGAGTATATAATCTTTTGGGGGGGCATGGAATGGATATATATGAAAATAAGGATCTTCAAGCATTCCTCATGAAAAGACCAGAACTGAATAGAAAATTAGACTTTTAAGTACAAGCCTCAAGAGCTGCATAAAAAGGTAAACATAAAAGAGAAATCATAAGGGAATTAATATGGTTGAAATGTTTACATTCCTATATGGAAAGCTTATATTGAAAACTTTATCATTTTGGGAGCAGTTAGAAGAAATATAAATAGACAGAGAACACAGGTGTGAAATGATTATGATTTGAAGATTTCAAAAAAAAATCAAGGGTGAGAAAGAGGCACGTACTTGTAGAAGAGGGAAAGGAGAGAAAAATGGGAGAAATGATCTCAAATATAAAGGACATGAAATGAGATTGTAGGGAAAGAAGGGGGTATGTTGGGCAATGCTTGAAGCTTACTCTCATCAGAATTGGCTCAAAGAGGGAATGATATACACATGTAGTTGAGTATAGAAATCTATCTTAACCCACAATGAAGTAGGAGAGGAAAAAAATAAGAGAAGGGAAGAGTGAGTTAAAGGAGATAGTTGTCAGAAGAAAAATGGACTTCTGAGGAGGAATATAGGGGAGAGACAGAGACAGAGAGAGGGGGAGGGATAAGATAAAGGTAAATACTCAATAAGCATAACCCTGAATGTAAATGGGAGGAACTTACCCAAAAAAGAAAGTGAATAATAGAATAAACAGAACAGAATCCAAAGAAGACACTTCAAAAAGAAGGCACAAACAGTAAAAATAAAGGGTCTAGAGAATTATCATTATAATTCAACTGAAGTAAAAGGAACAGGGACAGCAATCATGGTCTCAGACAAATGAAAAGAAAAAATAGACCTGATTAAAAGAGATAAACTGGAAAAATACATTTTTCTAAAGATTTGTAAAGGGATGTGATGGTTTCTTCTAGAATGTTCCTGGGAATTAACTATAAGTTCAAGGGTTTAAAACTGGCACATATTATATTTCGCCTTTTTGAAAGGTGTAACATTTATCCTTCTCTATCCTTATAGTATATCCCTCAGTTTTTAAACATCTCTCAAATATTACCGATCATGATTGAGTCATCACATCAACAAGTTTTTTCAGTACTTGAGAATTTAGTTCACTTAGGTCAGTTGAACTCATCAAAAGCAACTAGGTGCATTCTTGCTATTATTCAGTCAATCAGCAGGCATTTACTAATCATCTACTATTTGACAATCATGCTACAGCTGGAGCTTTGTGTACAAATAATCAATCAATTCTTACTTATAAGTAGCTTATATTTTAGTGGAGTTACTATATGTAATAACAATGTGTGTGTGCATAAAATAAAAAAGATATTAAATACAAAGGAGTTAAATACAAATTAATTTAAGAGAGAATGTAATATCAATTAAAGTATCAGAAAAGGAACTGTATAGGTGTTTCTTGAAGCTCTAGTAGAATTATATAAGGGAGAAAGGAGGAAAGAGGACATTCCAGGTACAGGAGATGATTCAGTACAAAATCACAGAAAGGGAGATTAAGTTTCATGGAGGCAAATTTAGGTGAACTAAAGAGTGTAAAGGTGAGTAATATATAATAAAATGCAAAAGATAGATTGGGGAAAGTTCATTAAAAGCATTGATTGGTTAATTAAAGTGTATATTTGTTCCTAGAAACAATAGGGAGTTATTAAAGTTTATGATCTGGAGGCCTCACGTGGTTTGATCTGTGCTTAAGGACAGTTATTTTGACATCTGTTTAGAAGTTAAATTAAAGAGGGAGAATCATGATGCATGGAGAGCAATTGGCTATTGTAAGAATCTTGATGGCAAGGATCAAAACTAAATTGGTGCCCATGTGAGCAATGAAAAGGCATCAGTCGAAAGTTAAGGATTGACAACTGATTAGAAATATGTGAGGAAAAGTTAAGATCCATGTATAATTTCAAGTTGGTGAACCTGGGAGATTACAAGAATGCTGAAGACTTAAAAAAATAAAACCTCAAGTTCAAAATAGGTGGGTGTGTGAAAGTGACAATTGTTTCTGTTTTGCTTATGTTGAGTTTGAAAGATTTAGAGTACATTTAGTTCAAAATGTTTGATAAGCAATTGCTAATGTGAGATTGGAGCTCAGAAAGGACTGGACTAGACACATGGACCTAGTGGTCAGGAACATAGTTAAATAATTAATAATGAAACCATTGGGAACCAATGAAGTCATCAAGTAAAAGAATAGAAAAAGAAGAGAGCCTAGTACAGAGACTTGAGTTTCATTGGTAGTTAGAGGGTATTATGAATTATGGGGCAGTAAATGAAACTAAGGAATGATCAGAAAATTAGGAGATAAACCAAGAAAGAGCAGTGTCACAAAAATAAGAGAGTATCTAATAGAAAAAAGTATTCAAGAGTACCAAATATTCCAGAAAAGGATGAATATATTTTTTAAAGACCTTTACACTGGGCAATTAAAAATAATTGAGAAGTTAAAATGGCTTAATGAGAGGAGCCAGTGTAGCCTAGATTCCCCACTAACCCTTCTTCATAATAACCCTTCAACAAATGACATCAAATTGAATTCTGAAAAAGTAAAACTAAGAAAAAGTTACAGTGAATCAGTTTCTCATTCCAGAGAGGTCTGCAGAATGTAAGGACAAGGCCTGGCTACAGGTCTGTGTAATATCAAACATTTCAGCACCTAGGAAATGAAAGAAGGTAGGCAGGGCACCAGGGCATGAAGCATGAGGGCAGAAAAAGATTCTAGGGGATCTCTGATCTGCCACTGGGTGCAGAAGTAATTGCCATCTGAGAGCTGTTACATACCACTCAGTTTTGGGTGACAGATTCATGGAGGAGAGGAATAGTTACAAGTGTGGATCAACTTCTGAAGTTCTGATCTGAGGAAAAGAGAAGTGATTTACTCTCAATCCTCTAGCAAATAAATAAAAATATGAATGCAGTATTTAAGGAAATCATAAAAGTTAATTACTAAGGAAATACTGTCAGGACAGTAAAATGGAGATTAATACATCTCATCTACAGAAGAAATTCCTCATATGACTAGAAAGGAATCTTAGATTTCACTCAATTCATTTATCATAAATCTCTAGAGAGCACAAATAGAATGTTTTTCCATTATGTAGGAAGAGACAGCTCATACACTGATCAATATGATGATCCAAGATAATTCAAAAAGACTCAGGATGAAAAATACTATGATGAACTCAGAGAGATGAACTCTAAGTGCAGATTGAAGTATATATTTTTTGCTTTATTTTTTCTTCCTTTTTTGAAATATGGCTAATATAGAGAAAAGTTTTGCATGACTTTGCATGTATAATAGGTATGATAGATCTTGTTTTCTCAATGGCTAGGGGAGAAAGTGAAGGGAAAAAGAAAATGTGGAACTCAAATTTTTAAAATATAATTTTTTTAAAAGCTATTTAACAAGACAGCCCATATAACAAGAAATTCCAGCAACATTCCTTCAGAATCGTGCATCAGCAATGCAAAAAGCAAGAAATGATTGGCAGATGATGTTCTGAAAGGAAAAGAACAGATTACTTTTTTTCCAAAAATAACTTATTCTTCCACATTGAATGGGGAAATGAAATTGATTAATTTAATATTAATGTTACATTTGGGCAGAATCTTTGAGATTCACAAAAGTGGGAAAAAATGAAATTTAAGAAAGGCAAATAAAACTAAATAGCCCAAGAGAAATAGATAATTATGACTGTTTATATTCTGAAAAGTGGGAAAATAATTGTCCTTTGGGGGTCCCATTTTTAATAGGATGTTCAGTAGAAAAGAGAAATGTTCTAGATGTGTCTGTGCTCATCAGCTTTCATACCAGAGGTACTAGTCTTCCCTAAGCACACCTTACACCATCCCCCTGTAATTGTAATTTAAATAGGAAGATAATTCTCATTCATTAATTGACCTATGTGACCTCCCTGGGTCATATGGAAGTCTGTTGCAAGGAACCTGTGGTGGGAAGAGGAAAATATTCTAGAGAAAGACAAGTAAAGGAAGGGATGTACTTATTACTTATGCAACAACTTTAGAAAGATGAACCCCTACATGTTTCATTATAAAAAGAACAATCTCCTCTCCATGTCACAGAGCTATAAAAGTCAGAATTCTCACTTTCAGTGATCTCTTAGTTTTCTTCTTTCTTTTTTTTCCTATATTTAATTTTATTATCCAAACTCTAGGACTATCCAGGGAAATAATCATTAATTAATAAAATTTCAAACTCTCTCAGTCAACTAAGCTTAGAGCCCTAACTCCAGTTCATCAAATGTTATATAATGACTTAGAAAAACTGACTTTCAAGTAGAGGTTACTTCCATATTTATATACATATTCCCTTAATCTACTAGGATTAAAATATGTTGGGTATTATATATTCCATTCAATATTTATATTATATATGTTAATGTTATTTAATGTGTAATTTATTAGCAATTTAATTAATATATACAACTAAAGGCATAACCAGATTAAGTTTTACTACATTTAAAGAAAAGTCAAATAAATTATAAGACCTACATAGCAGGGTGGCAATGTTCCTCATTCAGATTTAGAGAAACATGAAAGAAGAAAGATGAAAAAGAAAGAAGTTAAAGGGGCCTAAATAGAATGTTGAAAAATTATAAATGAAAGGACTTTGGTAATTATTGAAAAGAAATGTTAAACAAGTGACCCAGAATGACTACTATGTCAAAGGAGAATGTCATCCATACTAGAGATCTTCAAAAAATTAAAATAGATAGAACGTGGAAATAGTTTTGAGATGGGGCTAAAACTAAGTAGTCAAGCATGACACCTAGGAGGTAAGTTTCAGTGACTGGAAAGATGGTGGTACCCTTGACAATAATAAGGAAATTACAAAGAGGGGAGAGATTCAAGGGCAAGATTAAGTTTCAGAGAGGTTGAGCTTAAAGATGTCTATAGGCCTTCCAGTTTGAGATATCTGATCTCATATTTAAGTTGAATATATGAGAATGGAGGTTAGGGAAGAGGTTAGGGCTGGAAAGTAGATCTGAGAATCATCTGCATAAAGATCTTTGAACTCATGAGATGCACAAATCTTCATTTGTAAGTGATCATTGCTGTGGCTGTTTGCAGCTCCATTCCTTCCAAGAGTTCCCTGCCATGTCTGGCAGTTTGTGCCTGTTCTTTCATTAAAACCACTCATAATTATAAGTCTATCCTCTTCTGGCATATTTATGGTAAAGGGCTCCAGATCTTCATAAAATTTTTCTTTGACCTCATCAGAGTTCATAGTGGTGCAAGTATACACCTTGATTATGACAGCATGGTGCTTTCCTGCAAATGGTAATTGCATTGTCATGAACCTGCCATTCACTTTCTTTGGTAGGCATACCAGCTTATTGACTGGATTCGTTTTGATTTCAAAACCTATGCCAGTTTCACAGTGCTCTCTTTCACTAAGATCTCTGCAGAAAAATGCATATCCAGCTCTGGCTTCAATAAGTTGACTTTCATTTACCAGTCTTATTTCACTCAGGGCTGCTATTTGGATATGATACATGCTGAGTTCTCTCACAGCAAGAGCTGTTCATCTTTTCAAGTCTACTAGATTCCTTATTACCCATAAATGTATACACATTTCCATGTACTAAGTGGAATCATCTTTGCAGAAACTTTTGTACATTTTTTCTGTTTCTACTGCAGGGTAGGATTCTTGACTGCCATGATAAGCAGGCTATAGTTAGGCAAAACAGACCAGTTTTGGGGCACCTTTTCTAGGCCCTTCTTCTTGCTAGGAAGTGAACAATGCAATCTTTCAAAAAGACTGCTCAGGCACATAGGGAGCTACCAAATCCTGCTACACTTCTGTCCAGTGAGAAGAAGACCCTATGGCGTGGGCTGCCTGTGTGACTATAGTCAGTATATCTTCACCTGATGCTTTGTCACTTGCCTGTGATTATAGGAATTTGAGGTATTAAATATAGCAAAACGGTAAGGATGATGTCTTTTGATTGGCACATGAATAGGATTGTGACATAGCTGTGAGGAGTAGTCAAACTCACTCTCAGAGTCATCAAGGTTCAGGGACAAGACAAGTTAAGATAACTGGTGAAGGCTCAGGATGTAGTGAATGACCTTGACATTTTCAATGTCTTACTAAGCTATAAGTGTTACACAGAGCCTGTTTCAGTTACCTTCATGGCTGTTGGAACAAATTTTTCTCATCCACCCAGGGTACTGGAGTAATTCTTCACATTCTTGGGTTAGACACTCCACTGACTCATCAAATGGTTTGAGACCCCTCAGTTATGCTCAGTCTGGTCTAGCCCATCTGTTGAAATGGTTTACCAGGTGCACTGCTATACATACTACAGCATCTTGGAGCCACAGGTGAGAACTAGTGGACACCAAAGGTACAAAGCAGCCCTGAAAAGGATTCATCAGTTTTCATACCAGAGGTAGCAGTTTGCCCTGAGCACACTCAACACCTTCCCCCTGTAATGGTAATTTAAATAGGAAGATCTTTCCCATTAATTGATTGGCCCAGGTGACCTGCCTGGGTCACATAGAAGTCTAAGTCACATGGAACCTGTGGTGAGTGGACTTTGTTGAATAGGTAAAACAGGAAAGGTAGACCTAGAGCAGAGGTGAGAAGAAATTAGTGAGAGAGCAGTCAGAACTGAAGGATGCAGGCAGGGCCACAGCTGGTTGTAAGTGAGAGAAGGGCATTTTGTTTCAGGGAGCCTTCTTCGGATTCTTTCAAGGGAGCTAGTTTGTGGGAAGTCTAGCAGGGAGAAACCTTGGGGCTGGCATTGTCCTCTGCATTGTTATTGTGCATAGATTTTTTGTTGCTGTGATGGATTTGGCTTTCTGGTGTCTGAATAAATGTTTTGGTTCCATCTTCCATGTGGAGAGTCTGTTGTATTTTGTGATTCAGAATTGTGCCAGGATATTCATGGCCCTTGTAGGTGCTGTGAATATTGCATTGGTACTACAAATGGTGACAAGGATGCGATCATGAAATATGAGGCCTCTATTTGGAAGCAGAAAGGCTTTGGAGGTAAAACTGGATGTCCCAGGGTGGGAGGATTGGTCTTGTTTCTCCCTAGCAAGAGAATGGGCTAAAAGCACAGAGCTCTGTGAAAACTGGGAACCAACACTACAGAATGGAGAACCCAGAGATTTTCGAAAGATGCTTGCTAGGAATAACAATAGGAAAGGAATAAAAGGGAAAGAAATTATAGGGGGGTGTAGGAGAAGCTGGGCCTTGCTAACAAGTTATCACTTTATGTGTAAAAGCAGAGACAAGTTGCTACAAGAAAAAACTCAGATGGAAAGGGAGTTGGCTAGTTTGCATAAGAAATTTCTTATCCTGCAGCATTCAAACTCTCCTTTAGAAGAGCAAGCTAGAAAGTCTCAGGTGGTAGAAGAAAAAGCTGTTGGTAGTTTAGCTCACAAAAAGAAGCAAAAAAGTAACAAGAGAAAGGGTGTGTGGGTGGCTTTTGAGACAGAAGCACAACAGGAGAGTCAAGGGGGAAACACAGTGTTTGGGGAGGTAAATGAGGATTTCACTCAGCAGGGGGTCACAGATATTTTGAATTGGTTCACCCAAAGAATGGGAAAATTGTTGGTATCTTGGATGGTGAGAATCAGTGAAAAAGATAAATTTCCTCAAGAGACAAGAGTAAATAACCATCAGATTCAAAGTCAGAATAGATTGGCAAGAAAAGAATTGCTTACTACTCTACTGAGAGCAGGGGTAGATTTTGGAAGAATAGATGGCATTCCAACTAACGTACTACATAACAATGCATTGAGGAAAGAAACTTGATATTAGACTGAGCAGAAAAATAGAACTTCCATTATAGATCCTTGTGAAAAATTGTATCTACTTTGACCCAGCAATATTGCTTCTAGGACTGTATCCCCAAGAGATCATAAAAATGGGAAAGGGTCCCACATGTGCAAAAATATTTATAGCAACTCTCTTTGTGATGGTCAAAAACTGGAAATCAAAGGGATATCCATCAATTGGGGAATGACTGAACAAATTGTGGTATAAGACTTCAGAGAGGTCTGGAAAGACTTATGTGATCTGATGCTGAGCAAAAGGAGCAGAACCAGGAGAACTTTGTACATAGTAGTGTGTGAGGATTTTTTCTGGTAGACTTAGAACTTCATTGCAATACAAGGACTTAAAAAATT
Source organism: Potorous gilbertii (assembly GCA_028658325.1). Taxonomy (NCBI): domain Eukaryota; kingdom Metazoa; phylum Chordata; class Mammalia; order Diprotodontia; family Potoroidae; genus Potorous; species Potorous gilbertii. Next base: position 95,594,921 of record CM053774.1, on the reverse strand, counting down.
CCCAGTGGTTTTTTAAGGCAAAATGCCTTCCACATCCAGAGAAAGAACTATGGAAGTCAGTAGAAGAATGTAGCAGATAATTTTCTTTTGTATTACGTTTTGGTTTGTTATATGATTTCTCCCATTCATTTTAATTGTTCTATGCATCATGACTATGATGTAAATGCATTTAATAGGAATGCATGTGTGGAACCTATGTAAAATTGTATGCTATCTTTGAAAGGAGGGAAGGAGAGGGAGGGAGGTAATGAAAAAATCTAAAATATATGGTGAGCACTAAAAATAAATAAAATTTTAAAATTTTAAAAAAAGAAAATTTTTATCTAGGTTCACCACACCTGTAAAGAGAATGTGTGGTTGGTCAGATCCCAGCTCAAATTAAAGAGGGTGTACCTCTAGCCAGAGTGATGATCCCAGGACTGCAAGTTGGAAAACAGTAAACAATAGTGAATGATACTGTGATGATGTGTTCATGGCCTCTAGCAGCATGGCTGACCCTATATCTACCTTGTTTTTGATTATTCTCTCCTTATTTCTTTTTGAATTTTTGTCTGTTCATCTTGTTTATCAAATTTGTTTTATGCAGACTTGGTACCCTCCACCTGAAGATGCCTGATGGTTTAAACCAGATGTCTAATGTGCTGTATCACCCCTGGACCTGTCATTGACCAAGTTTTGGATGCCAGCTAAAGGAGTGACCCCTCAAATAGGACCTTTTGGAGCAGGGACAGTTCGAGGTCCAATCTCAGCAGAAAGTAGCTATAGAAGAAGAGACTTTTGCCACTTACCCCAAGATTTTGAGCTCCACTTGTTTGAGGGGGGAAATGATAGGGTGCTTATGCTCAAGTTCCACCCTAAGATATTGTTTTATGTGCTTATTTTGTGTGACCTCTGTTATATTGTTGTAAAATTCTGTTAACACTAGTTGCCGAAGGTAATGTTTTATATTCTTATTTTCTGGTATCCCTGTTAAAATTCTGTTGATACCAGTTGCCGTCTGACTTAATATGGAAGATCTTTGGGCTCCATATAATGGTAATTTAAATGAGAAGATCTTTCCCTTTCATTAATTGGCCCATGTGACCTGCCTGGGTCACATGGAAGTCTGAGTCACATGAAACCTGTGGTGGGAGGAGTTTGCTGAATGGGTAGAACAGAAATAGGTGGAGCTAGAGCACAGCTGAGGGGAAATTAATGAGAGAGCACTCAGAACAGAAGGACACAGGAAAACCTGCAGTTGGCTGTGGGTGAGAGAAGAGCACTTTGCTTAAGGGAGCCTGTTTGTAGGAAGCCTAACAGAGGGAAGGCTTGGGGCTGATGTTGTCCTCTGCATTGTTATGGATTTGGTTTTCTGGTGTTGGGACTTGGCTTTCTGGAGTCTGAATAAATGTTTTGGTTCTGTCTTCCTGTAGTGCCAATGCAAAATTCACAGTGCCTACAATGGCCATGAATATCCCAGTACAGTTCTGAATCACTAAACACAACAGATTCTCCACATGGAAGACTGAGCCAAAACATTTATTCATATACCAGAAAGCCAAATCCATCACAGCAAAAAAAAAAATCTGTACACAATAACAATGCAGAGAACAATACCACCCCCAAGTCTCCTCCATGCTAGGCTTCCCACAAACAAGTTCCATTTTAAAAAATCACAAGCAGGGTCCCTTAAACAAAATCACAAAAAAATTCTTTCACTCACACTAGTCAGTTGCCTGCTTGCCTGCATCCTTCCTGGTTCTGACTTCTCTCATGACTAACTTCCTCTCAGCTCTGCTCTAGTTCCACCTCTTCCTATTCCACCCACTCAGCAAACTCCTCCCACCACAAGCTCCATGTGACTCAGACTTAGATGTGACCCAGGCAGGTGACATAGGCCTATTAACGAATGGGAAAGATCTTCCCATTTAAATTATCATTACATGCAGCCCCAAGATCTTTCCTATTCATTACATAGTCAGTGGGGCAGCTGGTATCAACAAACTGCAACAGGGATAGCAAAAAATAAGCATATAAAATAATATCTTAGGCAACTGATGTCAACCTAACTTTACAACAATGTAACAGGGAATCACACAAAATAAGCACATAAAACAATATCTTAGGGTGGAACTTGAGCACAAGCACCCCATGATTCACTTGAATGAATGGGACCCAAAATCTTAGGGTAAAGGGCAAAGGTTTCTTCTTCCATAGCTACTTCATGCTGAGATTGGACATAGAGCTATCCCTGCCCCAGACTGTCCCATTTGAGGGGTAATTCCATTAGCTGGCATCCAAAGATTGTTTGATGACAGGTCCAGGGGTGACACAGCACATCAGACGAGGGGTGACATCTGGCAGAGCCATCAGGCATCTGCAAGTGGAGGGTACCAAGCCTGAACAAACAAAACATACAAAATTCAAAAAGAAACAAGGAGATAATAACCAGAAGCAAGGTAGATATAAGGTCAGACATACTTTAGAATCCATGAACTCACCATCATAGCATCATTCCCTGTTGTTTGCTGTTTTCTACTTTGCAGTTTTGGGGTCATCATTCTGCCTGAAGGTATACTTTTTTAACCTATTATCTTCTGTTTGCATATTTTGGTCTTCCTTGTCACCGAAGTAAGATTCTGTAGTCTGATTCTTTTTCCAGCTTTTGCTCATTTCCCCAGTCCTTTACTTGACTTTTGAGCTGTTTGTCAAGGGAGTTCTCTGCTTCCAGTGGGGGTTGGGGGTTACAGTTACACAACTCCCCCATTATCTGTGAGCCGAGAGTTCCAGAAACAGTGGCTGCAGCTGCCCTTGCTGCTGTGGCTGCTGTGTGTTCCTCCACCCCATACCCCCTCTGCCACCTTGGGGCTGGGGCCAGACCACGCTACTCTCTCAAACAGATCCCATATGTTTTTTCCACTGACTTTCCAATTTGTCCTCAGCGTTTTGGGGTGGTAAAATCTGGAAACCACCATAGGTGGAAGAGATTCAGTCCCTCCAAGGCCTGCTCAGTTCCCATCTGTACTGGTGCGGCCCACACTTGATTGTGCTCTGCTCCCAATGTAGTGCAATAGACACTTCCCAGTGACTTTCTAGGCTGTCTTGGGCTGGAGATTTGCTTCACTCTGTCATTCTGTGGGTTTTGCAGCTCCAGAATTTGTTTAGAGTCATTTTTTACAGGTATTTGGCCAGGCTTGAGGGGAGCATACTAGAAAGTCCATGCTGTTACTGCGCCATCTTGGCTCCACCCCCTACGATTTTAATCTGAACTGGGGCCTGACCAACCTCCTATTCTCCCTGGAGGTGTGATGAAGTTGGATACAATTTTTCAGAAGGATCTATAGGGGCAGTTCTATTTCCTTGCTCAGTCTAATATCAAGTTTCTTTCCTTGATACATTTTCATATAGTACATTAGTTGGAATGCCATCTATTCTTCCAAAATCTACCCTTGCTCTCAATAGAGCATTAAACAATTCTTTTCTTATCAGTCTATTCTGACTTTGAATCTTCTAGCTATTTACTCTTGTCTCTTGAGAAAATTTGTCTTTTTCACTGATTCTCACCATCCAAGATACCAACAATTATCCCATCGTTTGAGTGAACCAACTCAAAATATCTGTGACTTCCTGCTGAGTAAAATCCTCAACTACATCCCCAAACACTGTGTGGCCCCCTTGACTCTCTTGTTGTGTTTCTATCTCAGAAGCCACCCACACATCCTTTCTCCTGTTACTTTTTTTACTTCTTTTTGTGAGCTTAACTACCAACAGCTTTTTCTTCTACCACCTGAGACTTTCTAGCTTGCTCTTCTAAAGGAGAGTTTGAATGCTGCAGCATAAAAAGCTTCCCATGCAAACTAGCCAACTCCCTTTCCATCTGAGCTTTTTCTTCCAGCAGCTTGTCTCTGCTTTTACACATAAAGTGATAACTTGTTAGCAAGACCCAGCCTCTCCTACACACCCCTGCCATTTCTTTCCCTGATTCTATTGTTATTCCTAGCAAACATCTTTCAAAATCTCTGGGTTCTCCCTTCTGTAGTCTTGGTTCCCTGTTTTCACAGAGTCCTATGCTTTTAATCCATTCTTTTGTTAGGGAGAAACAAGGCAAATCCTCCCACCTTGGAACATCCATTTCTTCCTTCAAAACCTTTATGCCTCTGTCTGATATTTCATGATCCCATCCTTGTTACCATTTGTGATAGTCACAGTCTTTACAGCAGCCATGAATATTGCAGCATAATTCTGAATCGTAAGTCCAACAGACTCTCTATGGAAGACAGAACCAAAACATTTATTCAGACACCAGAAAGCCAAAATCATCACAGCAACAAAAATCTATACACAGTAATAATGCAGAGGATAACACCATCCCTAACACTTCTCCCTGCTAGACTTCCCACAAACCAGCTTCCTTAAACAAAAGCTCAAACAGCCTCTCTCATCATGCTAGCCAGTCACCTGCTTGCCTGCATAATTCCCAGCTCTGACTGGTCTCATGACTAACTTCTGGTCAGCTCTGTTCTAGCTCTGCCTCTTCCTGTTCCACCCTTCCTGTTCTACCCATTCAACAAGCTCCTCCCACCTCCCAGGCAGGTCACATGGACCTAATAATGAATGGGAAAGATCTTCCCGTCTAAATTAACATTACACTTCCATGTGGAGAGTCTGTTATACTTCACAATTCAGAATCATGACCACTGTAGGCACTGTGAATATGGCATTGGTTGTACACACACACCCCCAGTCAGGAGAATAGTAAAGAAGATGATATCAAGGAAATAGATTTTTTTAGAAACTGTACAGAAACATCAAGTTTCATAGAGGTAGTCTAATTAGACAGAAGAGGTTCAGTTATGTCTTTATAGCTTTAAGAACGGAAAGAGAGAGTAGAAAAGAAGAGTACAGGGTTGGGGGAGGAAGGCTAGAGAAAATTATCTCACATATTTCAGGTCTTCAAGTAGATATGGATGCAAACAAAGAGGAGTTGACACTTTAATGTCAATCTCATCTGGACAAGCTGAAGGAGAAAAGAGTACACACATAAAAGAAAAGTGACTAGGGGAAGAAAAACACACTCAGAAAGAAAGAGAGGTAACTTTAGTCATGTCCAATTCTGCATGCCCCTGTTTGGGGTTTGCTTGACAAAGATACTGGAATAGTTTGCCATTTCCCTTTCCTGCTCCTTTTACAGATGAGGAAATTAAGGTAAATAGGAGTAAACACAAGGTCACATAACTAGCGTCTGAGATCAGATTTGAACTCTGAAAGATGAGTCTTCTTAACTCCAGTTTTCTATCCACTGAGCTGTCTAGCAACCTTTAATTGGATTATAGTTTTATTTATAAGTTTCATGAGGTTTTTTATCAGCTGTATTCATTGCTCCTTTGATTTTTCAAGATTTATATTTTTATATTTAAAAATCAAGATTTATATTTTTATATTTAACTGGGAATTTTTAAGTGGTTTTGTAAAAAAGATTTAGTAGCATGCCCAATTCATTGATCTGCTCTTTCTCTCTTTTATTAAAGGCAAGCATTTAGAGACATAAATTTTCACCCAAATACTATTTTGACTACATCCTACAAATTCTGGGATGCTGTCTCATTGCTGTCTTTATCATTTATGAAATTACTAAATGTTTGTATAATTTGTTTTTTGACCTATTCATTCTTTAGAATTAGATTATTGTTTCCAAACAACTTTTAATCTATGCTTTCAAGGCCTTTTGTTGAGTGTGATTTTTTTACTGAATTATGTTCTGAAAAGTGTGCATTTAATATTTCTTTTTTTATATACCTAATATGTGGTCAATTCTTGCAACAGTACCACATCTGTTCCCATGTACATCTCTTCCCATTCAATTTTCTTTTGAGGTTTATGATATCTATTACATATATACATATATATGTGTATACATACATATATATGTGTGTGTACGTGTATATATACATATACACATACACATACACACATATATATTCCACACAACTCCTTAACTTTTCTTATTTATTTCATAGTTAGCATTACCTGGTTCAGAGTGGGTAAAATAAATTGAGGTCTTCCACTAGCATAGTTTTATTGACTGTTTTCTCCTAAAACTAATTCAAATTTTTCCTTTAAGAATTAAAATGTTAAGCTATTTTGTGCACATATGTTAAATATTAATTTAACATTGTCTAAGCTACTTTTAGTGAAGTAAAGTTTTCCTGCTTATGTCTTTTAATTAGGTCAGCTTTTGTTTTTGCTTTTTCTGAGATCATGGTTTTTACCTTTGCTTTTTTTTTAACATTGACAGAAGCACAATAAATTTTGCTCCAGTTTCTTATTTTGCCTTTATGAGTACCTTTCCATTTTAAATGTGGTTCTTTTAAATAACATATTATTGGATACTAGCTTCTCATCCTCTCTGCTGTCTCTGCCTCTGTTCTGTGGGTGATTTCATTCTATTCACTTTCATAGTTGTGATTACTAACTGAATTTTCCTCCATACTATTTTTTTCAATTTATCCTTATTTCTTTCTCTCTTTTTTCTGCTGTTCTTCCTTAAATATAAGTTTTGCTCCTGACTACTCCCTTAATCTGTCTTCCCTCTTATGACTTTCCTCTTCTCTATTAGCATCCAATTCCTCTTCCTTGCTTGTTGGACAATATAGATTCCTATACTCAGCGGAGTGCGTCTGTGTCTGTGTATATTTCTATGTGTATACTTCCCTATTTAATACAGTTCAGATTTGAGTTTTAAACATTGAGTTCCCCCCTATTTTTCCCTTCTCTGTAAATGCTCTTTTATCTGACATAATTTTCTCCATTCTTCTTCTACCTTTCCCTTCTTCCAGCGTGTCTCTCTTTTTCACCTTTCCATTTTATGAAGATCTTCTCAATATAATCATCATGCATATGTACTTTATTTATGTAGACTCCTTCTAAGTGTATTAATAATTATAAAGTTCTTAAGAGCTACATACTTCATCCTCTCATATAGAAATGCAAATAGTTTAGCCTTATTGAGTCCCTTGTGAATTCTCTTTCATGCATTTCTTTTTATAATTCTCTTGAGTCTGGTGTTTGAATGTCAAATTTCCTATTCAGCTCTGGTCTTTTCATCAGGAATGTTTAAAAGTGCTGTATTTCATTAAATGTACATTTTTCTCCCTAAGGGATTATACTCAATTTTGCAGCGTATATTATTTTTTATGTAATCCTAGCTCTCTTACCTTATGAAATATCATATTTCAAATGCTCCACTTTTTATTTAGCTGCTAAATCTTATGACTCTATGGTATTTGAATGGTTTCTTTCTTTTTGTTTTTGCTGTCTTCTTCTTGTCCTGGGAGCTCATAATTTGACTTTAATATTCCTGAGAGTTTTCATTTTGGTATCTCAACAGGTGATGATTGGATTCTTTTAATTTCTACTTTTCCCTCTGATATAAAACAACTTGGAAATTTTTTTGTATAACTTTTAAAAATGTGATGTCTAGAGTTTTTATTAAGGATTCTTATCTTTTGAAACTGCCTTTTCTTATAATTTGACCATTAATCAATTGAGAAATGGCTCTCATTTTTACATATTTGGCTTGACTGCCTATATATAAGAGAAATAAGCCCTTTATCAGAGAAACTTGCTATGAAAATGGCTTCCCAGTTTCCTACCCGTCTTCTAATTTTGGTTGCATTGGTTTTGTTTGTACAAAACCTTTTTTATTTCATATAATAAACATTACCCATTTTGCCTCCTGTGACCTTCTCTATCTCTTGTTTGGTCATAAACTCTTCCCTCTTCCATAGATATGACAGGTAAATTTTTCTTGCTTCTCTAATTTGCTTATAATATCATCATTTGTGTCTATATATTGTAACCTATTTTGACCCTGTCTTGGCCTTATGATGTGAGATATTGATTTATGTTGAATTTCTGTCAGGCTGTTTTCCTATTTTCCCAGCAGTTTTTGAGTCACTAGTCTTCTAAACATTAAAAAGGATGTGCTTTTTCTATTTGTTCATAGCTATGTATGTATCCAAATGTGGAGATTCCCTTTTTTCTCATTTTATAGCATGTAATTCATAATAATTAGGCATTTTCCATTTAACTTCTAATTCAAGACACATAAATTAAAAAATGTGCACAGATGATCAATTTTACTAAAGGAAAAACAAAAAACGATTGATTGCTGTATAACTAATAAAAAGATTATCTAGTGGCAATATAATATTTAAATATATTTTAATCAGTGACATCTATTTCTATTTAAAATAATCATAGATTAAGAGTTAAAAGGGACCTTAGAATCCATCTAGTCTAACTCTTTCTTTTAATAAATGAGGAAACATACTGAGAAATATTAAGTGATTTATTATTCTGTATGTAATCATTGTGAGTAGGAACAAAGCTTTCTGCAATTTTCCTAAATTGAGCACTTTATCTACTATACTATATATATATTTATTTTCAGAAATCAAGTAAAATGCAGTGACTGGCTACATAGTAATAAAAGATTAGATAGATAGACAGACAGATAGATAAAGTGTGTGTATGCATATACATATATATATATATATATATATATATATATATGGTTGTTGTTTATTCTCCAGAATAGTAGAATTCGTTTACAGCTCTACAAACAGTGCATTAATATACCTATTTTATCAGTATATTTGACAGTATTTGTAATTTTTCTTTTCTGTCATGTTACCCAATGTAACAAATATGAGGTGGTACTTCATTATTTCTTTTAATTTGCATTTCTCCATTTCTTAGTCAATCAGAACATTTTTATATGACTAAAATAATTTTCTTTTCTTCTGAAACTGTCTTTTCCTATAATTTGACCATCAGAGAAACTTGTTATGAAAATGGTTTCCCAGTCCTTCTCATTTTGGCTGCATTGGTTTTATTTTTACAAAACCTTTTTCATTTCATGTAATAAACATTGCCCATTATACCTACTGGGATCCTCTCTATCTCTTGTTTGGTCAAATTTCAGTGGGTCCAACTATGGATGATCAAATCAATAAGAGGTCTGATTGTTCTACCACGGGCAAGGCACAAATAGTTCATGTAAACATTTAGACTAGATTCTCTAAATTTGTGTATCTTGTGGTATTTTTTGAGTTATTACAAATCTACTTTACTCACAAAGCACAGTATCTACTCTGATGTGGGCCCACCATGCTGAGCAGTCCTTTGTCAATGTCTCCCATGTCACACAATTTCTTCCAAAGTTCTTGAGAGAGACATTGAGAGTATCCTTATATCAAATCTCCTGACCACTATGCAAACACTTGACTTTTGTGAGTTCTCCATAAAATAGTATTTTTGGCAAGTGTATATTTTGTATTTGAACAACATGGCCAGCCCATTGGAGTTGTGTTTGAGCCTGATGTTGAATATATATGTGTGTATATCTTTGAATCAAGCAATCAGCAAACATTTATTAAATACCATTTACTAGACACTATTCTAGGTGCTAGAGATACAAAGGAAGAGTGAAACAATGCCTACCTTCATTTAATTTATATTCTATCAGAAGAGCAATGTTTTAATGCATATTTTGACTACAATGGTCAACCATAAAACAATGGTTCACATTTTGTTTCTCATAGTGTGCATATTGTTAAGTCAATATGACTGATTCAATAAAATAAATGTAATGAGTTGTAATGCAGGTAATCTATTAATCTAAAAATTATCGTGCATGGAAAAATGAATACCTTCCTAAAGACTATGCCTTCAATTCTATTATCTTTTTCCACCTTGTTTCTATCTTCTTGTGTATTCTACAAGAATCACAGTACTTATCTAGAAAGTAAAACCCATAAAATAACCATGTTAAAATATGAAATTATAATATAAATGTCAAACATAAGCTCATCTGTCTCACAAATAAAAGGACAGTTGTAGTACTTGTCAGATGTACCCAACTTTCAATTTCTTGGATTTTAGTTATCCAAAAATTACATAATATTGACTATGCTTTCATTGGTCACTGTTAAAATTAGCTTGCAAGGAATTTGTCATGGTGGAATTATTTTTCCTTTACAGATTCCTAATTTATCAACAATTTAAAGTTGAATATAAAATCAAATAATAGTTGACCATAAAATATTTTTATGCTTACAGTCATTTCACTTATTGCTGGACATTTGTCAATATGTTATTCTTTTCCTAGATTAGGATTTTTTGCATATTTGTCCCACATAATGTAACTGTATAAGGTAAAATATGAAATATTGTCAATTTCAGTGAGAGCAGAGAATGCTACTATCCTCAGAAACCAAAGATATAGGAGTCTGATATTTATGTAGTCTGATGTTTATAGCTACAAAATATATGTTTTCTGTTTATTCATATATTCAGCTTTTATTGGACCTCTTTAAAATGGAGAAAAGCATTTCATCAGAATTAGCCCCAGTTATCACTAAGAAAATGGGAAATTTTCAATGACTATAAATTATGAAATAGTTTATCATTTCTTCTAATGGTAGAGGAATTTTCCTTGCCAGAAAAATCTATGAAATCAGGAATACAGTTTAATAATCTTTAAGTTTTGTTTTTTAAAACATCATGATTAGAAAAATTGTGCTGTTAGACTGACTTCCACATAACTATGGGAGATTTTATATTTAAAATGCAGCTAGAACAGAGAAATATATGAAGTAAAACTTCATTTATTTATACAGTACTTTCCTCATAGGACTTCTGCATTTATGAATCTTCAATGTACAATCATCTTGAAAATAAGAAAATTTTTAGGAGAAATTTTCAAATATGTCAAAATACTATACTAGAGAACAAAGACGATTGAGTCAGTGCCTATTCACTGGAATAGAAACACCCCTTGGGAAATACACTCTGTTTTGTTTATAATCAGAAGAACACAAAATGCCTCAAATTACAAATTGTTCAAGACAATGGATGTCTCATATACATAAATACAATGCATCATTGAAACCTAATGCTTGCATTGGATTATGGTACAGAAAAATAAATATGCACTGAGGATGCTTAATGTCATTTCAGCATTCAGTATGACAAGTGTTTTGTGGGTTTATATTGGTAGGAGAAAGATGAATTTAAGGAGGGAAATATAAAGCAAAATTGTATGGCATTGGAAGATATTATTGATGCATTCCATGAAAGTGGAATAATATAATTCAATTACTCCTTTAGTTCTAAATGATCAAGTATACTGCAAGAAACTAGTTGCTGGGAATTTTGATGCTTTCCATTTCTGGTGAAATCAACTAAAATGTAGAACAACATGAAAAGAACAAGGAGTAAGCAACGAAGAATATAAACATCCCCAATTTTTGAGCTTCTGTAAATTTGGGGGTTATGAGACATACTACAGCCACAAGTACATATTACACTAATTTTAATTCTTATTGCTCTCTTGCTGTTTGCATTGGACTAGAAGAATAAGACAGCATCAGCAAAAGCAAATCAAAACAAAACTCAATAAGAAAACAAAATGTATACATTTTAAAGATTCTCTGCCACTGATGATGTTTAGATTGTTATTAAAATGCTTTCAAAAATTAAATCAATTCTGGATAAAAACTCCTAACAATGATGCCCTAAATGAGATAGAATCCTAAAATGGAATCAAATGCTAATTTACATAATTTTATAGAACACTAGGCAGATGGATTAATAGTATCAATGAGTTTCAGGGGTTGGTAAACCTGAAAAGAACAATTTTCTCCAGCAACTTTTCCATTACCTATTCATCAGCATCACCTAGCTGAGCATATGTGCTTCTTTCAACATTCCGTAGTCTCTTTCCTTAAAACTTATTTCACTTAAATATTCTTGTTAGATCTTTCTTCCCTCACAGTTTCCATAGACCCTCTAGATTCTCAGGGTTTCCTTCCCTTTCCTGGGAATAAAATGAGTTTGAAAGGGTTCATAGACTTGGATAATTGATCTTGAAGAAAAATGTCTGTGCTATTTAATCACTATTATTTTGAATGTAGCAGCTGATTGATTCAACTCCTTTGAAAATCATATAGGTAACAATAAACATAAATATTTTATATTATCCCATCTGAATGAGAGCTTTGTATTTAAAAGAAACAGCAATAATTAATGAAGAATACTTGTTCACATTTACAGAGTAATCTGTTAACCATAGACCTAGATTCTTCCTCCAGAAGACTGAAAGTTTGAATTATTAATTAATAAATTAAAACAAATTAAATTAGTTCAAAAATAGTGAAGCTTAATTTTTTTAAAAATTTCATTACATGCATCTATTTACAAAATTGTATTTTATGAGATGAGTGAGCTACAATTGTACATGAAGAAATTATTTGGCTGACATTCTTAACTCATCTATGTCTTGATTTGGAAAACCATAGTTACAAATTCGTATATTTCTTAAGCTATCTGTTGTATCAAGAAATATATTACTCAATTAATTTTAATCAAAGATAAAGTAAAGATATCAAAAAAATCTAACAACCTTTTTTAAAAATCCAAGTATATACCAGAAGACTTCATTCTAGTGCAATGTTAACTTAAACAGATAATCACCCTACTCAGGTTCCTTTGATTCATTTCTTTTAAACATATTGTTGTGTTCTGTTAAGCTATTGAAGGTTGGAGGGAGACAACATTCAAAGAGTAGGTCATTTTATTGTGCATGGATTTCACCTACTTTAGATTAAATTAGTAGCTTTATCTTTGTATAAATTTATAGCCCTTATCTCAATTAGTCCTTTATTTATCAAACATAAAGAGATTACTTCATTTGTATTCTCTGAACTACTAATTATTTCTGATGATTTTTTACTATACATATATTTTTTTATTACTTAAACAGAATTTGCTAACAAATTGTTCATATACCTACCAAAGATCTATTTAAGAGGTCGCTTGCAATAGTATGTGTATTATTTCCACTTTCTCTTAGAGCAGATGATCCAGAAGAAAAGCATACAATTCAATCACTGTGACATTGCACTCGTCTATTAAATACATGAAATTTCTATGTTTCAACCAACTAGGTGAAATCATATGTAAAGATGATTAATATTAAAATTATTATTATATTGTATAAATATATAATTCATATAAAACAATCTGCATATCAGAATAGAAATGAGAGAAACAAAAATGTACTTTTTTCAAATTTGAAATTATTGGATACTCTCAGACATGACATGAATTTTCATATCAAAACTGATATCCCAGTGTTAAATTTTCAGTGTGAGGATTTACAACTCAGAAACTGAGAAATGCTAAAATAAGGGCTTTATTTATTGTCTTTTGATTGTCTAGACTTAATACATTAATGGAAAATATTTGAAGAAATTAACATTAACAGAATTTTTTGAGACCTGCTTATATTTATCAGCACATTCTTTTTTAATAATGTCAAACTGTGTCTTTAAAAATATATTATTTAAAGAAAAACAAGTTATTTTGCAACTGCACTTCTATGTTGTTTAATTTATAGAACAACATGAAAAATCCCTAAAAGTAAGATCTTTGAAGGGGCAAAGATGTCATTTTTAACTGAGGGAGCAATTGTTTAGTCATCTCCATCTCTACATGACTCCATGGACTTTTGCCCATGGGATTTTCTTGGCAAAGATAGAGTGGTTTGCTAATTCCTTCTCTAGTGTAGCTCTATTTTACAGATAAGGAATTGAGGTAAATAGGGGTTAAGTGACTTGCCCAGGGTCACACAGCTACTAAGTATCTGAGATCGGATTTGAACTCAGATCTTCCTGAGTCCTAGCTCAGTGCTCTATCCACTCTTGTGCCACCTAAGTACACCTCTGGGAAAGCAATTATTCAGTCTAAAAACTCTGATGAACAAGAGTAAACAAATTTCAAGAATTTTGGGAAAAGAAAAAATTTTTCCCTCTTAATAGTTTTTTGAGACAGGCTCCAATATACCAACTGGGGAGGTAGGAAGTCAGTGAATTTTGATTATACATGCAAGTTTCTTAGTTTAAATGAATACAGTGCTAAACATAGGACACAAAGTTACCCCCTCTACTTTTCCCCCTTCATGGACATACACAAATAGTAAGGTAATAAGAAGTAGATAAAAATTTACAAATGAATGATGGAAGAGAAAGACTTGTTCCCAACAATTTTATCCTACTGTGTGACCCCATTTCCCATCCTAATGGCCATGTCTATAGGTCCATAGAACCTCAAGGACCTTATTATCAGCATATGATACATAAATATAAACTTTCAACAGAAATAGAAAAGTCAGGTGATATTTTTAACTGAGTAAAATTCAACATACTTTTTAAAAATTCAACCCAACCAACAATTAATAGATATTGCTAGAGAAAAACATTCTTTGCTATATACATATATAAAATAATTGGTTTCCTTTCAGATTGTTCAAATCTCCCTGTCTAGATTGAATACTTGTATGTTGTTATAACAGGATAGTCTTTTGTATTTTCTGTGAACATGAAGAGCCCGTCACCTGTTTTCTGAAAGATCTGGATACAATTGGTCATTAAGTTTTGAGCAGCTTCTGAAGTGAAGCATTCATAATTGCTTCTTGTGCTTTTGATGGCTTTTCTATTTCTTGGTCCTTCCAGAATTAACTTAGACATAGACTTGACAGCTCAGATAAAGATTAACAATTCCCTACAAGATGAGGCACTGAATTGGTCCCTTAAAAGTTTTGGTTTTGACTTATAATTTGATTTCAAAATATAGCTTGTCCCAAAAATAAAAGCAAAAACAAAGAAGCATTAGAAAAGAATACACTGTATGTGGCATGCAAAAAAGCTCACTTAACACTGTCGCCAACAATAGCAGTAACAAGCGGTTACATAATACATTATGTATCTCATTTATATCAGTAGATATGTGACTTCTTAAATATTCACAATAAGATAAATAAGTAAAATCAAGAAAATTTTTCATGTCACTAAAATTCTGAGAACAATAAAAATATGAAATTATAGAATTATTTATTTACTTTAAATGAATATTTAAAGTTCTTCATTCAATATGATTTTGAATTTCAAAAGTAGCATAATCTAAAAAGAGATTAGTTTAATATGTAATAAATGCAAACATATGAGGTTGAAAAAAGAGTATGATTCAGCTGATTGCACAACCAGATCATTTTAGAAATATTAATTTTGTGATGTGGGGCACCACAGGGGTGCCCTACAAAGTGAAATAATTTAAAATACCAAAGCCATTTCAATGTCATAGAATGCTCTAAATAGGTTGAATAGAAAGAAATTCATTACAGGATTTACAGAGGTCCTGATGACTGTTTTGCAAAATGATGTTATGCATATGACATATATGTAATTTATTATATAGAGACATATATTTGGAAAGAGACAGACAGAGAACCTATAACATATCACTAAGGAAGATGAAAATAAACATGAGATATAGTCTTTGACCTCAAGAACCTACCCAGTTCAAGATATGGTACATAAAGATCAACTTTTCACAGAAATAGGAAAATCAGATAATATTTTAACCAAGTAAAATTCAATATACTTTTTTTATAATTCAACCCAAACAGCGATAAATAAATACCTACTCTGTGTTCCATACAGGTTGCTGGTATATACAACTCATTGTATACACAATAATTTAATCCAATTCAAACCAACTGAATAAATATTAAATATCTGCCATGTACCAAGCACTGTGCTAAATATTGGGGATAAAATAATGCAACAGTTTCTGCCCAAAATGATTTAACAGTTTACTGGGTATAACAGTATACCCCATATACATGGATGAGTGAACGTAAAATATATAAATATGTAAATATAAGTAAAAATAATTTCAGGGTACACTAATAATTGGGTGAATTAGAGAAAGTGAAAAGTAACATTAGAATTTTCCCTTGAAAGGAACTTGGAGTGCAGGATATAAGAAGAAATAAATAAGAGTGTTGAGACTTAGAACCAGAAAGACTTGGGATGCAATGTCACATCAGATACTAGTTGTATAACCCTGGGTAAATCACTTAGCCTTTTTTTCAACCTTAGTTTCTTCATCTTTAAAATGAAAAAGTTGACTTCCATGACCCTTGAGGAATCTTTCCTGTTCTTAATTCCTGATCCAAGGAGAAAAAGCAAGAGAACAAGAGAACTGATGAACTCATTGAAAATTGTCTTTCTTCATCCTTCTTTTCCTTCCCTTTTTTTAGGGAAATATAATTATTTGTGAAATTTATTAAGTATGAGTTTATATTTTTAATGGATTTTTTATTTCTTTTCTTCCCAATGGGTAGGGTAGGGAAGTGAGAGAATTTAGAGCTGAAAATATAATAAAATTTTAAAATAGGACTAATTTATTTAAAATACTAACAAAGTAGGGAAATTACCAGATAACTTTCAAAATCCAAAGAACAAAGGAGGCACATTGAATGAATAGGAAATAAAGAAAAACATTAGAAACGATTAACCAAATTAAAGTATACATTTAAAAGAAATGGTTGAATAAATATTATAAAATACAAAGATTTACAGAATAGGAAATAAATCATGCAACCTCATCTCAGAAAGAGGTTTTTAAACTATCCAAAACATGATCCAAATTGACTTAGTAGTTTAGTGTTTCAAACAGTTAAGAGATAAAAATTCTATATTTTGAAAAGTCAAGTTGACAAGGATTTACATATTTTTGCAAATCTCTTTTATGTCTGGTTTAATAGAAGACAGCTGGATTTCAAAACCTACTGTGGTGATATATTGTTTTAGTTGAAGAATTTAAAGAATTTTTATGGAGAGGAGGATTTTAATAAGTAAATAATACATAAGTGCATATTGTTAAAATAGTTTTGAACACAACCTTCTAAAATGATTTCAGGGACACCAAAAGATCACAGACCTGAATTTTGAGAATTTGTGCTATTCAA
Organism: Potorous gilbertii; assembly: GCA_028658325.1. Classification (NCBI taxonomy): domain Eukaryota; kingdom Metazoa; phylum Chordata; class Mammalia; order Diprotodontia; family Potoroidae; genus Potorous; species Potorous gilbertii. The sequence continues at coordinate 95,578,066 of CM053774.1, read as the reverse complement.
AAAATAATATTTTATGACCATTAGCCCATAAGATGAAAGCTTTGAGCAAAATACAACAGCCAATTATATTTTTTTTTTTAAAAAACTAACACTGATGGTGCCTGGTAGATGTGGTGGTGACGATGATGATGATAGAAATAATCTCAATCAATAAGGAGACTGTCCCAAACAATGGTTTTTAGGATAACAGTTACATTCATGAATATGCCTACAAGATGTCTTTGCCATCAAACAAAGAGACAATCATTGCTTTAGCCCCACTCATTTCATTCCAGCGTAGACTTCTTTGCCTCCTCTCCAATAGGCTTGTAATCCTTCCCTCTTCCAGCTTTCCTTTGTGTGTTTTGCTCCGCCATGATAATGCAAGCCTCTTCAGTATAAACATTGCATTCTTTGTCTGTTTTCATTATCCATCCTTCATTTTCAAAGAAGAACACTGACATCACGTGTGAATCTGATATATATGGGAGAACGTGTGTGTTCATCTTTCATCGCTGAAAAAGACCATGCCATTCATAGAAATAATGACATGACTCTCACTTGACTTTGTTTTGAGTGCAGGAGGGCTGTGCAGGTCACCAGCCTCACTTCTCCTCCAGAGTCATCCAGATCTAGTGACCAGATATTCATCAGGATAACTGGAGATGACCCAGGATGAAGCCCAAGGTCACACAGCTAGTGAGTGTCAAGTGTCTGAGGTGAGATTTGAACTCAGGTCCTCCTGACTCCTGCACTGGTGCTCTATCCACTGCACCACATAGCTGCCTCTATATGTGAGACAGAGTTGCACAGAGTCACCATCCTCACTCCCTTCTAGAGTCATCAAAGTCTAGTGGTAAGGCAAAAGTCAGAATGACATGATGGGCCAGAATGTAGGCAATGTCATTGGCATCTTCAAAGTCCAACCAAGCTTTAAGTATAACATAGTGCCTATTTTAGTAGTTTCAAGGCCTTTGGAACAAACTGTTCTCATCTACACATTCACATGTTTGGGGTAGCTATCCCATGAACTCATTGAAGGGTTTGAGGACTTTCAGTTACCCTCGACCTAGTTTATCCCATCTACCAAGATGGTTGGCTTTGAAGATGCCAAGGACATCGCCGGCATCCTGGCCCAGGTGAGAGTGGGTCATATGTGAATCCCAAAGGTACATAAGCAGACCAGAAAAGGACTCAGTAAGCTCTCATAGCAGAGATGCTAGTCCTCTCTGAACGCCCCATATATCCTGCATTTGTATCCATGGTGCTAAATAGTAAGTGCTTAGTGAATGTAAACTATCAAATAACATCTATCTATGCCTATTGACAATACTACTAATGTTCGCATAATTTGAAAATTTAGTGAAATACCAATTCAATTAACATGAGATTATAAAACTAGACAATATAATTTCATCTACATCACTTAGTCATTGATTCATTTGGGTTTGTACTTTGGTTTTCCTTTGTAAAAAATATATTTATTTATTTTACTTTTTCATAATTACATATAAAAAAATTTCAATATTCATTTGAGAAAATTTTGAGTTTCAAATTCTCTTCCTCCCTACCTCTTCTCCCCTCTCATTGAGAAAGCAGGTAGTTTGATATAGTTTGATTAGATATGTATAGCCATGTACAACATATTTCCAAATTAGTCATGTTGTAAAAGAAAATGCACCAAAAGTTGAAATAAAGTTTTTAAAAGTTTGCTTTGACTAAAATGGATAGTATTTTTCATTATAAGTCCTTGGGAATTGTCTTAGATCATTGTATAACTGAGAATAACTAAATTATTATTTATCATCATACAATATTGTTGTTTTTGTGTACAACGTTCTCTTGGTTCTGTCCATTTCACTTTGCATCAGGTCATGTAAGTCTTTGCAGGTGTTTCTGAGAGCATCCTGCTCATCATTTCTTATGGTGCAATAGTATTCCATCACAATCATATACTACTCCTCATTCAGCCATTCTCAATTGATGAGCATCCCTGCAATTTTCCAATTATTTGCTGTCACAAAATATGTACATACATATTATGTATATAGGTATTGCTACAAATATTTTTGTACATGTAGGTCTTTTCTATCTTTTTTTTTGTTTCTTGGGGATACAAACCTAGTGGTGCTATTGCTGGATCAAACATTATGCATAGTTTTATAACACTTTCAGAACAGCTCCATTCCACTCTCCAGAATGGTTGAATCAATTTATAACTCCACAAGTGCATCAGAGACTCAATTTTCCCATATCCCTTTCAATATCTATCATTTTTCTTTTTTATCATATTAGCTAATCTGAGTTGTTTCAATTTGCATCTCTCTAATCAGTAGTGATTTAGAGCATTTTGTAATGACAATAAGTAGCTTTGATTAATTCATCTGAAAACTATCTGTTCATATTCTTTGGTCATTTACCAATTGAGGAATAGTTCTTATCTTTATAAATTTAACTTAGTTCTCTATATGTTTGAAAAATGAGACCTTTATCAGAGAAACATGTAAAATTTTTTCAGTGTTAGGATTACTGTGTATTTCTCTCCACCTTCCTCTCATTTCACCCTAGCTTCAAAAGTGTTTCACTTCTGATCACTGCCTCACCCAATCCACCTTCCCTTCTGTCAGTCCCCTTCTCTTATTTTCTTCCCCTTCTTTTCTGCAGTGTAAGAGAGATCTCTACAGCCAGATGAGTATATTATTCCCACTTTGAGCCAATTTGGATGAGAGTAAGGTTCAAGCACTTGCTCCTTCTCCCTGATCTCTTCCCTGTGAACATCTTTTTCACTTCTTTTATGTAAGATAATTTAACCCATTTTACCCCTCCCCTCCCCCATCTTCCAATACATTCCTCTTTCTTACCCCTTAGTTTTATTTTTTTGAAATCATCCCATGATACTTAACTCAGACCTGTGCCCTCTATGTATAGTCCTTCTAACGTTTTTAATATTGAAAAAGTTCTTAGGAGTTAAGGCATCATCTGGAATTTGGTTATAATATTCCTGGGAGTATTCATTTTGCAATATTTTCCATGTCTACTTTACCCTCTGGTTATTGGCTATCAGGATAGTTTTCCTTGATAATTTCTTGAAATATGATATCTAGACTTTTTTGTTCATGGCTTTCAGGCAGTCTTAAAATTCTTCAAGTATCTCTTTGATCTATTTTTCCAAGTCATTTTTTTTCTGATGAGAAATTTCACAATATCTTTACTTTTTTGGCTTTGTTTTATGGTTTTTTGATGTCTCATCAAGTTTCCACTTGGTCAATTACCATTTTTAAGGAAGCATTATTTACAACGAATATTTGTACTTCCTTTTCCATTTGAACATTTCTGCTTTTTTAGAAGTCAAGTTTATCAATGAATTTTTGTACTTTTTTTCCATTTGGCTAATTATCTTTTTAAGGTGTTATTTTCTTCAGCGATTTTTTTCCTTTTTTTTACCAAATTCTTTTCATACATCTTTTCATAATTTTCTTTCTTTGTTTTCATTTATTTACCTCACTTTTCATCTACCACTTTTACCTGACTTTGAAAATAAATTTTTAGCTTTTCTAGCAATTCTTGTTGCACTTGTGTTCAATTCACCTATTTCTTTAGGGGACTTTGGTTGTAACTGTTTTGATTTAATGCTCTTGTTCTGACTTTGTTCTTGATCTTCCCTTTCAACGTATGAAAATTTATAGGAAAGTTCTTTTTGTTATTATTTCTTCATTTCTCCATGCTATTTCTTGGTTTAGAACTTTATGTGAAAGTCGGGCTCTGTTCCCAGTATGGGAGCAGAGAGACGCATTGTCTCATGATTTTTTTCCCTGCTTTTTTCAATGCTAGTGCTGGGAATTGTGAAATTTTTGGTACTTTCCAAGGTGCTATGATCTAGAGAGAAATGTGTTCACTTCTTTATTTCTGCTTGCATTCTGGTGCTTTACATAGAAGGACTTTGATCCCTTGAGTTTACAATCAATGCAGCTTTTCAGAGCTCTAGGTCACTTGGGATCTGAAATGATACTGTCCCTCAGGCTGCCCTGCTCCCTTTGAAGCAGAAGTGATATTGATCCTCAAGGTTCCTTATCCCTTGTGATCCAATGCAATACTCAAAAATTCTATTCCCTCTTAATATGGAACTCAAATTTTAAAAAAAATTTAAAAATTGTTTGTACATTCAACTGAGAAATAAGAAATACAGGCAATGAGGTGTAGAAAACTATCTTGCCCTACAGAAAAATAGAAGGGAAGGAGATAAGAGAAGGGGAGAGGGAGATGATGGAAGATTGGGGAAGGGGTCATCAGAATGCACACCATCTTGGGGTGGGGGCAGAAAGAGATGGGGAGAAAATTTCAAACTCAAATCTTATGGAAGTAAATGTTGAAAACTAAAAGTTAATTAATTAGTAAAAAGAAGAAAAAAATTTCTACTCCCTCTTGACCAAAAGCACTTTGCTCCACCTTTAAATCATGACCCAGAAATGGGTATACATGATGAATTTGCTAGCCAGCATCTGATCTCATCTCCAGGGCTAGCATAGAAGTTTTTTCTCATCTTTCTAACAAGTTACTTGGTCCCTTTAAAGTATCTGGCTTGAGAGTCCACAATGTTGCTGTTATCTGTGTCACCATGACCTAGTGCCACCAATGCTTTCTCATCCACGCGTGCTCCAGGCCAGGCTTAACCCCCATGTCATGCTTCTCTTTTTCTAACATTCTAAGTTGTTTTGGCTTAGAATAATGTCTCACTCTGACCTTTTGTTTGTAACTAAAAATTGGATTTTGTGTGCTATTTTAAAGTTATTTTGAGGAAGATGTTGGGAGAGTTTGGCTGAATGTTTTCTCTATTCCACCATCTTGGCTCTACCCCCAGAAGTCTCCAAACATATTGTTAAAGATCAAAATTGCATATGGAGTGGAGAAAGGACATAGATTATATTACTCTTATATAAAAATTTGGCTTATGTGAGTCAAACAAGGACCTCCAAAAGAACATAAAATATCCACTAGTTTATTTGTCAAATAGATTGCAGTCAAAGACACACCAGTTTATATTACAAAATAATTATTAAAATCTTAGAATTGATGATGAAAGATGACAAGCAAAATTATTTCACAAAACAAGGAGAAGCAGGAGAAGATGAAACTAGTTTTTGGAAAGAGCCTGGCATCGGGCCAACTAGATAAACCTTGTGGGCATTTAATGTTCCATATGGGAAATGGACAAGAACTAAATAAAAATGGAAAATAGTTTTATTATAAAGTTTTAAAAAGCTATCAATGACAGTGTTTTCCCTATATTTAAACATTTACATATTTAAACATATTTAAATATGACAATCTAGGGCAGAGGTAGGGAACCTGTGATCTCGAGGCCACATGTGGTCCCTGAGGTCGTCAAGTGTGGCCCTTTGACTGAATCCAAACAAATTTTTTCTGTAAAAAAGTCAAAGGGGTTTGGATTCAGTCCAAGAACCTCTCCTGAGGACTTCAGAGGCCCCACGTGGCCTCGAGGCCACAGGTTCCCCACCTCTGGCCTACATGATCAGAGTATTACTACTTACTAATCAGTTGGTTAGAGGAGTCAAGAAATAGAATTTTTATGAAGGAAACAATAAAGTAGCCTCACCATCCAAGGATAGTTTATGCTTCTAAGCTTAACTTAAGGAACAATTTAAAAGAATAAATTTTCATAATTTCCCCAATTTTTTTTTTACTTATGGGACTGATTTTTTCCAGATAATGGAAGGATTAGGAAAAAAAATGTTTACTGCTGCTCAGACATTTGCAAAACACAATTTCACTGCTTATCACTCCCCAATGAGTTGTCCATCTGCATAAAAGTGAATGGCATTCTTTCTGGCTTTTTTCTTATAATTATAAGATGAAATTGGGGCAAACAGTGGAGCTACAAATTTTCTTCTTGTCTAACCTCAAGCTGTGTTCCTAATTGTTTGCCCTTGAAAAGACTGTTGGAATCAAGTTTATATGTCTAAATAAGTAAAAATTCCAAGTTAATAGGTATTAATAGAGATGTAATTAGCATTTAAAAGAAAGTTTCTGAACCTCTCAGGCTGATTTCAGAAGGTATTTGTCTATCAAATGCTTATGTTTTATTGCTTTGGCAAGAACTTATGGAATATTTCTATAGGTATCTTTTTCTTAAGGATCACTAGACCTAAGGGATTTCTGCGTGTGTGTGTGTGTGTGTGTGTGTGTGTGTGTGTGTGTATTATATAGTATGTGAATATATTGAACATATATTCACTTCATACATACATATATGTGCATGTGTGTATATATTCATATATATGTTTATATACATACACACATATATCTCAGAACAAATGGGGCAGCTAAGTGGAACAGTGGATAGGGCACTGGGTTTGGAATCAGGAAGACTCATCTCCATGAGTTCATATCTGACCTCAGACATTTACTGTGTGACCTTGAATAGGTCATTTAATCCTTTTGCTTCAGTTTCTCATCTGTAAAATGAGCTGAAGGAAATGGCAAACCAGATCAGAATCCGCCAAGAAAACCCCAAATGGGGTCATAAAAATTAAGACATGATTGAAAAATCACTGAAAATCAGAATGTATATTCTTAAAAAACAACCCTATAGGTTTATATGTATGCATATATAACTGTGAAGTGAAAATAAAGAGAAAATTGATAGCACTAAAATAATATACCTATCAGGATGTATATATATATATGTATGTGTAAGTATATACATATATATGTGTATGTGTGTATAATATATGTGTATATCAGTAATATACATATAAATATGCGAGTTGTGTGGATACACACACATACTCACACACACATGCATACTATTTGAATGTAACCTCCAAAGATACAGGTCTCAACTCTTACATGCCTGGCTCTCTTATATAAATCTCGTTCATGTCCTCATCAGATCAACTTCACAGGATTTTCTTGGTAACTACTTTGCTGTTTCTTAACTTTTTGGTATTTAGAACTCTTCATAGATTTAATTAGCCCTCCTTTTCAATTTTCTTGCACTCTACTCCCCACTAAGTACTCAAAATCATATTACACAAGCCTTCTTGAAGTTCCTTGGATATGATGCTCCATCTCCCATCTCCCTTCCATGGTGTTGTACCCTGTAGTGGAATAATCTGCTTCTTCACTTCTACTTCTTGGGTTTTATAACTTCTTTGAAGACTCAGCTGAAACTCTCCCTTTCCAAGGAAGTCTCTCTTTGTCTAGATGCTAATGAATTCTCTCAAATTATCTTCCATCTTCTATGCATATATCTTGCTTATACATAGTATCGATATTATTTCCTTTCTTGGAATGTGAGCTTCCTGAGGTCAAAGACAATACTTTCGCATTTCTTTGCATTCTTAGTGCTTAATAAAGGCTTATTTACACCCAGGAATGGAGAGAGCTTCCTAATTTCACTGGCCAGTCATTCCAGCCTTCTCAGTGATGCATTGCTCTTTAATGCCCTATAATAATGCCATCTTGAGGTTGAACTACTATACACAATATAAACCTATCCAAATGAATTTCTCAATGACTGTCACACTCTTATCCCAGTGATTCAGAAACCCTAGCTGTTAACCCCAGTTGTTCAAACCCCATAATCCATCTCCTACTGACTGCTCTCCTTTTCTCAATCTTATCTCACCTCATCCTACAATTGACAGTTATATTGAATCAGTATCCCAAGCTTCCCAGCTGTACTTATCAATCAGTGTTGGTGGGGTAGAGAGGGCAGGGCCTTTGGTAAGGAAAGAGACCCTAAGTCTTTTTGTATTACCTGCTTTTTGTCACCTATTCCTGGAAATTTCCATCTTGGGGAGGAACTGAGATACAAGGACCTAACCTCTTCTGCTGAGGTGGGCCTATCTGAATTGTCTTTAATCTACCTATGGTAACTTTACCGCAAGACTGTTCTCTCCTTGATGTCATTGCTTGTTGGGGTGTAAGTTTGGTTTTTACGTGAACAGTCTCGGGTCAGGTAAAGGTGAGGGCTTCTAAACCACAGAGCTCTCAGAAGGCCCCCCAGGGAACAGCTGAGAATTGAGGAGTGAAACACAAGCTATCTTGTTTTTCCACCTTTTCTCAATGGAAACTTGCTGGTGAGAGCATCCCACCCTTGAGATTGGTCCGTGGTCTGAGCACACCTGTTCTTAATTGGCTAAAGAGCTGAGAGCATGCACGGTGTCTATGAGAGAACTATGCACCTGGGAGAGCTTAAAGGGGGACAGGAAAGCCTGGGGGTTCGGTTCCTCTCTCCTCCGGAAGGAGAAGGGGGCTCCATGGGGAGAACTTGTCCTGCATGCTGACATGTAGCTGGTATCCGGAATAAAGCCTACATTTCTGTTTGACTTCTCTCATTATCCGACTGATCACCAAAGATCTGAGTTCAATAAGAAGGACCTGGCAGCCTATGGCAGTTAGGCTGGACAATTGCTGATCTGCAATGATCAGCCCATCAAAGTGTTGCTATCTTGACATACTTAGAATAAACTCCTTTTAATTCTCTTTGTCCTGAGTTTTGCCTTGTTAATCAGGGTAAAAGCCCGAATGAAGAATTTTCCTTTCAACGTTGTCCCTCTCCAATACTCTCCTCTGAAACAATTCATACTTTCTGCTATGCTCTCTGGAATACCTGCTCTCTAGACAACCATGTAGCTTTCATATTAAAACTTATTCTTCCTTGATCTGTTCAGCTTCTTTCACTCAATGAGATTTGATTTATTTCTAAAGACTCATCTTACCTGGTCACCCTTTCCAACACTGGTTTCATTTTCCTTTTTAATTGCTGATTACTGGCATGAGGGGGAGGAGGGAATGTTATTTTATCCCCATTTCTACTTCCAGTCTACTTTATATTTAATCTCAGAAGTAATAGGTTCCAATGGAATTCTAAGTGTAGAGGGAATGTCGTAGTCAGACCTAAACTTTAGAAAACCTTGAAAAACTCATTTAAAATTTCTAGACCTCAGTTTCTTTATCTGCAAAAATTGAAGGGGGTTAGACAAGATGATATTGAAGATTTATTTCTTTGATTATAAGATTGCATTATTCTAAGATTCCAATATGGTAATTTCTGTCCCAGCCCTAACATTTGCTAGCTATGTAAGCAAGAACAACTCCCTTTAATTGGCATCAGTTTGATGTTTGTGAAGAAAATATTTTGGAAACTTTAGATCACTGTGAAGCATAAAGATTTTGTCCTTTCATCAGTATGGATAACTCTTGTATAACCATCAGCAGCCCAGGATCACTACCATGGCATGGTTAGATACTAGAAAAGGACTTTTACAGATAATGATGAAGATTATGATGATATTTACATACCCAAGTAAGATTGGCAAGGGGATAATGTAGTGGAAAGGGCATTGGACTTGGAATCAAATGATTCAATTTAAAGACCTGTGTGACCATGGATAAATCCTTTGATCTCTCTGAGTCTTATCTTTAATATGTGTATTTCTATCTATCTATCCATTTGTGTGTGTGTATCTTTTTTCCAATCACACAGCTACAATTTTAGTTCAGGCTCTTATTATTTCCCACCTGGGCTATTGCCATGGCTTTCTAACTGGTCTCTCTGCCTAAAAGCATCCCTCAAACCAATTCATCTTCCAATAATTTGTCTTCACTAGGAATGCAAAATGAACGCTGAAATCTACCATAAGAAAAATGTATCCTAAATGTATCCTATGCATCCTAAATTTGTTCAATAGCTACTAATTTTCTTGCTTTTTTTCTTGATGATTTCAGGGAAAATTTTTGCAACTGTCCATAGCAAACATTTATAGGATGATCTCACTAAGCAGTAGTTCCCTCATCCTTTTCAGCATGACGGCTTTGGACTCTAATCTACCATTGATCTATCAGGTGTAAAAAGCTATAAACTCTGCTGCATCAGAACATTCTATATTTTTATAGGTGGAACTTACAAGGGCAAAAAGAAATTCAACATTATTGTACAAAAGGTATGTGCAACAAAATATATATTATCCTTTAAGATATAGTTAATTTGGTACCTCCAACGTTGCTTATAAATATTGCTGAGCACTTCATTTTCCTCTATTCTCACAGATACAAAAAGTGAAAAATGATCTTGACTTAAAATTTTATCAGCATTTTTCTCAACACTGCTATTTAAATTAATTTTTAAATTATTAATTTCAGTTTCTCAGTATTCTTTTGGTTCTTCCTCATTATATGCATTAATCAAAAAGTGTAGCAAAAAGAAATCACAAGCAAGAAGACTACATTTAGCAAATAAAAAATTACCATGATTATTTTCTTTTATTCTTCTTTTCTTTTTATAGGGAGCCTCTAAGCTCTGTTCATTGAGAAAGATTTGGTGCGTGATTTGTTGTTCCTAAAGGATTGTGTACTCAGTGAAGCCTCTGAAACTGAGATGCAACAAAGTATGGATCAATTCTCTGCTGCTTGTGCCAATTTTGGCCTACCAATTAATACCAAGAAAACACAGGCTCTCAGCCAGTGAGCATGACACCATTCATATGTGGAAACATCAGTTATAGACAATGGAGAAATCTGGATAAATTCACTTATATTGGCAGTATACTTTCAAAGGATGTACATGTAGATAATGAGGTTGACACACACATTACTGAACCTAGTTCAGTGTTTGGGAGGTTCTGAAAGAAAATGTCGAAGAGAAGAGGTATTAGACTGACTACCAAACTAAAGGTGTACATAACTATTGTGCTGACCTCATTATTGTATACCTGTCAAACTTGGAGAGTATACCAGTGCCATTCCAGAAAGTGGATCACTTTCATTTGATTGTCCTAGGAAGATCCTGAAGATCATCAGGCAAGGTAAGGCACCAGACACTGAGGTCCTTTCTCAAACTATACCACCTTTCAACCTTTACTGCAGAGAGCCCAATTCTTACTGGCTGGTATATTGATAATGCATTTTTGTTAGTGTTAATATAATTTTAATTCTTAATGGGAAGATCTTCCTCACCCATTAATGGGCCTGAGAAGATTTGTAGAAAGGTCCACACTTTTTATTAATGAGGCTCTGGTTCTCAAGGGTTGTGATGCCCTCTGGCTCCGAAAAATGGCTAAGGACTCTGACATGAGGTTTTCCTTTGGGACTTATGGACTGAAAGTGCTTCCTTTGACCAGATGAGACTCTGGGAAGCCACTAAGGAGCCCCCCGGCTTTGAAAACCCAGATGTTGGTGCTTCCTTCTCTAGTAACGATGGTCAGACAGTTGGATCTTTCTGTTGATCTGTCAGATATTTGGAAGGATATCTGTTGACCTTTGATTTCTCCATGTTTTCTCTGAAGTTCAATGTGCTGACTCTTTCCCCTAAACTAAGTGAATGATACATGTGCTTGATTAAAGTGATTGTTGACCCCTCAAAAGTTGCCTTTTCTTTTGTAAATGCAGATCTAAGACCTTGTGATAGCAGCCCCTCCCCTGTGTACGTTGGGGTCTTTACGGATACAACTGGCCACATTGTTCAAATGCCAAATATACATTTGTTCAAAAGACTATTTTACAGAGAACTCATGCAAGGCAAGCACTCACATGGTGGTTAGAAAATGCAATAGAAGGACACTTTCAAGGTCTCTCTGAAGAACACTGAAATTGATTGTATGACATGGAGACACTGGCAAAGGATCTCCCAGCATGGTATTGCTGGATCAAAGAAGGCGTTGTACTCTATGAGCAAAGCAGAACTGCAGTTACTCAAAAGAAATGCGACATGCACAAATTTAGAGACATCTCTATTCCGAAGGTTTGTATGGCCTATTTGTGTCTGTGGTAGAGCCTTCATACACACTGTACCTTGACTCCAACATAGTGATGACATTTTGGTCCTCTTCAAGAGTGAAGGACAATAACCAACCAACCAAGTATTGCATGTGATAATGATATTGAAAATATCACAATAACCTTCAACAAAATGTAGGCATGTTAAGTACCATACTTCCATCTCCTCCACACATGGCAGCCAAAACAGTTGTGGGGCTTGAAGGCAGCTCCAATAGCAACAGCAGTAGTTTCACAAGCTCTCAGCCCAGAGATCATAAGAAGGTTGGGCAATTGGTCATTATGAGATTATAGGGGACCCAGATCCCTGGGATTGGGAATCTGTTGTGTTACCCATATGTAACTACAACTCCAGAGCAGAAAATAACTTGTGCCTTGAGAGGAGAAAAGATCCTTGTGAAAGTCCCAGGGCCAAGAAGAGAACTAGCTTTCATGGCTACTGAGGAGCAGAAACCTTACTGGATAAAGACCAGAGCACAGACCAGAAGAGCAGTGACCATACTTCTCCCTGGATCACACCATGTTGGAAGCAACAAAAACACACACTCCCAGAATTAGCTCTGAAAATAACAGTACAAGAAAGTCTAAAATTTGGCATACTGCCTCCCTCTCCTCCAGGAACAGAGCCCAACTTTAACCAAAAATTTAACTTCAAGAAATAGACTGGGAAAAGGCAAAAACATCAAAACAAAAACCTGACCAGAAAAAGTTCCTATGCTAACAAAGAAGGTCAAGATGCAAACTCAGAAGAAGAAAATTATGTCAAAACAGCTACAAGCAAAGCCTCCAAAACTGCAAATTGTATACAGCCCAAAAAGAATTCCTTGAAGAGGTAAAGAAAGAGATGTGTGATAGAAAAATTAAGAAAATTAATGAGTAAGGCAAGAAAACTATGAAAAGAGAATTGACAACTTAGGAAAAGAGGCACAAAAATATTGAAGCAGGGAACTATTTAAAAAGCAGCCTTGGCCAAATGGAAAAGAAGGACTAAATTTCACTTGTAATAATAAGTCCTTACAAATTAAAATTTACTAAACGGAAAAAGAGACTTAAAAATTCATGGAGGAAAACAACTCCTTAGAAATTTGAATTGATCAAGTAGAAGTTAATGACTCTATGTGAAATCAAGAAAAAATAAGTCAATAGAATGAAAAAACAGATGATGCGATATATCTGATTGAAATAGCAACTAACCTAGAAAAAGAATTGAGGAAAGATAACTTAAGAACTATTGGACTGTTTTAAATCCATGCATGAAGAGAGAGGCAGACTTTGGAAGAGATATAGGTATGTATTATAGTATCTATATACATACATATTTGTATATGTGTGTATATATCACCTAGATAGAGCTAGATAAACATAGACCTATAGATAGCTAAGTGGTTAGCTAGATTGCTAGCTCTATCAATATACCTTTGTAAATTGATAGAGAGCTATATCATAAATATCTATAGCTAAGTGGTATTTATATATAACTATATATAGTTATCTCTATTGATGTGATATATATGTATATCATGTTAAGAGGCCAGCATCACACCCATACACACACACATCAAATAGCATTTGTCAATTCTATTTGTATTTTCTGGCATCCATTTATACATATATATGCATGTATGTACACATATACATACACACCTATCATATATGTAAATATTTATATTACTGGTTTCTTGCCATGTCTCTGGTTTCCAGATTTCTTCCCTAGAGACTTTGGCAAATTTCCCCTTGAGGTGCTATCACAAATTCTCTTAGCTGATTTAAATATTGATCCCATCTGAAAGGATTATTGGAAATTGTTTTGAGACTCTGTGTGTGTGTGTGTGTGTGTGTGTGTGTGTCTGTGTGTGTATCTGAGGGAGAAGAAAAATTGAGATGATACTTAGATTTTAATTATATGTGATTAATATATCATAGTGCCTTTGATAGAAATAAGGAAATTCAGAATGGGTTTTAGGGTAGATATTCATAATAAGATCATAATCTATATATGCTTCTCATCCTGTACAATTCAATCAAACTCATCAAAAATGAAAAAGGGCATTGAGGACTGAGGGTGATTCTTATTTACTAGACACTGTCTGATGATCCTAAGCCAATTGAGGGGCGGTCTACTAAAGAGTTGATCTGGAGAGCAATATGTAGGTACCCTGAAGTGAAAGAATTGTGCTTGTGTAGTTGCTGGTGTAGGAGGCCAGGTTGCAGTTATTCCCTTGAGCAGCCACTGCCTAGAAAGAAAAGAAGAGTCTGGGAGTTTTCACAAGCACAGGAGGATAGCAGATGGAGTGAGAGGAATGGAAATTTTGGAGCAAGAATGGGTGAATAAGAGGATGGATTGTGCCAGAGATAAATTCTGTTGGATTTTGCAGGAAAGATAAGCTATAACCTATCTTCCCACCCAGATTTGCCAATCTTGAGTATTGGCCCACTTGGGTATGACACCCTTACTTTAGAAAAAATGATGGCCCCAAATCTTTCCATCCTATTGGTAATAAGGATACAATTATGAAAAAAATTGAAGAAATTTCAAGGAAAGATCTGTAATTTCTGTGCAACAACTAGCTTTAAGTAGATTCTATGCTAATTTCATTTCAAATTTATCTCAAGATGCAGTTCAAAACTTTCTTCCTCTATAAAGAACTTTCCTGATGATTTTGGAATTGATTTGAGTTCAAATAATGACCTCATAAGATTTAAATTAGATGACCTCTGAAGTCCCTTCCAGCTCTAGATATATGCTCCCATGATCCTATGTGAAGGGTTCCCAGGCCAACCCAGATCTGTCCCTTTTCTGGTGCTGTCTGTAGCATTCATTTCACAATTAATCATGTCCTACCTTGCGACCTCTTTCTTCTATTATTGTTCTGGACAAATAATAGGAGACAATTTGTCTTATGCAAATATCACATTTTATTTAACTTTTCCAGTGTTTTATTTTTGGGTCTTCAAACTAGGTTAAAAACTCTTTGCAGTCAAGGGCTGTGAATACAAGTACTGTGTTTCACACACAATGCCTTGTCCATAGTAGGCAATCAATAAGTTCATTTTAAATATAAAATTCCTTTTCAATTTTAGCATGTCTTCTTTGATAAATAACTTGGTTCCTTTTGATTTGTGCTCTTTGTCCTAGTTTCAAAAACCTTGATAAATTTGAATCCTATTTTCTGTTATCTCATTAAATGTCCCTTATTTGGTCTCAAAGTGAACATAGGGTTTTTGTTTGCTTGATTTTTGTTTGTCGTGTAAGTCCTCTTGCTAATCATAACTTGCATATTACTCAATGATAGGTTGACATCTTAGGTTATTTCATCTTCACTTACTATCTCACAGGTAAGAGATAGAATGGTGCAGGTATTACACCAAAATCACTTCAGTGTAGTAGATAGAAGGAAGACCTTGGAGTCAGAGAGATTGGATGCACTTCTGACACCTAGACTATGCAAGGAATTCCATAACTTAAAGAAATCATAGATTCATAAAGGTTGTGTGTGGTCACAGGTGTATTAAGAATAAGGAGTTCTCCAGGTATGAAACTTGAAAATTGTACGTGCATAGAAAAGTGTTATATTAAAAGCCAGAACTACTTGTTTTAGATTTCATATCTAATTTCAACCCCATAATAATATATTACATATCTCAGAAACCTTTAATAGGAAAATTAGCATTTTGTTTTTATGTTCTTTTAATTGTGAAAGTATTGGCATTTCCTAAGGCATCGATTAATTAATTTTCCAAAAAGTCCTTTCTCTTGCTACCTTTTGCCCTATTCTCATCCCTATCCTCTCAAACCTTATCTGGCTCTGCCTTCACCTTCTATAGTGCCTCTTAGAAGGTCAGTTTCTCCTCAACAAACATTCTTTCATCTTAGAGCACTTTCTCTTTCACTCTATTCACGCTCCTGTATTTTCCCTTTTCATAAAGGCCCTCTCTCTCTATCCACATGCTCCAGTATTGAGTTCATGTTCTTTCATGTCTACCAATACACAGAACTAGGAGAATGAAAAGGACTCCTTGCTCCTCGATGATACATTCATATCCCAAAGTGGGATGGGTTTCCTTCGTCAATAGTAGTGGATAGTTTAAATAGACAACACTCTCTCCTCTTGGAAGTCCACCCAATGTACTGGATCCAGAACCTGCTTTCTTATCACTAGGATCAGTACGTGGCTCAAAGTGTTCATCTCCCCTCTAACCCTTGTTCTCGTTATTGGAGAATTCGTGTTATTCATCCTCTTCAGTCATTCAGCCTCTTCAAGTCCTACATTTTCAGTCCAAATAAGCCCTACACAAAGATAATCTATAGCTCAACATCACTCTCTGTGATTTAGAATTCTGACATTCTTCTCCTCAACCACAATATTTCATTCTTGTACCTGTCCTCTGCTCCCCCACCACCCCCATTCTGCATCTTCACCATGACCTTCAATCAGCCCAGTCTTCCCTACATAGCCATCAGTTCCCAGGCCTTGACCCCTGTTCTTTCTTAACTTTTCTTCCCCTATACCCATTCCCCAAAAGTTAACAAATTCAACTAAATAGAATGAACTTTACCCTTGAATCCTCAAATTCTTTTCCTAACAGCTGTTAACACTTTGCTCATTTTTAACTCCAGGGTTGCTTCTTCATATCATTTCTAGTTCCTACCCATGGGCTGCTGAACATTGTGTGATGAAGTCACATAATGATGGTAACTTAACTGATCCAAATTGGCCCCTCCTTAATATAGGACTATTGTTTTCTTCTTCCTTGATTGACTTCTACAGCATTCCCCAGAGCTCATTCCCTTTCATTTTAGTAACAGAGGTCATCCGATTTGAGCTCCCCCTCTATAAAATATCTCAAGGTTGCTGCATGGCAAAGATTGCAATCTCTGAATGAAAGCTTACTCTTCCCTCTGTCAAAGCCTCTAGTTCCACCTTGGATTCCATTTTGTTTCATCTCTTCTAAGATCTCAAACCTTAAATCATTCCCATGTATCCTGCCCCATCTTCAATCTCTGTTTGTCTACTGATATCTTCACTTCTGCCTACAAATGTTTCTTAGTCTCATTTCTTTTTTGGTCTTGCTATTTTTAAAAGTCTTTACTTGAACTTTATTCCTCCTTAAACTAACATTTTGTTTCTTCTCCCTTTCACAGAAAACTCCCAGAAGAAAATTTTTTTTTATTCATTGTCATCAGTTTCTCATTCTCCAAACACTTTTCAACACATCAGGCCCTTTACTCTTCTTTCTTTTTAGTTCCTCTTATGGTGATCGCATTTAATTTCATGAGTTTGAGTATAATCTCAATGCAAATGACTCCCAAATCTTTATTTCCACCATGACTTTCTCCTTCTCAAGGTACAACCCCACACCAATTATTGACTAGAAACATTCACTTGGATATTGCATAAGCATCTCAGATTTCTCAAGGAGGCAAATCGTTATCTTCTCCCCTAAAATTCCTCCTTCATCTCTGCTGTGGTTATCATATATCAGAAGTCACCAGATTCACAGCCTCAGGGTAATCTGTAATTCTTCATTCTATCTGATCTCTACCTCCCAATCATATTTAATGACTTTCGAAATCTTATCGATTCTATCGCCTGTACAATATTTCTTGCATATGTCCCTTTCTCCTTACTCATGTAATAGTCAAATCAGTTTGGGCATTTATCAGATCTCCAAGAGACTGATGTAATTTTCCCTCCTCTTGCCTTTTTCCCCATTCGTTGTCAACAGAATTGCAAATTTTATATTCCAAAAACATAGATTTGAATATGCAATTCTCCTCTTCAGGAAATATCACAGGCTATCTGTTGACTAGGATAAAATCCACACTCCTCAAATTTGCCATTTAAAGCCTTACACAGTCTGGCCACAGCCTACCTTCCAGTGTTATTTCAGATTCTTTATTTTCACATATTCTAATATGTGTTCCAGCAAAAATGTAATACTTGCTGTTTTACTCAGCACTTTCTCTCTAGCTTCTTTGCATACAAACTCTCAGAATTTTTCCTTCAAGATTCAACTCAGGCATGACTTTGTACGAGAAGCTTTCCTTGATTCCCCTAGATATTTCTGTTTTCTTCTTCCTTAAATAATCATGGATTCAGAAATTTGCTTAAATATTTCTCAGGAACACACAAACACACACACACACACACACACACACACACAGTATTATGTAAATTCCTTGAGGACAGAAGCTGTTGTTTTTGGTTTGTTTTGTCTTTATATCCTCTGTGCTAGTACAGGGCCTTGCAGATAGCAGATTCTTAGTAAATGCTGGCTGAATTGAATGTACTTCATCACATTTTTTGAGGGTAGCTAGGTGGCACAGTAGATAGAGCCTGGAGTCAGGAAAATTCATCTTTGTGAGTTCAATGTGGCCTCAGATACTTACGTAAAGTATCTTGGAAAATGACAAAAAGAAGCCCATTTAGGAAGAGGCTATTAATTCAAAAAACAAGGAAAAATAATTTTGAATTTAATATCATCAGATTGTTCATTGCTTTTATAAAATAACAATTATGTATCTAATCATATGGAAAATATCTGTCCCTTTAAATTATAAATTATGTTAAATAAGATGACATTGATTTCATTCTATTTTCTCTCAGTTAAAGTTGACTTTGAGCAAAGAATAAAAGACATGATCACATTCATTACAAAAGTGGAAAAAATGACTATTCTCATTTTTATCTCTCATCTAACTAAATACAAGAAAAATCAAAATACTTATCAAAATTAATGTGATATAGAAACATTTGCACTAAGCACAGAAAGAAAATGAAGATGGTAGAATCTTATTCATATTGAAACATATTTGTTATATAGTAGTCAAACGGGAACATAATGGCTTAAGTCAAGAGTTAACCAAGTAGTACCTGAGGACACTTTTAGAACCTTCAACTTTTGTCTAAAATGTCTCCCCTTTTTTACCATATGCAGTTCATGCAGTTATAAATGTGATAAAAGATTATATTTTTGTAAATTATTTCATACAAAAATTAAAATTTCACTTCATAACAGTAACAAGAGGTCACTTCCTCAATAACATCCATTTCTGTTCCATTGGTTGGTTACTTTTATAAATTTGAGAAAAAAGAAATTCAAGGCAAAACTGATATGTATTTTTATGTAACTAAAACATCATCTCCCCATTTGATGTTTTTGTGGCTAACACTACATTTTCACCATTGTTCTGCATGTTTTCTTTTAATAAAGGTACATGGATTTCAACTTCCTTTTTTTATTTTCCATCACAACTATAAGAAAAACAGACTCAGCAATTGACTTGGCTTAAACATGAAAGTCAGCTACAATAAAGCATAAAAAGGAAAAAATATATTTTATTGGAGTTATTTTTCCTTTTCTTGATAATCTACAATAGTTCAACTCATAAAGAAAGATCATGAAAGTATTCAGTAAATAAAATTGATGTAGGCATATAGACCCAAAAACATTTTATATGCACAAATATTTGGATGGGTGTATATATATATGTATATATACATATACATATATCTACCTATATATGTACAAATATATATTTGTATATGAATTTGAGTATATATGTGCATGCATAAAAATGTATATATGTTTACATATGTATATGTTCAAACACAAATAAAATACATAGAATTCTTTCTCTGATGAAAATTCTAGCAAATATATTTAATGTTAATATTTACATTTAAGATTATTATTTATTTCTTTATCAGTGCTAATGAATTGATCATGGATATAATGAAAAAAACCTAAATCAATGCTTTAAGGATCTGATTTTGTCAGAACTAGACAGTGCTTGAAAGTTTACAGTTTCCTTCTTTTCCTTATAATCATAGGAAACTATTAAGGTAGAATACTGTATATACTCTCACACTTGTTTTTAATAGGTAATTTTTGGTAGAAGATAAAGTTCTTTGTAATGTTTAACTTTCTTAGTATGAGATTAGCACTTATATTTTACAATGCATGATATATCTTCTCTAACCCTTATCTGGGCAGGTCACATTGAATAACAAATAGAATTTAGTAGGGACCATTATAGAATAGAAATTCAGAAATCACTTAGTTCAATTTATGCTTTTAAAAATGATTCCTTCTAAAATATTTCAAATAAGGGCTCATTCAGCCTTTCTTTGTTCCTGAAAATTTTATTCACAATTATATGGAGAAACAATTTTAACATCTGTTTTTAAAATTTTGAGTTTCAAATTCTAATCATCCCTCCCTCTCTGCCCCCACTCTTTGAGTAAAAAATTTTATATAGGCTATATAGTTACAATAATGCAAAACATATTTTTAGAGATGGAGACAAGATGGCAGAGAAGAGGCAGGGACTCACCTAAGCTCTCCCAAATTCCCCTCCAAACAACTTTATATAACCCTTCAAAATTTATTCTGAAATGCCAGACCCCACAATAGGATGGGGGTGAAACAATTTTCCTCAATCCAAGAAAACTCAAAAGGTTGGCAAGAAAGATCTGTAAGCCCAGAATGACAATAGAATGCACTTCAACACATGATAAACCAATGCAGGTTATGCCCCCAGCAAGCCAGCAGGAGATCTTGGGAGTGATAAAATAGGCAGCAGTAGTGGTGGCTCCTAGAGCTCTCAGCCCTCATATGGTAAGGGATTTGTACAACTGTTTAGTAAGAGAATACAGGGGTCATTTATTGGCACTGGGTTCAGGACTCTGTTGCATTACCCATGTTCAGATTTGGTTTGCAGTCCTGGTGTGCAGTCCCAGGTTGAAGAAGAACAGTAGCAGATCAGAGCTTGTGGTCTCCAAGGAGAAATGTCCCTGGTCTCAATTTCAGGATGAAAAGTCTGTTTACTTACAGCTCAGAGTACATGCCAGGAGAGGAGTAAATACACCTCTCCTCAGATCATACCACCTTGGAAGTAACTGAAAATTAACAGATCCCAAGAAACAGCTCTGAAAACATGCACAAAAAAACTGACATCTGGGACAGTGCTGCACCCAACCAAGGAGCAGGGTTAAATTTTAATATCAAGCTGAAAGTCAAGAAATAGGCAGAGAAATGAGCAAAAAATGACAAGAAAAGAACCTAACCATGCAAAGCTATTAAGATGACATGAAAGAGTAAAACACAAAGAAGACCATAAAGTCAAAATACTACATCCAAAGCCTTAAAGTAAAATATGAAGTGATCTTGGACCCAAAAAGGATTCCTAGAAGAGCTCAAAAAGAATTTTTAAAATAAAATAAGATAGCAGAAGAAAATTGGGGAAAGAAATGATAGTGATAAAAGAAATTCATGAAAAAGTTCAACAGGTTTGGAAAGGAGGCACAAAAAGTACTAAAGAAAGCAATATCTTAAATAACAGAATAAGTCAAAGGGCAAATGAGGCACAAAAGTTCAATGAAGAAATTAAAAAGCAGAATTGATCAAATCAAAAAAGATATTCTGAAGAGAATTCATTAAAAAGCAAAATTGACCACATGGAAAAAGGCATACAAAAATCCAATGAAGAAAAGAACTCTTTAAAAAGTACAATTGCTCAAATGGAAAAGAAGGTACAAAGCTCAATGAAGAAAATAATCCCTTAAAAATTAGAACTTGGTAAGTGGAAGCTAATAACTCTATGGGACATCAGGAAACAATAAAACAAAATCAAGAGAACAAAAATAGAAAAAAATAAGAAATATCACATTGGAAAAACAACTGACCTGGAAAATAGATCAAGGAAAGATAATTTAAGAATCATCAGATTACCTGAAAGCTATGATCAAAGATAGACCCTAGACATCATCTTTCAAGAAATTATCAAGAAAAATTTCTCTGATATCCTAGAACCAGAGGGTAAAATAGAAATAAAAAGAATCCATTTATCACCTCCTGAAAGAGAAACCAAAATGAAAACTTCCAGGAATATTGTAACCAAATTCCAAAGTTCCCAGATCAAGGAGGAAATATAACAAGTAGCCAGAAAGAAGTAACTCAAATATCATGAAACCACAGTCAGGATAATTCAAGATTTAGAATATTTTACATTAAAGGATCAGAGGCTAATGTGATATTCCAAAGGGCAAAGGAATTAGGATTGCAACCAAGAATCACCTACTGGCAAAATTTAGCACAATCTTTCAGGGGAGAAAATGTACATCCAATTAAAGCAGAGAACTTTCAAATTCATGAAAAGATTGGATCTAAATAGAAATTTTGATTTTCAAATACAAGGCTCAAGAGAAGCATAAAAAAAAACAGGAAAGAGAAATCATAAGGGAATCAATAAGAGTAAATTGCTTATATTCTTACATTAGAAGATGATACTTGTAACTCTTAAGAACTTTGTCATTATTAAGGAAGTTGAAAGGGCTATACATAGACAGAGGGCATGGGTGTGAGTTGAAGATTATGGTATGACGTAAAAATAAAATTAAGGAGTGAGAAAAAGGGATGCACTCGGAGAAGGGGGAAGAGATATGGTAGAATGGGGTAAATTGTCATATGTGAAAGGAGCACGAATAACATATGATGGGTTTTTTGTAAACTGTATTTGATTTTGTAAATACGTATTTCCTGATGTGACTTTTGTGAGAAATGCTAAATTTTTAGTATATTGTGTCCTCTCAAAATTGGCAGGAGCCAAATAATAGTTTGTGGGCAATTTGTATTGTGTATTGTACAATAACTGGAGAACTTTTGTAATTATAAAACTGTATTAACTTTTAGTGTGTTGTTTAAACAAATGACTAGAACATACTAAAGACATTAGTAGGATTTTTCTGAATATTTCAGACTTGAACTCAAGCTAACTTTCTTGTGTTTTTCAAAACAAAATTATGCCTTCTCTTTTAAAATCAATAAATTTGTTTCCTTGTTACAAAAAAAAAGAAGCTTTTTGCAATGGAGGGGAACATGATGGGTGGGGAGAACTTCAACCTTACTCTCATCAGAATTGAGTGAAAGAGGGAATAACATATACACTGAGGTGTGTGTAGAAATCTATCTTACCTTACAGGAAAGTAGGAGAGGACGGAGATAAAAGAAGTGGGAGATAATAGAAGAGAGAGCAAAGTTGGGAGAGGTGGTGGTCAGAAGCACAACACTTTTTAGGATAGAATGGATGAAAAAGTGAAGGTAATTGGATAGATAGAACTATCCATCTACAATTTTCTTTCATAAAGGCCTCATTTCTCTAATATACAGAGTACTGAGTCAAATTTATAAAAATAAGGGCTGGGAAAGGATATGAACAGGCAGTTTTCAGGTGAAGTAATAAAAGCTATTTATAGTCATGTAAAAAAATACTCTAAACCACACTGATAAGAGAAATGCAAATTAAAACAATTCTGTGATACCACCTCATACATATCAGATTAGCTAATATGACAGAAAAGGAAAATGGCAAATATTGACAGGAATGCAGAAAAAAGTGAGGCTAATGTACTGTTCATGAAGTTGGAAACTGATCATCAATTATGGAGAGCAATTTAGAACTATGCCCAAAGGGTTATAAAACTGGGCATATCCTTTGAATCAGCAATATCACTACTAGGTTCATATCTCAAAGAGATTTTAAAAATAAAAAGGGAAAGGGCTAATATGTACAAAAACATTTTAGCAGCACTTTTTGAGCTGGCAAAAAGTTGAAAATTGAGGAGATATCCATCAATTGAGGAAGATTGTGATGGAATACTATTATACTACAGTAAATGACAAGGTGGATGTTCTGGGAAAAACCTGAAAAGACTTACATGAAATGATGCAAAGTGAAATAAGCAGAACGGAGAGAACATTGAACATGGTAACAGCAATATTTTGTGATGATCATCTATGAACAACTTAGTTATTTTCAGCAATACAATAATCCAAGACAATTCTCAAGATTTAAGATGAAATATGCTATGCGTCTTCAGAGAAAATACTAATAAAGTCTGAATGTCAATCAAAGCATACTTTTTTAAATTTTAGTTTTCTTCAGGGGGTTTTCTTTCATGTGACTAAGATGGAAAATTTTGCATAACTGCATATGTATAATCTATATCAAATTACTTGCCTCCTCAATGAGAATGGAAGTGAGGGAGGAAGGAAGAAAATTTGGAACTAAAACTTTTAAAAACGAATGTTAAAAATAGTTTTTATAACTAATTGAAAAAATTAAATAAACCTATCTCCATATTACATATTGCATATACTACATATTACATATGTATTCCATATTGTATGCTATATGTTACATAATACTATGCAATGCATACTATTTTCCATAATTCTATATTACTTTGTGAAAGAAAACACAGACCAAAAAATAAAACCACAAGAAAAAAGAAAGTGAAAAATAGTTTCCTTTGATCTGCATTCAGATTCCATCAGTTCTTTCTCTGGAAGTGGATAGCATTTTTCAATATAAGTTCCTTTTCAACTGTCTTGGATCATTTTATGGCTCAGAATAGCAGATCATACAATGTTACTGTTATCATGTACAATGTTCTCCTGGTTTTGCTGACTTCACTTTGCACCAGCTCCTGTTAACTATTTCCAAATTTTTCTGAAATTTCTGTTCATCAAAATGTTTCCCAGGTTTCTGCTTTTCTTCTAATCCTGGTTGAACTGGGGGTTTTGTGCAACAACTCTTTATTTTATTATAATCTAAATGATCTAGCCTTTTTTAAAGACTTTAAATGAGATGTAATCCACAACCTCTAAAGATGGCCCACTTTGGGCGATCTCCAGATACTAGGAAATGTTGTCTGATATCAAATTTCTATTTACTATTTTTGGGCAAGTGCCATCAGTTTTTCCAGTGAGACTGAATCTAATCGCTGTTTTTTTAATAACATCTCTTTAATTACTTAAAATAAGTATCACATTCTCTCCTATGTCTTCTCTTTTCCAGGCTAAAGAAAATCAAGACCCTTCTCCATTCTACTTGCCTTCCTATGAACACTCTTATCGTAAAATCAATCACATTTCCAAATTATAGTGATCAAAATTAAACACAGTCTTACAAATATGGTTTGATCACAGCAGAGTACATACGGTTCATTATTTTCTTATTCCTGGAAATGAGACATTTCTTAATGTGGTTGAAAATTTCTTGCTAAACATCCAGATCTCTTAAAAAAAATCATTTCTCCAATCTTCTTAATTCTAGTACTTCTTTTCCCTGTTAGTTATTTCCCATTTATCTTTTGTATGGTTTGCTTTGTAAACATTTTTCATTTTGTCTCCTCCATTAGACTATAATCTTTTTTTATTGTCTTTTGATTTTGTTATTTGATTGTCTTTTGCCTAGACCTTGGCACATTGCCTGATACATAATATTTATTGATTGATATGACCTACTATGTTGTCACAGTTTTTTTTATAAATATTCATTTATTTCCTGTAGATTTCCAATTTTATTAGCATGTCATTGGATGAATAGCTCCTAATAATTTCTTTTATTTCTCTTCTGGTTGTGAATTAATCTTTTTTTAATTTTGATATCAATGATTTGTTCTTTCTTTTTTACCAAATAGTTTAGGTAATTAATTATCAAATTTATATATTTTAAATAGTTTTCATTTCAATTATTAATTTATTTTAATATTCAGTTTTGTAAATTTCTCCTTTAATTTGCAGGATTTTTAATTTGTTGTTAGATTGGAAATTGTTAATTTGCAGGTTTTCTCTTATTTTTGTAAGTTGCATAGCCAATTCATTGATGTATTCCTGGTCTCTATTGATGAAAGTATTTAGTGATTTAAATTTTTCCTATGGTACCAGTGTTACTGCATCCCAAAATTTTAGGTATATTTTTTCATTGCTTTCATTGTCTTTACTAAAATAACTTTTTCTATGATCTGTTCTTTGATCCACACATTATATAGAATTAAGTTATTTAGCTTCTAATTAATTTTAATCTTTGTTTCAAAAACTCTATATTAAACGTAATTTTATTGCATTGTGTTCATTGAATGATACTTCTGGCTTTGGGAATTTTTTTGAAATTTTTATTTTGTAATATATTGTCAATCTTTGTGAAGGTTCCGTGCACAGATGAGAAATAGATACATTCCTTTTTATTTTGATTCAAAATCCTCCAGAGATCTACCATATCTAAGTTTTCTAGAACTCTATTCAAGTTCTTTTTTTTATTTTTTGCTTAGATATATCTAGGTCTGTTAAGTATAAAATGAAGTCCCTCACTCTTATAGTTTTACTGTCTATTTCCTTTAATAATTCAGATAGCCATTTACTGAACATATATTTAGTATTGATATTAATTCAATGACTACAGCATCTTCTATTAAAATGCATCTTCCTTGTTTATTTCTTCATTAGATCTACTTTCACTGCTGCTTTGTCTGAGATCATAATTGCTACCTTTTTTTACTTTATCTGAAGTGTGAAAGATTCTCCTCCAACCTCTTATTTTAACTATATGTGCACCTTTCTGTTTCAAGTGTGTTTCTTGTAAATGAAAGTGTTAGATTCTGATTTGTAATCCATTTTGCTATCCTCTCCTGATTTATGTGTGAATTTATCCATTTCATATTCAGTTATGATCACAAATTATTTATTTTCTCTCATCCTATTATCATAAGTTCTTCCTTCATGCCCTATATTTAAGAGGGTTTTTCTTGCTTCTAACTGATCCCTCCATTAATCTACCCTACATCTTTTTTCCATTTTTTCCTAAAATGACATTCCTTCTGCTTTCCCTGTCAAGTGGCTGCTAAATTTTGTGTAACTATGATTATGGTATTTAAGTTGTTTATTTCTCAATATTAACGGTATTTTTTAAAACTGTAACTGAAGAGAAGGGGAGATAGCCTTTGATAGGCAAGCTCTAGATTTTGGCAGTAATATTTCTTGGAGTTTTCATTTGAGTTTTTTTTCAGATGATAACTGATACATGCTTTCAATTTCCTCTTTGACGTGTGGTTCTAAGAAATATTTTGTGATTACTTGAACTATCATGTCTATACCATTTTGGGGTTATGGCTCTCAATCTATTTTTAGTTCATTTGTTTCTGCTCTGAGATACTTTACATTTCCATACAAACACATATACACCCATACACACACACGTGTGTGCGTGTGTATATGTGTGTGTGAGTGTGAGTGAGTGAGGGACTTCTTGACCTTTAATATTTTATGGAGCCACGAGCTTCTATGTATTCAGTTCTAATTTTCAAGCAGTTATTTTGGGGGATAAACTTTTGTAACTCTTGCTGCAAGCTGTTAATTATCATTTCATAGTTCTCTTTCCTTGTTCTTATTTGGTTTTAAAATGACTTTTAGATCTTCTTTTTAAAACAGTTCCTTTAACTTTTCCAAGAATTCTGGCTGAATTTGTGCAAAGTGACATTTTCTTTGAGGATTGGCTGGTATATATTTTCAGGTCATTCTTTTCTTCTGAGTTTGTCTTAAATTCCCTATTCCCATAATGGTTCTTTTTGGTGGAACTATTTTTTAATCATTTTTTCTAATTATTTCAGGATACTGTTTGTTATTCCAGGGTCTGCTCATTTCTGAAGAGAATGTTTAGCCTAAGTTTCCATCCTTTATTCTTTCCTCTGCTTTTACAACTGAGGGTGTGAATCCTGTCAGCTTTTAGTACTCACAAAGTAATGTAAACCTGGTTAAAACATATTTGCTGCCTTCATGGTCTGAGTTTTGCAATTTCATGACTGTAGACTTAACCCTGGTTGTAAGTTTCAGTAGAATATTACTGAACTTAGTCATAAGTAGTCTGCTGGGAGTCTCTGCAGGTTCAGAGTGAACTGAACTGTGGGATCTCTTTTGATCTGAAACTTCTACCCTTGTTATTCCACTTCAGACTTCCACTCTAGGCTATAAGCTCTGCTTCTGGGATTAGAACCACAAAACTAGGCTTTGCTTCTGGAATTTGTTCATTGTTCAACACACAGCTAGAGTCTCACTAGTGATCATCTTGTATATGTGACCTACAACTAGGTAATGAGGAACAAAAATGCAGATGGCACCTATTCCTGACCATCAGCTAGTTTAGGAATCCCCTTGGATCTTTCTACCCTGGTGCCCAGTCTAGGCTCTCTTTCAGTCTCTAGGTATTGTAATGTTTTCATGTACCAAACTTCTAGCCCGACCCTAGAACTTCCTGGGTTAGAAAAATGACTCACTGACTTTTTCTTACATTCAATAATCAGAATTCAGTCTGGTGCATTTTGTAGAGCTTTTTGGATAAGGTTGGGTGGACAAGTTAGGCTGTACTTCTTTTTCATCTTTAGTTATCTTTCTTATGCTCTGCTCCCTGTTAATACAGTGTTTTAACAGTCATGAATTCCATTCATTCATTTAAGATACTATAATAGGAGAGATACAGTGGGATAATATGTGAAGTGCCCCAAATAAAGGTGACTTACCAAAGAAACTGCCCAAAGTAAACTCTACCTAATTGAGAGTTTTCCTGTTATCTTACCCTTGGAAATGTTGATACTTTTTTTAACCAAACCTATGATTTCTTTGGTATAGGGAGATCCCTCTACCATGAGAGATATTAACTTCCTATAAGTTATAGCTTAGATAGTTATCTATGTTCACTGAGTGGTCATCTCACTTTTGCAGAGTCACAAGGTGTTGGTATATCAGAGGCAGGACTTGAAATCTAGATCTTTGCTCCAAGGTTAGCTCTTTATCCATTATTCCATGCATCCCTGGGAATAAGTCTGGAGTGATGATGGAGTCTGGAGTAAAATAGGAGTACTGACAGTACAATGCATTGAGTAGAGTGGCAGCAATGAGATGAAGGAAGCAAGGAACTTCTTAATTCAAAGCACACTGTGTAAAGAAATAGCTATACAGAAATGGTGGAATAATCTTTTGCAAATAAGTGACTCAATTCATTACTTGGTTGGTATATACAGTTCTGTGTGAAATGCAAAATTACTTAGATTTATTCTTTGGAAACATTATCTTCAGATTACCACAGCTTCATGAAACTTTATGTGAGGGAATGATTCTTGATAGAAAAACCTGAAATAATGTACCATATGCCAATTAAAAATGCTGTAAGCAAGGGAAAAGAAAACCATGAACACAAATCCTTTTAAGTTTAATGTAAGACAGAATATTATAATATTAAAGGAAAAGAAATTATAAAGGAAACTATTTCCCCAGGTAAATATTATAAATAGAAAGAATAGTTCTTAACATAATTTTTCTAAGTCTAAGACATCTTAGGGTTGATATAAAATATATTTCCTAGTAACATGCATGTTCATAATCAACACTATTTTTCCTATGATGTTTAGGAAAAAAATTAATTGTTACCTTTAAGGATATAGAAAATATAATCATAGTGACCATCTATTTCTAGAAAAATTATCAAATGTGAATGTGATACTGTACTGAACTGCTTATCCATTAGATTTATGATGGTTAATATAGTTAGAGATAAGTAGCCACCTTGAAAAGTTATTTTGTAGAAAAATAAATGAAATGCTTTTAAATATGTACCTAAGAAACTGATTTAAGCTCTTGAAAAATCTATATAGAGACAGCCATATAAACTGAGTTGAAAAGTAAAGATAGGAGGAGTCAATATGCTGTCTTGGTTTTCTCAACATATGTCCTTTCATAACCTATGATCACATCATCACAAAATTATACTGAATAAATTATCTAAATTCTTTACTGCTTTTTTAACGTTTTATTAATTTATTTTAAACTTGAATACACTGTAAGAAAAGAAAAACATCACCATGTGCACAGTAAAACAAAAAAAGATTCAAAATATGCAGCAATAATTGCTTCCTTGTAAGTTTTCCATTGTTCTCTAATGTGCAGTTTTCACTTTGTTCTTCCCCCACCCTTCCTCCCCACCCCAAGAAAGCTATAATTAAGTATGGATATATAGAAATGGAAAGGTAGGTAGATAGAAAGAAAAAAAGAAAGGTAGAAAGAAAAAATAAAGAAAGAAAGGTAATTAGGAAAAAAGGAAGGAAGGAAAGAAGGAAGGAAGAAAGAAAGACAGGTAGGGAGAGAGAGAGAGAGAGAGAGAGAGAGAGAGAGAGAGAGAGAGAGAGAGAGAGAAAGAGAGAGAGAGAGAGAGAGAAAGAGAGAGAGAGAGAGAAAGAGATTCAAATATATGTAAAACTATATTGCACTTGTTTGTCTTTTGTTTCTCTGAGGATGGATCATATCTTCTTTCATAGATTCAAGTCTTTCCAATTCATTGTTTCCCATATCACAGCAATATTCCAACCTTATACTGTCTGATTATTTTAAGAAATCTAAGACAATACAGATTAATGTAACTGACACTTAGTATAGTTCCCTATGTTTTTCTTTTGGTTAAATCTATTTTAGCTTTAACTTAGTCTTAGATCATGATCACTACTCCTTCCTTTTTTTCCCTAATAAATTCTATTCCTGAGCTTTGTATTATGTCTGTGTGTATCTCTTATTTCCTATCTTGGATTTTGTATGTTGAATTTTCTATTGATTTCAGGTCGTTTTGCAACAAACTTCTGAAAGTCTGACAATTCACTGAATATCTTTTTTTTAATTCATGATTGTGATTAACTTCGCTGGGTGTGATGTTTTTGTATGAAACCCTAGTTCTTTTCTTCTTTGATAATATAGAGTTCCAAGACCTGAGGTCTTTTAGTGCAGCTACTGCTAGATCTAAAGTGATTCTAATTGTGACTCCTCCATATTTGAATTGTTTTTTATTCTTATTACTTATAATATTTCCTCCTTGAGCTGGGGGTTTCAGAATCTAGCTTTGGTATTACTGTAAATTTTCCTCATAAGATCTCTTTCAGGTGATGATCAGTGAATTTTTTTCCTATTTCTACTTTCCCCTCTTGTTCTAACACTAATACACAACATTAACATTATATATTTCAATATTATATTATTATTTTAATTATTTTTATATTATTGTGGCAAGATTCTCTTTTTTATCATAATTTTCAGATAATATTATTATTATGTTTTCTCTTCTTGATCTGTTCTCAAGATCAGTTATTTTTTTCATGAGATGTATCTCTTCTATTTTTTCATTCTTTGTAGTTAGTTTTGCAATGTTTTGGTCTTTTATAACTTTGCTGGTTTCATCTTGCCCAGTTCTAATTTTCAACGAGTAATTTTCCTCCTTTAGATTCTGGATCTCCTTTTCTAGTAGACTGACTTTCATTTCATAATTTTCTTGTTTTACTTGGATTGTTTCTATTTTATTACTTTTCATCAATATCTGTCACTTGATTTTTGAAATCTTTTTTTAAGTTTTTCTATGAATTTGGGGGTGGAGCCAAGATGGAGGAGTAGAAAGACTCACATTTGCTAGCTCCGAACCCACAGCCCATGGATTTCCTCTAAAAAGAACTCTCGACAAATTCTGGAACAGTAGAAGCCACGCAGCAACACAGAGAAGGAGATTTCCGTTCCAGAGAGCCGTGAAAAACTGATCCCAAAGGTCCATCATGCCTCGGGCGGGAGCAGAGCCTGCCCCTGCCCTGGCCAGCGGCACAAAGAGGAGCAGATCTGAACAGGCATCAGGGACAAAATCTCCAGTGGCCACGAACGTCCCTCCACCAGACACGCTGAGAGGGGACCGGGGTGTCTCTGGGACTCAGGCCCCCTCGGGAGGCAGTGGCAGCAGCAGAGGCCTCAGGAGGCCAGAGGCTCCCGGGGCAGGCAGGAGCTCAGCAGCAGCTCCATTACAAAAGGTCTCTGCATAAACCCCCTGAGGGAACTGAGCCTGGGAGGCAGCCCTGCCCCCACCTGAGAACCTGATTTAATCTTACCCTGAATAGCAGCCAGGACAGCCACCAAAAGCC
>CM053774.1:95363855-95544992 GCA_028658325.1 Potorous gilbertii | reverse complement strand
GATGAAAGAAGAGAGGACAGATTGGTGATATGGGTAATTAGAATGTTCAGTGTATTGGGGAGGGGGTAGGGGACAAATGGGGAGAAAATTTTGGAACCCAAAATTTTGTGAAAATGAATGTAAAAAGTTAAATAAATAAAAATTTATTTTTTAAAAAAAAGTTTTTCTATGAATTCTTTTGAGGCAGGTGACCACTTGACATTACTCTTTGGAGTAGGAAAGATTTTTTTCCTAAAGTAGGGCTCAAACCCACAACTCTGAGATCAAAAGTTTTATGCTATACTGACTTCTGATGACATGACTGTATATTTAATAATATTCAGTAATCATGTTTAGCCATGCCGCTATAAGAAAAATTACAATTCTGTTAAAGTAAATTAACATTTAAATGCTTTATAGAACTTGTTAAAAATATAAAAATTCATTTGGAAAAAAAGATCAAGAAAAATGGTATCAAACTCAAAAAGGAAAGGATTCCTTAAAGGCTATGTATAAATGTATAATGACACAAATTAACATTATCTATGTTGTATTGTGCCAAAATGTGGCAAGTCCTCAAATATTACCGGATCATCATACTTGTCTCCTGAGGAAACTATATGTGGGCCAAGAAGCAGCAATTAGAATGGAACATGGAATAACTTATTGGTTTAAGATTGGAAAAGGAGTACAATAATGTTGTATATTGAGACTTTAACTAATATGGAAAGTACATCATGTGAAATGCTGGCTGGCTGAATCAAAAGCTAGAATTAATCAATTAAAAAATCAGAGGAAGACTAGAATTCATTCCTTTAGTTTTGGTTTATTTTGTTTTATAATTTTTTGATCTCCCTTCTAATGGTCATTAGCTCTCATTTGCTCAGTTTCAATTTTTAAAGAATTGCTTCCTTCAGCGAGCTTTTGAACCTCCTTTTCCATTTGACCAATTCTGCTTTTTAGGCATTATGCTCCTCATGAACTTTTTTGTACATCTTTTACCATTTGCCCTAGTCTGTTTTTTAAGGTGTTATTTTCTTCAGTATTTTTTTTAATCTTCTTTACCAAGCTGTTGACTCATTTTTCATGATTTTCTTACATTACTCTCATTTCCTTTCCAATTTTTCCTCTATCTCTCTTACTTGATTTTCAAAATTTTTTTTGAACTCATCCATGACCAGAAAATTCATTTTTTTCTTGGAGATTTTTGATGTAGGAGCTTTGACTTTGTTATCTTCTTCTGGGTGTGTGTTTTAATCTTCCTTGTCAACATAGTAACTTTCTATGGTCAGAATTTTTCCTGTTGTTTGCTCCTTTTCCCAGCCCATTTCTTGACTTTTAATTTTTTGCTAAAGTAAGGCTCTGCTTCTAGGGATCAAGGTACATTGTCTCAAGCTTTAAGTGTTTTGTGCAACTATTTTCAGAGATATGGACCAGTAATTTTTCAATTCTTTCAAGGTAGTGTGATATAAGGAAAGTTGTGTTTACTACTCTCCTGGATTGTGCTCTGGTCTGTGAGTGAGCAAGCAATATTTTCTGCCCTGGAACTATGACAAAGGTCACTGCTCTAAGTAAGAGTGTGGCACTGGTCCTCCTGGCCTTAGAACTGCAGCCTGAATATCAATATGGGTGAAGCAATAGAGTCCTGTCTCAATGCTAGCAAAGAAACAGCAATCTCCTTATGACCAGTCATTCAAAACCTCACACCCCTCCCCCACCATTTGTGAGCTGAGAGTTCTGGAAGTAGCTTCTACCACTGCTGATTCAGTAGCTCCTGGTTTGCTGGGCTGGGTCTGTACTGGCCCTGCCTGCACTGGACTGTGCTCTACTCTCTCCCAGGTGGGACAGACCTCTCCCATTGACCTTCTAGGTTGTCTTTGACTAGAAAGTTATTTCATTTCATCCATTTGTGGGTTCTGTTACTCCAAGAATTGATTTATGACATTATTTAAAGGTATTTGGAGAGATTGGGGCCAGCCCAGGCAAGTCACTGTTTTTTCTCTGCCATCTTGGCTCTGCTCCAACTCTATAACTGTTCTTTTTTAAAAATAATTTTTCCTTGCATTTTACCATTCAATATAAATGCAGTGGTCAACTAGAATTTCTTCTGCAATGAATTCTACTTTGCTTGAATGTTAAGTAGTAATTTTGGTTCTACGATAATTTGATGGGCTAGCATTCCCATCAATGCAAGGATTACAGCTCTGCTACTCACTACTTGTGTAATCTTATGCAAAGCACTTAGTTTCTTTAAAATTCTATTTCCTTAGCTCTAAAATGAGGGGATTGGACTCCTTAGATCCCTACCAGCTTTAAATATATAATCTTTTATGTGATTGCTTAATACACAAATCAGAGTAACATTTAAAGATAAGTGTGCCTTTTCAGGTGACGTCATCTCTATGCCCCCAGCTATGTTGTTAATGACATTTCTAAATAAAGGAAACAAAGAAAATTTTAAAAAAAACAGAGACTGAAAAATAAAATCAAATTAAAGTGTCATTAATAAGAGCTTCAGAGAGCCAAGGGAAAATCAAAGGCATAAAACTGTGTGCAATTATTTTATTATTAATCTTTTAGGGAGGCTAAAACAGAGAAATTGATGCTTCCTTAGGTTAGTGAGCAAGGGATAAAAGTATAAACCAAACCAAACAATGCCAATTCCTATGGTAGCTCCAACAAAGTAATGTAGTTTGTAGTTTTTCTCATTCAGGTTAATTTTATAGGCAGAAAAGCTTAGGAAATT
The DNA here is from genome assembly GCA_028658325.1 of Potorous gilbertii. Classification (NCBI taxonomy): domain Eukaryota; kingdom Metazoa; phylum Chordata; class Mammalia; order Diprotodontia; family Potoroidae; genus Potorous; species Potorous gilbertii. The sequence continues at coordinate 95,542,267 of CM053774.1, read as the reverse complement.
AAAGGATAAAAATTGTCACTGGAGACTAATGCATATTTCAAATCTCATAGTATGTAATGATAAACATTGAATGTTTTTCTATTTGTGAAAAAGAACAATGTAAATTATCTATATTTACTTTTTCTTTTCATTTTATTTTATTCTCACATTTTCAAACTGTAAAAGATACCATTTTTCCTCGGTGCATCTGACACTGTATAGCTTAACAGTTTGTGATTTCCATCTCCATAGTAGTGTTTCTCAATATTAAGGATTATATTGCCACAGATATATTTCTTAATTTATCGTTTGTTCACAATGGTTTTGCAAAATGGTTATTACTTGGAGAGGCACAGTTAATCAACGTAATCTACAAAGTGATCAAGACATCAATACTTAAATTTTCCTCTCGAAGATGAAAAATTGAGTAAAAATTAGAGAAGAGTTCACACTATATTTTTTTGCACTGGTCATCATGATATAATAATCTATTTATTTTATTTTTTAAAGCATACTTTTTTTCAGTTCCAAATTCTCTTCTTCTTCCTGCCCCTCCCTCATCCTATGAAAAGGCAAGGAAAGAAACTTCTTACAGTTATCCCTTACACATCATGGGGGTTAGTGGAACAGTACAAAAGGAAAAACTGCATAAATTTTTTAGCCCTCCCTTGGTACCAGAGGAGAAGACTGATCTTTTTTCTTTTTCTTGTATAGAGTGTTTATAGTACCTTAATGTAAAATTTGGGTTGATGTCGCACAATACTATATATATAATTTATGCATTTCTGAGTTTCTAAGCATTTTCTGTGTCATCTGCTATGTTTCACATTTCATCTGTAGCTTGCACAAAACTCCCAAAAAATTCTTATTTAATTTCTTATGCTGGTTCATGATATATTGAAACTACAATGGGGAAAGTTGTAATATGGAAGGGATAACTGTACAAATATCTAGTCATAGAAAACAAATTTCTGTACTAACCCTATTCCAAGAAAAAAAAGAAGAGGAAAAAATATGTGTCAATATAATGATGATCTAGATCAGTCCTAAAGGGGAACATGTGACTTTGAGGTCAAAGGTTCCGCCCCCCAATCTAGAGTATCACACTCTGAGTATAAGTTCTCTGTCTGGAGGTGTATAACACATTTCATAATGAGTCCTTTGGAATCATAAAACCTTGTCCTATTCATCCATTTGCTAACTTTTACAAGTTAATTATCTTTACAACATTTCTTCTCATTTTGAATTTTCTACCTGATATGAAATGTTAAATTCTAACCTTTTTATTCTGATTGATTCTTTTGTCAAGGACTTTTATGCAATGATACATTAGTAATTAGATCCTCTTCTTTGGCTAAAAAGAAAAAAGGGGGGAAGATTTTTGCATGTTTGTTTATTTAAACTTTAATTTGCATTTACTTCCCTTTGTCTTTTCTCTTTAGTTTGACAAACTTCTAAAGGTAGGTAATGTGATACATTGGGTGGAACACTGAAGTAGGTGTTATGGGACCTGGTTTTGAATGCTTGCTTTGTAGGTTATTACCTGGGCCAGAGATTCCTCAAATTATTTGACCTATCATCACTTTCTCAAAAGAAATTACTCAACATCCCCGTGGAAATCTACATTCTTTAACCCTTTAAAGTTTGGGGTGTTTTTTTTTAATTTGTGTCATTTCAAAATAATGTAAAATATTTTTAAATGACATCTTAAATTTAATCATTTATTTTTTGCATTTTTCTTGCATTGAAATTTTGATGACACAATATTGCATAATGTAATCTTCTATTGTTGTATTGTAAACAAGTCATTACATGCACATATTCCTGCCAAATTCCTGACAAGGCACAATATGCTTGCCTGCCAGGACTTGCTTGTTAAAGAACTGTCAGCAGACTTGACCACTGATTGATTATAACTTGTATTTTGTGTGTTTATCTGGAAAATAATGTAATCACTCTTATTTTAACTTTGTTACACAACAGACAAAACATGTAGGAATGTTTTTTCAAAATTTTTCTTATCTTTTCTTCTTTCCTTATGCTTCTATCACCCCTTTATTTTTATTACATGCCCCCAATTGTACCCAAGACTACTACTGCTCCCCTGGATCATTCCAGTGCCCCCCCTCAGTGACAATATCACTCATTTTGGGAACCTACAAGCTATATGAATCTGGGCAAGTCATTCAGTACCCTGTTCTGAAAATTAGCACTGGACTAAACAATCTCTAAAGTTTCTTCCAAGCAACAAGATACCCCTCCCAGGTTAAGCTTATCACCTCTAATCTTATCACCATGCTTCTAACTCTACCTCCCTCAGTCTCCGTTCCCCTCTGATTGGAGGTGTGAAGAGTGGAATACAAAACTCCTTCCTTTTTATAATGCCTTCCTTTATAGAAAGTTCTTTTCTTCTACTTACTGCACACTTCTCTGTCTGGGTTGATACCCCATGCAATATATCCCCTGGAATCTTCCTTCCCCATTTTCTTGCCTCCTTTTGTGTTATCTTTCCCATTAGATTGTAAGCTCCTTGAGGGCAGGGACTGCCTTTTTTTCTGCTAATTGTTTTTAACACAGCACAGTGCCTGGATTATAGTAGGCATTTTATTTTTTCATTAAGCAATGGGGGTAGAGTGATTTACCAAGGGTCACACGGTTAAGTGTCTGAGGCCAGTGTTCTATTCACTAGGTCACCTACCTGCCACTACAACATTCCAAAATGTTTATTGGATTGGATTATATATTTCTATCTGAATGAAATTTATTCCATATCCAGCTGTACATATTGTTACCTCCTTTGATTAGTTAAGATGAAGCAAGATTCCATTGTCAGACTCTCCACTCAGCCCTTCCTCCTTATTTATACAACACCCTGATTATGTGAAATAATTTTCACTAACATCCTTTTCTTCCCACCCTGAGTTTATTCCTTTTCCCTTCTACCATTCTTCTCATAATTTCATCAATACATGACAGAGCCATGACCAAGCAGTACTAATTAGGCTCCCTTAATATCACCTGGTAACAATAGGGTACAGATGGGACACATTTATTATTTCCCAATATTAGAATGTATGCAGTTTTTACTTCTTTAGTTTCTTATCACTCTTCCTTGACATTTACCTTTTTTATTCTACTGTTTATTCCTGAATTTGAATTTAAAAGTTTCTCTGTAATTCTGATCTTTTCATCTTGGAAATCCTCTAATTTATTGAAGGTCTTTTTCTTCATTATTTTGTAATCAGTTCACTGAATAAATTCTTATTGTCAGTATTTCTATATCCTTTGTGTTCTGAAATATTAAATTCTCTGCTTTCTGCTCCTTCATAGTGTTGAGTGATAAATTTTGTATAGTCATGAATGTGGCTCATTGGTGGTTGAATTCTATCTTTCTGGCTGCTTGAAGTAAATTTTCTTTTAGTGGGAAGCTCTGGGCTTTGACTTTAATGTTCATGGGAGTTTTCATTTTGGAGTTTCTTTCAGATGGCAAATTGTGGATTCTTTGAATTTATATTTTGCCCACTGGTTCTAAGAAATATGGCCAGTTTTCTTTTAATAGTTCTTAAATTGACTCATTTCAGTAATGACCTTTAAAAAAGCCCAGTGACTCTTAAATTTATTCTCCTTAATGTTTTTTTCCAAGTCAGTTGAATTTGCTATGATATATAACATTTTTTCTTTTGATTTTTATACTTCTTTTTTTGTTTCATGGACTTACTGGCTTCCATTTGGAACATTCTAATTTTCAGGGAGTTTTTTGCATGGATAATGTTTTGTATGTCTCATGCCAAGCTATAAATTTCCTTTCCAATTCTTTTTTCCATTCCTCTCATTTCTTTTTCTATTTTTTCCTGCTAGTGTACTCATTTCATTGAATATCTTTAATTTAAAACTAAAACTTGATTCATCCCTTCAAGGAATTCTACCATAATTTGTCCCTCCAAGATTCTTTGAGACTTTGCTTGTAGGTATTTTGGAGTCAGAAGCAGTACCAGGCCTGGAGTCAAGAAGACTTACCTTCTTGAATTCAAATTTGGCCTCAGACACTTACTAACTATGTGACTCTGGGCAAGTGACTGAGCACTGTTTGCCTCAGTTTGTTCATCTGTAAAATGAGCTAGAGAAGGAAATGGCAAACTACTCCAGTATCTTTGCCAAAAAAAAAAAAGTGAAGACATGAAGAGTCAGACAGCTAAAATAACTGAGCAATAACAAATTTTGGACTCATGGCTTCTTCTGGATTTTCTGGTTTTCTGACCATTTAAATCTGTTTCTTGACTTCAGACTTGCTATTAGGACTTGGCTCTCTGTTTTTGGAATGAAGGGCTTGTCTCATCCTGTTTCAGTTTTGAGGAGATATTGAATGTCACATTGGTTCAGAATCTCAAGGACATCTCAGCCTGGAATCCTGAAAAGGTCCAAATGTTCAGATCTATGGTTAAGTGATTGCTGAATCCTGGTCTAAGTACTGCATGTTCCTAACCTAACTTTGAGTCTGAGTAAACTAGATTTGGTGACAGAAAAAAAAATCTATCTATTGATCTATCTATTATGATATTTAAAAAGGTTTGAGAGACATAATTTCTAGATAATTTCATCATTTTATTAATAATGCCAGAATTTTAATAAAAGGATGGCCATTTGGCCATCTTTCTGTTACAGCAAAGACAATCACAGCGTGGGCTCAGACTTTCTATGCCCTTTTGGAAGAGAAGTATTCTTGAGGCTGACAATGAACTCTGATTGGTAAACAATTAATGAGAGAATGAATATTATAATGAGAGGGTGGACATTAACTTTGATTATTTTATTTACTGCTTAAATTAGCTCCAGCCCTGGACAATCTATTCAAAAAATTTATCCCCACCCAAACCTGAGTAAAGTACAATGGCTGCCCCAATTGGATGAGGTGTGTTAAGTTCAATTTTCAGAGAGTGATGTCTTAAAATGAGGATAAAATGGAAAGAAAACATAAAAAAAGAAACCAAATCATTGGTTATTAATAATCATTTCTCTCATGTCTATTCATCTATCTATTTTCAATTACTAGCATAATACTTTTCATATAGTTTATATGTAATAAATATGCATTGTTAAGTGTTTTAAAGGAATATTTCTATCAAAATCTCAAAACTAGCTGATTAAAGATTTACTTCTTTCCTTACTATTTCTTTAGATTTATATTTAAAAATCATAGTGCAATTTGGGGGTATGTTTTATTGTCTTATTTCCATAAATAACATGTTTTAAACTATCAAGCATTTAGTTTCAAAAATTCAAATTGCAAAGAGGTCCAAGCTATGATAGCATGAAAAACTGTCTAAGTGGGAAAACATTGCCAAATACATTAATAGAATACACCAATATGTTTTTAATAAATCATGAAATATATTCATTAAGATTTAACTAATTTAATTTCTCTTTAAGTTCAAGCAAATCTTATTGCAAGATAATAGAGAAATTTGTTTTTAGCAATTCCTAACTAATGTTTCAGATTGATACACTTGATGATAAAGGGAGGTGATAAAGTCTAGTTATTTAAAAAAAAAAACACTAGAGCTTTATATTTCAAAAGACTAAAAGGATTCTACTGCTTAAAAATGGTTTTTAGTTACTCAGTCACCTCTGACATAAATAATTCACACAAATGTCTACCATGTTTCATATCACAATTGATCTGGCTTGCATCCATGAGATAAAGTTCTACTGGCAGGGAGCTGTGAAATAAGAAATGTCTTCCTGCCAAAACAAAGCCAGAAAGTAGATGACTAGTACAACAACTGAAGCAGATAGCATTTCAGAAGAAAAACATTCTAGCAGTTGAGAGTATTAGTGTGCAATTCACTACACTTAACTTTTTCACAATATCACCTTAGAATGATTTTAAACTTTTCTCTTTTCATTATTTTCATTCAATATTATATCTATCATTAGATACACCTATTTCTTTCAAAAAAAGACTTTTCAAAGTTCATTAAATAAAAGCAATGGGGAAATAAGGCTTTACTGGGGGCTGGTTCACATAAATCAATAAATTAGCATTTATTAAGCTCTTGCTTAATGTCAGAAACTATAGCAGGTATTGGTGATATAGGGGAGAATGATACAATCTCTACTCCCAAGGAGCTTACATTCTACTGGGGGACAAATCACATTCTCACAGACATAAAGTAATGACAAGAGTATCTACAACTGGAGAAATTAAGAAAGTTCTCTTAAATAAGCAACAGATGTTTATCAACAGTCTGGAACCAATATGAGTCTTCCAAAAGTAATTACTATAAAATAGAATTAAATCCTAGTTTGGAAAAATGATACCAATCAAATATGAATATCATTGATAGTTCCATGTAGAATCTAATTTTTTTAAAAGCACAAAAAGATTGAATACCAAAAAAAAAAAGGTTATGCTCTCCTAATAAATTAATGTATAGTGTAGTTCAAAAATTATATCATCATTCCCTGAAGTACATTTATCTCAGATAAAGTAATTTGAGACCTGTATTCCAGGAGCAGAGCCAAGCTGGTGGAATGGAGGGAGAATTCTAACCTTTCAACATCCTCCTTCAAACAATTTCAAAATAAACAGGTCAAATCAACCAAGAGTAGGATAGCTAGATTTTAGTGAGACATGTTCGCAAAATGTTTGTGGTGAGACACTTTTCCAGCCCGAGAAAATTTAGGAGATGATCAGAAAAGGTCTGTGGCACTGGGATAGGGGGTAGGTCCAGAGAGAAGTACAGCAGCACTGGCAATGGATATTAGCAATTGTGATGTCAAAAGAAGCAGTTTTAGAAATTCTCATCACCCAGATAATAGAAGGAAATTGGAAAACTGATCAGAAAGAGATTATAGGAGACTCTTGTGTTAGCACTGGTTGCAAGATGGGGCATCGTTTGGCAAGGTCATTGCTCATTATTTAGTTCTCAGTCAACAATTCCAGGGTAGAAATGAGAATCCATAAGGTAACAAGGCTCTCGTCACTATTTCAGAGTGGAAAAGAATGCTAGAGCTTAGGCTACAAAGTAGCAGTCCCAAAACTGGGTAAGGACCAAAACACAATCCAGAAGAGCAGTGTTTCCAACGTTCCCAGATCATACCTTAGAAGCCACAAAAACTTACAGACTCCTGGAACAAGTTGTGAAAATAACAGGGCAAAAGTAGCCTGAACAGTGACTACTTTCCTCCCCCCACATAATTAGACAGAGACCAACTTTAACACGAAGTCCAAAGAGAAGGAAAAGACTGGAATATTTAGCAAAATTATGGTGACAGAGAAGTTCAAGACACAAACTCAGAAGACAAATTTTAAACAACGACAAGCAAACCCTAAAAGAAAAATGTAGATTAGACATACGCACAAGAATTCCTGCCAAAATTGTTTACTGGGGTGTGGCTATTGTACATGCTGTAGCTTCTGTGTGAGAATTGGGGTAGAACAGGTGGATGCCAAAGGGTGAAAGCAACCCTGAAAAGGGCTCAGCAGCCATCACACCGGAGGTACTGGTCTTCCCTGAACATACCCAACACCCCAACCAGTACCAGACACTGAAATCTTTACTCGAATTAAGCTGCCAAGCATTCAAACTCTGTTTCACAGAGTGCAACTCTGATGGTCTGGCCACATCCTTCAAATGCAAAACTTATACTTGCCAAAAAGACTATTTTATGGAGAACTCACACAGGGCAAGTATTCACATGGTGATGAGAAGTGATACAAGGATACTCTCAAAGTCTCTCTTAAGAACTTTGAAATTGATTAGGTGACATGGGAGATACTGACACAGGACCATTCAGCATGGCAAGCCCACGTCAGAGAATGTGCTGTGCTCTTTGAACAAAGCAGAATTGAAACAGCTCAAAGGAAACACAAGATGTGGAAATTTAGAGTATCCACCCCAAATATTCACATGGACTATTTATGTCTGATCTGTAATGGAGCATTCCAAGCTCATATTGATCTGATCAGCCCACAGACACACTGAAACTTTACTCTTGGATAGTGGTGTCATTTTGGCCTTCTCTGAGAATGAAGGCCAACAACCAACCAACCAACAACAAGAATTCCTGGAAAAACTTAAAAACAGCAAAAAATCGATTTTGAAAATCAGACTGATAGAGGAGTAATGAGAAGGAAATGAGAGGAATGCAAAAAAATAAGAAAAGATCATTAATAGCTTGGTAAAAGAGAAACAAACCCTCACTTAAAAAAACTACATAAAAAGCAGAACTGGTCAAATGGTAAAAGAGGTACTAAACTTCACTGATGAAAATAACTCTAAAAAGTAGAATTTTCAAAATGGAAAAAGTACAAAAAGCTCATTGAAGAAAATAATTCCTTAAAAAGTATAACTGTTTAAGAGGAAGCTAATGTTGCCATGAGAGGTCAAGAAACAATGAAAGAAGAGTGGGACAAAAAAGTAGAAAAATGTGAAATATTTCATTAGAAAAACAACTTCCCTGGAAAAATAGGTGGAGGAGTACCCTTAACGGATAATCCCAGGAGTGAAAAGAAATTGTCCTATGAAAAGATATGGGAACCTCAAGATGAATAGTAACTGTAGGGATTTGGTGTTCAAAGGGAATATTGATACTGCCTCATGATAAGGGGAATCAGATTCTGGAGAGCAAATGACACCCAGAATAGTAGGAGGGCAAGAACCCAGGGAACAGATATTGAGGCAAATAAGGGGAGAGGGGAAGATGAAAAGGGTTTGAAAAGGTCAAAATTTAACTGCACAATAAAAGGTATAGGAAGATTCCAACCACCATGCAATGTATTCACTATCATCTGTAGAAACTGATATTTCTAAGAGTGAAGAATAACAGGAAAGAGGACAGTGAGGGCAAAATTTATAAAAATAAAAACTGTTTAGAAGAGAGAACTAAAAGTTGATACCTCAAAATTTCAGTTCTATAAGGAATACAGAAAATAAAGAAAAATAAATAGTATAAGGGGTCAGGAATCAGAATAAACAAATAAAAAATAAATAAAAAGAATGGAAGAACAAAACCCTTTATTTACAAAGGTACAAAGATGGATTTTCAAATAAAAGACAAATAAAGGAAGGGCAATGTTACTTGACGAATGGGCAAAAAAAGAGGAAAATAATAAAATAACTAGAAAAAATAAGCATGAAAAAGAACTGATAAGCAAAATGTGAAACCAAAAAAAGGGAAACAAACTGAAGTCTGGGATAGGAAGAAAGAAGAGCTAAAGGAAAATAAAAATAAAATAGAAGAGGATAAGCTGAAATAACTAAAGGGATTACTATTTTAAAGATGAAAAGGGAAAATATAATAATTTAGAAAAAGCCAGTATCAAAGGAGGAAGACACAAACCTCTTTTAGCTAAATGTAAGTGAATTTAAAATGAAACAAAGTAAAAAAATGAAAGATTGGATAAGAAAAAAACCTTAATCTGTTGTTTACAAGTTACTCACTGAAAAACACAGGCACAAAATAAAAATAAGACCTTGGGAAGAAAAAGTATAAATGAAAAAGCATGAAATAATTTTTAAATGAGTTGTAATCATGCTATCAAACAAAGCAAAATTAGAATTCAAGACATAAAAAAGTAAACTTTATTGTGCTAAAAGAACCTAGAGACAACAAACTAATATCGGTATCAAACTTATATTTTCCCAGTGACTTACCATCTAAATTCACAAAGGAAACATTTGCTGAGTTCTAGGAAGACATAGACTGTAACACAATGCTGGCATGAGATTTCAATGCTTCTGTGTTTTGGTTAGGTCTAGCAGAGAGATAAATAAAAGAGAAAATATAGAGCTGAAAAAATTTCTAGAGAAACTACAGCTAACAGATTTATGGTATCTTATAAATGAGAGTGCAAAATATGTGTCTTCTCAGAACCACATGAATATTTTGCAAAAATTGACCATATATTAGGGCATGGAGATAATGCAAATAAATGTAAATAGACAGAAATAAAAAATACCTTTTATAGAACAGAATGCAATAAAAATAGCAATCAGGTCATGAACCACTAACAAAAGACAAGGAGCCAAATGAAGGATTAACAATGAAAAATTAAATAAATGGGTCAAGGAAGAAAACAATTAATAATTATGAGTAAGAAGAAAAACAAGGAAACAACATGCTGAAATGTCTGGGATGTAGCTAAAGCAGTTCACAGGAGAGAAATCCTATTGCTACAAAAGTATATTAACAAAATCGAAAAACTTGGATATGAATTTGCAAGATAGAAAGCCAAACAAATGTAATATAAGCACAGAAGAGAATATTTAAAATTAGAGGGAAAGACTTCCAGTTCATGGGACCAATAAAATGGGTAACTAAAGATTTATTCTGACCCTAACAACCTCATAAACCTCTCCATTCATCTCCACGGTCTAAGGCACCAAGAAGCCAAAAGAAAATAAAACTTCATGAGCTAATATTGAATTCCCTTACTAATGAACTTCATGAACTAATAACTTAACTCAACTGCCCCCTCTATCATATTCCTCATATCAAGTTGGCCAATGCACAGGCCTGCAACAAAGCACAACCCACAACCTTGAATATTTCTCCTTCTATTTATTAATGACCCAAACTCCACATTGCAGAGATTTACTAAGACCATGATAGTCAGTCGGTGATAAATATCGGTACTGAAACAAACAATGGAAGAACATGGGAAGAGCATGGGGCTAACCAGACTAGAAAACCCAAGAGAAATTATGGAAAAGCTTCAAAAACATAAAATACTGACACAGAGAAAATCAAATAGATATCTTTTTTAAGGAAATCTCCTAAAAGGAAATAGAATTAGTTGTAATGGAACTACCAAACAAACAAAAAAACCTTGATCCAAAGAGAAACACCAGAAAATTCTATTAAGCTTATTAATGGCAATAAGTACACATTACATAAATTATTTTCAAAAATTGAGGAAGTACCTTACCAGAATCCTTTTCCGATAAAATATAATCCTAACAACTAACTTAGGGAAGGATAAAACAAAGGAAAAGTAAAGAACAATTTCATTAAAAAATATTATCATATTTTATCATATATTTTTATGTTTTCTCTTCTTGATCTGTTCTCCAGATTTGTTGTTTTTCTTATGTTTCACTTTCTCTTCTATTTTTTCATTATTCATATTTTGTTTAATTATTTCTTGATCTCTTATAATTTCATTGGCTTCACTTTGCCCAATTCTAATTTTTAATGTGTCATTTTCTTCCTTAAGATTCTGGATCTCCTTTTCTAATTGGTTGACTTTCCTTTCATAATCTTATTTTTCTTATTCTTATTTTTTTGAGTTCTTCCTCCATTTATGTCATTTGATTTTTAAAGTCTTTTTTAAGATCGTCTATGAATTCTTTTTGGGCAGGTGACCATTTGACATTACTCTTTACGGGTTTCCTTGCTTCAATATCCTTCTCTGAAGATGAGCCCCAGTAATCTCTCTTCCTATATAGCTTTTTGCGGTTGGATTCTTTCTCCTTGCCTGTGCATTTTTTTTATAATAATAGCTTCATTTATGTAATTACCTCTAGCCCTTGGGGTATGGGAAATGGCGCCTCTTGCCCCAGATCTTCATTTCTCCAACCAAACCTCCAACCTCCCATAAGTGCCCACAGACAGTAGTATCCCACCCCATCCCACTGCTTCTGCACTCACCTGTATTCACTCTTTCTTGCCTTCACAGCTCTGCACAGCACAGTTGAGTCTGGCATTCCTTGTCAGCAGAGGTTCCCCAGTCTTTCCACTCAGATGCCTAACTCCCCACATTGTCCCAGGGTGTAAAAGGTCCTGTGGCTGGCACTGCAGTGGTCTTCCAACCCAGCTATCCCAAGACTGGCCGCTTGTTGTTCAAGCAGTTTGTAGTTAAACTATAAGCAACAGCTTATTGTTCAAAATGGACCATAGCCTGGGAGTGTTTACTCTTCACGGGAACCAAACCTTGCCACAGAATTTTTCTTCTCACCTTCTCAGATTGTCCCAAGAGGACCCTTGTTGTGCCCCTAATCTTATTCACTTTTACCTGTACTTTATTCACCCAAAGGTGCTGTTTCATTACTTTTTGGAGGGGAAATCTTGAGAACTTGGAATTTTCTGACCTATACTGCCATCTTCCCAGAATCCTCTGGAATAGTCAATTCTTAAAGCTGGATCATACCAATTCAATTAAATTCACAATGATACAAAAGTTAGCTTCAATGTTATACCTACGATTTATTATTACAGTATTATTAATTATTATAATTAATACTGTGCAGACTTTGATAAGAATTATAACAAGATTCATTTGGAAAAATAAAATATCTAGAACATCAAGTGAAATTATGAAAAGAAATAGAAAGAAAAGGAGAATAGTACTTCCAGACCTCAAACTACATTATAAAAAAATCATTCATCAAAGCCATCTGGCACTGGTTAAAAAATAGAGACATAGATTAAGGAAGCAAACTAGTCAAAGACAGAATAAACAATGCAACTCAATAACACAGGATTTAATAAGCTGGAATACAATCACTTAAAAACAATATATTTGATTAAAAAAACTTTTGCAAATCAGTCTGACCAAAATTTGACCTAGACCAACTTATACCATATTACACAAACATTCTGAAAGGATTTTTAAAAATACAAGAATATCAGATGTACTCGCAACCAAAAAAAGGATAGAGACAATTATAAAAGAAAAATAGATAAATTAAACATGAAATTGAAAAACGCAGACAAAATTAATCTATCCAATATAAAAAAGAGAGAAAACAAAGGAAAAAAACTTCATATTTAACATCTTCATTACCCAATAGTTTGATAAACAACAGACATGCATATATGTGTATATGTGTACATATATTTCTATAAGCCATCCTTCATTATATAAGTGATCAAAGAATATGAAAAAAACATTTCTCAAAAGAATTGCAATGTATTAACAACTACTTTGGGAGAATTGTCCAAATTACTAGTTGTGAGAAATGCAAATCAAAACAACCTGAAATATCCTCTGACACCCTATGAATTCACAAAGGTGTCAGAAAATGGCAAATGGTCGATGTTGAAGTGACTGTAGAAAAATATGTACATTCATGCGTTTGTTGATAAAACAATGAATTATAAAAATTCTTTTGGAAATCAATTTGAAAATTTTTTAAAATCAACTAAAATATGCAGGTCCATTGTCCAGAGATTAAATTGCTTTGCTTTTACCCCAAAAAGATTATTGAAAAGAACAAGGTCTTTATAGCATCACTCTTGTAATTACAAAGAATTGGAAGCAAAGTAGATTGTCATCCCTTGAGAAATAACTAGACAAAGAAAAAGTTGTGGTTAATGATTATGTGAAACATGGACTTTTACTGTGGTATAAGATCATGAATGCAATGAATATAGAGAAATTTTTAAAGTATTCTTTCTATATCAGGGTCTCTGGGATGGGGAAAGAGAAATGGAGGTCACTGAGGAAACTTCAGTGATATAAAAAATGAAACACATAATAAAAACTTATTTTAACAAATTCTCTGCCAGCAACAATGGGTTTAAGAAGGAAATAAAATTCTAAGAACAATAAAAATATATGTGTATATATATACATATATATATGCACACATTTGTTCATATACATAAATTAAGGTCAAGATTGACCAACAAAATGAAGAAAGGTAAGATAAAACTATGTTGGGACCATTCGGGAGATAACTAAAGTTCATCACTGGCTAATAAACATCAACAGTGGTCATCCAATAGAGAGGTTTTTTTATACAAGCACATAAGGAGGAACTCAGTAAAAGAAACCTAAATTAAGACAAAAGCTAAGGCCTCTCTTTCCCCTGCCTTAGCTGAAGGAGAACATCAAAAGTTTCAAAGTTCAACTCCCCATCTTCATAGCTTTATCCCCAGATCAGCCTGAGTCAAGATATTTATTGGAAAAAAATAATAGATTGGTTATAAAATTATGACTCTTCAAAAAGTCCAATAACAAACTACAACATGTGCACCCTACAATATGGGAAAAGAGGACTTCCAAGGAATAATCAGGAGCTGTACCTTGCCAAAAGTGCTCTGTAAACTTGAGACCACTTTGCCTTGGACTCCAATATGTCCTTGGTAAAATAATGCATCACAGACTGGGGGAAGAAAAAAATGTTACCTTTTTTCCAAAAGCTATTTAAGCATAGATAACTAAATTGATTCTCAACTAAGTCGGATAAGGAAAGCAGACCACTGGGGCCTCAGAGCTGGTATGGGGTACCAATGGTGTCAAACTCAAATATGAAGGGGGTCCACTAACCATACATCATAATCCCTGAAGGAGACTTAGAAAACTATCTATTAACATTATCTAAGTTTTATTCATGTTTATTTTGTTAAGTATTTCATAATTAAATTTTAATTTAGTTTGGCCATATTCAGGAGTGGTGTAGCCATATGTGGCCCTCTTTTGATATCTCTGGAATATACAGTCTAAGAAACAGATTCTTCATCTTGAAAACCGATCAGGTTGACTAGATGACTCTACTTATTGGTTCCCTACAGATCTAACTACAAAATAAATCCCCAAGTCATTATAAAAACCATTATAGGGAAGTCAAATATAACACCTGAAATTCAATAAAGAAGAGAAAAGAAGCATGATTATAAAATATTGGATCTGCACTATGGGTGGGAGTAAAAATTTAATCAAGCCCACTTTTAATTCCTACTAAGTTTCAACTTACCTTTCTCTTTTCATGTGAGAGCTCTTATACTGAAATAGAAATAATTTCTTTAGATCACATAGATTCTAAATGTGTGTCTTGACTCTATCACTCTGTAGTATTAATTCACTATCCAGTAGTAAAATGAGGTCAAAATAAATATAATCCACTGTATTCAACAACATTGTATTTTCACTTGGATGGAAAAATGTAAATCTGTGGGAAACTATTTTGAATATAGAATGTTATTGGGAACAAATGCTTTAACAATAGAGGATGCTTGTAAAGGGTAAAGCAAAAATGACATTGTAGATTGCAGCTCTGTTTGTAGGGCAACCAAAGCACAAGTGAGATCAGTGTAGGTAGAGATAAAAGGGACAAAGCTATTCAATCACTGGCTTCTATTTCTTCATAATATAAACAACAATTTTCTTCTTCAATATATAAGGTTAATGTTTTTATTACATTTATCTAAAATAATGGAAATGCTCTCATTATTCTTTTATCTTTCTGAACCAAAACCAGGTTGGCTTTGTATTAACTGAATTTCAAACATTTATGCTGATCATAAATCTATCATAATTTTGAAGCATATTTTTCCCTGACATTTCAGAGCCTTTTTTGAGTTTGCCAAATTATCTATTTGTCCTCTAATAGGGTTCTCTAAAAACATCTTCATGAAAATGATATTTTTTAAATGACAGTGAAGTTGATAAACCAGTATTGGAGTTGTCATTTCCTAACCATTTTTCTCTCCCCATTTTTCTTTGCTATAGCATAGGAAATTACTTTTTATCCTACCATAGGAAAAAAACTGTGAAATTCTCCTCAAATCATATCACTTTTTAAGTAGGGAAATTAATCAAGTCCCTCTTGGAATATTTTTAATTTGCTAAAATACTCAATAGAATTACAAAGAGATCAGAACTATTTTTAACAAACAATTATCTCAGTAGGTTAAATAAAATCACAAGAGAATCTACAGAACCTTCCAGCAGTTTCAGATAATGGTCTTGCCATTTCAATATAAAATAGCTATAGATTTCTGACCCCAAGAATTTTGTGGTCTGGGCACATATGAGGTTAAATTTGATACTACCAGAAGAATTCAGCATGTTCATAAAAATATATATAAAAATACCAATCTAGAAAAATAAAAGAAATGTCAACCTAGGCCAATTTTAAGGCCAGACTATTAAGGGAATGAAAGGGACACTGGAAATAATATTGACAATCTAAAAAGCAGAAAGTC
This sequence comes from Potorous gilbertii, assembly GCA_028658325.1. Taxonomy (NCBI): domain Eukaryota; kingdom Metazoa; phylum Chordata; class Mammalia; order Diprotodontia; family Potoroidae; genus Potorous; species Potorous gilbertii. Next base: position 95,526,355 of record CM053774.1, on the reverse strand, counting down.
TCAATACATCTCATTTTTGAAAAAAGAAAAAATTAACACATATATGTATGTATCTGTATATATACATATACATATATACATATATATATGGTGTGTGTGTGTCATTAAGAGACACTATATTCTAAAAATGAAATAACTTAGATGGTTTTGAAAAGGTAAGTTCAGAAGTTAGTAGTATCAGGAAATTCCAGTATAGCACTAAGTATACAGAACAGAAAAGTACCCAAAGACACCACAAGAGGAACCCAGAACTGAGAGGATTATTCCCAGGGAAGACACCACAAAACCATCAGATCCACATGTCAGTAGTAAAATGGTCATATAATATGAATGAACAATTCACAAAATAAAAATTGCAAACTATTAGCAATCATTGAGCTGGTTACTCCATATCTCCAATAATGAGAAGATACAATCCAGAACAACTGTGATCCTTCTCATCATACCCAATAAATTGAAAAAAAATATGACAAAAATAAGAAATAGTCGATTTTGGAATGGTCATGGAATGGCAGGTAAATAGGCATCTTAATGCATTATTGATGGAGGTACTGAATGATGGTAATGTCATTCAGAATTATACTTAAAGAAGTGATTATAAGGAGCACAACCTTTAATCTGGACATCTCATTGTTAGGCACACACTTCAATGAAGCCAAAGGAAAACAAATCCCAAGTATATAAAAAAAATCCATAGCAACAATTTTTGTGCTGCTGAAGAATTGGAAATAAGTTAATGTTCCTTAATTAGCAGTGGCTAAACAAAGTATGCTACATGATGGCAATGAAATATTACTGGAATGTTAAGAACTAGAAAGAATTCAGAGAAGCATGGGAAAATGTGTGAATTGATTTAGAGTATAAAGACAAAAACAGTAAAAACTAAGTTACCGTAACAGTCAGAACAGGAAGAATTTTAAAAACCATTATATTTGTAGTGAAAAATTTTGGCCAAAGACAGAGTTGAGAAAATACATCACTAGCCCATCATTTCACAAGTAGGAAAGGGGTATGTGTGGAATATTACCCATACTTTCAGACACAGCTTTCATACTTTTTTAAAATTCTTTTTTGGAGGGAATAATTCAGTGAGTGGAAGAGAAATAAATTCAGGAATGAATGTGATATGAAAATAAAACTCATCATTTAAAAACTAAAACATCAAGGTACTGTACAAGAGACAGGATTGGTAAAATCATTTATTATATATCTGATTGCACATTATAGTCTCTATGTGGAAACCTGCCCATTTAAGATAGAATTAAATTCTGCTTAATTGTGTGGAGAAATATTTAGGATCTATAAAAACCAATTAACATGCCAATTCACTTTTCTGGAGGGCTCCTAATAATACAAATATCCATTTAAACCTAACCAGAGTGTTTTAGAATGAAAATGTAGGAAAGGCTTTTGTGCTGTATATAGATAATCATCCTGGAAGTTTGGGGAACCATTTTATATGAAGAAATTGGTGACCACAGAATATTATTTCACTTACCCGTAAAAGAAAATGAGATGTATTTTTCTATCCAACAACTAGAACTAGCTTTCATGTAGGCTGTCGCTGACAAATTAAGGCTACATGAAAGTACCTTAATTCCAAGTATGACAGTAGATTAATGCAATACCAGGAATAGTTTTTCTCCTTTTGTTTTCCTTTTTTTCATTTGCATCACTATCATTACCCACCTTACTGGTACTGCTCTCCCCCTTCCTTGTTCCAAAGTCAAGCAAAATAAATTCATTCCTTGATCTTATCTGAAAATATGTCTCCTCCTGAACCACTAATCCCCTCATTTCTGTGACAAAAAGTGATAGGCAGGTTTAATTATTGGTGTACATGATTGATTTTCCCTTTGAAGGAAAGAATTTAAGACTTTGTGGCTTGAAATTTCTGGGAATTGTAGTTCTGACGATGTGATATTCCTTCCCCATACTCTCCTGAGCCCTTCTTAAATGGGGGAAAAGTCATTAGATTCATAGTGGAGAACACTAAGCTAAGAAACCAGAGGTTAAGGTGCAGTTTGAGGATTATAGACTATTGTATACAGTCAAAATTTCCATGTGATTAGTTTCTGCTATTAATTTTATTGGGAATTACAATGGAATAGGCCAGTAAATAATTATCATTGAACAGGAGAAAAATTTTACCTCTATCAAAACTAACTAGGATGTTGCCTTGACTTGAAGACTAAGACCTATATTTGTGATAGAGTATTATTTTTTGTCTTTTATTTTTAACTTTTATAAGCTCCTTAATAAGAAGAAAAGATGAACCGCTGGCTCAGGGTATATCCTAGTCTTCTGAGTCATGAGTACATAGGTTTAGGTGGTTAAGTAAAAGACTGGATGTTTTTTAGTGATGGAAAGCCTGAAGGCAGGTTTCATTCTCCCTTATCTTCCTTTCTCAGGCAATTCAAAGACTTCCTGCCACTCCAGAGTGAAATGTGCAGTAGACAGATTGACTGAGAGCCACAAACTGTGGGTTAAGGGAGGAGAAGGAGAAATAATTTAAACTACCCATAAAATTTCCATTATAGGACAACAGAGTGAATTCACTTTCTTTTCATTTATGCTTGCCACCTGCTTGATTTAGTTATTTTTCTTTCGCTCATTAAAGGGGCCACCCTCTGACTACTTCTTAAACAGGCCTATTCACTGTATGGAACTCACCTCACCCTAAGGGAGTACCTAAACAGGTCCAAGGTCAAAGAGGCCAAGGTCTCCCATTGCATCCTCAGTCATCTCCAGTCATCCTGATGGTCACTGGATCCAGATGGCTCAGGAGGAGAAAATGAGGCTGGTGACCTGCACAGACCTCCCTCACTCAAAAACAAGTCAAGCACAAGTTATGTCATCATTTCTCTGATGTCATGGTTCACTTCAAAAACAAAGGATAAACACAATGCTTGCCACCTAAGCTTCCAAATCTAGTCAGATCATGAAAAACACTGGTTTTATATATATGGATAGATACAAATGGCCTATCTTGGTGGCCTTGTGAAGTGGAAACTTTGATAATTCTCAGGCTGAAAGCTGAGCCATTTACACAAAAAAAGACCCTGCCCCAGGATTTCCTTCAAAAATTATCCAATAATGTAAATATGTATGTAACATAAGATCAATCTTCCTTCCCCTGATTGCCTTCAGATGATGGAAAGAAAAGAGATGCTACAGGAAAAAGTCTCTAAGATGGAAAATAAGGATGATGAAAGGAGCCGATTTCCTACTATTTGAGGATTTAATAAAAGAACTAAGGATATTTACCTTCAAGATTTAGAAAGTTGGAGAAAATAATGCAAATATATCCCTGATTGTTTCAAATGTACGAACTTCTTTTTTACAATATTTTTACAATAGCTTCATTTAAGCTTAAAGGTGATATAATGACTTCCACAATCCCATATGGGATTGTTTTTCAGTTTTAGGGAGTTAATTTTACACAAAACATTCTGAATTCAATCACCATCATCTTAGTCACCTGAACTCAAAACCTAGATGTCATCTTTGACTTCTCACTCTTTTCCACTCTATATCCAATAAATTACAAGGTCCAGGCCGTTTTAACATCTCTTATGTACATTCTCTTTCTTCTTGGACACTGTAACCACCTTGGTGTAGGTCCTCCTCCTTTGCTGCTTGGTCTTCCTGTCTTGGTTCTTTCTCTGCCCTAATACACCCTTGGCTCAGCTGTCAAACTGTCCTTTCTAAATCACAGGCCTGACCATGTTATCCCTCTCCCTTTCCTACCATGACTCCCTATTGCCTCTAAGATCAAACATTAAAACTTTAATCTGGCTTATGAAGTCCTTCATAATCTTGCCCTTCAGTAACTTTCTAGTCTTCAAAAGAAGACTTCACCTTATACTCCACCACAGATTCCATCAAAAAACTCCATCTCCTCACTGAATAGTTTTTCAGCTGTCCTCCATGCTTGGAACTTTCTTTTGCCTCCTTCCCACCTCCTGGATTCCTTGACTTGTTTCAAATTCTGCCCTCTATTAAAGTCCTTTCCTTACCCTTTTTAATACAAATACTTTCCCTCTGAGATTATCTCCAGTTTCCCCGTATGTGTCATTTCATACATATATATTTGCATGTTATCCCCCTGTAGACAGACAAATATGCTAATTTTTGGATAAACAGTTCCATTTTATTTAAAGTCTTCTTTTGCCATTAAGTGGTCATTAATTATTTTATGTAACAAAATAAGAAGTTGAGTGGTATAGCTTGGCCATGATGGTTGTATATCCTAATTTTGATAAACAATTATTAATAACATTTGTGCATGTGGTTCAAATCTGGAAAACAATTGATAAATATTTGCTAATGATATCAGAAAATTAAAGTTTGGATGATAGTTCAAGCTTAAGTGATCATTCACCAGTCAGAACTTAGGTGTAACACAGATAGATCTTAGATTTATCTTAGATGTAATACTAACCCAACCCAGAGCCACAGAAACTCACTAGAAGCCCTACTATCCATTTTGCTTATGGGTAGTCATTAAAGCTAATTCCCATGTTCCCTGTTCTCCAGTCTTATGCCAGTTATCTCATTTTAGTGTATCACTGCCCTAATAATCTCTGAGAACAGATAAATTGATAATTTCTAGTTTTTGTGAAAATAAAGTTTGGTGCTATAACCTCCCATGCCAGTCAGATTTCTTATCTGAAACAAGTTCCTGTATTGTCTAAGCAGTCTGGTGTAGTGTAAAATAAATGAGTTTCAGAATCAAATGACATCACTTCAATAAAGCCTCTAATATGTTTATACATATATAGATTGACCTTGGACAACCTACTTAACATTTTTCCCTCTGGAAGTCTTGCCTCTCAAGGTCCCTACCAAATATAGGTCTATCATCATAGGATCCAAACTGATAAGCATAAAAAAAAATTACAGCAGCCCCATTTCTAGACCTCCTGAAGCTTTTGGTGGTTGTTATCCTTTTTTAAAAAAATTTTGAGTGTGCTAATTTTTAAAAACTTTTCTCTCAGGGCGGGGGCAGAGTCAAGATGGCAGAGTAGAAGCAAAGACTTGCTACGGCTCTCCTCTCAAGCCCAGCCAAATACATGCAAAAAGTTACTCTAAACAAATTCTGGAGCTGCAGAACTCACAGAAGCAAATCTCCAGCCCAAGATAGCCTGGAAGGTTGACAGGAAGTATCCATCATGCTATACTTGGAACAGAGTGCAGTCTAGCTTGGACTGCACTGGCACAGACAGTAGCTGAGCAGGCCTCAGAGAGACTGACTCTCTGGTACTTGGGGCAGTTTTACTTCACAACCCCAAAATGTCAAAGACAAATTGGGACAATGGAATAAAAAAACTGTGGGACATGTATGAGAGAGCAGAGTGGTTTGGCCCCAGCCCCAGGGTGGCAGACATTGTGGAGGAGCCCACACCAGCCACAGCAGCAGCAGAGGCAGTGACTGTTTCTGTAGCTCTAGGCCCACAGACTGTTGGGGAATAGAGCAGCTGATGGGACACCCCCACACCCCTACTGGAAGCAGAGAACTACCTTGACATAGAAGTCAAAAGTAAGGTAAACAACTGGAGAAACAAGCAATAACTGAAAAAAGAATCAGACTGTAGAATCTTACTTTGATGACAAGGAAGACCAAAATGTACAAACAGAAGACAACAAAGTCAAAGATCCTACATTCAAAACCTCCAAGAAAAATATGAATTAGTCTCTGGCCATGAAAGAGCTCAAAAAGGATTTGGAAAATCAAGTAGAGGAAAAATTGGGAATTGAAATGAGAATGATGCAAACAAATCATGAAAACCAAGTCAACTGCTTGCTAAAGAGTTCCCAAAAAAGGTTGAATAAAATGACACCTTAAAAATGAACTAACCCAAATGACAAAAGAGATCCAAAAAGCCAATGAAGAGAAGAATGCCTTAAAAAGCAGAATTGGCCAAAAGGAAAAGGAGATCCAAAAGTTCACTGAAGAAAATAGTTCTTAAAGATAAGAATGGAGCAGATGGAAGCTAATGACTCAATGAAAAATCAAGAAATTATAAAACAAAACCAAAGGAATGAAAAAATAGCAGACAATGAGAAATATCTCACTGGAAAAACAACAGACCTGGAAAATAGATCTAGGAGAGACAATTTAAACATTATTGGACTAACTAAAAGCCCTGATCAAAAAAAGAGCCTAGACATTTTCTTTCAAGAAATTTTCAAGGAAAACTGCCCTGATATTCCAACCAGAAGGTAAAATAGATATTGAAAGAATCTACCAAACACCTACTGAAAGAGACCCCAAAAGGAAAACTCCTAGGAATACTGTAGCCAAATTCCAGAGCTCCCAGGTCAAGGAGAAAATATGACCAACAGCCAGAAAGAAACAATTCAAGTACTGTGGAAACACAATCAGGATAACACAAGACTTAGCAGTTTCTACACTAGGAGATCAGAGGGCTTGGAATATGATATTCCAGAGGTCAAAGGAGCTAGGATTAAAACCAAGAATCACCCACCCAATAAAACTGAGCATAATACTTCAGGGGAAAATGCTCATCCAGTGAAATAGAGGACTTTCAAGCATTCTTGATGAAAAGACTGGAGTTGAATAGAAAATTGGACTTTCACACACAAGAATCAGAGAAGCATGAAAAGGTAAACTGGAAAGAGAAATCATAAGGGACTTACTAAAGTTGAACTGTTTACATTCCTATATGGAAAGTTAATATTTGTAACTTCTGAGACTTTTCTCAGTATTAGAGTAGTTGGAGGGATTATATATGTATGTATGTGTATGTGTACACATATAGAGAGGGAACAGAGTGAGTAGAATATGAAAGGGGCAAGAAAAAGGTTTTTCAGTGGAGGGGAAGAGTGAGGGAGGTGAAAGGGAAAGAGTAAATCTTACTCTCCTCAGATTTGGCTCAAGGAGGAAATAACATGCATACTCAATTTGGTATGAAAATCTATCTTATGCCGCAGGAAAGTCAGGGGGATTATGAAAGGGAAAGTAAATGCGAGGAGGGGTTAACTAGGGGTAAGCACTTTTGAGGAGGGACAGGGTCAAGAGAGAGTTGAATAAATGGGATGTGGGATAGGACGGAGGGAAGTATAGTTACTCTTTTATATCATGTTTTGGAGGTGTTTTACATGACTATACATGTATAACCTATATCAAATTACTTGCCTTCTCAGTGAGGATGGGTAGAGAGGGAGGAAGGGAGAGAAGTTGGAATTCAAGGTTTTAAAGACAAATGTTAAAAATTGTTTTTACATGCAAATGGGAAATAAGACATACAGGCAATGGGGTATGGAAACCTATTTTGCCCTATAGGAAAATGGAGGGGAGGGGGATGAGAAAGGGGTGAGGTATGATAGAAGGGAGGGCAGATTGGGGGAAGGAATCATTGGAATACAAGATGTCTTGAAATGGGCAGAGGGAAGAGATGGAGAGAAAATTTGGAACTCAAAATCTTGTGGAAGTGAACATTGAAAATGAAAAATAAATTAATTAAAAAACTTTCCTCTCTCTAGTGTGGTGGGTAGTATATCATAAAGTCATTTATTTAGCAAACATTTACTGAGTGATAAGTGATATGAAAAATGGGCAGGAAATAACACTAATCATTCTGAATTTTTGTGTTCAATAAATTAGTCAAGGATAATATAGGAAGGGAAATGGAATAAAAAGGTGTTCTCATTTGGTAATTAAGTATCTACTGTTCAGGCTGCTGGACTATACACAAATATTTAGGGCTGTATACATGCAAATATATGCAGGTCACACTTATATTGCAGGTGAAATTTCTGAGTTATTATGCTATTAAACTTGTGTTGAAGTTCTTCTTCCAATATCTCATCATGGTGACTCTGAGCTTTTGAAATTTATGGCAGTGGAGCACAAGTTGTGGAAAATCAGAAAGGATCCAAGGCTTGGTGTGTCTGAGGTCTAACAAACAATCAATAAAGCTCAGAAAGCTTTATCATCAGATTGGCCACAGCAAATCTTAAAGATCATCTGCTGTGTAGTTCTCACTGTCTCTCTCTCTCCCATGCCTCACATCCAATCTATTGTTGAAGCCTGTTGATTTTGTCTTTGTAACAGTTCTCAAATATATTCCCTCTGACATGGCCTCCATCATGGTGCAAGCACTCATCACCTCATGCCTATGCTATTAAAGAGCCTCATGACTGGTCTGTCTGCCAGAAGACTCCCCCCTCCAGTCCATCATCCACTCATCTGTCAAAATGACTTTCCTAAAGCACAAATCTGATCTTGTCACTTCTTTCTGCCCAACCGTCCCCCATCAATAAGATTCTCTAGTGGTTATCTATCATCTCTAGAAACAAATATAAAACCCTCTAATCCTTTACAATCTCCTTCCCATATAGACATCTTTCCAGTACTCTTACACATTACCCAAGCTCACTTACTCTGAAATCAAGCAAAACTGGGCCCCTTTCTATTCCTCAAAAAAGACACTCCTCCCTACTCTGTGCATTTTCACTCTCTGTCCCCCATATCTGGAATGCCTTCCCTCCTCATTTCTGCCCTTCTGGCTTCCTTCAAGTCCCAACTAAAAAAAAATCTCACCTTCTACAAGAAACCTTTCCCAATCACTCTTAATTCCAGTGCTTTCCCTCGGATGATTAGTTCCAATTTGTCCTATATAGTGTATTTGTACCTAGTTTGTTTGTATGTTGTCTTTCCCGTTCAACTACTTTGGCCTTTTTTGTATCACCATCATTAATCACTGTGCCTAGCACATAGTAGGTACTTTATAAATGTGTATTTACTGATTATTGAGGTAGTAAGAACTTGTTTGGTGCATACACACAGGTCTTCTACATATCTATAAGGTAATCCTAATATTTATAGCAGGAATGGGATCTTATAAATCATCTTGTACAAAACCCTTATTTTACAGATGAAGAAATTGATACAGAGAATTTACACAACATGATGAATTCAATCCAGGGTTCTCTAATTCATTGCTTAATTCATTTACATAAGCTTATAAAAATATTTTGGGGATCTATGCTCTCAGAGCAAAAAGAAATCAGTCAATTACATGACATCTTCTTTGAAATTGATAATCTTTAAAAGGTTGCCTTGGCCACCTATAGACTGTGACCAAGATTACAAAGTCAGTCTTACTATATGTCCAAGGTAGAACTTAAACTGGGGTGGTTTGGATTTTGAGGCCTGACTACCTGGTAAAATAACTAAACATTTCTAGCCTTGGAGTAGATGATAGACCAGAAAATCTTGACATATGATGGTACCCTCAACAGTAACCAGGCAGTTATTAGTGCACACGTGGAGAAACGAGTTTACCTTGGGACATTTTAAGTTTAAGGTGGCTATGGGATATCCAGTTTGAACTATCTAATAGGTAGTTGGAAATGTAAAACTGAAAGTCAGAAGAGAAGTCAGAGGTGAAGAGGTAGATTTAAGCATCATTTTCATAGAGATAAGAATTGAGATCAGGAAAGCTGGTTAAATCTCCAAATGGAACTATATAGAGGGATAAGAGAAGAGGGCCCAGGACAGTCTTGAAGATCACCCATGAATGGTGGCCATGACATAGTCTAGCAAAAGAAACAAAGAAGGTCAGGCAGGCAAGAGAACTGGGATAGACATGTCCTGAATACCTAAAGACAAGAGAATATCAAGGAGAAGAGGATGAGTGAGAGTGTCAAAGGATGTAGAGAAGTGAAGAAACATGAGGATAAGAAAAGAAAGTCCAGAGTGAATTTAACAAAAAAATACAATTTGAAAAAAAAAGGCACTCAAATAGGAATTCATAAATTAAGCACAGTGAAAAAAGACAGGACGCTTTAGAAAAGGAAATTAATTCTGAGTCCACAATGTAATTTTATTTGTTTTCAAAGCTATTTAACAGTATGATAAAAAGTTGGATCCAATAAAAAAAATTATCAACAATTAGTTTCTGAATGAATAATAATGTTATTATGCACTGCCCGGGGCAGCTCTCTCTATTTAAAAACAAACATATTGAAATACTGAAACTAAGAAGTCCTAGAAGAGAGAAATATTTATTAAGCACCTACAATGTGCCAGACATTGTGTTACTGGGAATACAATCAAAGCAGTTCCTGCCTTCCAGGAATTCACAACCTAGTGAAGGAGAAAACAAGCAAATTGAATTTACAAACAAGCTGTACACAGGATAAATTTTTTTGTTCAGTTGTTTTCAGTTGTGTCCAACTCTTTGTGACCCCATTTGGGGTTTCTTGGCAAGGATACTGGCATGGTTTGCCATTTCCTTCTCCAGCCCATTTCACAGATAAAGAAACTGAGGCAAACAAGGTTAAGTAACTTACTCAGGGTCCCACAGCTAGTGTCTGAGGCTATATTTGAGCTCATAAAGATGAATCTTCCTGACCACAGGCCTGGCACTCTATCTACTTCACCACCTGGATGCCCCTATATAGGAAAATAGGAAATAACAGAGATAAGGCACTAGGATTAAGAGATGAGAACACTTTCTAGAAGAATTTTAGCTGATACTTAAAGAAAGATAGGTAATGTAGTAGATATAGATGAGGAGGAAGGACATTACAAGTATGAGGGACCACTAAGAAAATGCCTGAAGTCCAGAAGATGAACTGCCTCATTCATGGAATAGCAAGGAGGCCAATGTCCCTGGAAGGAAGAGGTCAGAGAATACACAGTAAGAAAGATGGAAAAGTAAAAGGGAGGACTTTGAAAGCCAAACAGAGGATTTTATATTTGATCCTGGAAATAGAAAGAAGCCAATTCATGATGTAATCAGACCTTAATATTAAGAAAATCATTTTGGTGACTGAAGAAAATACAGTTAAGGAGTCATAATGTTATTGCAGACATATTGAAAGGTAGATTTACTATATCTTCAAGTATGGGAGAAGAAGAACTATCTTTCCAGTATACAGGGAAATGTCAAGAAAAATGAAGAATAAATCATCCCTCAGATGAGTCTAAGCTCAGACTTACAATGGTAAAACTCACTCTACAGAAAAGAAACTGGAATAAGAAACTTAGGTTCACAGTGGGCCAAGAAAAAGTCAGTGGAGTTAAAATGGAAAAGACTATAAATTCTATACCAATCAAAGGCAATATTATAAACCCTAAATAAGAAGAAAATAGGTTCCTTTATAACTGAATAAATCAGAGATTTTATATTAAAGGATAATGAGTTTATCAGTTGACCCACTCACCATTCAGAATAAAGTTTATTAAATCATTTCTAAAGACCTACTTTTATTCATTTATCTGTGTTGATCTATTCAGGTAGGACTATTCTGTTAAGCTTAGAAAAGGACTTTTGTTTTACCTTGGACCTAGTATAAGTGATTGTATAAACCTCAGTCAGTGATTCAAATAATATAAGACTCTAAATATAGCAATGCATTGAATAAATAAGTTTCCCCTAACTAATTTCCATTTGTTTACACACTATTAAATTTCTAAATTTGTTTGAGCATATTTGAAGCAATAGAAAGGAGCACAGTCTTACCTAATGAATAAAATTACTATAAGAATTATTTATTAACTCATTGTAGGGTTGGATTGAAACTGTTGTTCAACATTCTCAGAGTTATGATAAAACTCCTGACTGACCATGCATCTTATTGCAAAAAGTATTTAATAGTGAGCAGTACCTCAAGAAGTTTCTGAATATATTTCTTCCTAGCACTTATGACAAAAACCTCAGAAACATCTCTTTTCTATATAAGCATTTTTGGATTTTATATTAAAATGATATTTAAACTATCTATATTCTTATATGCTATAGACTGTAAGAGTCCATTTTCAATTCAACAAATATTTACTAAAGATCCACTATGTGCAAGACTGTTTCATAAACCTCTTTTCCTCTCTTTTCACTTCCTTCAGATCTCATCTCCAATACTATTTGCTGCTAAAGACCTCTTCTGATCAATCATCCCCCCAGGATCCAGGGGCACCCCCTTCTGAAATAACTTTGTATTTACTTTTGTATGTTTTGATTGAAATAGCTATATCTCTAGCAATATCTCTAAGTATTATATATGTGCATATATACGTATGTATGTAAATTTCCTTAATTGACTATAAGTCTTTTGAAAACAAGGCTTGTTTGTCTTTCTTTTCTGTGTGCCCTTACTTAGCACATAGTAGATGCTTAATAATGGTAGGTATTTGATTAGTGATATCTAAAGGATAAAATTTTGACCTATACATTTCTGATCTATCTCATTAAGGATCTTTTTCTTAACTGTTTTTACTCTAAATAAGTACTACTGTAATCTCACTTTAATTATTCCAAAGTCATGATACAGCCTCACATTCTGTATTTTTTTGTCAAGTTCACAGTGTTACTATAAGCAATTACCTGAATCTATTAGCTGCCACTTAAGACCACAATATTGGATAATAGCCTGAATAGTTTGGGTATTAGATTTTAATCTGCGTAATTATCAAATCTGGTATACAGTAGCTACCTAGCAGATAGAAGGAAAAAAGCTTTTATTAAATGCTTATTATGTGCTAGGCTCTGAACAGAGTGCTTCTAAAGATATCATTTGGTGTTTATAATATCCCTGAAAAGTAGGTGTTATAATATTGCCTATGAGTAACCTAAGGCACCAGAGGTAAAGGATCATAGAGATAGCAAGTGACTGAGGCTAGATTTGAAGTTGAACTCAGATCTTCCAGCATTCTGTTCACTGTACACCTAGTTTCCTCGAAAAAGTGCTTGGGCAAAAGTGAGAAAGATTTGGGTTCAAATCTTTCCCCTGATAGTAACTCTCTATGTGAGGTCACTTGTATCCTGTCTGCCAAAGAAGATTGTTAGACCTTAATCTATGATATCATTTTCATTTATTTATGGAGCAATGTGGCAATAAGTCCCATTCTATGAAGTATGCCTAGTCAACTATGTTGGGGTATGGGTCTTGCTTCCAGCCATGGAAAGCTTGAAAGGCTGAAAGGTCTGCACTTCAGAATAATGAAAAATTCCTTCCTCAAAGCCAGAGCTATGACTTAGTGGACCTGCTCTGTTACTCTCTGTTCCTTTCTGTCTACAAATTACATCAGGACTGTTTTAATCTCTATGAAGATCTCTACGATGTTTTGATCCCATGAAAAGGGGTATGGGATGAAGGTAGCTGCCCTAACTCCCACAATTTACCAGTTTTCAAAGGGGTTATGAGCATATGATATCTAAAATAGACAAGCCTAGAATTAGAGAACATCTTTTTGTTGCTATTTTCCTCATCTTAGGTAAATGAGCACCTACCTCCCGATGGATGTGTCCAAGTTTTGGGACAACCTTGTGAGTTGAGAAGTCCAGAGGTTTTATCCAACGGAGGTTGAGTGACATCTGGGGAGGATTCTCCTGCAATCACTCTAGTATTTTTGGAAAGGATAACCATGGATAAGAAAATTGGCCCAAGCATATCTGCTTTGCCAGAAGACATGGACCAGGAGTTTTGGGATCATTCAAAGTGAAGGCAAAATAAAAATGACTAGTTAGCAGTCTTAAAAACTACTTTATTTCTGATGAGACTAAGGTAGCTGCCTCCCACCAGATTATAAAGTAGTTAGAAGTTAGGTCATTAAATGATGTTTTAAGTTTCTTTTTTATCAAATTCCAATTTTTGATGGTCCTGTGTGGAGAAACAGGTTATCTACTCCATATTTGATTCATTTTGTACATTGAGTCAAGTTACTAAGCATTTAAATATCTACTATGGACAAAACATTGTGCTACACTCTGTAGATACAAATAATAGCTAGCATTTATATAGCTTTATTTCATTTTCAACTGAGTCAAAGATTAAGCAATTTGTCAAAAAAGATAATTTATAGCTCCTATTCTCTAGGAACTTGCAGTCTAACGGAAGAAACAATATGAAAACAAATATTTATATAATCAAGAAAGCTGGCATAGTGGGTATAGTGCAAAGCCTGGAGTCAGGAAGACCTGAGTTCAGACGCCGGCTCAAAAACTTACCAGCTGTGTGACACTGAGCAAGTCACTTAACACTGTTTTCTTCAGTTTTTTCATCTGTAAAGTGGGATGAAGAAGGAAATGGCAAACCATGCCAGTATCTTTGGCAAGAATCCCCTGAAAGGGGTCATGAAGAGTTGGACACAACTGAAAATCATTACCCAACATTAACATTAATTAGAATTGGAAAAGGTTTCCTATAAACGGTAGGATTTTAGTTGAGACTTAAAACAAGCTAAGGAAGTCAGGAAACAGAGATCAAGAGGGAAAGAATTCCAGAAAGAGGTCACAACCAGGAAAATGCATGGATTTAGGAGGAGTATCTCCTGTGAAGAATAGCAAAGAGGTCAGTGTTACTGGATCCACTGTGGAGAAGAATAAAGTATAGGAAAACTGGAAAGGAGCCAGATTTTGATTTTAAAAGCCAAGCAGAGCATTTTCTATTTGCTAATGAAGATAATAGAGAATCACTGGAGTTTATTAAATGGAGGAAGGATGGGGAATGATACTACACTTTAGGAAAATCAATCTGACGTTCAAGTGAAGGGTCGACTAAAACGGAATAAGGAGAAATTTGAGAGAAGAATATGAAGCAGCAGATTGTCACTAGACTTCAGTTTTGAGATGATGAGTGCCTGTACCAATGTAGTGATGGAGTTAAGGAAGAGAAATAGATATAGGTGATGAATCTTACAAAGAAAAAATCAACATCACGTACGTGCCCTTTTCCTCCTTTTCTTTTTTGGAAGAAACCATAGATGAGATACATAATCCAAGCCATGTAAATAAAATTGTTGCAAGCTCTCTTGGGTTTCAGAAGGATGAGTCAAAATGTATGAGAACAAAGAGACTAGCCTCTATTCATCTACGCACAGGACCAAACCCAGTCTGAACTGAATTCTTCAAGACATGCAAGGGACTGCCATAGTAGCCCAGTTGTAACCCAAATGGTTATGAAACCTTAAATAGGTTAAACTAATATATCCACATGGTGCTCTCCCATAGAAAGTAAGTTTCTTGAGCAGCTGGACTACTTTATTTTTTTTACTCTGTATCTGCATCACTTAGCATAGTTCCTGGAATATAGTGGGCACTTAAAAATTCTCCTTAGATACCTGAAGAAATCATAGTATGTTGACATATATTCCCACAGTATATCTCCTAAATATATAAATAAAGCCTTATTAAGTTCCTCTCTTAGCTTAAGATCTTAGATACATCCATCATTGTCATCTCATTATTATGAAGGGCAACTAGAGGGTGCAGTGGATAGAGCACCAGTGAAGGAGTCAGGAGGACCTGAGTTCAAATCTCACCTCAGACACTTGGCACCCACTAGCTGTATGACCTTGGGCAAGTCACTTAACCCCAATTGCCTCATCCTGGGTCATCTCCAGTCATCCTGATGAATATCTGGTCACTAGATTCAGATGGCTCTGAAGGAGAAGTGAGGCTGATGACCTGCACAACCCTCCTTCACTCAAAACCAAGTCAAGTGCAAGTCATGTCATCATTTCTCTGACGGCATGGTCTTCTTTGGCACTGAAGGACAAACACACATTATTACTATGCCATTATTAGAATCATTAATATTCATCTGAATCTATACTTTTATCAGTGAGGGAAATTAGGTCCTTGGGACAAAATGTCCTCTATCAATCCATATCTGCAATTGATAATCACAGGAACTTGGTTCCAGTTTGTTGTATTCTCAAGACCAGCTTCCTACCATACCAAGACACCTCCCACTATCATTAATGCCATATGTTGCTGCTGTTTTACTCACCACTGTAACTTCAGGATTTAACTTCTTGATAAAACTCAGAATTGCTCAAATAAAAGTACCCTATTTGAATACTTAGATTCCATTTATATGCCACTGCTGTTTGTCATGAAGCAAAATAAACCTATCAAATCTAAAGGTTTCTTACGTCAATACAACTTTGAAGGATAAAAATTTTCATAAAACACCTTAAGTGTTTTTTTTGAAAGTTGATCTGTGTTAGAAAAATTTTAAGTGAGAGTGCTCCTGCAAACACCTGAGTGCTATTCAGCTTAATTGGGTTATAACTCATGCTGATTGAGTTTTTCCCCTGCTGAATCTAATTTCTTTCTGTTTCAATGTTTTATTGTTGAGTTTTGTTTGGAAAGTATATGGAAATTAAAGAACTCTAATTTTAAGAGCCCTAAAGGTAAGTATTCTTTTGTTTTAGTCATTCCTATGAACACCTGTGCACTGTTGAGTTTAATTGGGTTACATCTGGTGCTTCTCCACTGTGGAGGGAGTGGGGGTTTGCAGGCTGATAAGAAAATTTGACATTTTAAGCCATTGTTTTATTGCTATAGTTGTTTTCCCATTTGCCTCCCCTTCTGTACATTTGTCAGGTGCATGCTTTGGAAGATTTTGTAAGGAGAAATGAAGAAATCGCCATCTATCATTAGTATAGCATGTGGTTTGTCCTGGTTACTGTATCAGTTCTAGCTTTACATTATCAAAAAGAAATGCTCTCAAAGTGAGGTGAAATCAACCTTGGAAACTGTATGACCTCGATTGTTTATAATGCATGCAAACTTAATTTTGTAGATACAATTGCAAGTAATGAGAAATTGAGGCTGAATAAACAACTAGTGAAAACAAATTTCAAAAGGTCATAATTAATATTATGTCAATAGAATTGTTCTTAATAAAAATGTTTAGAAATGAGCATCATAAATGTAAAGCTTATATCAGATTGCATGCGTCTTGGGGGGGAGAAAGAAAGTAGGAGGAGAAAATTTAAAACTTGTGGAATGAATGTTGAAAACTAAAAATAAATAAACAGAAAAAATAAAGAGCACATGATAAATAAAAAAAAGAGATGAATATCATCATGACTCAGACCATGATGCTCAAGAAACTTCAGTGGCACTCAACTAGACTATAAGATCATAGATCATACATCTGGATCTGCAAAAGATTCCAGAGGTCATCTTGTCCAGCCCCCTCATTTTACCTGTCAGGAAATTAAGACCCCCTGAGATTGAGTGAATTGTTCAAGTTTAGATGGACAGTAATTGTGAGGCTTGATTAGAACACAGATTATCTGATTCAAGAACTTATATTTCTCCCTTCTTGGATACATTTCGAACTCCTCTGTTTAACATTTAAAGCTTTTCTCAGACAGTTTTGTAATATACAAGATGAACCTAATGACATGAAAAGAAAGAAAAAACATGTAGCGTTAAGTAAAGCTAAATCCACAGGATAAACAAAGCAGAAACACTTGTCACATCAGCAAATTTAAATACTTGGAGCTTCTTAACATCATTGCTCTCAACCCCTAGTCCTTCTGTGTTCTAGAAGCAACCTGTTCAATAAACTGAAAATGTGGCTGTGGGGCTCCTGGCCTGTCTCCCCTCATGCCATGACACCATGGCATGGTGAGTAGACAGCTTGACTTGAAATAAGGGCTAATATTTTAAAATATTTTTAGAACTGACTGATTGAGGCTGAGGGGAGACGTAGGCAAGTAAATGGGACACTTTTAAGTTTAATTTTAATTATTAATATTGTCTCCATCACTTTCCCATCTAGAAAATAACGAAACAATCAGCCAAGTCATGATTTATAGCACTTGTGGTCACATTGAATTTTAGTAGTCAGGCATTTTCCAGCACCAACATCTCCCTGCTCCCTTATCTTCCCCTGATATCAGTTTCTTCATTACTAGAGTTCAATACCTTCCTTGCAGGAATGTTATGAAGATCAACTGAGACAATGAATATAAACTGAACAGAAAATCTTAAAGTACTCTAGAACTGTCAGTTGTTATCACTGTGCCACACAAAAGTTTCACCTTAGTAATACCCCCCTTCCACTTTTCTAAAACATGTAGCTCAATTCACAACAGTATAATAGGCCAACTTTACACTGGCTTAGATGGCTAGATGCTCCATGTTGTCTGTGGTGACTGGCAACCCTCTTTGGATTATTGGTGATAGCTGCTGCCTCCTTGTCTTACAGACATAGTTATCCTGATGTCTTAATTAAGGTAATTTTCTAACAACATCTCTATTTTTCATCTCATGTTCCATTTGGGATATGTTGAATTTAAGATATCTCCAGGACATCTAGTTGAGATCTCTGAAATAAACAGGTGGAGGTACAAGAATGGAGGTTGGTAGAGAAGTTAGGTCTGTACCAGTAGAGATGATCATTGAATTCATGAAGTATGATGAGATTTCCAAGTGAAATTGTATCCAGAGATGGGGAATCTGTGGCCTTAAGGCCCTCTAGGTCCTCAATTGCAGCCCTTTGACTGAATCCAAACTTCACAGAACAGAAGGTCTCAGGTTCCTCACCCTTGGTATAGACTGAGAAGAGGGCCCAAGATAACAGGATGTGTTGCTCTTTACTAGAACAGCCGCAGAGAAAGTACTGATTTTCAGGCTGTTTTGCCCTGACAGAGAGTGGAGGCTTCTGGAGAAGGATGCTGAATGAGTATATTAGGAATTAACTTTATCCACTATTAATTCATCATATTATTGCCTCATTAGATTTCTTGGTATCTTGTCCTATGGAAATAGCTGCAATTACTTACTCTTATGTTGGAGAGTCTGGAGAATTCTTTTCCATTTAATCCTTTTCTTTTGACTTTTTCATAGGTTATATAGTACAATAAGCTCATGCCCACTATTAATCCCTCCATTGCCCTCTGTGTGAATATTCTTCAGATACAGTTGTTTTCCAGGTCTTTTTGGCATGTACCAATTATTTTTTAAAATAGTATTTTATTTTTTCCAATTATATGTAAAGAAAATTTAAACCATTTTTTATGAGTTCCTAATTTTCTCCCTTCCTCCCTCCTCTCCCCCTTCCCTAAGACGGTAAGCAATCATGCCATGCACCAATTCCAAAGAAACACTAGTATTGAAAATAAAATCCTTTGCTTTTATGGGAAGTTTATAATTAGAGCTTTTCAATTTCCTGAAATCAATCCAACCCACTCTCCTTTTTTTTATAAATTCTGGGTAACAGCTTGTTGTCCATCTGTACCGTCTGTCCCAGATATACACGGTTTTGGATGGCTGGATAGGGTGCCCATCCAAATACATCATGAAATCTGGTCAGTGGATACTTTTTGTCCATTTCACTTTTTCTATGTGGAGGAACAAGCCAAAGTCTTGTAAGTGATGGCAAATGTCTTCCAGGAAGTTTTGCAATGACCTGAATCTTGATACAATAAAGGCAATGCTTTTCACAAGGCTACCTGATCATTCACTATGAATTCTATGAACTGAACTCTGCACTGAATCTTCTCCATCACAGTGGTAAACCTTTTGACTGGTACACATTTTCCTGGTTTGTAGCTTGTCTGAAATTTATTATCAGAGAATCATTGAACTTCACTGCTTCTTTTGCTACATCTTCAAAGGAATCTGGAAAGATCTTTTTGATATATTGCTGCTACAAACCTTGTAGCAAAAGAGTCTGGAAGATGGAATTGTGTTTTCTTGAATAAATTTTTCCCTTAATCAGCAAATAGTAAACATGATAAGATAAAAATCGAGATCTACCTTTCATTTCATCAATAAGATATAAAGATATAGTTCATTTGTTGAATATCACTTATGAAAGTCTACTTATTTTCTGATAATACCTTCCTGAAATACACCATTGTCAAAAATAAATCAGAATGAATGTAAGTCACATAAAGAGATTTTGCTTGTTTTAACAAGGAAACCATCAAGTTTCTCTGAATGTTGTTCAAATTCAACACGGCACAGCTTTAAATATTAATAGGTTAAAGGTGGAATAAATTAAGCAACAAACAAAATATAAAGTGTGTTATAATATTTTCTGGTTTCTTTTTTTCCTTCTCAATCTGTAATATTTATATTTTGCATTCTAAAACATTTTTCTTAATAAGTGTTTTTGTGATTTTATAAGAATATGCTTATCATATATGTTCTGATTGTAAAGATTGTTGGAAGATATAATCCATTTTGTTCTTTCTATTCACACTGGACTCTCATAAAATTTTTGCATAGATAGAGATTAAGCCTTGACACAGCCAGGAAAACCAGCATACTCCAACTCAGAAAACCACATGCTCCTTTGAATCGGTTTCCTCCAGCTGCTGAATTTCCCCATGCTTCAGCACAACTCCAGGTGGCCAAACATACTCCAGGGAGCAGACCCCACCCCACCCTGAGAGTTTTAGTGTAACCCTAGGAAAATGGAGAAAAAAAATCCACCTGGACTCAGTACACCCCAGCCACCACCACTAGGACCTCAGTTCAGCATCAGGTAAGCTGTCAGACCCCTACAGCCTCCAGCTGCCAGCATCTGAGACCCCAGCGCACAAAGCCAGTCACCAGGGTCCTCAGCACAAGAAACCTGAAACTGTGCCCCCTGTGCTCCAGCCGGAGAGCTCAACTTTAAAAGCCAGGAAATAGGCAAACACCATGAACAAAAAGCAGAAAAAGTTAATTCCCTCTATGGGGCCCTCTACGGAAAGATGAAAACACAAATTCGAAAGAGGACATCATTGTCAACATATCCACATCTGAAACCTCAAAGGGGAATATGAACTGTTCTCAAGCCCAACAAGTCATTTTGGAAGAGTTTAAGAAGGATTTTAAAAGTCAAATAAGAGAGGTAGAAGAAAAAGTGAGAAATGAAATGAGAGGTATGCAAGGGAGAGTTAATAGTTTGGAAAAGGAAAGAAAAAATTGACTGTAGAAAACAATTCTTTAAAAGATACAATTGGCTAAATGGGAAAAAAAGCACACTGAACAAAATTAGGGATTTAAAAATGTCAAAATTAGGAATCATATTCTTAAAATTTAAAAAGTCAAAAATAGGGAGTCAAATTGTCAAAATCAAAAAGTCAAAATAGATTCAAGTTGTGAAAATTAAAAGGTCAATATTGTGGGCTCAACATGTAAAATATTAAAGTCAAAATTAAGGAATCAAATTGTTTAAAATTAAGGAAACATTTAAAAATTCAAATAGAATGAAAAAGTCAAAATTAATGAGTCAACAGGGAGTCAAATTGTCAAAATTGGGAAGTTAAAATTAGGGAATTAGATTGGTAAAATTAGAAATTCAAAATTATGTATTCATATTATCACAATTAGGGAATCAAAAATCATATTCTAAATTAGGGAACAAAATTGACATAATTAGGGTATCTAATTTAGGCAGTCAGAATTAGAAAGTCATATCTCTGATCCCAGCCTCTTTCTCTCTCTCTCTCTCTCTCTCTCTCTCTCTCTCTCTCTCTCTCTCCCTCCCTCCCTCTCCCCATCCATCCTCTCTCTCATACACACACACACACAAATCTTATAAAATACTCAAAAATACACTTCTTATCTAGTCATACAGACTTCTGATCTCCCAATGACAAATATACATACACTTGTGCTCCCACAATCACACACACTGGTGATCCTAAAATCACACAAACACACTTCAGATTCCACTATAATTCACACACACACACACACACACACACACACACACACACACACACACACCCTTTTGATCCTTCAATCATACACAGACCTTTGATCTCACTCTAAGGCACACTTCTCATGCCATCACATAGACTTCTGACCTTATAATCACACACATACACATGCACTTCTGTATTACAATTATTTTTTTAATCACACACTTCTGACCGCACAAAGACACACACATTTCTTGTTTTATATATTTTATTTTCCCCCAATTACATTTAGAAACAGTTTTAAACATTTGGGTTTTTTTTAAAGTTTTGAGCTCCAAAGTCTATCCCTCCTTCCTTTTATTCCCCTCCTCCTTGAGACAGTAAGCAATCTGATATAGGTTAGTTATATTGTGCACTTTGAAGCCCACAATCACACACTTTTCTGATCATATAATCTCATATACAAGCTTTAAATCTCACACTAACACTTCTAACCCAAAATCATACACACTTCAGATTTCACAAACATACACATAATTTCGTTCCCACAATCACAATACAGATACTACAGTCACACGTACACTTCTGAGCACACCACCACACTTCTAATCAAACGCTCTCATAACTCAAGTTTCTGATCCCAAAATCACACATATTTCTAATCCAAAAATAAACATGCTTCTGATTTCACAATTATACTTAGGATCCCACGGTAATAGTAAGCACTTCTGATCTCATTATCTCACATTCATTTATCCCAGGTCACAATACACTTCTGACCTTAAAAATCACACATGCGTCAGATCCACACTTACACATCACACTTTTGAGCCCCAAATCTAGTATATATTTGATCCCATAGTCACAGACACTAATACTTTTGATTCCTCAATCACACACGTTTCTGTTGTTAAAATTACACATATGCTACAGATTCTACAATTTACACACACTTCTGATTCCAGAATCACACACACATACACACACACACGTGCGCACACTTTAAAAGAATTTATTTTCCCCAATTACATATAAAACTATTTTTAACATTTATTGTTATTTCCAAATTCTATCCCTGCCTCCCTCTTATCTGTCTCCCCCAAGACAATAAGCAATCTAATATACATTATACATGTGCAATCATGTAAAACACTTTCACATGTTGTTGGAAAAAAATGAATAACACACAAAAAAAGAAAGAAAATAAAAAATAATATGCCTCCATCTGTATTCATATAACATCAGCTCTTTCTCTGAGAGGTGGAGAGCATTCAAGAGTCCTTTAGGAGAGAAGCCTATGTGTAATATTAAGGTCAATAATTTGTGTGATCATGGGATCCAAAGTGTGTGTATTTATGATTGTGGGATCAGAAGTATATATTGTGATTTTGAGATCCTAAGTGTGTGTGTATGTGAGTATGATATCAGAAATATCTGTGTGATTTGGGGTTAAAAGTGACATAATCATGACATAAGAGGCTTGTGTGACTTGGGGATAAAAGGTGTGCATGTTTGGGGGATCAGATATGTGTCTGGATGCTTGTGGGATCAAAGGGGTGCAATTAGATTTTGGGATTAGAATTGTGTGTCTGTGTATATGACAGTGGAATTGTAAATGTATTTGTGTGATGGAGGAATCAGAAATGTGTATGAAATCGTGAGATCAGAAGTGTTTGTAAACTCAGAATAGTGTGTGTTTCTGGAAGCAGTGTGTCTGCATGTGTATAACTATGGGATCAAAAGTGTGTGTTTTAAAATGAGAAATGTCTGTGATTGTGTGATCAGAAGTGTACTGCAATTGTGGGACCTCTGTGGGATCAGAGGGGTGAGTGATTTGGAGACTAGAGGGAAGGATGTGTGTGTGTGTGTGTGTGTGTAATTGGGGGAGTAGAAATGTGTGTTTTTTATTGTAGAATTAGAATGTGGAGTCAAAAATCAGTTTGATGGGATAAGGAATGTGTGTTTGATCCGAATTGTGTGCTCTGTGATTGTGATATCAGAAGGGTAGGTGTATGACTGTGGGATCTGAAGTTTTGTGTAAGAGCCTGTGATTAGAAGAGTGTTTGCATGATTATGGGCTCTGATTTGTGTGTTTGTGTTTCTGGGGGCAGTATATGTGTGTTTGTCATTGTAACATCAATGGGAATGTGAAATCCAAAGTCTCTATGAATGGACAAGAAGCATGTCTGAGCGTGCAGAATTGTGTGCATGTGGTTCGGGGATAAGAAGTTTAAGTGTGTGCTGTGGACTCAGGATTGTGTGTGGTTTGGAGATCAAAGTAAACATGTAATTGTGATTCCAAAAGCATAATTTTAATTGTGGGATCAGTAGTATGTATATACAGTTGTGGGTAAAGAAACGTGCTGGGATTGTAGCATCAACACTGTGTTTTTATGATGATGGGATCAAAAGTATGTCCATTTGTGGTGATTTTGTGATCAGACGTATGTGTATGCTTTGGTATCCTAAGTGTGTGACTGTAGAATCAGAAGTGTGTATTGTGATTCCTGGAATAAAAGCGTGTTTATGTATAATTATGGAATCTGAAATGTATTTGTGCGAAGGTGTGTGTGTTTAAGATCAGAAGTCTGTGTGATACAAGTGTGCGTCAGTGTGTTATCAGGAGCATTTTTGATTGTAGGGTCAGAAATGTGTGCATGTGTATGTGTCTGTGGTGATGGGAGGGTGGGAATTATGTGTATTGTTTATATGTGTATGACTGTGGAGTGGAAGTGCGAGTGCATGTGATTATGGGATCAGAAGTGAAAATGTCTTATTATGAGATCAGAAGACTGTAATGTGATTCTGGGACTGGAAGTCTGTGTGTCTGTGTATACAATTGTGGGATCTGAAGTGTGAGTGTGAGATTCTGGGATCAGAAGTCTGAGTGTGACTTTGGTATTCAAAAGTCATATATGAGATTGTGTGATTAGAAGTGTTTGTGTGATAGTGAGCTCAGAGTGTGTGACAGGACCAGAAGCATGTGTATACATAATAATTATGAAAACAAAATTATGTGTATAATGATGGGATCGAAAATGGGGGGAAGCTTAGTTGACTATTGGATTGGAAGTATGTGTGTGTGTGTGATCCAAAACTCCTGTATGAGATTGTGTGATCAGAAGACTGTGTGATTGTGGACTTAGAAGCGTATGTATGATTGTGGGATCAGTACTATGTGTGTATTATTGTAAGAAGAGAAATTTTTGTGTGATTATAGGATGAGTAGTGTGTTTTTGTGATTGTGGTGTATATCTGTGGTGATTTTGAGATCTGAATTACATACGTGTATTTGGAACAAGAAGTGTGTGTATGTGATGGTAGGATCAGAGATATATATTGAGATAGCTGGAGGTGTGTGATTGTGGAATCTGGAGTGTGTGTTGTGATTCTGAGATCAGAAGTGTTGGCTCAGAAGTGTGTGTGTGATTGTGGAAGCCATACTAAGTTTGTTTTATTGTGGGAAGAGAAGTGTGTGTGATTGTAGAATCCGCAGTGTATTTTTGTGATTGTGGTATCTGTAGTAATTTTGTGATCAGAAGTATGTGTATATTCTTGGTACACGTGTGTATGTGCTATAATTGTGGAATAAGAGACATGTATTGTAATTCTGGGAGTAGAAGTTTGTGTGTATGATAAAGGAATCAGAAGTGCATATATGTAATTCTGGGATCATAAGTGTGAGTGTGTGATTCTGGGATCAGAAGTTCATACATGAGGTTGTGTAATTGGAAGAATGTGTGATTATGGACTCAGAAGTGTATATATGATTATGGAATTGTGGATGTGTGTGAGAGAGAGATTCTAAAATCGAAAGTCTGTGTATGCTTGATCAGAATTATGCGTATGTAATTTTGGAATAAAAAGCTTGAGAGTGTGAATGTGGACTCAGGACTGTATGTTTGTGATAGGGATCAAAAGTGAGTGTGTGATTGTGAGATCACAAGCATGGGTATGTTTGTGGGATGTATGTATGATTGGGGTTACACAAACGTGCTGTGCACCAAGAGAAGAAAAAGATATTGAAGGAATTAGAATAGGCAAAGAAGAAACTAAGTTATCCTTCTTTGCAGACAATATGACAATGTACTGAGAGAATCCTAGAGAATCAAGTAAAAATCTAGTTGAAATAATAAATAACTTGGGCAAAACTTCAGGATATAAAATAAGTTCACATAAATCATCAGCATTTCTATATATTATTAACAAAGCCCAACAGCAAGAGATAGAAAGAGAAATTCCATTTAAAATTATGCTAGACACTATAAAATATTTGGGAGTCTACCTGCCAAAACAAACCCAGGGACTATATGAACACAATTACAAAACACTTTTCATACAAATGAAGTCAGATCTAAGTAAGTGGAAAAACAGAAGTTGCTCATGGGTTGGCCAAGCTAATATAATAAAAATGGCAATTCTACCTAAATAATTTACTTATTCAGTGCCATTCTAATCAAACTACCAGAAAATTCTTTTCTAGAGCTAGGAAAAATAATATCAAAATTCGTCTGGAAGAACAAAATGACCACAATATCAAGGGAATTAATGAAAAGAAATGCTAGGGAAGGTAGCCTACCCTACCAGATCTCAAATTGTATTATAAAGCAGCAATCATCAAAACCACTTGGTACTGGCTAAGAAATAGAGGGGTAGACCAGTGGAATAGGTTAGGTACTCAAGACGCAGTAATCAGTGAACACAGCAATCTACTGTTTGATAAACCCAAGGACTCCATCTTCTGGGATAAGAACTCACTGTTTGACAAAACTGCTGGGAAAACTAGAAAATAGTATGGCAGAAACTGGGCATAGACCAATGCCTGACATCATACACAAGAACAAAGTACAAATGGATACATCATCTAGGTATAAAGAATGATACTATAAAAAAAAAAAGAATGATACTATAAACAAATTAGGGGAGCAAGGAAGAGTGTATTTGTCAGATTTATGGGAAATGGAGAAATGTATGACCAAACAAGAGATAGAGAACATTACAAAATGCCAAATGGATAATTTTTATTACATTAAATTGAAAAGGTTTTGCACAAACAAAGCCAATGAAACCAAGGTTAGGAGGGAAGCAGAAAACTGAGAAAGAATTTTTACAAATAGTATCTGTGATAAAGGCCTCCTTTCTAAAATATATAGAGAACTGAGTCAAACATACAACAATACAAGTCATTCCCCAATTGATAAATGGTCAAAAGATATGAATAGGCAGTTTTCAGAGGAAGAAATTAAAGATATCTATAGTCATACGAAAAATGCTCTAAATCACTATTGATTAGAGAGATGCAAATCAAAACAACTCTGGGGTACGACATCACACCTATCAGATTGACTAATGCGACAGAACAGGAAGATGATAAATGTTGGAGAAGATGTGGGAGAGTTGGAATACTAACTCATTGTTGGTAGAGCTGTGAGCTAAACAGACCATTCTAGAGAGCAATTTGAAACTATACCAAAGGGCTATACCTATTGACCCAGCAACATTGCTTCTAGGGATGTATCTGAAAGAGATCATAAACATAGGAAAAGGACTCACATGGTGAAAATATTTATAGCAGCTCTTTGGTGGGCAAAAGCTGGAAAAGGTGGGAATGTCCATCAATTTGAGAATGGCTGAACAAGTTGTAGTATATGAATGTAATGGAATACTATTGTGCTATAAGAAATGATGAACAGGAGAACTTACAGAAAAACCTGGAAAGACTTATATGAACAGATGCTGACTGAAATGAGCAGACCCAGGAGAACATTATACACAATAACAGCCACAGTGTGCAAGGACTGTTTTCTGATAGACTTAGCCCTTTACAGCAATTCAAGGACCTAAAACATTTCTAAAGGACTCTTGTTGCAAAATGCCATCCACATCCAGAGAAAGAACTATGGAATTGGAACGTAGAGTGAAGGAGAATATTTTCTCTTGTGTTATGTTTTGTTTTGATTTGGTTTTTCTCATGGTTTCTCCCACTTGTTTTAATTCTTCTATGCAACATGACTAATGTGAAAATGTGTTTAATAAAATGTATGTGTAGAACCCAGATAAGATTGCATGCCATCTTGGGGAAAGAGCGAGAGGGAAAAATTTTTAAACTTATGGAAGTGTTTGTTGAAAACTGAAAACAAATAAATTAGTTTAAAAAAAGAAAAAATTTATTTTATTCTTAAGAAAGAAATGTGCTATGATAACAGGATCAACAGTATGCTTTATAACTGTGAGATCAGAAGTATGTATGTCCATGGTGGTTTTGTGATCACAAGAATGTGTATGAAAATGACTAATATGGAAATGCTTTATATAATTGCATATATGTAACCTATTGCTTACCACCTCAGGGAAGAGGAAGAGAAGGAAGGAGGGGAAAAGAATTCAGAAATCAAAACAAAAAAAAACCAGAATGTTAAACATTGTTTTACATGTAATTGGAAGAAATTAAAATTTTTTTTAAAAGAAGTATGTATATGTTTGGAGTATCAGAATTTTTGTGTATGACTGTGAGATCAGAGATGTGTGTTTTATTCCTGAAATAAAAGTGAGTTTGTGTATGATTGCTGAATCTGAAATGTATTTGTGTGATTCTGGCATCAGAAAAGTGAATGTGCGTGTGATTCTAATGTAATATTAGAAGTCTGTGTAATCAGATTAGACGTGTACATCAGTGTATTATCAGAGGTGTTTCTTATTGTACGGTCAGAAATGTGTGTGAGTATGGTGACTGCAGAATAATTAAGTGCATTATTGATGACTCAGAAGTGTGTATTGTATGGTGGGTGTGGAATTGTGTAATTATCGATGTGAAGTGTGTGTGCGTGTGATTTGTGATCAAAAGTGAGTGAGGTCAGAAGTACATGTCTAAAAATATGGGATCAGAGGACTGCAATGTAAATCTGGAATTAGAAATTTATGTCTGTGTATATGATTATGGAATCTAAAATGTATATGTAAGATTCTGGAAAGGGTAATGTATGTGTGATTGTGGGATCTGAATCTCGTGTATGAGTGTAATCAAAAAAAGGTTGGGCATTTTTGTTACTATTTGTGTGTATGATTGTGAGCTCAGAAGTATGTATGTGATTGTGAGATCAGAATTTATGGAAAAGGATATATAACTGCTGCATCTGAAGTGTGTGTGTGTGTGTGTGTGTGTGTGTGTGTGTGTATGATTGTGGGGTCCAAAGCCCTAGTATAAGATTGTGGGCTCAGAACTGTGTGTATTATTGTGGGAAGAGAAATGTGTATATGATTGTAGGATCAGAAGTGTGTTTCTGTGATTGTGGTGTCAGAGACATGTGCGACTGTGATGATTTTTGTGATTTTGTGTATGTGTATGTTTTTGGAATAAAAAGTATGGATGTATGATTGTTGGATCACAGGTATGTATTGTGATCCTGGGATTAGAAATTTGTGCGTGAGAGTGTGCAAATGATTGTGGAATTTGAGGTGTGTATGTGTGATTATGAGTGTGTAATTGTAGGATCAGAAGCTCATACATGAGGTTGTGTAATTAAACAAGTGCATGAGGGTGGCCTTAGAAGTGTACACATGATTGTAAAATCAGTAGCAGGAATTTTGGTTGTGGGAATAAAATTAGGTGTATGGTTTTGAGATCAGGACTGACTGTTGAATTGTAAACGTGTGCTTGTGGAGTGAGAAGTCTGTGTGATCAGATAAGAAGTGCACATGAGTCTGATCAGAATTCTGTGTGTGCACTTGTGACTGTGTGGGTTTGTGCATTGTGTGACGTGGAGATCAGAAGGCTAAGTGTGTGATCGTGGACTCAGAATGGTGTGTCTTTTAGAAAACAAACATGAGTTTGTGAAAATGAATGTAAAAAGTTAAATAAATAAATTTAACTAAAAAAAAAAGAAAACAAACGTGAGCGTTTGTGTCCTTGTGAGATAAGAAGTGTAAGTAGTAATAGTGAGATCAGTAGTATGTGCATGTGATTATAAAAATCAGTAGTATGTGCATGTGATTATAAAATCGGCATTTTGTTTTTATGATTGCAGGACCCTAAGTGCATGTGGTGATTGTGGGAACAGAATTATGTTTATGATTGTGGGATCAGAAGAATGCATGTGTCCGTATGGGGGATAGAGGAAAGGGGCTAGTTGACTGTTGCATAGGAAGTGTGTGTGATTGTGGGATCTGAAGCTCCTGCATGAGATTGTGATATCACAAGAGATTTGGTTGTGTGTGTGTGTGTGTGTGTGTGTGTATGGGATCAGTTATATGTGTCTATTATTATGGGAATAAAAATGTATATGTGACTGTAAGATCAGCAGTGTGTTTTTATGATTATAGCATCAGAAATGTGTGTCTGTGGTGATTTTGTGACCAGATGCATACATTTCGGGTATAAGAAGCGTGTGCTTATGATCGTGGCATCGGAAGCAAGTATTGTGGTTCTGGGATTAGAAGTTTGTGAGTAAGAGTGTACGACTGTGCAATCTTAAATATATCTGTGTGATGCCAGGATCAGAAATGTGGGCATGTGAGTGTGGAATCAGAAACTCGTGTATTAGTGTGTGCTCAGAAATGGATCTATGAGAGTAAAATCAGAACCCTGTTGTGTCTGTGTGTGATGATTGAGGGAATAAATAAATTACACATATGATTTGGGAATCAGAAGCATGGCGGTAGGGAAAGGGGTTCCAAAGTTCCTGTAGTCTATTGTGCGATCAGAAGAATGTTTATGTGATTGTGGGCTCAGATGCCATGTTTGTGGCAGCCAAAACATGTGTCTGTCATTGGGGAATCAGGTGTGTGTGGGTGTGTATTGTGAGATCAGAAGTTTGTGTCATCTGATGTGAGGTGTGTGTGTGTGATCAGCATTATGTGTGTGATAATGGAATCAGAAAGTTGAACATGTGATTGTGGATTCAGAATTGTGTGTGTTGGGGACTAAAAATGAGTGTATGTGTGTGTGACTGTGGGATCACAAGTGTGCATGTAATTGTGAAATCAGAGGCATGTATACTGATAGCTGGATTAGAAGTAGGTGTGTGTATGAGAGAGAGAGAGAGAGAGAGAGGAAAGAGAAGAGAGAGAGGAGAGAGAAGACAGAGAAAGAGAGAGAAGACAGAGAAAAAAGAGAGAAAGAGAGAAAGAGAGAGAGAGAAAGCAAGACTCTGGAATCTGAAATATGTTTGTGTCATTCTGGAATCTGAATCGTGAGTATTTGATTGTGGAATAAGAAATTCATGTGTGAATTGTGGAATCTGAAGTGTTTGTGGACTCAGAAGAACGTACAATTATATGATCAGAAATATATGAGGTTAGGAGAATCAAGTGTGTATGTATCATTGTGGTAACATAAGTGTATGTGTTTGGGTGATTCTGTTTTCTGAAGTGTGTGTGTGTGTGTGTGAAGTCAGAAGTGTGTGTATGGTGGGTGATAAGCTAGGTGTCTGAGTGTGTCTGAGTGTGAGAATAGAAGTGTATTTTGTTGTAGGATCAGAAGCACATGTGTATGATTGTGAAAGTAGAGGTATGTAATATGATTCTGGGATGAGAAGTTTCTTAGAAGTTTCTGGGATTTAGAAGTGTGTGTGTTTGTGTGTGTGTGTGTGAAATCTAAAGTGTGTTTGCGTGATTCTGAGATCAGGATTGTGAGTGTGTGATTGTGAGATCAGAAGAGTCTTTGAGTGATTATGAGTCCAGTGGTGTCATTGTGGGAGCAAATTATAAAAAGTAAAAAAATCAATGCTAAAGAGTCAAAATTTTCAAAATAAGGGGGCCAAAATTAAAGAATCAAAACCAGGGAGTCAAAAGGTCAAAATGAGGAGTCAATATTTAAAAAAGAAATCTGACAAAATTAAGGAGCCAATTTGACAAAAATAGAGTGTCAAATCTCAAATCTGGCTGTCAACATTGGGAGTCACAACTAGGGAGTGAACTTGTCAAAATTAGAAGTAAAACTGTCAAAATTAGAAAGTCAAAATTATGTATTCCTATTGTCAAAATTAGGGAATCACAAAAACATGTATTAAATTAGGGGATAAAATTAAAATAATAAGGGAATTCAATTTTGGGTGTCGAAATGAGGGAATCAAAAGAAGAAAGTCAAATTGCCAAAGTTAGAAAATCAAACTATTAAAATTAATGACTCTAAGCTAGGATGTCAATAAGGAGGATTCCCAAGGTAGCAACAACCAAGGTCTTTTATGGAGGCAAGGGAATTATCACTTGGGACAGTACACGGTGGCTCCCAAATTAAGTAGGGCTAGGGGTAACACTCAGGGCCAGGGGAGATGAAGTTCTTCCATTAATTTCACCTATTGGGTCTTCAAAATACTATTTATTCAATATATATATTGAATTTCAATATATATATATTTAATATGTATTTCAAATATATAATATTTAATAGTTGAATGCTATTTATTCAACTAAGTCTGAGGATTGGGAGTGGTATGCACAGTGCAGATATTGGATTATAGGCTAGAAGGCTGGCCAATAAGATATAACTGAACCACTGAAATGGGTGCCCAGTCACTATTTATGTCACAAAGAATCCCACTTCCCCAGGTAGGAATTACCTTCTCAGTTGGGGATTTGGCAACAAACATTTCCATAGCCTATCTAACTAGGAAAGCTTCCATCTACCGAGAACACATACAGAATACAACCAAGATAAAATGATATCCACTTGAGGGTGGTAGTTGAATCAAGTCAGTTAGCCATACTTCGAATGGTACAGAGGAAAAGGAGAAGCGTCTAGCTGGTGGCTTAAGTGGTTTGACCATGTCGTGTTTGAGATATATCAGACAGGTTGCATAGCCAGTTAAGATGCCCAGTGAGATCTTTCCCACCAGCATTTGCGGACCAAGGAGATCAGTTTGCAAAAGCCCAATGACTAGTTGAATGTAAATATTCCATCATGGGAAGAGACAAGGTGTCAGGTAACACAAGAAATCCATTTGGTCCCCTCCACAATCCTGTGGTTGGGGTTCTTCTATTTCCAACTGACTCAAAACTGACTGCAACATTGGGCAGGAATAATCTCTTCAGGTGTTAACACAGGTAAGGAGGAAATTCCATTGAGAATGTTCAATGAAGCTCCAGTGGGAGCCAAGGAGCTAAGCACAACTTGCTTAGCATGGCAGTCAGTCAAGGCCTGGCCATGGCGGTGGTCAATGTCTTCTTCACCATGCTCAGGGATCTTAATAATAGCAATGACTTTTGGCAAAAGCAAACAATTCAATAACTGAGCAATATATGCTTGGTTTCTTATAGGTTGCCTGGAAGACAGCATTCCAAAATCATGGAGCACCAAAAGCCAAAATCCCTGGAAAGGAGGGAGCTGAGTGCTGAAATTTCTTGGAAGGGAGAAGGTTACCACACTCTTCCTCACTCCTTTCTCCTGCTTTTTTTCAGCAGATTAAGGTGTAAAGCCATAATTTGAATTTCCATTTTAGATTTATGATCCATGAGGTCAACCTGATATCTAGAAATTCTCATCTAGAAGCCTCATTCACTGCCTTGGAAGTTCTCCATTCAACATATTTTTTTTTTATCGAGTCACTTAAGTCTTTTTGAAAGTCATCCATAAGCAAGGAATTAAAAGAAGATGGCTAGTGGGCTCATCATGACAGGCCAGAATTTGAATCAAAAGCTTGAAGGAAGTGGTTAAAAAACTGGTAAACCCAACTCCCTGGGTTCTTGCTGCCAGGTTCTGGTCTTGGCCTAAACAACATCCTTGGGAAGGCAATGGAGACAGCAACAAAGAGGGTCTTGCCAACCTTTTCTTCTCTTGAAAATGAGCCTGTGAAGACGGAGACTCGGAGATTTCTTGTAATGGATTTTTCTAATCAGCCACTCTGATCCAATGACCAACCCGCCAAGGTCCCACGGTCATCTGAACTAGTTGATAGAGGTCAGGAAGGTCAGGTTATAGGAGGACAGGGTTATCTGAACTTCTTTAGCAAACCCAAGAGCATCAGACAGAACTTGTAGGAGTCCCTTCCCCATGACCCTGAGTTCAGTTTTGGTGCCTGGGCTCAAATAAATAAAAGGGAATGTTAGAGCCAAGCACTTTTTTCAGTTTAAAAGGAAAACTGGTGAACAGGAATTGCCAGAAGATTCTTCATTATCGGTCTCAGACTGCCCTCTGGTGGTCTCTTTATCATATGTCTCATTAATGTCAGGAAGAGAAGGAGAGGTGTTTTGGGGCAGGACTAGCTGGATTTGATAAGCCCCCATATCTCTTTTTTCTCCTTTTAAATTATCAATGCAATTTTAATTGCTCTTAGAAAGATTTTGTACATCGTTCTGCAAAGCTCAAACCTCGTTTCTTCTCTAATTTCATTTTATTTCTTTTCCTGAGGCCAGGTTACTTTCAGTCTCCCTCTTGGTGGTTTGTGTTAACCATTTGGGGAAGACATCTCATTTCAGATATTTAACCATTATGAAGACATTTCCTAAGATAATGTATTTTGTCCCAATCC
Organism: Potorous gilbertii; assembly: GCA_028658325.1. Lineage (NCBI taxonomy): Eukaryota > Metazoa > Chordata > Mammalia > Diprotodontia > Potoroidae > Potorous > Potorous gilbertii. Next base: position 95,492,479 of record CM053774.1, on the reverse strand, counting down.
AAAGTTCCTCAAGTTGGCCAACAATGACATGGAACATCTTTGGTTATTTTCTGCCAATTTTCTAGATACCTGCAGGTTTCAGGGTCGCATAGCTGTAGCATGTGGCCTTTGCCAACCCTTTGGGGAGAGTTGGTGTTCTCCTTAGACAGTAGTTGTCCCTTTCTGCATGGTAAACCAACAACTTTTGTTGTTTTACTTTCATTACTTCCTAATTAAGTAAACCAGAGCTCATGTCAGAGCTTACTCCTGGTCACCAAAACTCCAGAGAAGCCCTTTCCTGGACTGTCTCAGCTAGAATATACTCTATCCATTCAAAAGTAGAAGCATTAAATACCGGTAGGGTTCTAGGTAATTGGAAACAGGTGCCAAGGTCACAATCAGTTTACCACCCCTTTGCTCCTCAGCAAAAACCTAGAGGCTAGCAACAGTATGGCGTTGAACCAAGGATGGGCAACCTACAGCCTCAAGGTCACATGTGGCCCTCTAGGTCTTCAAGTGTGGCTTTTTGATTGAATGCAAACTTCAAAGAACAAATCCCTTTAATAAAATATTTTCTTCTTTGAAACTTGGATTCAGTCAAAAGGCCACACCCAAGAACCTAGAAGGCCACATGTGGTCTCAAGGCCACAGGTTCCCTACTCATAGACTGAACAATTGAATGCATTGGTGACCTAGGATACAGGAAATAGCCTGAGTAGATGAGTATTAGGTAATTACATACAGAAAGAAGGTCAGTCCCCACAGTCTGCAAGCATGGACATTGGGAAACTTCACTGCAAAGGGATAAATTGCTGGTCAAATGTGGTATTTCATGAACAGGCTCACCAGAAGTATATTGAGTCATCTGGAGAACAGGTTCACCCAAAGATCTGGTCAACACCGGTGAGGTTGACATACTCTGACTTTAAAACAGCTAAAATTATCATGGAATAGTTAGTCCCCCTGACAGAAAGTGTTGCAAGTACTCCAGATAATTCAGGACCAGGCCCTGACAATTAATGGTTGTTTCAGGAATGGATCCAGTAGGTAGATAGGTTAGCCTTTTGGGTAAAATCCTGGGTAAATGGTGAAATAAGGATACTGAACTGAAAGCTCAGCAGATCAGAAAGATCCAAGCACTAAATAAATACATACATACATAGATAAATAAATAAATAGATAGATAAATGAATAAGTAAATAAATGAATGAATAAATATATGAATGAATGGATGGTTAAATAAATAAATGGATAAATGAATGAATAAATGAGCATCATGATTTAGCAAAGCTTATGAGAATATATATGACATTAAAGAGAAATTAACACTGGGATAAAGAGGCAGATAATGAAAATTTAAAATATGAGCATAAGGGAGAGAATAAAGGAAAGGAATTGGCAGGTGGTCCAATAGCCATAAACTCATCCCTCAGTTACATTCTTGGGATAGCCATCTCCTTGGGATGTTGGTGGCTTTCAGGCCACCAACTGCAGGTGAACCTTCAGTCCTTCTCCAGGTATGGCAATCCAATCAGGAGACAGAGCTTTCTTCAGGTGTGAGAGATTAATCAGTGCCTCAAACCCTTCAAATTTAGAACTGTGGAGATTGTCAGAAGGACTTGGGATGATCCCTTCCATAGTGGCTCCAAGGAATCCTTTTTCAAGTGGTGTTTCCTAAAGACACAGTCCCCTAGCTATCGGAGCTGTTCAATGGGTAGAGGACCTGCAGATGGAGACTGAAAGACAAGATGATGAATTTCCAGGATGGATTTGGAGAGGCCTTAACAATATGAATACAGAATAGCTTTGGCAGCAATCCAGCCCTCCCAGGGAAACAGTGGCATGGGCTAGCCTATAAATATTTCATGTGGAAACAGAGACATTTTACCAAAAGGGTGGGCTCACAAATTAAGTAGGGTTAGAGTATGGGCCAGGGAAGATGAAACTTTTCGGTTAATTTTACCGATTGGGTCTTCAAATTGCCATTTATTCATTCAACTAATCCTAAGAACTAGGAGTGGTATGCATAATACGCTGACAGGTAAGATGTAACTGAACCAGTAAAATGCATGTCCCTATCACTACTTATTTCATGAGGAACCTCTCAGGTCGAAATAACCTTCTCAATTAGGGATTTAGCAATAGCCCTTGTCATAGCCTGTCCAAGAGGGAAAGCCTCTACCTACCAGGAACACATATAGACCAGAACAAACTGATATCCATCTGAAAACTGATATCCATTGGAATGAAGTCATTTTGCCATACTTTGAAAGGCACCGAGGTCAAGGAAAAGTGTCTGGCTGGTGACTTAAGTGATTTGAATATGTGTTTGGGACACATGGGGCAGGCTGCATAGGTAGTTAAGACTACCCATTGAAATCTTCCACACCAATATTTGTGGACCAAGGAGGTCAGTTTGTCAAAGAACGAATGATTAATTGAATGTTCTATCAAGGGAAGAGACAAGGAGTCAAGTAACACAAGAAATCCATGTGGTCCTCTGTGGTGGGGTCCTTAGGACACCCTTCTTTTTCCAGTTGACTCATAGCTGACTGCAGCATTGTTCCTTGGGTATGAATAATCTCTTCAAGTGTTAATACAGATAAGGAAGAATGAGAATGTTCAGTGAAACCCCAATGGGAACCAAGTAGCTAAGCACAGCTTGCTTAGCATAGTAGTCCACCAATGAATTGCCACAGCTGTGGTCAGTCTTCTTTACCATGCCCAGGGATCTCAACAGAAGCAATGGCTTTTGGTAAAAGCAAATAATTTAATAACTGAGCGACACATGCTTGATTTCTTATGGGTTGACCATAAGATGTCAGAACCCCTTGTGTTTCCATAGCATCCCAAAATAACATACCGCAAAAAACCAAAATCCCTGGGGATGTAGGTGGAGCTCACAGGAAGCAAGGGGTTAAAAGACTCCTTCTCATCCCTTTCTCTTGCTTTTTTTATCATCAGATTAAGGTGTAAAGTCATAATTTGAGTTCCCATTTTATATTTATCTCTGAAGTTTGCCATCCCAACATATTTCTTTTCATCATGTCATTTAGGTGTTTTTGAAAGCTATCAGTAAGCAAGGAATTAAAAGAAGGCAGCTAGAGGGTTCAGCACGACTTGGGCCAGAATTTGAATCAAAAGTTTGAAGGAAATGGTCAAAAAATGTATAAACCAACTCCCTGAGTTCTTTCTGACAGATTCTATCTTGGCCCAATCAACAGACTTTGGGAAGGCAATGGGAATGGCATCAAGGAGAGTCTTGCCAACCTTTTCTGCTCTTGAAAATGAGCCTGTGAAGACTGAGCCTCGGAGATTTCCTCTAATGGATGTTTTCAATCAGCCACTCTGAACCAATGACCAACCTCCCAAGGTCCCACTGTCATCTGAACTAGTTGATAAAGACAGGTCAGGTTTATAGGTGGACAGGGTTATCCGATATTCCTTAGCAAACCCAAGAGGATCAGACAGAACTTGTGGGAGTTCCATCCCCATGACCCTAAATTCAGCTCTAATCCATGGGCAAAATGAATAAATGGGACTGTTAGAGCCAAGCACCTTTTTCAGTTTAAAAGGAAACTGGGGAATGGGAATCGCCAGAAGATCCTTCATTGTCAGTCTTAGACTGCCCTCTGGTGGTCTTTTCAATCATATGTCTCATTAATGTTAGAGGATAGAGGTTTTGAGGTGGGACTGGCTGGGTTTGATAAGCCCATAATATCTTGTTTGTTTTAAATTATCAATACAATCTTTATTGTTCTGGGAAAGTTTAAAGATCATCTTGCAAGGCTTGGATTCTTTCCTCTCTAATTTCATTTTATCTAATATTTCTTTTACTGAGGCCAGGTCACTTTCAGCCTCCCTCTTGGTGGTTTTCTATTAGTCATTTTTTAAGACATTCCGTTCCAAACACATAACCTTCCTGGCAGCATTATCGAGACATTTCTTAAGAGAATTTATTTTGTCCCAATGAAAAGTTTCCCAAGTTGGCCAACAATGACAGAGATAACCTTTGATTGTATTGGTTATTACTTAGATAGTTATAACATGTAGTTCATAGCTGATCCCCTGGGGTATCATCCTTAATTGTTAGATGTTCCTTTACCCCTGGTAAACCAAAAATTTTATGTTGTTGTTTTATTATTTCCTAATTAAGGAAATCAGAACAAATCACAATTTACTTCTTTCCACCAAAAACCTAGAGAAGCCCTGAGTTCATCTCAGCTCCACTGCTTCTTAAACTTTTTCCACTCATGACCTCTTCAGTGTTTCTTAGACCCATATGGGGTCTAACATGTCCAGACTGTACTCTATCCATTCAAAAACCAAGAGCAGCTCAAGTTTGACTGATGAAACACACACACACACACACACACACACACACACACACACACACACACCCCTTACCTGAGAGCTCTCCCAAATCGAGGTCCTTCCTCCTCACAGCCACAGACAACTTGATTTCTCTTATAATAATGAGCTCAATTGACAAAGAGTCTGGGATTTGGGCAAAGGGATAGCCAAAAATCAGAGATCAGAAATGGGCAGAATTCAATGACCACTTAGTGCTGGTGCCTAGCCCCACCTCTGCAAAGCCTCTGGTCAGGTCAAATCATTTTCTCTCATCAAAATCCCACTTTTGACACAAAATACAGTTAACTAGAAATCAAAAGTTATGAATAAAAAAGGTTTTGTACAAGAGAAAGGAAAAAGTCATGTATGTGGGAAATGCTAATACTGAATACAAAGAGTCGAACAATGCAGGGAGAGTTTTGGGTTAAGTTACAACAAAAAGAGGAAGTCATAAGGGAGGGAGAAAGCAGTAATCTCCTTCCTAAAGGGATGGGTAAAGGCATGGTCTCTTCCCCAAGTGGATGGGGGGGAGCAACAGTGAGCCTATTTTTCTTCCTCTGTGGGAAATGCTAACCCATGAAGATGGGATGGTCTGCTTATCTACCAAGGTCCCAGCTGCACCAGCAGTTGGTCAATCTGGTACGGACTGACTGATGCCTGTCCTATAGCTGCTACCACTCTCAAGAGCACTTGGAGAGTTTAGTCAGGGTTCAAGTAGCAAATCAAGTCAGCTTGGGTGGGGATGGGGGACATTGTTCCAATCCTTGACTTGTTCTGAGTATCTTACATATCCCTAGCCCAAGTGTTTCTGCAAAATATGGCAACTCAAAACATCAGGTTAACCTGTTTTTAGGGTCACATCCCTGAGAAAGTTAACTATAGAACTTGGGAAAATAAGATTTTTAGTAAGATATTATGGTTTAACAACATTATGTGCTAAAAATTATAAAGGAAATATTCAATGGAGTGAATATAGTCTGGTTGAAATGTACACTTTAAGCAAGTAAAGGAAAGTTGTGTAGTCTAAGTAATGAGTTTTGGAGATTTGAAGAGAAGTAAGAAAGGCTTGAGGGAAGAAAATAGAAAGTAATAAGGAAGGTTTGAGTTTTCAAACCACAAGAGAGATGTATAAAAATGGAAAGAACCTTTAAGCATGTTGAGAAGGCTTGAGTAAGTTTTGACTTTGTTTAAGGTTGATTAAGGTTTGTTTAAGGTTGTGTGAAACTTCATGTGCTTCTTTTATGGAAACTGGAGTAAAAAAATTCAGCTTAATTTAAAGGTTAATAGAGAAAAGTTATAGAGGGCTTGAAGTCAATTGATAAGCAATGACTTCTTCCTGAGATTATAGAAACCAGATTTTAACTAAATTACAATGTGCTCTTCCATGTGATGATTGGAATAAATTAAAACTAAATATCAGACTTAAATTTTAAAATCTTTGGTAATGAATTGACAAGAAGTCACAAACCCCACAATATGAAATACTTGGAAGAGCTAGCCCTTGTATAAAATACAATACTAAATAATTGAAATGATAAATTGAGTGACACCACTTGGAAAATAGATCCAAGTATAATTGAATTTATTCTGGTCTCATTTTAAGTGAAATGTGTCTCTCCTAATAAGATTCTTTTGGTAAATCATAATTGATTTTACTATTTGGCTTTAAGGCAAAGTGCTATGAAAATGCATTGATCAGAAAGTTTGTTCTGTATGGTCTTAAAGCCATTATCTCAGCTTACTAATTTGTTAACTGTCTGTTATAGTAAATATTCACACTAAGTAGACTCTTTCTACCTGCTTAACTATGATTTTAAAATTCTTGGGGAATGTGTGTGTGTGTGTACCTCTATACCTATAGGATTATACTCAGCTTTGCTGGGCAGGTTTTCTTGGTGGTAATTCTAGTTCCTTTGTCATCTAGAATATCATGTTCTAAGTCCTCTGCTCCTTTTTAGCGATAGCTGCTAAATCTTGTGTGATCCTGATTGTGACTCTATCATATTTGAATTCTATCCTTCTGACTACTTTTTGTATTTCTTTTTTGATCTGGAAACTCTGGAATTTGGCTATATTATTCCTGGGTTTTTAATTTTGGGGTCTCTTTTGGGAGATGATCCATGGATTCTTTCAATTTCTACTTTGCCTTCTGGTTCTGTGATATCGGGACTGTTTTCCTATGTGATTTTTTGGACTTTGATATCTGAGATCATTTTTTTGATTGTGACTTTCAAGTAGTCTCATAATTCTTAAATTATCCCTTTATGTGTTTTTCAGATCAATTGTTTTTCCTGAGATATTTCACATTTTCTTCTACTTTTTCATTCTTCTGACTTTGTTTCATTGTTTCTTGATATTTCATGGAATCATTAGCTCGATCAATTCTAATTTTAAAGAAATTTTTACTAATTACAACTTTTTATTAAGAAAATATTTTCTTCTCTTTCTATTTAGTAAAATTTTTTAAGATTTTTTTCAATATTTTTGTGACTTTCATATTTGCTCTCTTTCTTTTAACAAACTTATTAATTCTCTTTTCTTACTTTTCTTGCATTCCTCTAATTTCTTATTGCTCCCATTTTTTCCTCTACCACTGCCATTTTTAAAATCTTTTTTGCTTGTTACTTTTCTAAATAATTCTTTGGCTCTTCCAGGAATTCTTGTCAGGCTTGTGTCCAATCTGCACTTTTCTTCCTTTTAGGCTTTGCTTGTAGGTATTTTCAATTTGTTGTTTTCTTCTGAGTTTATGTCTTGAGCTTCCCTGTTATTATAAAAGCTTTTTATGATCAATTTTTTTTCTATTTCTTCACTTTTCTAGTCTATTTCTTTATTTTCCCTTGAGACAATTGGGGTTAAGTGACTTGTCCAGGGTTACACAGGTAGTAAGTGTCTGAAGCCAAATTTGAACTCAGGTCCTCCTGGTATTCTATCCTCTGCACCACCCTGTTTCTTAACTGGGGACTTTATGTTTAATTTGGACTCTACTCATCTCTGGGGCTGGTAGGGATGTCTGCCTAGCCTTCTGAGTTTTATATCCTGTTGCTTTTTTAGGTGGGTCTGGGGGTTTGTAAGTTTTTTGGTGCTTCCAAGGGAGAGATGAAGTCACAGCCCTCCTTGTCTGCACTCGGGCTTTTACCCAAGTAGGATCTCTATTCTCCTGGAACTCCTGTCTTTCCTGGAACTATAACCTGTTCCCCTATACAAACATTTCTCTCTGCCCTGTAAGTAGAACCCGGAACTAAGTAATAGTCAGTGGAGCTACCCCATGGTTGCTCATCCTGCATGCAGTACTAGCACAGGGTTTCTCTGTTATCTCCTCCTGACCAGATGTTCCATTCCCTTATTATCCTGTGCTAAGTGCTGGTACTCCTGGTACCTCTGCTTTTGTCACTGCTTCCAAGAGCCATAGCTGGTGCCACCACTGAAGTGGAAGATGAGGAATCAGTATGGGATTACCAACAAAGGGGAAATTAGTCAATTAATTAATTAATGCTTGGTAGAGGTCAAAAGGAAATCAAGAGAAATGCCAACTACTGACTTGTGGGAATCTAATCCTCTGTCAATTAGGGTTCAGTTCAAAATTATTTCTGCTGTTTGGCAGAAAAAGATTGATTTATCCTTTTCCCCTGAAGGCACTCACAGGCTGATTTGAATATCTTAGGCAGTGGAGCAGTGTGAGCCCTGCCGAAAGTTGAACAAGATCCAAAACTAATTCCTGCTAATGACATAGTCAGGTAACTAAACAATTTGATGGAGAACAGTAACCAAGAGGTGTGACTAGTAATCATCCACTAACCCCAAACAAGTGTTTTCTTTCATTTTTCTCTAGTGCCCCTTCTCTTTGCACCAGGGATTATTACTCTACTTTCCCCATGTCATCCAAGGAATGAGCCAAGTAGAGGAAGTGAATTGCTTCCCAGACCACCAATCTTTGTACTTCTATGGAGACTGTACAAGCCACATGATCTAAAATGCTGAAGGCTCTTCCCAAATATCTCCCCTCACTAGCCCTCAGGAGCCCAGGACCTGTGCTCTGACACTACAAGCCTAATGAACCCATAACCCATTGAAAAGGTAGGTGAACAGACATTAGGATTAAGGAATTCCTATTCCCCATCCTCACCAACACTCTTCCTGAGATGTGCTTGCTCACAGTGAAATGGTTCTTTGATATCGAATATGTTCAGGTTCATTTCTGTACGCCCCTCTGGAATTTTATAAGGACTCCATCATGGTGGAGTACTGTCAGCCTACTCAAATTTGCCAATCTGATATCTCTATATTACCCTCAGTGGGTCTTCCCCCAACCTGAGTGGGGCTAGAAAGGCTGAGAATGGGTATATTCATTGGAGGGTTTCTTTTGGGAATTTCTTTCAAGGGGTGACTGAGATTCTTTCAATTTCTACTTTGCCTTTTGGTTCTAAGATAAACAGTTTTCTATTATGATTTCCTTGAAATATGTAATCTAGGTTCTTTTCTAATCCATGGCCTTTTCAGTTGTATCCAAATCTTTGTGACCCCATTTCCTTCTCCAACTCATTTAACACATGAGGGAACTGGGTTGAAAAGGGTTAAGTGACTTGCCCAGACACAGCCAGTGTCTGAGGCTCAATTTGAACTAAGGAAGTCTTCCTGACTTCAGACCCAACACACTGTGCCACCTAACTGTCTTAAATTCATGGCTTTCTTAAATTATCTTAATTTAATAAGCTGAATCAATTATTTACATATAAATAAATACCAACACACAGTAGTAGAATTATTAATATATTAATCTTAATTTAATAAATTATCTTAATTAAAATATTTTAAATTATATCTCCTCAATCTGTTTTCCAGATCAGTCCTTCTGTCTATAAATAATTTCATGCTATTTTTTCAATCTTTTGATTTTGTTTTATTTTTTTATATCTCTTGAATGATTCCAATTAATTTCCATTTGGTTGATTTTAATTTTCAAAGAGCTTTTTCTTCAGAAGGCTTTGCATCTCTTTTTCCAATCTGTTAATTCTCTTTTTATATCTTTCTTCCCTGGATCTTGCCACTCTCCCCATGCTTTCCTTTACTGCTCTGAATTCTTGAAATCATTTTTAGGTTCTTCTTTAACTCTTGCTTTAATTCCTCCAGGAATTGTTGTTTGACTTGTGTCCAAGCTGAATTTTGTCTTTCATGTTTTGATTTTCAATTTTTTCAAGCCATATTCTTCTTCTGTGTTTGTGTCTTGAGATTCTTTGTTGCCATAAAAGCTCCTCATGGTTTATAGCTCTTTTTCTGTTTGCTTTTTCTTGATTTTGGCCGTATGTTAATGTTGGGCTCCACACACTTCTAAGTGCATGTGGAGAGCGTGGGGGATGTTTGGCTAGTGCTTGTGTTCTCTTAAAGCCTTCTGTTGCTTTGACAGCTACAGCTAGGGACTTGCAAGCTTTCAGTGCCCCCTCAGTGGTGTGATCCAATGGAAATTCTGTGTACTGTCACCTTGGTCTGAGTTTTGCAAATGCCTGACCCAAGTTCAGGGAATATCTGTTCCTAGTTGTGAGTAGCTACCGTTAACACATTGAAAGGTGCAGCAGGTTCAGAGCAACTGAAATACCAGCCCCACATAAGTAGGATCAGTGTTCACAGCCAATCTTTTTCATCCTGCATCCATGACTCAGAACATGGCACACAACACATGGCAGAGTTGAGGAGGGATGAAACGGTTTGGGAAAGTTGCTTTGGGGAGCAGGATGGTAAATTAATTAGCCTTGCTGACATGAAGGTCCAGTTGAGGTTATATTACATAAATTTGTAGTGGATCAAATCAGGTTACAGTTGTTGATCAGAAACCACACTCTTACATCCTCCAGGAGAACCAGATTTGCAGATATCTAGATGTTCCAGCAATCCTTTCATAGAGGAATGACTGTACTATTGCTATGAAAATAATCTAAACTCAGAATTACAGTGTAAGCAATAATTCACCTTTATACAGTTTTTTAAGCTCATTCTTTACACCCTATGAGATTTTAATCCTTATTTTACATTTTATTTTAATCCTACATTTTACATAAAGAAACCAAATGTTAGCAGTGACTTGCCTGTCCATCTGGGACTCCTATCCAATTTTCCTGACTCCAAGGTCAGCATTGTTCCCCCAACCTGCTGCCTTTCTAGAGTTTCTGTGCACAGGGTGTTATGAGAAGTATCCTGCCCCTTACAAAATCCCAGACATGGAATCTGGAGACAGAAAGGTAGAAAAGGACCAAATCCCTGCTGAGGCTGTCTCTGCCCCTTTGTACCCTCTCTACACTTTTGGGGGATGCCACAGGTCCTTGACCACAGACGAGACCCACTGGGAGTTTTTGTTTCCCTAGTGTTGGAAAGTTATGAATGATTCCTGGGGAAGAAGAAAGCAGAAGAGTCTGAGACAGGGTTGTCACTCCGCCTGCCTCTATCTCCCTCCCTGGCCCATGTTCCAAATAATAGTTGGCTAGGCAAGTACAACTGCAGGACAGAGGTAGGCAGGGGGGATCTGATAGGGGTAGGGTGACCAGGTTCCTGCCAGTTTGATCTGTAGGTGAGCCCGTGGAAAATCCACCTCTGCGCTAATTCTTTAAAAGGTAGAGGGAGGAAATGGAAGGTAGGAGCAGCCACAGGATCAACCTCGGTCATTTCAGCCTCTGGGTGCCAAGCTTTGACAGCCGATGGGCCCCCCTCCCCACACACACGCTCCCAAACCTGTAAGAGCAAGCCGGGAGCCTTCCTGCTATTGGAGACAGACTTGGGGGGAGCAGGTGACCTCTCCCTCCGTTATTAATGGGGCTCCCACTCGGCTGGCATTGTGCCCTGTGATATCTGAGGTCACTCTGATTGCCTGTTCTAACACCCAAGGACAAGGAGCAGTGGCTGCTGCTACCAGGTGATGAATCTCTCAGCAAGATCATTGCTTTCGGTGTCCTGAGGGAACGTTTCCTCCACTTAGTGCTTGGAGGAAATTTATATATACACAGTGCACACTGTGTGTGTGTGTGTGTGTCCGCATGCCTATAAGGACAGGTGTGTTGTCGCATTGATATAAAGGCGCATGTGACTAATAGGATCTTTTTCTGCCCTTAAAACAAATTCAGATTCAATGTATTTCCCTGAGTCTGAGATGGTGAGGAGGAAAAGAAGGTAAATCTGTTATATAGGTAAACTTTGGAACCACATTAGATCAGAGTGCTAAATGCATGCCGTAAACTTTGGAGAAAGACTTTTATAAAGCTCTTGAGAGAACTGTAAGCCAATACCAGGGGCTGATTTTTTGGTCCTCTCCAGGCCTAGGAAGAAAATCTTGGGAAAACTGAGGCTTCATCCGTGCTTATTCAACAAATGAGAAATAATAGACCCTGGTACATTCATTAGTATTATTACAAAACAGTCGCAAGAGTTTGAAAGGACTTCTGGGGAGGTATCTGAAGATGTGTGAGCTTTTGGGTGTTTATGGTTCAAAGTTAGGGTTATAAATTTTTGGAAGGGAAAAATACAAGTGCAATGGCACAAAGAAATAGAACCCTGGAGTGGTTATTGACTGCAGAAACAGCTATTTTTTTTCTCCTCTAAAATCCCTTTACAGAATTACAAATAGACATATTTTTATAAGCATACTGGCCCTTATTCTTGTTTTTGTGTCAATGCTAGAAATTTGAGTCATGGAGGGATTTAAAGAAACTGAAGTGTTTACATCTACTAGGAAAGAATTGAGAGAGATAGAGAGAAAAAATTGATTATCTCTTGACTTTAGGAAATACACATAGCTTCCGTGAGCTTTTTGTGGTCCCTTCTAGCTAGTTTTTCTCTTTTACTGTTTTGGGAATGGAGAAACACATACGAGCCAATACAAAGGAAAAAAACTGCTTTTAAAAAAAATAATTACTTTTTCAAAATTTTAAATCTTTACCACTACAAAGAGAGTTGCCATAAATATTTTAGAAATAGAGATTCTTTTCCTTTTGCCCTAATTATCTCAGGAAACAGACCTAGTGGTAGTATTACAGGACCAAAGGTTATCATTTGGGGAATGTCTGAACAAGTTGTAATATGTGATTGTGATAGAATACTGCTGTGCTATAAGAAATAATGAGCTCCATGATTTTAGAAAAACATGCATAGATCTGCACAAAATCATGAATTGTGAAATGACAGAACCAAGAGAATATTGTATACAGTAACAGCAATATTGATATAACTTTGAGTGACCAAGTCATTGAGACTTATAAATAGCCCAAATTAACTGAAAAGGACATACAAAGGAAGATGTTGTCTGCATCCAGAAAAAGAACTGATAAATAGAAGCATATATAGAATGACTTTATACATATATATATGTATATATATATATATATATATATATATATATATGCTTAATGGTAGTCATCTCTAGGGTAGAGATAGGGAGAAGGAGAAGGGGAGAAAAAGGGTGGGAAAGAAAGATACATGATAACTTTATTATATTTTTTAAATGAATACCAAATTGTACAAAATAGATTTGTAGTTTCATGTACAATCATCTTTTTTTCTATTCTATATTATAGAAATCCTTGTTTTATTTCTTAAGTTCAGAATAAAATAAATTTTAAAAATTTTTTAAATTTAAATCTGTAAAAGGCAGAAGTTTGTATCTCAAAATACTCTTTTCGGATTGACCGTACAAAAACAGTTTAGATGATCTGGCAGTATGATTGGTTTACCGTCTAACAATGAGGGTCAGAATGAAAACAACTGTGGTTCCAAATAGGATTTGGGATAGACAGATGGAATAGGTGGAATCTATTGACAACATGTGTTTGGTCAATATTCTTTTTTTAATTTATTCATTTTCAGTTTTCTACAATCACTTCCATAAGCCTTAGATTTTCTCCTCCTCCTTCTCCCCTCCCTCCCTGAGATGGCATGCAATCTTATACAGATTCTACACATACATTCTTAGTAAACACATTTTAACATTAGTCATGTTGCATGGAAGAATTAAAATGAATGGGAGAAACCATGAGAAAAACCCAAACAAATCAAAGCATAATACAAGAGAAAATATTCTGCTTCATTCTGCTTTCCAATTCCATAGTTCTTTCTCTGGATGTGGATGGCATTTTGCCTTGAGTCCTTTGGGAATGTTCTAGGTCCTTGCATTGCTCTGAAGAGCTAAATCTACCAAAGAAATTCCTCGCACGCTAGGGTTGTTACTGTGTACAAGAATCTCCTTGTTCTACTCTTTTCACTAAGCATCAGTTCATATAAGTCCTTCCAGGCCTCTCCGAAGTCTTCCTGTTCATCATTTCCTATAGTATAATAGTATTCCATTATATTCATATACCACAACTTGTTCAGCCATTCCCCAAATGATGGGCATCCCCTCGATTTACAGTTCTTGGAGAGTTTGTTCAATATTCTTGTATTTTATTTTATTATTTAAAGGGAATATTTGGTAGGAAGAAGATATTTGTTAAGAGGGAGGCTGATTTTGGCTTGACATTACCTAAAGTCCAGGAGTGGGGAATCTGCAGCCTCAAGGACATATATGGCTCTCTAGGTCCTCAAGTCCCCTTTGACAGAATCCAAACTCCAAGTCCATCCTTGGACCTTCCTACTGTGGTTGTTAAAATTTTGAATGCAGAAGTTGTATGAAAACTAAAATGATATACAAATGTGGGCTGTGCAGTTAAACTAAAGAACTACAGGAATTTTTTTTTAATAATTCATATTGAGCAAACCTGAAAAAAAAAACTCTGACAATCTCATAGGATGCTGTTTTTTTTTAATTTATAACATATCTGAGATTTCTTGTCCCACATTTTAGGTTTGAAAATGTCAACAATGTAGTTAATATAATTTAATTGAGAGGGGAAAAAATCCTCTGGGTTCTACCATCAGCTGTGTGGTCTCAGGCAGATCACTTACCTTTTCTATGTCTAGACTAAACAAAGAGGCTGGTGATAGGTACTGACCCTTTATTTTATCACCAAATGTGCCCTGTCAAACCTCAGCCTTTGCTCCTATCTGTGCTGCTGAAAAACTGCACATGCAAAGGAGCAAAAATGGAAAAAATCATACAACTAAGCTGACTACACTCACTATAAATTTATAAATTCACTCTTGAGTAGGCTTTGCTTAGCAACTTCTTTCACTCTTCACAGCAGCCCTTCTAAGTTTTTCTATTCCTCCTGAAACTTTGAGGCTGCTTAAAGAAAGACAGACAACTCCTATATACCTATTCAACTTAAAAAAAACCCAAATAGCAGCATACTAAAGAATGATCAAAAAATCTAATGAAAATGTATACAGTATGTGACTTCATGCATTAGAGAACCACACAAAAAATCAGCCAGAAGTCTATAGGCAATAGGAAAGACAAAAAATCTAATACCAATACAGTAAAAAAAAAAAAAAAAAGAAAGGAAAGGAAAAAGAAACAAACAAAAAAAAAAGCCAAGGCAGAAACCTCTTGTCATGACTGGAGATATACCAGAGATAGAGTCTGCAATGATATCTAGGGTGAAGGGCAAAAAATAATGAAAATATACCATCCTTGTTTGGAAAATCTCAGAAGCAACTTGAAACAACTATAACTGGTATAGTCTTTGGCAGCACTAAGATACTGTAGCCCCAGGGGCTCCCAAGCATGTAACAGTATATCCTTAGATGCCAATGAAGATCCAGCACTCTAAACCTTAAAGATGGAGGGGTGCCTAAAAAAGTCTAGTAGCTTCCTTGGTGTAGACATATCCCAAAATGAAAAGGTCACAAATAGGGTGAGACCAAGCAATACTGACCACTCCATTCAAAAGCACGAAAGGTAGTGGCATTTAGCCCTGTACAAAGCTCTAATTCATGAACTAAGTCTAGAGATGTAAGTAAATTGGGGGAAAAAGATATTGACTGTTACAAAGAGTTATTATGGATGGAGAAAGGCCTCAAAATCTAATATGGCAGAAGAAGAGTAACTTCACAATAACAGGAAGCATAAACTCAAATAGAAATAGTAGGTTTTTCACAAGCACAACAGAAATATCTGGAAGGAATGAAGTAAGAGATTAAGAAATTAAATACAAGCTCTGGAAGAAAGAATTGAAGGAGAATAGATAGCTTAAAACAAAAAATGTAAATCATATCCAAGACATAGATTACTGAAAATTTACATAAACAAAAAAAATTCAATGATTTCATGAGAAAACAACATTAGAATAAAATAAAAAGATCAAAAAATGGAAGAAAATATAAAAAGCAAATTTATCAAAAGCACCAACATGTAAAACAAGTCAAAGGAAGACAATTTAAAAATAATCAGACTTTGTAAACCAGATTGGGCATGAAATTTCAAGAAATTGTAATAACTGTCCATTTCTATTTCAAGTGGAAAATGAAAGAAGGCAATTGCCTTTGGGGAAAAAAATTCCCAGGAATGTCACAGAAAAAATTTAAAGCTTTCATGTCTAAGAGATAGTATTGTAAGTATTCAGAAAGAGTGTCAGTACACAGGAATGACAGTTAGAAACATGGAAGTTTCTATTGTAAAGAAGAGATCTTAGAAAAAAGTATTCCAAAAGGCAAAAGATTCAGACTTACAACTAAAAATAACAGCTTACAAAGCTGAATATAATTCTCTAGGGAGAAAAATAGACCTTCAATGGAGTTGAGGACTCTTTTTAAAGATAACTAATGAAAAGGCCGATGCTAAATAGAAACTTTAAAACGAAATCATAAGAGCAAACTTAGAAAGGTAAGATTATATGACCAATTGGAAGGGGATAAACAATGATACCAAAAAAGGGGGGGAAATAGGGCTCCTACTCTTATAAAAAGAAAATAAACAAATATCATTTCAGGACCTTATTATCTTCATATTACATTGTGAGAGTTTCCTAAAGCAGAGGATGGTGGGTGGGTTGGATCTGTTCTGAAAGTTTTAAGAAGGGAAAAAAAAGAGGAGTATACATGGACTTACCACTGGTATAGAAAGGTGGAAGTACATGGAACTTAGTATTTCTTATAACTGGAATATGTGAGAAGAGAATACAAATATAAAGGAAATGGCACAGAGTTGGGGTATTGTCAAGATAAATCATGGAACTTTCATTTTCTTTGAAATAGACAAAGCAGGGTTGAACACGTACACAGGGTTTGGAAAAGAAATATGTCCTGCTCAGTAGGAAGTGGAGGGAAAGGGAAGAGGGTTTAGAAAGAGGGTAATATGGGAGGAGAGTAGTCAAAATCAAAAATAACTTAAAATTGAGAGGGTGGATCCTGAACTGGAAGTGAAAAAAATAGAAATAAGAACCAGTCATTGGGGTCTGAGTGATCAGAAAAGAAAAGCATATTGGAAGCAGATTGCTTCAATTAAGTACTATTGATGTCCATCATATTCCTTCTCTTTCACCATCTTACTTTTTGTAAAGAAGCTAAGGGCTTGGTGTTAAGATTTTTAATCTTAGAAGAGCATGTAGAGGAAAGCATATACAGTTAGCAACTAAAACAGTTGATGTTAATAGTATGAACTCACCCATAAAATGGAGGTAGGTAGCAGAATGCTATAAAGAAGGATACAATAGTTCATTCTTTAGAAGATACAGTTGAAGCATAAGAATTCAGAGACTAAAAATAATAGAATTGAGCAAAAGGTATCATACTTCAAGTGAATTCAGAAAAGTAAGAGTAGAAGTTATGATCTCAGAGAAGTCAAGACTAAAATTAGACATCTTTAAGGATGATTAAACAGGGAAAATGCATTATGCTGAAAGATATGAAAGATAATGAAATAATAATACTATATGCACACATATTGGAAAAAATTATAATAGGGTCCTCAGTGTACCATTTTGTAGAAAAAAGACCAACCACCATCACCACCACCACCACCACCATCTCCCATTTTCTTCCTCAGCCTTTGCATTCTATAGCTGGGTTCATAGGGCAAAGCTTGCCCAACACTCTGTTCTCTTCATAGGGGACTTCAGCTCATTAGCCAAATGTTGAAAATAAAAAAATCAAAATTAAGGCGTTAACACTAAAAAATTATACTGTGAAAACTAGGGAATCAAAATTAGGGAGCTAAAATAAGGGAGTAAAATTGTCAAATTAGAAAGCTATAATGAAAATGTAAAATTGAAAAAATACATAGTCAAAATTAGAGATTCAAATTGTTTAAAAATTACCAAGTCAAATTGTCAAAATTTAGGAGTCAAAACTAATGAGGCAAATTGTCAAAATTTAAAAGTCAGATTTTCAAATTAGGGAATCAATATTTAAAAGTCATATTGTAAACATTAAAGGTTTATAATTAGAAAATCAAAATAAAGGAGTTAAATTGTAAAAATTAGAAATTAGAAAGGCAAATTGTCAAAATTAGGAATTTTAAATTAGGGAGTCAAAGATAGAAAGTCACATTATCAAAATTAAGAAGTAAAAATTAGGGATTCAATATTAAAAAGTCAAACTGTCAAAATTAGGCTCCCAAAATTTAACAATTAAAAATAGGTAATCAAAACATTAAAAATAAGGAAAGAATTAGGGAGTCAAATTGTCAAAATTAGAAAATCAAAATTAAGGAATCAAACTGTCAAAATAAGAAATCAATCAAATTGTTAAAATTAAATTTAAAATTGCAGAGCCAAATTGTCAAACTTTTTGCTTTGAGAACCCTTTTACACTCTTTAAAATTGCCAAAAATCTAAAATATCTTTTATTTTTATGGGTTCTGTCTTTCAACATTTTTAGCATTATAATTTAAAACTGATCAATTTTAAAACATTAATTAATTCATTCAAAAATCTTTTTATTAAAAAAAAAACTGTATTTTCCAGAACAAAAAAAAATTTTTTGCTGAGAAGATGTCATTATTTTGTATATTCTTTCAAATTTCTCTTATGTCTGGCTTAATAGAAGAAAAATGGTTTCTCATATCTTTCTGCAATCAATCTACTAGAATACCTTGTCATGAAATATATAAAAAAAATTTTAAAATATATGGAAGTCATTGTTGAAAACTAAAAAAGAAAAGAAATATATAAAGAAAATCCAACCTTGGAAAATGAGTGTTTTAATAGACGAATAATTAATATTATTATCAAAATACTTTTGCAAATCCTCTAGCTTGGGAATCCCAAGTGTCCATGAGCTACACTCTGTGAATTGCTGAACTATGTTGTTGTTGAGTGACATCTGATTCTTCAGGATTCCATTTGGAGTTTTCTTAGCAAAAATACTGGAGTGGTTTGTCATTGCCTTCCCCAGCTCATTTTGCTGATAAGGTAACTGAGGCAAACAGGGTTAAATGACTTGCCCAGGGTCACCTAGCTACTGAGTGTCTGAGACTGGATCTGAACTCATCTTCCTTATTCCAGGCCCAATGCTTTATTCATTGTGCCACCTAGCTGCCCCCTCTGAACTATAGGAATCCCTTATCTAATTTCCTTGACAAGGAAATTTGTTTGAAGAAACCTAGCTGCCTTCAACATTCCAATAGAACCTACTAATTCTAACAATACATAATATTTGAGAAAATAAAGTTACTGGACTTTTTATTCAATTTTTTTTCTTTTTTAAGTTTTTATCATGAACTTAATCAACAAACATGAATAAATATAGAATGAACAAAAAAGGGATTACTTTTACATATTTATTTCACATATTTGCATATTATTTTCATATTTACATTACCTTTACATTACCTTTTTTACATATACTTTTTTTAACTTAAAAAAGTTCATTTACAATTAGTAGAAGCATTTAACCTCTTTTTTAAAAAAATGGTGGTTTAATTTTAGATGTTAAGTGAAATTTTGAAAGTTATTAAACAATATGTTACTTTTTCATAAGCATTTTTAAAACATATCTGAAAATAATTTCTTCCTTCTCCATTTTCAGTGGCATCCTTCTTCAGTGGCCCTCCTTAACATATATTATAATGGAGGAAGTGAATTAGACTGAAAATTAACTGATTTTTATTCATTATTTTTAGGAACTCTAGACTCCTCACCTGGGCAAGGCCATGAAGCCTGGGAAAAGAGAGATAACAGGAATTCTGTAGAACTTTCCAGGGAAATATTACAAATCACAAAGTAAGACGGTAAGTCCAGAACCACCAGGGAAGGTAAGGTTACAGTAGGAGTAGAGGAGGAAGATTGTAGGTTACAAGGTGAGTGATAAGTAAATGACTGATCTTTACTGGGGGTTCTAGATAACAAGGTGTTTCCTGAAACTAATTAAAAGGATCTATTGATTGTTTATTAATGTTAAGATGAATCTGACATTAATACCTAACATACCTTGTAGAATTTTATCTAGGGATGCAGTATAGAACATTCACATCATGTCTTTTTTCTATTTCAGCAGCAGCATTTTTTTTAACAAATACAACTGTCCTAGATAAGACATACCAGAAGGATGTGTGTCTATACTGATTTTTGAAAACTTCAGAGAAGTTTCTCTCTAACTTTTTTCTAACCCATTGAAGTGTCTTATAAACAAAATCACAAAATCTGGAAGTAGAAAGGAATCTCAGAGGGCATTTTTATTCTAGCCTAGAAAATCCAAAATTTCAAAAAGTAATAACCCAGACTCTGAACAAAGACCTCTAGGGATAAAAAACGCACTGAATCCCAAAGCAGCACTAGTGTACCTTGGACAGCTCTGATTCTTACATCAAACCTGTCTGCCTGTTTACAGCTACAACCTGTCACTCCTGGGTCTGATTTCTGGGCCCAAACAAAAGTCTAATCCCTCTGCCACACAAGAGCCAATCAGAAATGTGTAGATCTCCACCTTATTTCTACACTCCTTCCACCCCCCACCTTCCTCAAGTTTTCTCCAGGCCAAACATCCTCAGAATTTTCAACCAGTCTCAGGTGAGGGTTTGTCTGAAAATATGACAGGCTAAACCAGAAGTGGGAAACCTAAAGCCTCAAGGTCATATGTAGCCTTTTAGGTCCTTGGGGATGGCTTTTTGACTGAGTCCAAGTTTTACAGAACAAATCCTTTTATTAAGGGGTCCACATTTGAGGACCTAGATTATCATATGTGGCCTTGAGGCCACAGATTCCCCACCTCTGGCACTAAACAAGTTTTCCTGGCTTTCTTCCATACTATTTTCTAGATTAATTATTTGTATGATTATTTCTGCCTTCTACTGGAAATACTGCTCAGATATCTGTGATATTTCTAGGCTATTTGCCAAGGGAAATTAAGATGGAAAAACACTAATGGTTCATGAAAACTATCTTCCAAAGGCAGATAAACTATAGATTTTTGATAAGCTATCCCTTTCTTTCCGACAGTCTCTGAGGGAGCATAACTAGAGAGACTGGAAACCCTATTATTTTTTTTTCCAAAGAGTAGTAACCTTGATCTTTAATTTATAACAAATCCACCTTAGGGAATCGCTGCTGGCAGAAGCTAATGAAATTTTGACTGCACTAAGAGATTGATTATTCATCTCAATCAGTGCCCAATATGGCTTGGGTTTTTAGACTGAGAGCCCTTATCAAAAGTGTAAGAATTAAGATCAAAATGGTAGATTGCTCATTTTCCTCTAAGTAGACAGATCTTTCTGGTTCTCCCCTCAAGTATTTTTTTTTCTCTTTGATAAACACTAGATTGAATTTTCAGACTGTCTTATTTCTTGGAAGAACTATTGATTCCCGAGCTTCCTCTAATGTAAGCCCCCAAATTTTTTCAAGTAAAACAATGCACATCTCAGAGAGAAAGTGAACTAAATGATTAAAGGTTTCTGCATGTTGCCCTTTTGTCAGAGGGTAAAATTGTCTTTGAAAATAGACCCAAGATAATGTATTATAACTGTTACTATCAGCTTGTTGAAGAAGGCGGATGATTATCTTACAGGTGACCTTTTCCTAGAGAAGGCCGTGCAGCTTCCTAAAAGTGACTCTGTGACTATGCAGTGACTGGTGATGTGAAGATGATGCTAGATGTCCAGTGCCATCTTATTGAAGTGCAGGATGACAATGGGGACAAGTAGGTGGGACTCTATAGGCAGCAAGAACTTGGTGGAGGGGAGAAAAGGAAGGGAGATGGCAAGGATCTCACAGGGAGGAGGCATTCTGAGACATCTAGATAACAACAATTAATTTTTTAATTTAATAAATTAAATTAATTTAAAAATTAATTAAGCTTTAAGATTAGCTAAGCACTTTACAAAAATCATTTTATTCTCACAACAACCCTGGGAGGTTTTATTACTGAGGCTGTGAGATTAAGTGACTTGCCCAGAGTACCACAACTTGTAAGTATCTGAGGCAGGATTTAAACGCAGCTCTTCCTGACCCCACATTCAATGCTCTAGCCATTGTATCACCTGGCTGTTTGGATATAAAGAAGCCCAGGGGATTTTGTCCAACTAGCCACCACCCTCATCCCTAGCTGTGCTAACTGCCTTCACCATCCCTACCTAGAAGTGTCTGAGACAGTATAGCCTGCTGGGAAGGAGAACGAAGAAGGGTTACGTAGAGGTCCAATCCTTAGTGAAAAGTCTTGTCTCACGTATTGTGTTGATTGTTTTCACCAACCCTTGCTTCCAAGCAAATTCCAGGAAGATGTGGGGAGGTCACCCATTGCATCCCAAAGTTGACTGAGTATCTGGGCTCCTCAGATTGTGTTGTTTTAAAATAGTCCTTGGAGATGAGCCTTCAAAAGCTCTAGCCTCCAGTGCCTGTTCTGCTTAGCTCAACCCCTGAGCAGATCCCTGGAGGCAAAGCAGATCCCTGCTGTTTCCTTGTCAAGAATTTTCCATCCTCAGGTCACCCACTAGCTACTGTTTGCAATATCTTCAACTCTACTTTGTCTCTATTAGTTGTTTTTTCCCCTTGCCTGTAAGAACTTTTTTTTAGTCTAAGCCACAAACAATTCTCCTTAGACAGTCAGAGTTTGCACTGAAACTACCCAAAAGGCTGATTCTTGATATCAAACTGATCTTCCTAAAGCCATTGGTCTGACCATATCACCCTCTCCTCTCCTTTAGCAAACTTCAGTGGCTCCTTATTACCGCCAAGACCAAATACATAATTCTGTTTCGGTTTAAAGCCCCTCATAACCCCACCCTGCCCCAACCTTCACCCCCCAACACTGTTCCAGTCTGCCTCCTAGATTCTCTGGCTTCCTTCAAGTCCCAACTAAAATGCCATCTTCTACAAAAAGCTTTTCCCAATCCCATTTAATGTTAGAGACTCCTCTCTGTGGTTATCCTCAGTGTATCTTGTAAATATCTTGTCTGTACATAGTTATTTGAATATCATCTTCCCATTAGATTGTGAGCAAGGACTGTCTTGGGTCTTTCTTTGCATTCCCAAAGCTTAGCATGGAGCTTGGCACATAGTAGGTGTTTAATAAATGTTTGTTGACTTAATAACTATATTCTGTTACAGTCACTGCTTTCTTCTATACTACCTTAATGAATTGTATTAAGTCTTTTGGAATTTTTTTTCATATTTAAATCTTTCCCTTGGTTTGTATCTAACTAGAGTGTTTGGTTCATGTCATGTTGTTATAGTATCTGTCAATGATTCCTGTGCACAGAACTTCTCATTTCTGCTCTTACTGTAGTTTTAAACTTTATCCCCATCATACCTGGCCAATCCCTATGAGTTCTTTGGAAATTATCCAGAGAGTTCCTTCATCATGGTCTTCTGGCAAGCCCAGAGATCTGTAATGAACCATCACAAACCAAGTGCTTTTACTAAAGTCTACTGATATCAGTTTCATCACTGAGATGGTTTTTTCCCTTAACTTTGGTGTGAAAACTGAAGCAGATATTTAAAGCAAATAATAACCCTGGGTACTCAGGTTATCAGAGATTGATGTTCTTATTCTAAGCAGTACAACCAAGGATGTGATATAAATTGACCTTATTATTATACAATACAAGAGACTTCATACAACGTTTATGTCTAATGACACAATAACTGTATACCAGAAAATATTTTTTGTGCAAAATAATGTATAGTTCAAAGAGAAAACAATAAAGGAAAATATTCTTTCTAGTGAACTTTTCAGGTGAACTACAGAGCTACAATAGAAATCTTTATTAACTAAAAATAAGTACTAAAAATTTGAAAAGGATTGCATGAAATAATGCTGAATGAAAAAATCAGAACTTGAGATCCCATCTACAAACTGATTCCAAGGAGAAAGAAAAGTTCTTTTCACAATCATAAGAATACTTTCCAAAAAAAACAAATTTTACTCCTCTTTATTTTTATGTTTGTGTATATCTCTTGTCTATCCCTCCTGCTTCCTCTACTTTTGTTGAGGTTTGGGGTGCTGGAGGCCCCCTAAATATTGACATGCTGGGTCCTGTTCAAATGAATTCAACACAAGCCTTTTTAAAGCCAAAGAAAAACAAAGTTTATTAAAGATTCACCACATTGGATTGACTCTTAAGGAGCCTAAGCATTTGTAACACTTGTATTAACAAGTGGGCCAGATAGAATCTCAACTAGACAGAGTCTGGGCTGGATTGAATCTAAGTGTCTTCATGGAGGCGAGATGGAACTTAAATACAGAAAAAGACTGAGGGAAGAATTAAGGTGTCACCAAGTAGTCTGGGGGCCCCAGGGATGGTCTTGATAGGGGAAGGTAGCCTGGAATGCAGATCAAGTCCGGGGAGGATCCTGATGGGAGTGGCTGGTAGTCCTGGACCCTGATAAGATCAGGGAGCACTCATTTGGGCAACATGGACCTCAAGAGAATGCTAAATCAAATAAGGGGAATCAAAGGAACCCCCCAAGACCAGGCTTTCCAGGGCCCTTCAGACAAATGGGACCAACACCCTTCGAGTCCAAGGCGTGAAGGACTTGGCTTGGGCTTGTACCCCATCACTTTACTTCTACCAACTAAATTACCCTCCTATTACTTTCCTGCCCCACTCCAAGTATCCCTTACCTATCCTCCCATTCCCATCCTCCCCTTCTATACTCCCCTTTTACCTATCCCCTCACCTCCCCTCTAAAGGTCCCTCCTTTATCCTCTTTCCCTCTCCCTGTGCCCTACCATGTTATTTCTTCTGAATTCAGAAGACTTTTATACTCTTTTAAATATATATGTATTGTTCCCTCTTAAACCCATTCCCGATGAAAGTACCAGTCCTCCTCCTCCATGTTCCTCTGTATTGATTCTTCCTCTTACACCTCATTTGTAAAAAGAAAAAAATTACTCTTTTCAGCTGTTCCTAAATGGTTTTACTTTCTAAATTCATATCATACTGAGGTTTACCCCAATCTTTCTTATGAGCTACCTAATTATTAATAAGAATCTTAGGCATATGTTTTATATACATAAAAAGTAAATGGTTTGTCCTTATTGAATCTCATATAATCAGTCTTGGATATGTACCTTATATTTCTCATGGCTCTTGTATTTCAAATCATCCTTTAAGTTCAGGTTGATTTTTTAATAAAGTCTTGAAACTCTGAGAGTTAATCAAATGTCCATTTTTTTTCATTCAGATTTATGTTGAACTTTGCTGGGTATGATATTTCTGCCAGAGCCCCAATTCTTTTCCTCTTCAATATATAGTGTTCCAAGACCTTTGGTCCTTTAATGTCTCTGCTTCTAGGTCTTATGTATTTCTAATTGTGGCACCATTATATTTAAATTCTTTTATTTTTGTACCTTTTAATATTTTTTACTTGAGCTGAGGGTTTTGGAATTTGACTGTGATAATCCTGTGAGTTTTATTCACAGGATATCTTTAGGTGGTGATCAGTGGATTTGCTCTATTTTCCCCCCTTGTTCTAATGCTTCAGGTCAATTTTCTTTAATTATTTCTTATATTATTGCATCAAGACTTTTTTATCATAACTTTCAGTTAGTCTAATTATTTTTATGTTTTCTGCTCTTGATCTATTCTCCAAATCTGCTGGTTTTTCTTATAAAATGTTTCCCTTTCTCTATTTTTATTATTCATATTTTAATTATTTCTTAATCTCTTATAATTTCACTAGCTTCATCTTGCCCAATTCTAACTTTCAAAGTATCATTTTCTTCCCTAAGATTCTGGATCTCCTTTTCTAATTAGTTGATTTTCCTTTCTTAATCTTGTTTTTCTTATTCTTATTTTCTTGGTTCTTCCTCCATCTATGTGATATTGTGTCATTGTTCCATAGAACAAGATTGGGACTTAAAGTTAACTGTAATTGTATAGAATTGTTGAGGTTAGGGGTGTTTGGGACCCAAAAGGAGTGCCATGCTGGGTCCTGTTCAAATGAATTTGACTCAAGCCTTCTTTCAGCTAAAGAAGGTCAAAGTTTGTTATCTTATGTACAGAGGGACTAGGGAAGGAATCTGGGGTGGCCCCAGGCTGTCTGGAGGTTCCAGGAATGGTCTTGATGGGAATGGCCTGTAACCTGGAGAAATAAATTAATAGGGCATAGTGATAGGGAAAAATTTGTGGGACTCTAGAGAGTCAGTTGATGTGGGACAAGTTTTCAATAATTTGTTAGATGAAAGGTTTTCAGGTTGTCCAGGGCCGTTTTAGATAAATGGGACTAAAACTCTTTTGGGGTAAGGGACAAAGGTCCCAACTTGGAATAAGGTCTTTTCATGTTACAAATGATGTAAAAACAATTGGTATTAAAATTATTAATTCTTTGAGGAGGCTTCACTTCTGAAACATCATCTCTCACACTATGAACTCGTTTTTATCATTTTGGTAACTACATTTCAATGTATTACATTTCTTCTTTCATCTTTTATGTTTTATTTTGTGCACTTTCAAAACAAGATTAGATTTTACCAGATTATAGTCAACAAGAATCCCTGGGTTAGGCGATTGTCTATACCTAAGTAAGGAAGCATGCCTTCACATCTTCAATGAGAAGTTAATTTAATAAATCTAACACTTGAACATTTCTCCTCCAGGAAAACTAATATTTGGCATCACTGAGGATCTTGTAAATATAAAACTCAACACATTTATTTGTCTGCTCTTTTCTTCTTCCTCCACCCTCTTAGCTCACAACAAGCTTGGTCATTAGCACTGAATGATGTCTAGATCTGCATAAACTGGACACTCTATAAAAGCCACCAGCAACAAATGTCATCTTTCTCTTAGAAAACCTCTGATTGGTGCTTATAAACTATTAAATATGAACTTATTAATTCATTTACTGGTTTTCCCCCACTAACTGATAATTGTCACTGTCTTTACATTTTAGCTTCTTATACTTGGCGGTCATTCACCTTCATGCTGAATTATTGAGGAATCCTCTAGAAGTTTGGTTTCTGATGACATCATTAACTTGAGAAATGAACTCTACCAGATAATGAGAGATAACAGTTTTTACTTTAAAAGAACTCATTTTTTTAATTTTAAAGTTGGCTAAAGAAACTTCTCAAAATACAATGCAGCATAGGAACTTCTAGGTACTAGGACATGAGTCATATTAGGCACTTGAATAAATTTCATCCAACAAATTATTGATTACATGTTCCTTTCACTTTTCTCTACACATAGTTACACAAATGTGGCATATCTTTGAAAAGTCTTTAGTGCTAATATCTTTAAAATCATCATATCATGAAAAAGAACCTTTTTATTTCTGCATGAATAATTATGCTCATATTAACTGTGACATAATTAACTTTTATCAGCATTGTATGGAAGGATATAGACAGCTGGGTGGCACAGTGGATGGAGTGCTGAGTCAGGAAGACTCCTCTTCATGAGTTCAAATCTGGCTTCACTTACTAGGTGTGTGACCCTGGGCAAGTCACTTCAGTTTACTTGCCTCAGTTTCCTCATATACTAAATGAACTGGAGAAGGAAATGGCAAACCACTCCAGTATCTTTGCCAACAAAATTCCAAATGAAGTGAAGACAAGTTGGACATGACTGAAAAAAGAACTAAACAACAACAGCAAAGAAAAGATAAATCAAAGAATTCATATTTGGGTATCTTTTTTTTGGAATATTGGAAAGGGAAATACATTAAAATGTGATAGGTCTTATATACACTGTGTCACAACTTTAATAAGAGCAGAAAAAAAGATCCTCTACCTATTAATTCAAACCACTTGATTCAAAATCTTCAGGTAAAGTAGTCACCATCTGTTCTTTGTGGGTTTTTTTTTTTACTGCTTCTTCTATGTATTAAGAAAAGAAAGGAGCAGAAAATTTGAGTCACCAATACATATGAAGCCTAAAGACTATTGAGGGGGAAAAATATTTTTATGGAAAGTTCAGGATAAATGTACACAAAGGATCAAAAATATTTAGCTCTAAAAAGAGTGCTTCAAGTTATAATTAACTGACAAAAGCAGATGATTTCAGGAGAAAAGGTGTATTTCAAAAAAATGGAAAGGGAAAAGAGACCAAGGGAGGAGACAAGAGCTCACAATTTTAGTAGTCTATAAATTAAGTAGACCTTAAAATAAATGGAGGAGTACCTTACAAGGGTTTGCAAAACCAATAATTTCTTTAAAATATATTCATAAGATGACACCAGCTAGAGATTAGTGGATCCACTTTGACCACATTGCAAAAGGGACCTACTTTAAACAATATTATTCTATTAATATGGTTGCTCCTTCCACTCACACAGAACAAAATAGCATCCACTCCTCTGTGCTTAGGAGGTCTTCACTGAATAGTGGGTACCCTTCAGATAATGACCTTCTCCACACATTGAAATCACTCTCCCATTCTTTCTTCTCCTTTTTATCTTTCCCTATACTGATGTTACCTTCTCTCGATCCCACCCAACCCCCATATTTTGCTTTCTTGTCTCTGCTTTCTCTTTTCTCATCCCTTCACCTTTTCCAATTGTCTCCTTATCCTTCCCTTTGTCCAAATATTTCCTTAGTCTAGAGAAGGCCCTCTCTTTGAGCTGGAGAATGATCCATCTTAGAGACAAACTAGGACACCGAAGTTTGTGAACTCACTGGCCTATATCCATGAACACACTTAAGGAAGCTCAGAAGGACTGGATCATTTAATCTACTTAGCAAGTCAAGTAAAAACACTCTTTCTATCAGCCCCCTTTGACTTACTTTTCCTGCTGCCCTGCCAACAAAGAAGAGGAGAGACAACTAAAGACCAATAGGGCTTCACAAATACAGGTCCACAGTACCTCCCAGTTGAGGTGGCTTGAAGACCCAGATAGATAACTGGTCTAGAACCAGGAGGACCTGAGGTCAAGTCCTACCTCTGACACATGTTGGCTCTATGACCTTGCATAATTCACTAGTGCCCTTGGTAGCCCTCTGAAACTATGTACGGCATGGATTATGCCCCATAGGTTTACTTTGGGGAGAAAAGCTGACTCTTCCCTGGGCCAGATGCTCTAGGTTATTTGCAAAGATATGACCTTAGAATTGCAGCAACGGAGGCAACAACCTGCATTGGTTGAGGGGTTTTCCTCACCTGGCAATGCCTTGCACCAACAACCCTGTAAATTCTGTCGATGCTTCTATCACTTTACCAGTTAACATAGAAGGACTTATTTAATCCTTCTGATGTGTTCATAAATTCTCAGCTGAAACCTGACCTCATTATTTGTTCCTTCAGTGACTTTTTGGGACCTTGTGGACCATAGCATACCAGTGTTGTTCAGGAGGTCTTCTCAGCAAAGACACTACAGTGGTTGATAATTTCCTTTTCCCTTGAATTAAGGAGAGCCAAGGTTAAGTGACTTTCTTCAGGTCACACAGCTAGGGGCTGTAGCCAAATTTGAACTCAGGTCTTCCTGACTGCAGACCCAATGTTCTATGCTCTGAATCCATTTGCTGCCTCAACTTCATTATTCTGACTGATAAAACAAATCAACTTTACCTCATTTGATGGTTATCTAATAAACAACCTTGATGGGAATATCCATGCTTAATTCTTTCAGTAACTTGGGAGGCAGAGGGAAGGGCTAGTATACCAGGCTGAAGTTATGTTTTTTAATCTTAATTTTCTCAAAATACATTTCCCTAACTTAGAGACTAATTAAAGTATTATTCTCTATGCCACCAAAAATCCTTTCCTTATTTTTTTTATGTAATTAAGATTTATAATACTGAGATTTAAAAACTTGTAGGTCATATTTTTTTAACATGGCCAATCATTCAGCAAGTATTTATTAAGTACCTGCTCTAAGCCCTGTCCAAGGAGAGAATTCCTTTTGTTTGACTATGGATATATAATATAAGGACTTGTTTCCCATCCATTGTTGGGAGAGAGGAACTGGAGGGAGAAAAAATGTTGTTCATTTAAAAATGAGCAATTTAATTTTAATAAAATCTATAGGTCAAAAAATAAGAGCTATACTCACTGAAGGAGATTTTTTTTAGAGAGCCAACTCACACCCAGTTATTTTTGGGAACAAATGTAAATAATCAGAATTTAGCCTGTAGATTGTAGCATGGAAGGAACCCTGGGTCCTTAGAAATTATACCAGGGTATCCCAGTCTTGATAAGTTGGAAGGGTGTAGAATTTTCAGGAACAACTGGCAAAAACAAAGCAAAAGGCACTGATAAAACTTACTTTAAGGTGGGGGGCAGGGGGCAAGTGGAGGGGGTAAGAATCAAAAGCCCAAGATGGTTTGAATAACTTCTTTTCAAAAAGTATCATTAATAGGTTTTCCTCCACAGTCAATTCTGCATCCTCCACGGGGACAGTGGCTCCATTACCTTAGATCTGTGTGTGTGTGTGTGTGTGTGTGTGTGTGTGTGTGTGTGTATGCATGCATGCATCTGTCTGTATTTCTCTCTCTGTCTCTCTGTCTCTGTCTATCTCTGTCTCTCTTTGTCTTTCTGCTCTGTCTATGTCTCTGTCTGTCTGTCTCAGTCTATCTGTCTTTGTCTCTCTGTCTCTGCTTCTCAATGTCTCTGTCTCTCTGTCTGTCTTTCTTTGTCTCTCTATCTCTGTCTCTGTCTCTCTGTCCCTGTCTCTGTCTTTCTTTGTCTCTCTATCTCTGTCTCTCTGTCTCTGTCTGTCTCTCTGTCTCTGTCTCTGTGTCTCTGTCTTTCTTTGTCTTTTTGTCTCTGTCTCTCTCCCTCCCTCCCTCTTTCCTCTTCCTCTCCCCACTCCCAGTTAGTTCTTCGGCAAAGCAGAACCAACAGTGATAATACTGACCATGGCTAGTAGGAGACCATATTGACATAAAGAAATATGGGCAGGAGAGAGGGCACCTTTCTCTCTTTTGCTGGGCCAGCATTTTAAGGCGATGTCTATATGTTCAGTACAACCTATGATGAAACTTTCCCCCTTCATGTCGCTGCTGCACAAGGGTCTCCGAAGCTAGCAGCTTCCCTCAAAGCAGCAGGTAGGATCGTTGCAGGGGAGAGGTTGTAGAAAATATCAGGCTTTGAATGTAGGCCTCAATAAGGGCTGAAAGAGGAGGGCAGACATCCATCTCTATATGATACAGCTCTCAAGATGCTGCAGTTAGGTATACTTGGAATTCCCATCAACCAAATCCTATTATAAACATGCTATTTAGAGAAATTATAGATCATCCTTTCCTGATGTGGATCATCACTCCATCTTGGGAAAGGGGGATCTGAGTGCACCAGGTTTTCATAAAATAAGACCTGCTTGTATTTATATGTGAGAGACAAGTCTGGGAAGCCGCAGAGATCCAGATTAGGAAATGACTTCCCTATGTGATACTGCTAACACTACTGCTTTGCAAGAAAAGAAAAAGTGCTCACATTCATAATTTCATTTCCCTACTTAGAAATAGGAAAACAAGCTTGGATAAGATTCTATCTCAGCTGAAGTTTATACCTTAAGCCTGGCAGGACTTCTCTTAGACAAATATTCTGACCACCCAAAAAAATGACAGGCCTTTACTATTAGCTCCTTGGAAGAAAGGTGTCAAAATTTGTGATGAATAAGTTAAGTATTTTTATTTCTCAATGCCCAAATCAGTAATAGCACTGTCCTGTCTCTCTCCCTTCCCCTTGTGAAAATGAACCCTGTCTTCAGCAAGAGACTGTGATCAGAGACTATATAGGGACTGGTTTTTGCTTTTCCTGTTGCCTCTAGCACCTGGCACATAGGAAGCTCTACTATATTTGGTAGGTGTTAATACATGCTAAACTGCTGTTGATGGGTTGATGTGTATATGCGTTCATCAATAAGAGGTCTCAAGAAACTTATTATCTTGTCTTTAAGGGGCACCTTTACAAAGAAACTTTAATGCCTTAAAATAAATGTTTTCCATGAATCTTTATACACTCCAATGAAACAAGCATGCATTTTCTTAATACACATGCAGATGAAAAGAGTGGGTTAGATTACAATTTTGTGAAGCCAGTCAAGGTCAGCTTTCCCAATTCCATCCACTAAATTTCTGTGCCTGCATTTCTCCAGGTTTACAAATGGATACTTCAACAAATGTTTAGTAAGTGACTTCTTTGAGGCACTATATGAGTACTAGAGAGCCAGACACTCCAAATACAGCATTTATTCCCTCCTAAGGTGATGATGATCCAGAGAAGACCTGAACAAAAAATGCTACCTAGTTACCTATACGGATGTGGGGAAATACTGTCTTAACAAGAAAACCGACAAAATGTGGTGGTTCTGTCCCACAATGTGCATCCATAACAAGAATTCCATATGCATGACAAGGTATTCCAAAGTCACCACTGGTCTTTGGCTTGTTTCCTTGGACTCTATGTCACATACTCCAGACTAAACATTTTTTGGCTACTTTTGAGAAGTCCTTCCATCTCCAATTCCTAATTTGGATTAGGTACAGTCATACTTGGAGGGAGGGGAATCAACACCTCTCAGGTGTAGTTTTCTCATCTAATTCTAGGATGTTAGTCTGTAACCCTCTCATTGGCCTTCAAAATTCACCAGCCCAAGAAAGGACCTCACATTCCAACACTAACAATTATAGCCCAAATTTTTTAAAAGATACAAAGATTCAACAGCTAGAAGACAGAGGCTAAGTAAATATAAGTTATTTAGTCATTAATACTTAACATAACCAAACTGATTGTTTCCTGTTGGCCAACTGGTCAATTTCAGATTTAATTCAAAATTAAAACAATGTTAAGGAAACAATCTCACTTTTTTAGGCAGCAGCTAGTTTTACTTATTTACTTATTAAAAATCATACACATAACTGCCTTTGACTTCCTCTGTATTTTGCCAATGCGGATGTGACTACTAAAAATACCTGGAAAATGAAGTAATAGTGATGCGAGTTAGCATTTACATAGCACTTTAATGTATGTAAAGGACTTGACAAATATTTTGATTCTCACAACAACCCTGGGAGGTGGGTTTTATTATTATGTCATTTTACAGATGGGAAAATGAGGCAACTGGCAATTAAGTGACTTGTTGGGGGTTACACAGCTAATAGGTTTCTGAGGTTGAATTTAAACTTATATTAAGTGCCTACTGCATGCAGAGCACTATATGGCACTTACAGTTTAATGGGAGGATGCTGCATACACAGGCACACGCACATGCACACACACAGACACGGTAAAAGAATACTCTTCTCACCTTAAAGACTTCATCTTGATGTCATAAATGATCCCTAGCAGAGACACTATATTTTTCCTTAAAATATGGCTTCTCATGGCTCTGGGCTATGTGGTAAGGTCTTCTGAGAAAGTGACCCAATTCAGTGTCCCATTTCTGTCCAGAGTAAGCAGGACACAGCAGGACCGGCCTCAAGGCCAGGATCACACTGGAGTATTGCCCCATTTGTAGATGCCCAGGTCTCCTTCCTATAGTCTACCATTATTTAGTTAGTTATGTTATTATGTGACCCACATATGACAATATTGAAAAGAAGGGTGCATCATTAATACAAAATTCCTACATATTTCCTTAACTGGCCTTACAAATAGGCAACTACTTATATTCTGTGATTGCAGGGGACACCAAAAATAATCCCTCGGTCGATTCCCCAAACATCACCCCCAACTTCTGACAGCTAGCTGCTTGAAATTCTACCTGTATGCTTTTTCTTTTTACTTTGACTTAAGCTTTTTCCATTTTTCCTAAGAGGGTAACATTAACTTAAGCATTTTCAGTATTTATGCCTTAATTAAACTAGAGAATTTGAGAGGCAACTTAGCATGGCAGATGAATAACAGACCTTGGAGTCAGGAAGACCTGAATTCAAGTCATGCCTGTGACAGCAAATTTTAGTAAGGAAGGTTGGAAAGCACAAGGACCCTAGGAGTACCCCTGAGGGTTGGGGGAGAGAGCCCTAAAGGGAGATGTATATTAGCGTGCTCCTAGAGAAGAGGTGGTAAGACTCCACCCCACTCCCCTTACCTTCCCCAAACCCCCTCCTACCTATCCCCCCTCCTATACCTCACCTCCCTTACCTTCTACTCCCCCACCTCCCCCACCCCTCCTCCATCCACACACACAGATGATTAATCAGCCTACTCTGACCTGGCTTCACTTTCACACAGACTGGGTTTCTGAAAGCAAAATCTCCTGGGCCATCAGCCTCCCCAGACATCATCGTGGCTTCAGGCCCTGAGCAAGCAAAGCGACTGCTTTTGTGATAGTAGCTTCTGGTTCACTTTGCTATCCCTGAACCTGCAGATCAGTAAGGAGGTCTTCTCAGCAACTGAGAGACACATAGAGAACCTAGCACTATCCCATCACAAAGACTGAAATCCTTGCCTAAAAGTTAGCTTTAATGGAGAATGTGAGGAAAGCATATCTCTCTGTGAGCTTAAGGTGTTGGGAAGAGATTTCCCCAGACAATCCCATTAATATATAACATTCTCTCTCTTTTTCCCAACAGGTCTATGCCATACTAAATGGAAAGCTGTCCCAATCAGAGTCAATATTCAGTGATTTACTGGCTTGTGATAGAATACGAATCTCCTCTTAATGATACTTTAAAATGCAAATCACTGCATGTTTTTTAGAAAAAAAATATGTTTCCTACTGTGTCAAACACAAGTTCTCATTTTGGGTTTGAAGATCCTGGAGGCATGAAGAGGGAGAATGCTCAGTTTTAACCTACTGGAATACATATGAATTTTGCTCAGCAGGGTCTGCCCTGGTCTCAGCAGGGGTCTGATCACAGGCTCAGCCTGATACTCAAATAAAGTAGTCTGATTGCTTCCACTGTGAGATGGTAAGAGAACGATGCTGTCATGAACCATCAGTTATTAACTCATTCTCTCTCGTGGCTTTATTCCCTTCAGGAGATATGAAACAGCTGAATAAGGATGCAGGTTTATAAGTTATTAGAAATGCCTGATCCAGACCAAAACTGGTTCACCCTGTTGCAACAATTAGGCTTGGGGATACTTAACAATGCCTTCCAGCTGGGTCCTGCTCCTTCCAAAACTCTAATGAACAACTAGGAGGTGATGCCCAGCTTTAAGCGTTTACTCATTTTCATTTGACTTGGGCTGTCTGCAGGCCCCATTAGCCAGGAGGCAGAGCTTCCTTCACCTGCCCTTACTCCTCTAACTCAGAGGAAAAAAGGCACTTCTTGTGCCCAGGATGCCTTCATGACCTGGAGATCCTAACTGGAAATAGTAAAGTTACCTTCTCTGAGAAGATTGTTCTCAAGCATACTGGTCTGGGGGTTTTCTAGGAAATAATATTTAAGGATGAACACAATAATAAATAGTTCTCATAGTTAGTACTTAGTATCTTCAAAGTACTTTACATATGTTATCTCAGATTCTCACAACAACCTTGTGAGGGTAAGTGCTAATTTGTCCCCATTTTAGAGATGAGGAAACTGAGTCAAAGGTTTAATGACTTGCTCACACAGTGAGAGTCTGAGACAGGATTCAAACAAGCTTGGGTCTTCCTGAGTCCAAGTCCAGTGCCCTATCCACTGTTTTTCTGGCTAGTTTTTAGTAGCTGCTGTCGAAAAATGCTGAATTACTAAATGTTCTCTGGAAAGGTTTTTTTGCTTGTTGGAGGTGGGCAAGGATCTCTATGTTTGTCAAACATCTATTTAGAAATCA
Organism: Potorous gilbertii; assembly: GCA_028658325.1. Taxonomy (NCBI): domain Eukaryota; kingdom Metazoa; phylum Chordata; class Mammalia; order Diprotodontia; family Potoroidae; genus Potorous; species Potorous gilbertii. The sequence continues at coordinate 95,457,216 of CM053774.1, read as the reverse complement.
AAATTTATAAAGCCTCGGTGCAGCTGTTCCATCAGGAAGATTTTCCACGTTGTCATTCAATCTTTATTTGATTGCAGTCTAACATTTGCCCTGTTTCTCTTGAATCTTTAAGATCTTAGAGATATGCTGAAAGAAACGTACAAAATGAAAATATTTCTACTCCTACTAAACCCAGAACTGGAGATGAGATGATTCCTTCTCCTTTGACTATTCCTTAAATGTTGCCAGAAGTGCCTAGCAACTTAGTTTCTTCTATCTATCTGTACTGGGTCATGATAGGCTGACAGATTCATTTTGACCTATTTTTTAGCCAGTGTTACATTCTTACCACTACCTAGAAACTGAGGTTTCTGCAAAATGGTGTAAACCATCCTGATTAGCAGGGATCATTAGAATTAGATGGTGGTGAAAGTTTGGAATATGAGAGCGTCAAGTGTTCTTAGTCATGAAATAAGGATGGGTCTCATGAAAGGAGAGGAAAGGAAAGGAGGCATATGCATGCCACCTTCGGTTACTGCCACCCTCAGTTAATGAGAAGATAGTTTGGGGCTTTAGAAGTCTCTTTGAAAATCTGTCCTGGTTGAGTCCCTAGGGTTTGACTTTCTAGCCTTCGTACCCTCTTAGGAAGAAGGAGACGGAGATGAGGACAGAGATAATAGAGGATTAAAGGAGAGGTAGAAAAAGAAAGGTGGGTATAGAAAGATAGAGACAAAGGATAGAGGAACAGGAAGAGTGCAACTCTTAACACTCTCTCAGCTTAGCACCCCTGCTTGATTGAATAAGTGGGTTGGAATATTAAAAAACATGCACATTTTACCCATTGGAAAATGTCACTGATGTCAGAGAGAAATGCGTATGACAAAAGGTGGGTTCTGATGAAACCCATCTTCCTGCTGATGACTGTTTTTAAGAATTCAGAGTGTGGCTTGATACAGACTGTAAAAATAGCATGGAGATGAAGTCATTTTTCTATCTTTTGAAAAATCTATCCCCAGCTACAGTTTTTCAATAACAATAGCCTTCACTTACACAGGGAAAGCCTTCATGCTCCACTCAATGTGGAGCTTTTTACTGTCTAAGCATTTCTTTCCTCTGTACTCTCTGTAAAAAGCCTCATTGATTTCTTGAGTGGTCTTCAAGAAATGAAACAGGAAAATGAATTTTCAAGGATATGTTTTCTTCATTACTCTTATCTCATGATTTGCATCTGACCAGTAGTGGCTCTGTCCCTCTGGTGTGTTGGGCGAAGGAAAGGAAACCACCAACTGCACTCTGAAACTGGGACACCAATGGGCTCCTCTGGACCCTCCTGGCTTCAGAGTGATTATCAATAGTAACTGTTGCTGTTTCCCTCCCAGGCTGATGTCTTTGTTTTTCTTGGCCTCATGAAAGGGGCCATGCCCTGGCCACTTCTTAAATAGGCCTATTCAATGAATGGGCATTGCCTCACCCTAAGTGAGTACTTGAATAGACCTTGGCCTAAAGGGTCCAAGGTCTCCCAGTGCACCCTGGATCATTTCCAGTCATCCTGATGAATATCTGGTCATTGGATTCAGATGATTCTGGAGAAGTGAAGTTAGTGACCTGCACTGCCCTCCCTTGCAGTCTAATGCAAGTCATGTCATTATCTCTCTGAAGGCAACAGAGGACAAACACAATCCTGTGAGTAGATGCGTTGGGCAGCAGTGGCACGAGAGAGGCAGGAGGTGGTGAAGGAGAGAACAGGGCATTAAAACTTGCAGCCAAATGGGGAAGACCTACACTTTGTTCTTCTTGTTAAAGAGAATTGCAGTGTTTCTCACAAAGAAATGCTATTTTTACCCTTCTCTCTCACAGGTCTCTGGGGGAATGACAAGGGAACTGGTAGATGCCCTGAGACAAATAGGCTATACTGAAAGCAGTTTAAGTCATCCAGAAGGCCTTCAATTCCTCTGTAAATCCATCGGGAATCAATGAGCAGACTACAAAGCAGATACATTTGCTGACACCATCCTCTTCCTCCATTAGACTAGGTACGAGAATGATTACAAACTTGAAATGCTGCGTTTTGGGAGGATGGGAGGATGATACACAGTCTATGTATTCCTTCGTGAATGGGAGGCAGGTACTTTCCCCTGCTCCCCAACCCTGGACTTCCTAAATTAGTCATTCTTAAGCTCAGTGTCACAGGTCAGGTATCACCCACCACCTTTGTGGTTGTTTAGGGAATTATTCATGTTCAACTCCTCATAACCCCATTTACGGCTTTCTTGGCAAAGATAATGGAGTAGTTTGCCATCTCCTTCTCCAGCACATTTAAATGATGAGGAAACTGAGTCAAACAGGATTAAGTGATTTGCCCAGGGTCACACAGCTAGTAAGTGTCTAAGACCAGTTTTAAACTCAGGTCCTCCTGACTCCAGGGCCAGCACTGCACCCTACAGGTCTAGAATTATGAAACTTAGAGACTTGGAGACTCAGTTAATCCATTTCATTTTATAGAGGAAATAAAGTCTGAGGTCACTTAGTTAATTAATGGTAGGACCAAGACCAGAGTTCCAGTCCTATGGCTTTTGGCTCAGTTCTCTTCCTATGTCATAACCTGGTGTGGATTGGACAAGTGACTTTTCCTCACTGCCTTTGCCAACAGGGCTGGCAGAAAAAAGATCTTTAGCTTCTGGAGGCGGGAACTTCAGAAGCAGATAGCCTGAATGCCTCCAGGGTTTATAGATGAATGAAGAAGCAGCTGTTTGAACCAACAGAATTCTAAAGTTGTTCCTGGAAGCCTTGGGAATCCCTTCTTAGAATAATGTGTTTAAGTGCATAAAATAAACTAGTGCATAAAGTGCATAAAAATCAAACAAATTTTACTAAGATAAAGGTGTAATTCTTTTTCCCACCCTAGTTCACACTCTCCCTCTTCCACCTTGAAATCTATCCAAGTTTGTCAGAGATCCCAGTTAAGAATCTCTCCTTAGACACAAGATTGCATTTCAATACCAGCTTTCCATTCACCTACAGACCAAAATATCCAGATAAAAGGGGCAGGAATCAAGAACTTTAATGATAGGACCCCCTGGGAGGTTGTTCTTTGAGGATGAAATGAGTGCCTGTGCCTCTGGGGTACCTTAAATATAAGCTGACTTAGTAGAAATCACAGCAATAAAAGTAGTCTTATGGATTAATAGATAGAACTAGCAGGGCATCCATCATCTACTTTGTTTTCTCATCAGATATTGAAAATAGGTCAGTTAGTCATATCTGGGCCCCTTTTGCAGGGTGAGAGCCTAGTTGTCCTGGACTACCAGCATTGTACTGATCTATTGTAAAAAAAAAAAAAATGAAGGAAATGTGAAGTACATAATGAGCTTTATTTATTTAGGGTTATTTCCTCAAGTAGATGTCAGACATGCTGACAAAATTTTCACAAAACTAACAACACTATTTGATTAGAGTTTGGCCATCCAAGTCCTAGGTTTCTTTAGAATATTCAGTAACTCATGGAAGTTGTTCACACTCCTACAGAGGTCTCCCACTAAGGAGAAATCTGCCTTAATTTTTCCAGAATGGCCTCATTAAAATGAAATAAAAAATCATCCTATATTTTATCAAATGGGCAGGTAGGTGGCACAGTGGTTATAATGTGAGGCCTGAAATCAGGAAGACTATTCATCTTTCTGAGTTCAAATCTAGCCTCAGACACTTACTAGCTGTGTGACCCTTGGCAAGTCACTTAACCCTGTTTCCCTCAGCTCCTCATCTGTAAAAATGAGCTGGAGAAGGAAATGACAAACTGTCCCAGTATCTTTGCCAACAAAACTCCAAATGAGTTCACAAAATACATAGTGTTGAATGCTTGGTATGTAGAACACTCACTCAATAAAGGTCTAGGGTATGGTTTCTGTTTTTTCTATCCATTGAGCCACCTTGCTACCTCATACCAAGTGATCCAGTACTTGCTTAGCCAATGACCATCCACCCATGTCCATCATAAAAGAGACTGGGAAAAAAGATTTTATTATATTAATCACATCAGCTTCATATATAATAAATACAAATTAAAGTCTCCTTTGAATCCCAGAACCAATCCTGTACCTGTGCCCAGGAAAAATCCAAAAAAGCAAGTCTCCTCTACTGTTCCCTTGTTTCATTTTTATTGCAATTATGTTTTGAAAGAAACAGAACATGCTTGTGGGTCAGCTATTTATGCTCTTTTAAGCTTTTCAAGGTGCGGAGTTTTTTCTTTGGCACACTTAGTCAACATTTCCTTGGTTTCATTAGGTTGGTGTGATGGGGAAAGTGAAAGCTGAGGGAGACCAAAGCAGAAATAATAGGGGAATTCAATGTTGGGCAGCCCTAATGATGTTATAATAACTCCATGCAAGCACAGGCCACAAGAGCTGTCCAGCACTAAACTACACTCTGCCTTTCCCTCTCAGGTGAATTTTGTAAACTCCAAGACAATGAAAGTGTCTGCGACAGTGTGGTTGAAATCTTTTTCTGTAAACGCAGCTTTAGTGAATCTTTGGCCAGCACACTCAAAAAAATAGCTCATGACTATGGACTGGAAACATCTATCCAACTCAAAGTTTAACAAAATTGTTGAGCATTTCTAGCACAGGGTAGAAACGAAATCTCATTTCACCATTCAAAGGAAAGGAAGTTCAGGGTGCTCAGAGGAAGCAAACTGGTTTGAACTATTCTGAATTAAAAGCAGGATCTTCAAGTTCCTTCTTATTTCTTAAAGAAATTTTAGTTTGGTTCATTTACAAGATGTATCCAGCAACCAGAACCCAAGGTCAAGGTGATACCTTCTTTAGGGGAATGAGTTTTCCTTAACTTTTTTGGTTGCCAGTGGATTCAAGATGCTTTCTTTTTTTGTGCTATGCTGCATACCCTCTCCCCTCGATGGACTGTCTCTTAAAGTCAATTTCTTTTTTCAACAATTTGAAAAATTAAATGTAGATCTTACTCTTTGATACAGGTGATTGTGTATGAAGCAATGTGTCCAAATTACACAAGGAAAATTTCAAATGACTGTAGAACTATATTTCATTGAACACTGAGCTCTATAGGTGGTGATTCCAAATCTCTCCCATTATGTCATTTACATTTCTAGAAATCCAGCAATTTTATTGAAAATGTCTCCTGATGGAGTATTGCCACCAATAGGTTTGCAAATGAACTAATCTGCCCTGTCAATTTTAACAAGTTATTATACACATATAATCAAATTAGAATCTAAAATTACATCTGTTGCTTAGCTCATTTGTAATGTAAATTAAGAAGATTTTAATTTCTCAATGGATTACATTGATGTTATATCAGACATAGACAATTCTCCTATTACTTAAACTATCTTTGTCTGCATTAGTTTCAACTTCTCTAATTGATTTTCTCTATAGACTGGTTGGGTATATTTATCCATCAAGAAAGGATATTATTTCACTTTTTTTAGAAAAGACAAACATTTCAGAGAAAAGAGGTTGGATTTTAATTACTGGAAATTACTAAAGAGTTGCAAGGTATTTTTGGTTTTGAGATTTTTAAGAGGAAGTTAGCTTATTAAAAGGAATGCCACTAAGAAATAGAATAGTGATGCAGTACTTTGAAATCACAAGATTAACCTGAAAATTATACTTTTTACATGCCATATTAAATAATTTCTGTGATATATTCATACTTGGTCCAAATTGTTGCTTTTATATTAACTTTGATTTGAACTTTTTCGTTTAAAAAAAGCAGATTTATTTGTAGAATTGTACTAAAACCTCCAGTAATTTTAGGTAATGCGTTTTCATCCCCCCAGTACCACCATGGTCTAGGTTTTCCATTTTGGAAAGTTCCAAACTTAAAGGCAGAATTATCCTAACAGTAGAAGGTCTAAGTGTGAAACTCAAGACCATATTCCCTAACTTTCAGAGTAAAAGGGTCCTAATTCAAAGTCCTTTCCCTTTGTTCCAGAAACCCCCTCACTCTTTTATTTATTCTAACCTCTACACTGACCAGGGCTCCTAAAGTTGAGTCAGGCTACTGACTCTTCTGCATCTCTATGGGATGGAGTCTTTTTTATATGGCACCAGCAGATGGGGGTAAAGCCACAGTGAATGCGGCTCCTTCAGAGAAGGTCCTGCTCTGACGAGGAACCGAAGTAAACTTCCCCTTCAAACTTGTATCACAGCAATAAAAAAAAATTGCAAAATCACTTCTTGAGACTTTGGTTGCCTTTGGGGGTTTTTCATCCTTATAGGTTTAACCTATCTGTGAAGCCAGCTTTTTTTCAGCCTTATAAGAATTAACATTCTTTTAAGCCTTGGAATTGCTCACCTTTTGGGGGATCTTGGTCTCCCTTAACGGTCTTATAGATACAAGACCCCTCCTTGAAATCATATTTCTAAATATATAAGATAAATTTCAATTACACTGAAATGCAGTTATCAAAGTATTTCTTAAAAGCAAGTTCATAGACCCATTTTGGCCAAGGGAAGCACCTGGTTTTCCTAAATCAAGTCTCATCAGTCAAGTCAGTTCATACAGATATTTTCAGCCACCTCGGACAAAACTCTTGGTAATCTATCATCATTGTTTGCCTCTACTTCTTAGTATTAGGCTGCTTATAGTTATGTAAACAGAAGATTGTTTCAATGGAACTATTATAGCCTAAGATACAAAATGAACCAGGGCATAGAGAGAAAGGATAGAGGATCTGGATAGAAGGGGTTAAATTTCCACCTAGTAGAGGGCTGGCTATGGTGTCTACCCTCTCAGTTGTACACAGATAAGTTCTTCAATTTTTGATCCACACAGAAGCCTTGCTTTTCCATTTTCTTTCCTTGGGGCTATATGTTTCTGCTTATTAGGACATCTATTATATTGGACCTGCTGATGCCTAAGACAAGTATTTGTCAGCCAAGACTAAAAAGTTCCATCAGGAACTTACTCACCATGTGATAACATTGCCATACATGCCCTTCTTTTTTGTTGTAATAATATTGAACCAGACCTATGATTTTGTTGGCAAAGGCAAATTCCAGTGAGGAAATTCCCTCTGCTAATGAAGATCAATCGCCCATCCCTGTTCTTAAACAGAGAGGTTAAATGACTTAACCCTTGGTCACAGAGCCAGTATTTATCAGGAGGCAGGCCCTGGACTTCGGTTTTTCTGATTCAGCATCTGGCATCCTGATGCTTCTCCCTTCTCTGCAATATTCACCCATTATCATGAACACCAGACACTGGTGAATCGAAAGAAGTTTTTCAAGATTAAAAATGAAAGAAGATAGAAAGGGATGGAGAGTCAAAATTATTCTTAAACGAGTCTTCAGACCAAGGGCTATGAGAGAAAATGAGATGGTTTAATGACTGGAGCAGAAAATGATCTTCCTGTGTGCCCTGGCTCTTACTGTATGGCCTCATGCAACCACACGTCCTCCAAGTTCCTTATCTTTAAACAGTTCATGATATTGCTATTACACACAGTCCTTTGGGTAGAAGGAAAGGTGTGTTGCACCTCAAGAACAGCTAGAGCCTTGGCCCAATGTTGAAAAATGAGGTCATCGAATTACAAAGAATGGCAGGACCCAGTGGCTAGATTCCCATTTCTGGTTTCTGGCATGGGCCTGAGAAGGGGTAGGAGGAAAAAAGCAATCTCCCCAGCAGCCCACAGACTAAACAGAGGTAATCAAGCTCTAGAAAAATCGAAGGATTAGCACAATAGAGCTGGAAGAACCTAAATGGTGTCTGAGACCAAACCTCAATTAACAGATGTGGAAACTGAGGACCAAGGAGAGTAAATAATTTGCCCACTGATATAAAGATAGCTAGTGACAGAATCAGGACCAGAATCCAGGTTTTCTGACCTCTAGTCCAGTGCTTAGGGCATCCAAATTGGGAACCCCTATTAACACGACTGACAAATCGTGAAAAAACAAGAGAGGATCTGCAAGATGAGAGGACAAATGCCCCAATGTTCAAACATGAAAGGAAAACAGTCTGCAAACTATGGGCCAATGAGTTTGACTTCAATTCCTGGGAAATTTCTAGTACGGATCATTAACGATCTGTCTAGTTATGAAAGGAAACAGTAATTACGAAGGGCAACTATAATATCATCAAGAACAGATCATGCCAGACGACCCTCATTTCCCTTTTCGACAGGATTACTATAGAAATAGATGAAGCAATTGCTGGGGATTTCTGCAAAGCTTTTGATAAAGTATTTCATTGTATTCTTGTGAGGAAAATGGAGCGATAGGATGAGACGATTAAAGTCACAGATTCAGAAATGGTTGGATGACCAGACGGAAAGCGTAATCTTAACTAATGGCTCAATGTCAACACAACAGGAGGTCTCCCCTGGAGCCCCCTAGGGATATGTGCTGAGCTCTGGAAACATTTTTATCAGTGACTTAGATAAAGGCATCGGTAAATGTTATATTCATTAAATTTGCAGATGAAGCAAAAGTGGGAAGGATAATTAGCTCAGTGAATCGAAAATGATCTTGATAAGTTAAAGGATGAATCTGAATATAAGGTAGGAACAATAACGATATTTATTAAATTTAATTAGTTAATTTGGTTTATTAATATTTATTGCTCTTTAAGATTGGCAAAGCACCTTTAAAAATCTCATTTTATTCTCCCGATTTTGTGGGATAGGTACAATTATTTTCTCCATTTTACAGAGGAGGGAACTGAGGTGGAAAGAAATAAAATGATTTGCCCAGGACCACATAGCTAGTAAATATCAAGCAGGATTTGAATTCAGGTTTTTCTGGCCTCAAATTCTAACACTCTACGCACTGTGCCACCCGGCTGAAATTCAAAAGGAATAAATGTAGTCTTGCTTTAGGGTATACAAGAATCAACCTCACAGAGATACGGTTGGACAGCAGCTGTTCGTCCCAAATTGAAGGGTTATGATGAATTGCACCTACAATATGAATCAACAGTGTGATGCAGCAGTCAAATAAATCTAACATGACCTTGGGCTACATTAAGAGGGTCGAAATTTCCCAGGAGAGCAGCTAGAGGGTGCAGTGGATGGCACTCTAGGTCTGGAGTCAGAAGACCCCTCTTCCTGAGTTCAAATCTGGCCTCAGATACTTACCAGCTGGGTTTGCCTCAGTTTCCTTATCTTCAAAATGAGCTGGAGAAGAAAATGGCAAACCACTCTAGTATCTTTCCCAAGAAAACCCCAAATGGAGTCTCAAAGATTTGGACATGACTAAAAATAACTTAACGACAACTTCCTAGGAATAGGAAGAAGATGGTCCCAATGTACTCTGCCCTCATCAGTCCTGATCTGGCGCATTGTGTTCAGGTACCACAGTTCAAAAAAGGCATTAATAAACCGGGGAATTGTCAAGAAAAAGACAACCAGGAGAGCAGAAGGCCTTGAGTCTATGGCATGTGTAATTAGGTTTAAAGTGCCAGGAATGTTTAGCCAGAGAAAAGAAGACACGGGGAAAAGACAGTCACTGTCCAAGTATTTGAAGGATTATCTGTGAATAAGGATATAAACTTGTTCTATTTGGCCCCAAAGGGCAGAACCAAGAACAACGGCCACCAGGATGACCAAAGGGTAACTTTAGGTTTGATGTAGGTCAATACTTCCTAATGATTAGAGCCATCTCCAAGTTGGATGCCCTTCCTCAGGAGGTGTGGGCGTGCCCTACTTAAAGGTTTGTCTGTAAGTGAGCATGTGTAGGGTTTGTGACAGAGAAAACTGTCACTTATTGGGAGTTGGATGAGATGACCACTTGGGATCCCCTTCCAACTCTCACATTCCGTGGTTTTGTGAGCTGTGGCCTACATGGGAGTATTATCAAGATGGGGAAATCACTACGTTGCTGAAGGGGGTGGAGGTGAAGGTAGAAACCAAAGATCTGAGTCCTTCTGCCTGGCATAGAGAACTGAATTTCAAGAATATTCATTTACGGGATACTTTCATATTTATAATCAACAACCCTAGGAGGTAGTCAGGGCAAATATTAGTAGCCCCACTTTACAGATGAGGGAATTGAGGCTCTCAGAGCTTTAAGTGACTTTCCCAGTGGTAAAGCCTGAGATGCAAATCCAGCCCATCCTTCTACTAGGATACCTCTCTGAATGCCTCTACATTTCAGGAGAATTTTTTAAAAGGAAAATAGAAGGATAATCAAGAGCTTATTATGGAAGCTGAGGACTTTTAGATAAAGAGTACAGGCAGCTTCAGTCAGGAGAAGAAAGGGGAGCTGCCTCACAAAGACATTATATAGGATTATCCCCTACAGCTGGCGAGACAGTGAGAGTCATTTCCATCAACAAATCAAGGATTAAATGAGATAACACATGCAAAGTCCTTTGCAAATCTTAAATGAGCACTATATAGTGCTACTATCGTTATCATTAAGTCAGACAACAATTATTCAGTCAGCCTTTACTGAGCCATCTCCCTGTAGGGGCACTACACTAGACCCTGCATGACCAGAGCAAGGCCAGGAGATTTGGGCAAAGAATCTTTTACCATGAAGGAAGAACTATTCCCATCTTCCCCAAATGCCCCCTTCACACACCCTCTCCCATCTTTCCCCATTTGTCCCCCATCAGTCTTTTCCTCACTTCCTTGCCCTGCTTTACTAACTCTGTCCCTTCCTCCCCAGCAAGCAAACTTCAAGCTTCCCAGGATGATTCAGAGGACCCTAATTCTTACTACAGAAAATTACAGAGAGCCACGATGTAGCCTCAGGAAAGTGTAACCAATAGAACTTTATCAAAATCACCCCCCTAAAGAAACTCAATCCAGCCCAACTGTCCTTTCATGGGTTGTTTTTTTTTTTCTTAAAACAGCAACTTTCAAAAAAGAAAAGTTTCTTTCCTCTCAATGTCTCTTTTTTGTATTTTTATATAAGTCCTTGGAATATCAATATTCTTTAAAAACAGCAACCATGCCATTCATCTTTTTATCTTCCATAGTGTTTTCTTACACCTAGGAGCAAATATTTAATCCATAAGCATTTATTATGTGCCAACCATCTCCCAGGCACTGTGGTAGGCAGTGAGTATTCAAAGGCAAAACTGAAACAGCCCTTGACTTCAAGGAACTCATCTTTTCTCAGGAGCAACAACAGACATGCACATCTACCTATTACGTGTAGGTGTGTATAGACACTATATAGATGTGTATTTATGTGTATACATACAAGCATGTATATACACATACACACACTCACAGAGAAAATGCAATGTAAGTTATGGGTGGAGAAGCATTACCAGTTGAGAGGAATCAACCATTTTTTGTTAAAGGAATGGATTACCCTACAGTGGCAGAAAAAAAATGAAAGAAGATTCTCATGGGGAAACAATGTGGATGGGCATGGTGACTCATGTCTGTCATCTCAGATACTAAGGAGACTGAGGCTGGCAGGTGTACTCAAGAATTCTGGGCTGCATTGGGAGATATATACATATATACATACATACATGTATATGTGTGTATATATACATGTGTATATATGTGAGTGTGTCTATGTATACAGACATGTATGTACATATACATGCAATACATATATATATATACATATTAATTGGATGTCTGCACTAATTGGCATCAATATGGCGAGCCTCTAGGAGTAGGGAATCTTCAGGTTGTGTAAGAATGGGGAAATGAATGCTTAGGCTGGGAATAGTGTATGTCAAAGCTGATCAACAAATTGGAATGGGCCATGAATAATTCCTGCTCTTGAAAACTATGGGAGATGGCAAGACCCAGTCTTAAAAAAATACAAAAAAGATAGATTAGACTAATGGATTGGATCTTATGATGCTACAGACAAAATGGATTATGGAATCCACTGAAAATGGATATGACAGCTTGGGGCTGTTGAGACAAAGATGGAAGTTGAGTAATGGCAGACCCAAATGATAAAATATGATATGAATGAGTGGGGTAATCATATGCTAGGTATTCCACCATTACATTCAAAAGAGGTTAAGGAAAAATGAAAAAGTCCCACACATGCAAAACTATGCACAGCTACTCTCTTTGTGGTGGCAAAAAAATAGAAACTAAAAAGATACCCACTGATTGAGGAAAAATTAAATAAGCTGATGGATGTCATATAAGAAATGAGGAGATAGATAATTTCAAAAAGACATGGACAGATTTATTTTAACTAATACAGAATGAAGAAGCAGAATTAGAAGAACAGTCAACATTAACATCAACATTATAAAAAACAATTTGAAAGACTTCATAAACTGATTAAAAATGAAATGAGCAAAGCCAAGAGAACAACTGATTTATTAATCCAAACTGGATTCAGTCAAAGGGCTGCACTTGAGGACCTGGAGGGCCACATGTGGCCTAGAGGCCACAGGTTCCCCAGCCCTGTGTGATTACTTGTGGGCACCACATAATACCCTTATATTCCTTACAAGGGGGAACTTCCCTGTTTTACAAAAATATCAAGTTGTTTTTTAAAGGAAGCCTTCCTTCATGCTTAGCCATAGACTGAACTACAATGACAAAGAAAATATACTTGAGTGGTAAGTGCAAGCAAGGAGCATCTTTTCAGCATCCAGTCTATAAAGTACATAGGCCAGAGATATTTGCTCATTCTCTTATTTTCACTTTTTTATACCTTCTTCCTCCCCTTCCTTCTAAGACATACATATGTATCCTCTGAGAATGAATCCCCAACAGAGAATTCCTCATCAATTCATCAATCAATGAGCTTTTAGTTAGCACTTATCCTGGGCTAGGCATTGGACATACAAAGACAAAAGTAAAACAGACCCTGCCCTCAAGGAGTTTCTGTACTAATATCATTCTTCACTCTTCTTTCCCAAAGAAAAAAACAGTCAGACCTTTTTTCTAATCAACTTTTCATCTTAAAAAGTAGGTATAACACTTCTTAAACTGTGGGTCATGACCCAAGAAGCACTGAAGGGGTCACAAGTGAAAAAACTTTAAGAAGCACTAAATGTATCAAAGAAAAAGGTGTATATTTTGTACTATTGGCATAAGACTACCAGAAACATGTTTTTTATTAGTCTATCATTACTTTAAATTCAAACATTACTTTGCTCAAGAGAAAAAGGTCCAAAACCCTCATGGCCTAAGACATCTGTCCAACACATGTCACTTTGAAGTCACAATTTACAGGATCCTTAAAGAATAATTTGCAGTCGTGACTGAGAAAGAATACAAAGTTTAGGTAACAATTCACCTAATATTTTGCTTTAATAACAGAACAATAGTTCCTTAATTTTTTACCTACCCTTGGAGAATCATTTTCCTAAAGTCATTCAGTTCTTTTTTTACTACTCCCTCTAAGAGTTCTTTCCTTTCCACCTGGTCAAAGGTAAGCTCTAGACATCTCTTGATGTCTTTATTTACTTAATACCTTGAAGATTTAGGGAAGGATAGTCCTACTCTTAGGCTAATTAGTCAAGGGAGCCCCTGGCCCTTGCCCTGTCTTTGCCTTAATTACTTCAATGGGAGAGTCCTTACTGCTCATCTCTGAGAGAACAGGGCATAGCTTTAAAATTGATAGTTGAACAAATATATATTAGATTTCTCTTTCAGATTAAATCAAAAGCTTCAGACTAGAATAATCTTAAGTGCTTCCTTAATATTTCTAAAGGGGGGGAATAGGAGGGGCTTCCACAGAAGTATCCAAACCAGAAACTATTTAGGCTTTCTATTTCTCTCCCAAGAAATGGTTACTTTCCTTTGTTATTCTGAATGCTATCCTAATTTGGTTCTTGCCTTACCAAAGTCATTCATTTTTAGTCTTTAGACCAGTGGTCGCCAAAGTAAGGGCCTGGAATGGCATCAAGGGGGCTAAGATTTAACTCTAAGGGATAGGTGATCAACTAAACAGTGAGTAAGAAGATGGGTTGCAACCCCTCATAGACACATAGCTAACCTCAGACTTATCTCTAACATTCTCATCTATTTCAACACTCTCCCACTCCACTCCACTCCCACTCAAAGCTGGCCTTCTATGGGTACACCAGGATGAATTTAAGGCAGAAAGTATAATACCCAACATGGCCCAGGCATCCAAAACAATTACACAAAGAAACTTACACCACCATCCTCAGACTGCCCACATAGTTTCTATATACCATTCGTCCCACCAAGTTTACATCCAAATGTGGCATTGCTGCTAGATGAGTCTGTGTCTCAGCTACCGATGGGTTGGGGCCCAAAGGTTGATGTTTCTTCTCACTTCTCTGGGTTTTGTGAAACTATTTCCTTGGTTTTTTTCTCCTTACTGTCTAACCATTTCTCAGTCGTCCTTGTTAAATCATTGTTTGTATCATACCTTCTAACTGTGTTTTTCAAGGTTCTGTCTAAGGTCCTTTTCTCTTCTTTACTGATATTCTGCCTTTTGGTTACTCCATCAGCTCTCATGGGTTTAATTTATCTGGGAATGACTCCCAGATAAATATATTCAGTCTTAATTTCTCTACTAAACTTCAGTGCCTCATCACAAAATGCCTCTGACATTTAGAACTGGATGTACTGAAGGCATCTCAAACCCAACATGTTCAAAATTAAACTAATTACCTTCCTCTGTAAACCTTTCTCTTCTACATTTCCCTATTTATATTTGAAAAGTGTTTGCCACTCATGTCGGTTTTTTAATGTCCACCTGGGTTGTCTAAATGCAGCTCACAGGGAGGCACTGATAGATACCTCTGGAATCTTTCCCACTCCTCTCCAAGGGAGACTTTGATTCCTGCCTGTAGAAGGGTTGAGGAGGATTGCCTCTCTGTTATGAGAAAGAGGAGTACTTAGAATTATCTGCTCCACTATTTCTGATCTAGGGATGATTTCTTCGTATTCAAAGCAACAAAACTTCTAGCTTTGCTGACAGATCTTCCTTAAAGAGAAAGGGGGGACAATTCCCAAGCATATATCTATAGACTTTGGCCATTACCAGCAAGTAAAGTTTACATGAAAGACCACCACAAATGGTAAATTGTGAGCAAACCCAGATCAGAATATTCTAGAAAACAGAGTGAATTAGCTTTCCCACTGGTAGTCAGGTATCTCAGTTCAAACAAAAGAAAGGCACTGATTTCACCCAAAGAAAATTCCTCAAAATATCTTAAGAATTAAACTGAAAATCGGGAACATGTGAGGAGTAGGCTTTCCCCTATATTTTTGCATTCCAAAGTCTGTTTGTCTCTTCACATGTCTGGAACTGATCCCCAAGTGAGTCTGGAATTATGTATATCTTCTCTTAAAACAAGAATGAAGAATATATTTTCTCTCTAAAGCTCTCCAGACAATTACCACCTTTTCAGGTGGCATCTAGTCATCGTTCTCTCTACCAGTCCAGAATTACTTCTGAGCAGTAGCATGCAAAACAACTCAGGTTTGAAATCCAAGTGACGTGTGGAGAGTACCAACTTATTAGTCACCCATGTTCTCAAGTTTGGTGTTATCCTAGATCCCTTTTCCTAGTCACAATCAGGTGCCAAGTCTTGTTGCTTCTGTTTCCACACCACATCTTGTATTATTTGTAAGCTTCTCTTTACTCATATAGGCACTACTCTAGTTGAGACCTCTCACCTGGATTACAGTAGTAACCACCTAAATGATTTCTCTGCCCCCAATTTCTTCTTTCTCCAATCTATCTCTACAGCTACCAAAGTTATTTTCCACAAGTGCAGGTCATTTTCCTACTCAAAAAGTTGCAGTAGTTCCCTATAGACTCTAAGATCAAATGTTATTTTACCTTTATCTTAGCCTTTTTAAACTTCCATTTTCAGATTTTATAATATAAATAACAGTATAGCAACACCTGTATGTAACATATAAATAAATACTGGGAACACATGCACAAAATGTTTTTACTGATAAAGGTGCACAATCTAAAATTTTGGAGACCACTGCTCTACACTATTCTTATAAATTTTTTCATCTGTTCTCTTTCTCTAGTCATCTGCTCAGGATGCTTTATGCCAAGTTTCATAGATTCATGGTAATTAAATCTAATTATAAAGCATTCAAATGTCACCCTTTTGCAAAGGCAGCAATGATGGATTGGAAGGAAGTAGGACAAAAAGCAGAGATAAGAAAAAGTTGCTATGTGGCAAACCTTGAGCTCCAGCCCACTGGGGCAAAACCCTTGTGAGCACTGAACTCTAAAAAAGAAATTGGAACTCACAAGCAGAGATATTTTAGGGGCTTCACAGTTATGATGCAACTGGGTTCATAATCCTACATACTAGTAGGAATATGTCCTACTTACTAGTCATGAGATCCTGGGCAATTCTCAACCTTCGAGACTCAGTTTATTTATCTGGACAAAGAGGATAACAACACTGGCACATGAATCCTGGTTCAAGACACACACTGGTACCTGACACACATTGGCAGTGTGGCCCTAGGTAAGTCCCTTAACCTCTCAGAGCTTTAGGCAATTCTCTAGGACCAAAAGTTGTGGAGAAAGTACCCATCCCCACTGGGAGAGAGAATTCCCTAGAAGCTTCCTTCACCAATAAAATCAGAAGTCCAGTCTCTACCTCCTAATATTGGCCCTATTTGCTCTTTATAACTAGATTTTGTAAACTTTTAAAGGAAAATTGCAAAACATATTTCCATGTTACCCATGTTGTGAAATAAAAGAAACAAAAAAAGGAAAAATAAAGAAAAGAAAAGTATATTTTGATCTGCATTCAGATGCCATCAGTTTTTCTCTGGAGACAGATAACATCTTTCATCATAAAGGCCTTCAGAATTGTCTTAGATCATTGTATATTTGAAAATAGCTAAGTGGCTTATCATACAATATTGCTGTTACTGTATAAATGTTCTCCTGCTTATGCTTATTTCATTTTGCATCAATTCATGCAAGTCTTTCCAGGTTTTTCTGAGAACATCCTGCTTATCATTTCTCATAGCACAATAGTATTCCTGTGCGATCATATATAAGAACTTGTTCAGACATTCCCCAATCAATGGATATCCCCCTCAAACTCCAATTCTTTGCCACTACTTAAAGAGCTGCTATAACTATTTTTGTACATATAGGGTCCTTTTTGTTGTTTGTCTCTGGGATATAGACCTAGTAGTGATATTGCTTGGTCAAAGGGTATGCATGATTTTATAGCTCTTAGGGTATAGTTCCAAAGGGCTCTACAGAATGGCTGAATCAGTATACCAATTTATAAATTTTTAAAGTGCTACACTCAGAATTGTTATTAGGCAAATGGAATTACAGAGATAGAAGGAATTATTTTAAGGGTCAATCCAGTCATTTTAGATATGAACAAATGAAACAAGAGAGATTCAATGATGTGGCCAAAGGCACTAAGTGAATTAATGATACAGGCAGGAGTAGAATACAAGTCTCTCAACAAGTCTGATGTTCACACTACTCACCAGTGCCCTTGACTCATATCCTTCTGAAACTAATTCAAATACAGCCTTGCCCATTTTCTCCACCTGCCTGATCAAATGGGCTCCCCAAACTCAGCATAGTATTTCAACAGGGTGTCCTCCAGAAAGCTGTCCATGGTTAACCATGCTAATATTCTCCTACCCCAAGCCAAATCACTAAACAAGCCTCTCTGCTTCAGCCTCCATCTCCTTCCACAAATGACTTTTGATGACTTCTCATTCTGCCAGCCCCCAGGAGAGTGGTCTCCCAGATTCCTAGCATTACAGTTTTGTGATGTCAACATCTATACAATCAACATATTAAAAAAAAACACAAATAAATTAGATGACATAATTCTACCAATGGAAGAGAAAGGTCAGAAGACCTTTACATGCTTCTAGGACTGACACGTTATTGGTTCATCAAAAAGGTTAGTTAACCAAGGTTCAGATCAGATTGCCTAAGTTCAATATAGTTAACAATAGTGAACCATTCACTGAATTTTATGAAAGGGAAGTGTATCCTTTGACCAGTTTGATGGGCTCTCATGAGTTTATAAAGAAGTAAGCCTCTGGGAAATCTGTAGGCACATGGAGTGTGGGTATGACCACTGTTTTTCTGTTGAAAGAATAAAAGAGAGGTACTGATTAGATTTCTGTGACAGGGGATATTACCAAGATGATTTGTTATCCGGGATCCTTGAAGCTAGATTACAGCTGGATTCTGCTAGCCCGTAAAAGAGCCTATAGAGTCCATAGAACAAAGTCAGGGTGTAACCCCGCCTCTCACCCCAACTTTCCTTTTGTTTTTTCTTTCTTCTCCCATTTCAAGGACAAATCAGAATTCATTTAGCAGAGTGGGCCTGTGTTCTAAAGAGAATCTTGTTGACTCTTTTCCTATAATAACCACAGGATATATATATATATATATATATTATATACACACACACACACACACACATATATATTCTACCTTAAGGTATGCAAAATACTTCACATGCAAAACTGTATCTCATTTGTTCTCAAGTTTAATGTGACAAAGAGAGGCAGCTCTTCTGACCCAAGGGTTATCTCCAGTCTCTGAAGCCATCTTCTCCATTCTCACCAAGGAGACAAAGAGAATACTTACATTCTCCACGAAGGGCTCATCAGATGCCCCTAAGGCTCACTGCCCTGGAAATTCATTTTAAATTCCAAATTTTATTCACCCCAAGTACAATTATGTCCTGTCTTAATTCATCATCTTATGGTGGTAAATTTAGTGGGGGATGGGGGGAGGAAGGAGAGATCGCCCAATAGATTTTATCCACATTGGTAGTTCTATTTTACGTATGTCACCTTTGGAAGAGTTTAGAAACATTCTTCAATTTCAATACTTACTTTTGAACTCTAATCCACCTTCATTCTCTTTGTAGAAACACAGCTTATGAGAGACATCTACAATGACAAAGTCTACCCAAAATAAGATTTCCATAGCTATGAATGAAAACATTTCCTTTTTGATTACTACTTCTATAATGGTAGATTATTGCTCAAGTAAGTGGTCTCTATCATTTCAACTTCTCAAACATAGGCTTTGCAACCAGAGCAGATAAAGATATAGTTGTTTGGTCTCCTTTCTTTGAGTGTTTACTTATCTTGGAAATCTTTCCAGAAATACAAAACCACAAAGTAGAACAATGCACGTCATGCATCATAGTAAATGGCATGTCCTCTCCTTTAGAAAGTAGTCATAGAGAGCAGAAGTGGTACTCATAAAAATTATGGGGGGCAAGGGAAAGTTAAGTAGTACTGGACTTTTCAATTATCTTAAATACTAAAAAATGCACATTTTAATACATGAACAGAAAAGATTGTATATGAAATTTTGAATATGTGTGCAGTTTGCTTTTTCAGTATATATTAAACATGGTAATACCAACACTATCCTATTTGTCTGTGTCCCTTTCTGAACTTCCTTCTGTTCTCTTCTATGCAGTCTTTTTCACTGTTTCATTGATATTATTTCCTTTGATTCCCTACTTCTTACCCTGAAGGTCTCTCTTGTAACAAATAAGTAGAATCAAGGAAAAAAAATGAACACATTTGCTAAGTCTGAAGATATGTGTGTCATTCTGCCTTTCCAGTCCATCTCCTTTCTGCCAAGAGGTGGGAAGCATCAGTCTTCTGGAGGCATCATTACTCACTATATTGATTAGGATTCTGGAATCTAACCTGCTTCCCATGATAATGTTCCCATGATACGGATATATGTTACTGAGTAAACTCTCATTCTATTTACTTTATTCTGCATCAGGTCAGGTAACTCTTTCTAGGTTTCTCTGAATCTGCCATACTCAAGTATTCTTAAGGCACATGGTTCGTCTGATACCGCATTAGTGTGTCTATTCAGCCACAAACCCTCTAACAATTAGAATTAATATCTTTTGTCATCTTGGCTCATCTGATTGATGAGATAGAACCTGGGTCATAACAATATTCATTGTTAATGATTTGTTATTTTTTTCACATTTGGCAACATTTCTTCTTTTGAAAATGGTTCATAAACTTCAACCATTTCTCTGTTGTGGAATGGCTGTTGTTCTTATATATTTTTATCAATTGTATATGTGTGTGTGACATATAGATAGGTTATCTATATGTCACACACACACATATAAGGAACCTATTCAAATTTATAAAAGACATTTGCCAACTGATAAATAGTCAAAGATATCAATAGGCAGTTCTCAAGGAAGATATTCAAACTATCTAGCTGTTCAGTCACTTCAATCATGTTTGACTCTTCATGATCCCTTCTGGAGGTTTCCTGACAAAGATACAAGAGTGGTTTGCCATTTCTGAGAAATGCAAATTTAAAGCAACTCTGAGGCTCTGCTTCACACCCTTATGATTAGCAAAATTGACAAAAGTGGAAAATGTAAAATGTTGGAGGTGCTGTAAGAAAACAGATACATCAATGCACTGTTTGTGGTCTGGCCATTCTTGAAAGCATCTGCTAAATTGTGCTTACCCTTTGATCCAGCAGTAACATACTAGGTCTAGACTCTGAAAAGACCAAAGAAAGAGGAAAAGTTTAAATATGTAGTAAAATATTAATAACAGTCTTTTTTTTTGATGTTTAAGGAAACCCTAAAACTAAGGAGGATATTTATCAATAGGGAAATGAACAAACTGTGGTGTATAGATGATTTAATAATGGAATATTATTATGATGTAAGAAATAATGCACAGGATGGTTTCGAGATTATGGGGAAGACTTGTATGAACTGACGTAGAATGAAGTAAACAGAACCCATGAAACAATTCATGCTATAAAATCAATATTTAAGAAGTGAATAATTTTAAAAGACTTAAGAAGGTTAATAAAAATGCAACAATTAATCAACATTCCAGAAAAACAATGGTGAACCATATCCACTTTCTGACAGATAAAGGGTGAGAAATGAATTTTTAAACATGGTTAATGGGTGATTTGGTTTACTTGACTATGTTTTTTGTGGTTGTTGCTGTTACTGTTGTTGGCATAAGGGTTTTATCTTTTTCTTTGAAAGAGAGGAGGCTGAGAAAAAGAATTGGGCAGTAGAAAAGAAAATGCTTTGCGATGAAAGCAGGGAAACAATCTTTACAGCAAGTATCTCTGATAAAGACCTCATTTCACAAATATCTAGAGAACTGAGTCAAATTTACAAGAATATAAGCCATTCCCCAACTGATAAATGGTCAAAGGATATGAACATGAAGTTTTCAGATGAAGAAATCAAAAAGTATCTATATTCATATGAAGAAATGCTCTAAATCACTAGCAATTAGAGAAATGGCACATTAAAACAACTTCGAAGCAGCACCTCATACTTATCAGACTGGCTATTATGACAGAAAAGGAAAATGATAAACGTTGGAGAGGATGTGGGAAAATTGAAACATTAATGTACTGTTGGTGGAGTTGTGAACTGATCCAAACATTCTGGAGAGAAATTTGGCAATATGTCCAAAGGGCAATCAAACTGCATATACCCTTTAAACTAGTAATACCACTTCTGGGTCTGTATCCCAAAGAGATCATTTTTAAAAAAGGAAAAGGACCTAGATGTATAATAATATTTATAAGCATCTCTTTTTGTGATGGCAAAAAATTGAAAACTGAGGGGATGTCCATCAATTGGGGAATGGTTGAACAAGCTATGGTACATATATGTAATGGAATACTATTATTTCATAAGAAATGATGAGCAGGCAGATAACAGAAAAACCAGGAAAGATAGACATGAACTGATACAAAGTGAAATGAGCAGAACCAGGAGAACATTGTACACAGTAACAGCAACATTGTCTGATGATCAACTATAAGTAACTTCATTCTTTTCTGCAATACAACAATTTAAGACTATTACAAAGGACTCATTATAGAAAATGCTATCCCCATCCAGAGAAAGAACTGAAGGACCCTGAATGCAAATTAAAGTATACTATTTTTTTCTTTATTTGCATACTTTATTTTTTATTTCATTTTATTCATACTTCATTTTTTTTCATGATTTCTTTTTTCCTTTTGGTCTGTTTCTTCTTTCACAGCTATGACCAATATGGAAATGTTCTACAAGATTGTACATACACAGCCTCTATCAAGTTGTGAGAGAAAGGAAGAAGAAAAATATGGAACTCAAAATTTTCTAAAAATGATTGCTTAAAATTTTCTTTATATATAATTTGAAAAAATAAAATACAACAAAAATGCTTCATCATTTAAAAAAGTATTCCAAAACTATTTTTAAAATCCCTATATATCTTGGATATCAGATCTTTACCAGAGATTTGCTACAAATACTTTCCCAAATAACTCGCCCTTCTAATTCTGACTGCTTTGGTTTTATTTTGTGCAACAGCTTTTCAATTTTATATAATCAAAATTATTCATTTTATTTTTCTATGATCATCTTAATCCTTTGTTTAATCAAAAATTCTCCCCAGTAACCATAATTCCAAATAGTACCTTCTCTCCTTATGGTAGGAGAAATGTCTACCATAGTCCTCTGCCATATAGGATGAGCTAGTTCTTTTCTTTAAAACTACTAAGAGCACTCTACCAACTATTCCAGTCATTGTGGGTGCAGAATGGCTTCCTGGTAGTTTGGTTCCAACATTGTAATGCACAAGTCGAGGAAATTGGTCCGATGCACAATTCTTCTCTAATTTGTTGATATGACTTTTTCAAATTAAGCCATCTCTCCATTTCTAGTTTACTGTGGTATACGGTGAAATATATTTGTTTAAATTTAAATTCTGTCAGTATGATTTTTTGGTGCTCATAGCAGTCTTTATCTAACAGAGTCATTATGTCATCCTTTGATTTATCAAGTGCCAGCTGCTATGTGTAATTATTTCACGGTCTTATTTACCTAACCTATTCCATTGATCAACTCTTTTATTTTTTAACTAGAACCAAATAGTTTTTTTTTAATTATTTCTTTTCAGTTTGCAATCTGTTATGGCAAAACTCCCTTCATTTAACCTTTTTTTCCCATTATTTTCCTTGATAGTCTTAATTTTTTGATTCCTTCAAAAATATTATTTCTAGTACTATAGAGTTTGGTATGGTACGAAATCTGTAAATTAAACAGTATTCTCATTTTTATATTAGCAGAACAGCAGAGGACAATTGATGACATGATTTGTTTTCCTCTATTTTTATAGAAGAAGTACCAAGTATGTCTTGGTAGGTGGACTCCCAGATGTTGGACACATTTTGCAATTATTTTGGATGGGATTTCTTTTTCCCTGTCTTCCTGTTAGGTCCCACTAGTCATCGGCAGACAAGAGGAAGATGGTTGTGGGCTTATTTTCTATCCTGCTATTTGAAATAAACAAGATTGATTCTTTATCATTTTCTTATTGATTTGATTTACCGATAATTATTTGCTTAAGTCATAGGTCTCTGTCTCCAACTTAGTTCAGAATTCAGCTGGCCTAGAATGGGTTAAGTTTAGAAATCCAGTTCTCTTGCTAATCACCGCTCTATTTTTGCCTCAAGGAATCTAGCTAACCTTGGGGGCTGTGGCTTGCCATAAGGGAATCTGGTCTAGTATTTTACACCACCACACTATCCTTCAAGGATATCTGCTTTGCTGTCTATAGTGTGGTCCATTATCTCTAAACCTTGAAGCTGGACTCAATAAATACTCCTTAGTTCATAACAGAGAAGTGGGTTGTTGCTGGCCTCTCATGACCAAACTTCCAACCAATCATGTCATTTTCCACACCTCAGCTATGCAACCAATCATGCTGTCCTCAATTCCAAGGGACCACCTGCCCTGTACTGTTTTTTATTCTGTGCTCATAAAAATGAATTACAGCTTCAATTATGGATCTTTGGCTAGAAACCGAGGCAGTCATTGACCCTTTTATTGACAAATAGCATGTCCTTGCTAATAAAATGATGTCTTGCTTGGAGAAACATGCCTCAGTTTACTTTTTTGTTAAATTTAATTTGCATCATACTTTACTGAAGTTATCATTTGTTTCAGTTAATTTTTTAGTTGAAGTTCCTGGATTCTCTAAGTAAACTAGCCCATCCGGCAAACGATGAACAAGTGATGATGAGAAGCAAAACCAGAAATATTAGGGTTACAAGATAACACAAATCTTCCACATAGGTCACAGAGTGAGATTGCCAAAGGTCATTGCTTTCTCCAATGCAGCCAGGCCCATTGCAAGAGTTGATACTGAAAATCATCCTATACTATTACTTAGTGTTTCCCAGCTCATAGGCCAAGACTCTCCAACCCCACAATCTCTGCCTTTAGAGACCTCTAAGGGATTTCTCCCCCATCATATTAAGGGGCTGGGTAGACAGCCTCATCTCCCTCACTGATTCAACTTTCTGGCTTCTGAATTATCTATCATGGTTCTCAATCAGAGAAGCTGCCTGTGAACAGTTATAATGCCGTGAGCCTGGCTCATTTGTACCTGTTGATCACAAAACTCTATTTACATCTAAATTTTTTGTTCCAAGTGTTAGGTAAGCAAGGATGGTTTTCAATGCCTACATGTGTCCTAGGGAAAAAAATATCCCAGCCTATAGGATAGGGCCCTAGGAAGTATTACTCATACCACAATCATATTAAAGAAACATCCATTTATTCCCATGTTTTCCAGCTCCTTCAAAAAAGGGGTTGTAGTTTTCAAAATTTTTTCCAGCTCATATGTAATCATATGATTTTTGGTTTTGATTTTTTTATATGGTCACTGAAAAAAACTGGGATTCCTTCAGTAAATGTCTGCCAGTGAAGTCAAGTGAAGAGATTTTTCAAGTGCAGTAATGCTGGTGGACTTCCAAGGGTAGAAAATTACTGTTTTTCTCTCCTCTGTCAAGAGGAAACCATTGTCACTAAATCTCCCCGGTATACTTCCTACATCCAGCCAAACAAAAGGAGCAACGGCTGTAGTTCTGAGTTCAAAATTGTACACATTCTCTTGCTGGGTTATCTTGGCCTGGAGAAAAGAACATAAACAGAATGAGATAACCCAGATTAGGCGTGTGCCTATGGCATGATCACTACTGTACTACCATAAGTCACAGTCAGAGAATTTGGGGGCAGTCACCATCGGATAATCACTAGCCATACATTCTTGCACTTTTTGCTTCAGACATTTAAAGAAACATATGATAATCTCATTTATTAAAGGTTGAGGAAAAGGCTGGTTAGATCGTAAAACAAGAAATTCAACTGCCTGTCCTTGATACAGAGATTCTTCTGTGAGCACCCTAAAACTTTCACTAATGGGTTATTCCATCACAAACATCACTAGGAGGGGTAGTATTTTGCATCGGGGAAAGAGAGCCTGGAAAATTTAAGTGATTTGTAATAAGGTCACATAATAAACAAAGCCTTTGGAAGAAGGAAAACTCAATTTGAATTCTTGATGAATTAACCGATGCTCTCCCTTTCACCATTTTGGGCTATAGAATACATTTGAGCAAAATTATTAGCTAGACACCAGGCTCTCATCAGAGCCTGAATCTCTCCCTGCTGGGCATAGCCGGTAGTCACAGGAAGCAGCCCACTTTCCCCCATTATTGCCGACAGCATTCCAGATTGGTGATTTTCTTTTCTCTAAGACTTAAGACTTGAGGGTGCTGAGAGGAGGGTTGGACACGTAGAACCTGGGCTCCAGAATCTGCCTGATCTTTAGGATGCTGTAAAGGACATATCTGTTGCCTCTTTGGAGAAGACTTATCTGTTTACTTGGCTTTCCTCAACAGGAAGAAAATGGGTGGGTTTAGGAAGAACAAAAAACAGCACCACAAAAAAATGTTCCCTCCTTAAAGAGACTTCAGTTAATAAACATCACAGTTTAGTGACAAGAAGGCTGTTAAAAGTCCAAATGAGGGCAAAAAAGAATAAAACCGGGTCAAAAATGTTCTCCCCCACGCCACTCTCTTCAGAGCTTACCATGTGCCAGGCACTGTGCTAAATGTCTTATAATTAATATCTCATTTGATCCTTATAACAACCCTGGGAAGCAGGTGTAATAATATCCCCAATGTACAGATGAGGAAATGGAGGCAAACAAAGGTTACGTGGCTTGCCCAGGGTCACAACAGTAAGTGCCTAGGAATGGATTTGGACTCAAATCTTCCTGACTGCAGGCATGGCGCTCTATCTACTGTACCAACTCACCACCTACAAAGTTCCCTCAAAGGCTCTATCTCAATGGTAGAAAGTGATCCAAGAGCCCCCACAAACTCATTCCCAGGCTCTCCAGGAATAGTATTTTTCATCAGAGGACCCTGTCCCTACCTGTTTTTTATCCCCAAAATGACCCACAAGGAACATGGAGTCTCCCTCTCTTCTCTTATCCTGGGCCAAGGAAGTACACTCCCCACACAGGTACCCTGGGACAAAGCCCTACCTGCCACCCCTCAGTTATGGTTCTGCTGTGGAGGAGGAGCTACCTTTCTCCAGAGGTAACCTCAATATCCCTTCAGGAACTTTAAGACAGAGGGTACTCACAGTGATCTGTGCCTTCTCCAGTCCTACAGCATCCTTCAGGGAGGACAGGAAGTGGTAGTTAGTAGGGCTTGAGAGTTCGTCACCAGCTGTCAGGTCAAAGGAGATGACACAGCTTTGTCTTGTGCACTGGCCACACCTTTTCAGCAGTTCCACCACTGGCTCCTTGTAGAGGGGGGCTGCCTGTCCTGCCTTCACTACCAAGTATTCAGTCTGATGAGAGCATACGGGTTCCAGAGAGCTCCACCGGTGTACTCTCACCTGAAAAAGACATCTTCAGTCATTCATTATATTTAGGACCATCACAGGTTAAATGCTATGACTGACAGATTTCTTAAGGTTTATAATTTTTACACACACATTTTTTTTGCTCACAACATCTCTGTTGCACAATCATCCTCATTTTACAAGAAAAGAAACTGAGGACCAGAGGACTTTCCTACTGTCACATCTAAGTATTAGAAGTGGGATGTGAACCAAGATTTTTCCTGACCCCAAGTCCAACAATCTTATCATTGTTCCAGGCTGCCTCATGTTCTGTTGGGAAGCTATCCTTGTACCCCAACCAAGGATGTTTCATAATTACATCATCAATACAAGAGAACGTTAGGTATCACTGTGAAGTTGAAAAGTCTCATCATGACATCATTTATGACACTGTTCCTGTGAAGTTGACTGGCTCTGAAACATTTGAACTATCATCATATTTCTGCAGAATTAGTCAATGACCTTAAGTCTGTATTTTTCCAATTTTGTACCAACCAAAGTATCTGGGAGTCCTGCTAGCTCCTGTCTTTATTCTGTGGGGCTCCTCCCTTCTCTGTGGTTCATTTTTGGAATGACGACAAGGACCAAACTGAATATTTTAAAAAATCCATAAGCAGTTGTCTTGAGAATAACAGTCAAAGAATTTGAATTGTGATATTGCCAAAAAAGGAAGTAACAGATCTATATAAGCATATTCACTTGTCAAACACAGTCATGGACCTCATAAGATTCTTAGTAGAGAAACATGCAACTTAACAGCCCTCAACCCACTTAAGTAAAAAAGAAAAAGGGGGGGCAAAATTAGCCTGATGCCATTTTATCTGGTTTTTGTTTGGTTAGGTTTGGGGAGTACAAATCCATGATTTCCTTGAGAAAGGAGATCCAAAGAGGAAATCCCCTTTCACAATGCAAACCTGAAAATGTTCTGACAAGAGTGGGGTCTTAAGAGAGTGACGTTGGAGTACTGAGAAGTTAAGTGACTTCCCAGGGTCACACAGCCAGCATGAGTGAAAGGTGGCATCACAGGATCATAGATGCAAAGCTAAAAGGGATCTCACAGGCATTCAATGCCTTCATTTAAAGATGAGGAAACTGACACTCAGGAAGATTAAGCAAATTACACAGAACTACCCAAGTGGAAATATAAAAGGGAGGTCTGAACCAAGGTCATTCTGACTCCTAGGTCAGCTCACCATCTACTACCCCTTGTGGCTTCTCTTAACATTTAATATCTAAAATAAATTGGTTTCCTGATGACATCTACATCTTGCCCTAGGGAGCACTTTGGCTTATTCAAGGGATGAGAGAAGAATGAGGATGTAATGAAAGTTTCTCATACCATCAGTACCACATCTGAACCAAGAGAGGGATATTAATGAGGGGAAGGTCTGTCCCAGAAGACAATGTCTCCACCAAATAAAAAGTCCCAGCAAGAGCATTTTGTCAACAAGCCACAGAGTCAGTACTTATGGCCCCCAATGGTCATAGCACTCTTGCCAAAAAAGGAAGGAGCCCAGAGCAGCTGCCCGTACTCAATGGCCTCCTCTTACTGGCTTTTACAATACTGCTAACTGCCAATTATCCAGATTGGGGGCTAGGGATTACACAGGCAGATGAAACAGACTGCTTTTATTTTTAGCTTCAAGTTTGAACCTCTTCTCCAGTCTGATCTTGGGTCAGAGCAGCTAAGGCAGAAAAAGAGGCTGATGCTGCCTTTCCCTCACTCCTTTCTTCTTTAAGTGGTGAAATGCCAAAGGCAGGGGGCAGGAAGAAAAAAACAAGTCAAAGGCTAGGGGCAAACCTCAAACTGGGAAATCAGGCCTGAAATTACCGAAAGTTGGGGATTATTCTCCTAGATCCAAAGCTGAGATAGCAAGAACTTCCCACTTTCCCACCCCTCCACCCATCCATCCACCATCTAGTTTGAAACAAATTGTTAGGTAATGACTCTTGTTCCCTTGGTGGAAAATATATAGATGTATTTATCTATCTATCTATTTATATATATCTATATATATATATATATATATACACACGTATATATCGTATGTATATATGTATATGTTACTGAAGATCTAAGTGATTGCTTTTTAATTTTCAGATACACATTCTCTCCCTCCTACTTCTCCCACTCTTCCCACCCCCATTGAGAAAGCAAAAAAGCCCCAAAATCCTTGTTACAAACATGGATAGTCAAGCAAAGCAAACTGCTACATTGGTCATGTCAAAAAAAAAAAGTTTCAATCCGTGCCCTGTGTCAGTTATCTTGGATAATATGCTAAGTCATTTTAACATTGTAAAGTCAGAATAGTCAGGTTCCGTAAGATAACTCTCGGGATACCGATGAGATTAATCAAAGAAAACCTGCAGGAGAGGCCATAGTTGGGAATCTTGCATCATGAGAGGTATGGGCCTCTAGGCTGGGTCAATCATGGTTCTTCTGGAAATGAGTCGAGAACTAAAGAAGTCCCTCCCAAACAGGACGCTGGGATTTATAAGCAACCCCAAATGAAGAACAGATTTTGAAATAGGAAAACAAGGAGTTCCTTTATGGAACAAAGGTAATACCAGTTATAAGGCCTACACGTCCTTTCACAATTCAGTTCAATTAAACTCAACATTTATTAATCATGAATTATGTGCCTGGCCCCAAGCTGGTACCAGAACTACGAAAACAAAAATGAAACAGTCCTGATCTTCAAAGAGCTTACACTCTTCTGCCTCAGATGCTAACTTAGAACAGCAAATGTGAAAAATTCACGATCTTAGAGGGGCAAAGAACTAGAAACTAATGTTGTGGCCATCAGCTAGGAAACGACTAAAACTACAGTTAGTGAATGTAATGGAAACTTGGGCAGAATTGGATGAACCTATGTGAACGGAAGCAAACAGAATCAGAAAAGCATTTTACACAAACAACTTTAAAAAAATTAACCAGTCATGATTCCAGAGAATAATGAAATATGCTCCCTGGGAATCATGAAAACAATCTGGTACTGGCTAAGAAATAGAGTGGTGGATCAGGGACTCCCCTGATCTATTATATATAATAATATTTATGTATTACATATATATATTCATTATATATAATATATTATCATTATATATAGTATAATATCTATATCTATTATATATATAAGATAGATTAGGTACACAATACATAGTAGTAAATGGCCACAGTAATCTAGTATTTGGTCAACAAAAACATAACTGAAAGCAGTTTGGCAGAAACTAGAGATAGACACCATCTGATGCCATATGTCAAGATAAGGTCAAAATGGATAAATGATTTAGACATAAAGGGTGATATCAAAAATTAGGGGAACATGAAAATATGTAGTTATCAGATCTCTGGATAAGGGAAGAGTTTATGACTAAATCAGAAATAGGATCACATGACATAAAACGGATAATTTTAATTACATAAAAATTAAATTTTTTGCACAAGCAAAACTAGTGCAGTCAAAATCAGAAGAAAGGAGGAAATTAGAGGAAAAAAATTATCCAACTTTCTCTGATAAAGGTCTCATTTCTCAAATATATAAGGAATTGAGCCAACTTTATAAAAATGAAAGTGGCTCCCCAAATGATAAATGGTCAAAAGATATGGACAGATTTCAGAAGAAAAAAATCAAAACGTTCAATCATCATATAAAACATGCTCTAAACCACTATGGAATAGAGAAATATAAATTAAAACAACTCTGAGTTACTATTTCACACCTACCAGATTAGCTAATATGACAGAAAAAGAAAATGAAAAATGTTGGAGGGGATAAGGAAAAATTGAGACACTAATGTACTGTTGGTAGAGTTGTGAACTGATCTAACCATTCTAAAGAACAATTTGGAACTATGCTCAAAGAGCTATAAAACTATATGCCTTTTCACCCCTATAAGTGTGTATCCTAAAGACATCAAATAAAAGGGGAAACAGACCTATTTGGACAAAAATATTCATATCAGCTCTTTTTGTGGTGGCAAAGAATTGGAAATGGAAAGGATGCCCATAATGGTTGAACAAGGCTGTAGTATATGATTGTGATGGAATACTACTGTGCTTGAAGAAATAAAGACCAGGACAGCTTCAGAAAAACCTAAGAATTCTCATATGAACTGATGCAGAGTGAAGTGAGAACATTGTACATAGTAACAGCAATATTGTAACGTGTTTTCTTTTGCAACATGACTAATGTTGAAATATATTCTGCATTACTTTACATGTATAATCAATTTAATATTGCTTGTCTTTTCAAGGGGGAGAGAAGGGGTAGAAGGGAAAGAATTTAGAACTCAAAATTTTTAAAAATGAATTTAAGAAAATTTTACAAGTTATTGAGCCAACTTTATAAAAATGAAAGTCAATAGTCATGTATAAAAATGATAGTCAACAAAATAAAGAAAAATATATTTCTTAAAAATATACTCCTCACCTCCTGACATAGGTGACAGGCTAAATGCAGAATGAGATACATTCTCAGACATAGTTCATGTGGGAATATGTTTTGTTTGGTTATACTTATTTGTTTATTAGGGTTTACTTGTTGGATTTTTCTTCGTATGAGAGTAGAGAAATGGAAGAAAAAAATGCTAGCTATTAAAAAAAATGTTTTTTTTAAGAATCTCTGATTTATAGATGGGCTGAAATAGCCTCAACAACAGGATAATAAATAAGAGTTAGGCAATCTACTTGAAAAGAGCAAAAAAGTCAGACCCATAGAACTTTTGGTGACATAAAGTCACATAAATATAGTCACAGAAGAGTAAAGAAATATATCTGTAAGGTCAATGTAAGAAGGCCTGAGACTAAGGAGGAAGGGATCTTTAGGGCCAGATATGGAAGTAGCTGCATCCTCCCGAAAGAAAGCAAAACATTGCTCAAAGTCAACAGTGTTGACCTGAGAGTTGATAACCAAAAAAGAAGTTGTAAAAAAACAACAAAACCAGACCTGGGAGAAATGCCACCTTCCGCAAACTACTGTGGGCTCAAAAATCTAGCACCCCCTCTTCCATTCCAGAGAGGAAAAAGAACCAGGACAAAGTGCTCCTAAAGCTTTGCTGATCAAGCTAGTCTGTGGGTAGACTCTATCCTAAAGAAACCTGTGCTTAATTTTAAGGCTCATTCATTTCTCTTTCTATTTATTTTCCTGGGAAAACAAATCCTTTTGAAAAATTCCAACCATGTCAGGGGGAAAAGAAACCTTAGTCATAATAGAAATAGGCGGGGAAAGAAGAGGTGGGAGCAACCCTTGGGCTAGTTACCGCATCCCATGCCCAGACTCTGGTGCTGCCAAGTCTCCTGCCCTCCATCTCACAATCATTACCATACCCGGGAGAAGGACTGATGGAGATTGCAGGGAAGATAAGGCCAAGTTAAATAATGAACAGCAGAGATCAGCAAGACTATCTGTTAAACACATCCCTCCAAAGTCAGGACCCAACTACAAAAAAGGAAGAGGAATAACCCAATGGGGGAGAAGGGAAAAGCTGATTTCAGTAAAGGACATAAACACCCTGCAGAAAACAGATGCCAGAACAGAAAAGGCATGGAAAGCTGACGGTGCTGGAGATGCCATGTGAATTTTTGATAAATGTGGGCCTCTCATGACTATTCAGTTTGAAATATTTTTTAAAGTTTTATAAAAATGCAGAATTCTGTTTTACTTTTTTAAAAGCTATGCTGCTAGCAAACAAAGCTTTATTGCTTTTTAAGGATAGGACAGATGTCACAGCATGTCCCAGAATCGAGGTTGAACTGGGTGGGGAGTTCTTCCTTTCCTAGTTTTTGAGAGCATGCACATGCACACTGCACATATCCAATGGAATGAAAACTGACACTGCCAGCCTCCATACCCTGGAAATCAATAATTTGTACTTCTCCTTCCCTATCTGCCATTAGCATTGACTTGACCTCTCCAAACACAGAAGTCTGTCATTCCCTTAACTTCCCCACCTCCCAAAACAATCTGGTCTTCAATAATGGCCCTGAGACAGATTCCCTCAAAGATGTGAAGTTCCCTTTATGATGGGGATCTTTTTTCCCAATAAAGAATTTTGCAATTTTCTATTCATTTCCTCAAAGTCAGGGTAGGTTTGTGAAAAGCTGTGAAACAACCTAGGGTCAAGATAAGGGTGTCAATACATAAAGACAACATAAGGGCATTTCCACTCTGGCAGAAAGTGGGAAGCATCCTTCACCAGTGATCCTCTGGAATTTTAGTTGATCACTGCAATGATAAGAGTTCACAAGTCTTTCAAGAGTTCATTTTTATAATGTTACTAGCTGTGTGACAGTGGTTAAGTCATTGACAGCTGTTTGCCTCAGTTTCCTCACCTGTAAAACAGGGAAAATAACAGTGGCTGTCTTACAGACACTACACTATTCTTATTGCAGCTTATACCTAGATTCACTTTCTGGCTGCCATATCACACTGACTCATATTGAGACCGTTAAGAGCCTCAGATCCTTTTCCAGATGGATGGCCATTTAACCGCATACCCTCTTAATCTCATGCACATGAATTTGATTTTTTGGATCTGAGTATAAGATTTTTAACATTTGTGCCTATTAGATTTCACCCAAATTGTAGCTGTGCATTCCTTCCCATCTAGATTTTTTTTCCCATATTAATTTAAGCTTTAGAAGAAAAAAAATAAAAGAAAGAAAAATTCAAAGCCCAATTTCTGCTATCCCATCAGTGCAGAAAGCACAGATAATCAAAGAGGCCTTTCATAGAGACTCTCCAGCCATTTTTGTTGTTGAATTGTTTCCAACTCTTTGTGACACCACTTAGGATTTTCTTGGCAAAGATAAATGGTGTGGTTTGCCATTTCCTTCTCCAGTCTCTGGCTGTACCAAAACAATATTGACAGAAGCCTCTGACAATCTTTTGGTAGAACATAAAAAGGACAAGATCCTAAGCCAAGAGGATAGACATTGATTTCTTGTTCCCTTCTGTCTTCTGCCTCTCTCTAGCCATGAAGATAAGGAACTTACAGTAAGCGCCATCTTGTAGTCCAGGTGGAGATCTGAGACACCATATATATAAAACACATCATCATCTTCAAAGCCAATGGGCAACAGCGGGGAGAAGAAATGCTGAGCAAAGTAATGAAGCATTTTCCATTTGCCTCCATACTCTGAAATGGATAAACAAAAAGGAGTAAGAAAAAAGGGAGCTGCAACAAGCTCTAGGGGATCTGTTCAACACATGTGAGACAGGATACAAATGAGAAGCTCAAAGCAAAAGAAAGATTTAGTTTTTAGGTTTTCACTAGATTCCTTACAAGCTACCAAATTGGGAGTCAATGTTCCATGTAACCAAAGATTGTTGGTAAGTCACATGTTTGGAACCTATAATACAGTTTCTAATGGCAATCATGGTACATATGTTGATTAGATTCCCAGGCTAATAGGTAACCCACTTGATACCCGAAGTAGGGTTCTGTACCAATAGGATCATGGGACTTATATCTGGAAAGGAGCATGGAGATCATATAGTCTGACTCTCCCTTTACAGATAAGGAAACTGAGACCCAGGGATGGAAGGCTGCACAAGGGGTAACAAAGCTTTCAATGACCCTCCCTCTCAGTAGAGAGCATTACAAACAAGAGTATGTTTGTAGGAAAATTCAGAATTCCAAGAATATATTTCCCCCTGGGACCAGTGATTTCCCTCACTCCCTGCCCAACATGGAGATACAGAGTAGACAATTAAAAAGCATTTATTAAGCATTTACTGTGTGCCAGACACTGTGCTAAGTGTCAGGGACACAAAGGAATTCAAGAGCAGTGAGAACAGATGCCCTCAGGTTTCAGGCCAATGATAACATTTCCCATGTCCTAAGGTAGAGACTCCAGAAGAATAGGAGCTTCTGCTATCACAGATCCAAGTGTACCAATTCTCAATCTGGGCCAACTCGTCATCACCCAGTCTTTTCTTCTTAGGATCTCGGGTACTGGGACAACAGTGTCTCTTCACTGCCTCCTCCTTCACATGAGTCTTTCCTGATTCCCACTCAACACAACTCAACAAGGATCTATTTGTGCTCCTACTATGTGCACGAGCCTGTGAAGAGGGCTGAGGATACAAAGATAAAAATCAGTCTTTGCCCTCAGGAAGCAAGTGGCCAATAAGGAAAATGACAAATGCAGAAAAACTGGGGGAAAACAGATACAATAATGCACTGTTGCTGTGGCTGTGAACTGACATGGCCAATTTGAGCTATGCCCCAGAATTTACTAAGCTGTGTACTCTTTGACCCAGCAATACCACTACTAGGCATATACCTGAAAGAGCTCAAAGAATGAGGAAAAAGGACTCATATGTACAAAAATAATATATAACATCTCTTTTTGTGGGGATGAAGAATTGAAAAATAAGGGATTGACCACCCATTGGAGAATGGCTAAACAAATTATGGTATATAAGTATACTAGAATACTATTGTGCTTTAAGAAATAATGAAGGGGACAGTCTCAAAGAAAGCTGGGAAAAGGAAAGGTGTGAACTGGGTCATAAAGGAAACCAGGGGCTGAAGGGAAAAAAATGTATTCAAGTATGGGAAAGTCACTACAAGAGCACAGAAATGGGACTTTTAAGGCACTGTGTGCTGGGAACGCTGGGGACACCAATATGGTAGAAATATAGTGTATGTGGAGAGAGGTAATATGGGAAAAGACCTCAAAGATAAGAAGAGGCCAAGCTGTGAAGAGATTTAAATGCCAAAGAGAGGAGCTTCTATTTGATCTTAGAGGTAATAGGGGAACATTAGTCAGATCTAAGCTTTATGAAAAATCATTTTAGCAGCTACTGAAGGTTAGAATAGAGAGGGGAGAGGCTGCACAGTAGGGAGCCAATTAGGAGGATGGGATACTGGGAGGTAAGAAAGTGAGGTGACTGAGGTGAGATGGGGGATCAAGCCATACAGCATGTTCCCTGTCATCACCACTCCTCTCTCCTCATCCTCCTCTCTCCCAACCCACAACTTCTAGAATGAGGAAGACCTCACTGCCAGTATGTGTTCTGTGAATGAAAAAGATAAATGTTTCAAATAATTAAAGCTTTTGTTTCAATATAGGACTGGTGAAAATAGTGATTCCCTCAGTCTAAATACAAGCTTCTTGGAGAGAAACAGATCCATAAACAACTTCAATCATATAAATAATTTTTAAAAAACTATTCCTTTATTAAGATAACCAAACGATATAGGAACATTGGCGAGCAATCATACATGACTGAAGTCAAAGATGTGCCTCCATGGGTCTGTGGATACTTTTTTTCAACAGTACTGAATAGTCAACTGTAAAGCTACTGTAAAAAGTTGGACTTAATCTTGAAAATGTTAAACCTACACACACAGGCACACACACACAGGCACATACACACAGGCACACACACACAGGCACACACACACACAGGCACACACACACAGGCACACACACACACAGGCACACACACACAGGCACACACACACACAGGCACACACACACAGGCACACACACACAGGCACACACACAAGCACACACACACAGGCACACACACACAGGCACACACACACACACAGGCACACACACACACAGGCACACACACACAGGCACATACACACACACCCACACGGAGTTTGAATTTGTCAAGGATGATAAAGATCAGTTCATACAGACCCATCAAACTGCTAATTTTATGACAACCATAGACAATATTGCTTTAGTGGCAATTCCTACTACAGCTCTGCCCTGATGTAAAAGATTTTTTAAAAAGCCAGCTTTTAAAAACCCAGGAATGGAAGGCAGGAGACAAAACAGATGACGAAAAAGAACTTCCATAAGGCAGGAAGAGGGTTGGTACAGCTAAGCCTTTAAGCCAAACTGATTCTGAAAGGAATCTGATAAAACACAGTACTACCTTTTACAGCAGTAAGCTGGCAGCAGCATCCTTCTTTCCATGCTCTTTTCTGGACCGCAGTGACAATGGAGAAAACCTAAGTTCTGGTAAGTTTCCTAACTGACTGGATGTGGGAGGCCACAGACTCATGTGTGGCCTTTCATTATTTCACCAATTTGCCTTAGAGGAAGGTCAAGTCTGCCACCAGGAGGGGTCGGGATGTTTCCAAGAGCCTATGAAGTCTTATAAATTGTCAAATAAAGAAACAAGTAAATACTGCAATATAATCAATGCTAATATATACAATCTTGTGCTACAGTGTGAGATTTTAAGGGAATGTAAAACCAATTAAAATAAATCTGCTTGTAAAGCACTCTTTTCAAGTTCTCACCCTAATGGAGTAAAATAAGAAGAGTGTGGGTATTTAGCAGCATGATCCACGTTAATAGGCTTGCCACTTTACTTAAAGTCTTTTATGTACTTTTCTTCATTTACTCATGTTAAATTGATTCAGAGAAAGCTGGTGGTTGAATACTATTGGGACCTCTTAGATAATTCACATCTGTATTTAATTATCCACTCCCCACACTTTTTTTTGCAAAGTGAAGAGTGAGCGGGGAAGACCTGCTATCCTCTCACAGATAAATCTGAATTATACTTTTTTTGATATTGATGTATGGAGGTATAACCATAAAAAGTTTTCATGGTATATGGGCTACCAAAATGTAAAATTATTCTGCCAAAAGTACTGGAAAGCATTTTGTATAAACATGCTGTCTAATCATTTTAAAAATTATAGCTGTTATTGTTTTATTTTTGAAAACTTTAATTTCAATTAATTCCCCATTTATAAGTCTTAAAAAGAGATGACTTAGGGATTGTGACACAGATGAAAACTCAGCACAAGAGATGGAGAAGATTGGACAGGGAGGAGAACAGAGGGGCAGCAGTGTCATGAAAACCAGGGAAGGGAGGGTTTCTAAAATGAGCTGGTGATCAAGTGCCAAAAACTGAGGAGAGGTTGAAAAGAGGATCAAATTTAGCAGGCAAGAGACGCTTAGTAAAATTGGAGAGAGCAATTTCAATAAACTGGTGGGGCTCCAAGGCTCCCCTGGTTTCCACCCCACTAAGTGTGTCATCTCACCCGGTTAGAATATAAACTCCTTGAGAGCAGGGACTGTCTCTGCTTTTCCTTTTGTTTCCTCAGGACTTAGCACTGTGCAAGAAAGACCATAAGAAAGATTGTTTTTTAAAACTTTCCAAAACCTCTCCTTCTCTTACACTCTTGCCCCCGCCTATTGAGAAGGCAAGAAATGTGATAGTAAAGATACATGTTTTCACATGAAAAACATATTTCAGTTGGTTTAATGAATGCTTCCTCATTCATTCACTGGAAGTCCAGATTGCAAGTAGTTGAGGAATGGCATCTGAGGAAAGGAAGCAAACCTTTTTCTAGAGGTCTGATGGTAAAAGGGAAGAGACAAAGGGAGAACAGCAGGACCAAGGGAAGGCTTCTGAGGTTTTTTGAAAGGATATCAATGAGAAGCAATAGAGCTGATAAACAGAGATGGAAGACTTCTAGAAAAAGAGGCAAAAGGGCAAAGCTTCTGGGGGAGGTCACAGAAGACGAGGTCTACAGCAAAAGCAGAGCAGCTGGCCTGGGGAAGGAGGGAGACCAAGACTAAAACAAAGCAGAAGAGAATGGGAAATGACATTGAGGAAAGCTGATGGCCTCCATTTTCATGGGAAATAATTAAGCAAGATTCCCCTTGACATAAAATGAACGTATCACTTGGACTTCACAAAGAACTTTGGTTTGGATGATGATGGTGATGATGACGATAGCATTTATATAGTGCTTTAAGATTTGCAAAGAGATTTATATCAGTTTATTCTCACAATAACCCTGGAAAGTAGATCCTGTTGTGATCCTTGTTTTACAAGTGAGGAAACTGAGGCAAACAGCTTAAGTGACTTGCCCAGCGTCACACAGCTAGTCAACGTCTGAGGTCAATTTTAAATTCAGGTCTTTCTGACTCCCGGCTTTAAAGCTCTATCTAGCAACTCCTAACATGCCTATTAATATTAGAATTTAGTATTATAAGAAATCTCTCCAGATAGTATTTCCCATAAGAATGGGATATAATGTGGTTATGTCTCTGAGAGAGAATTTTGAGGGGGGAAAACCTTTAGAAAGAAGAGAGGGAAAGAACCAATAGATCTTTTCCCACCATGTGCTTCATAGGCTCCATCCTAAATGCTCCATGGCTGCACCCCATCTTGCTTGGGTGTGGCAATCACTGCTACACCCAATACCTGCCTTGTCCAGTGCAGAATTCAGGCAGATGAGGTCTTGCCCTCCTGAGTCATAAAGGAAGAATTACAAAAGGCCAGCCCTGATGTCCTGTTCATGCTCAAGAGAATCACTTGAGACTGTATAATTACATCTACTAATTTTGAGGACTCCCACCCCCCAAAATTATCATCTATGATTCTAAATGAAATAGCAGAAAGAGCATTGCATTGGAATTCAAGAGACCACGTTTCTAGTCTAACTTCATCCCTAAATAAGCTGTGTATTTCAGCCAAATCACTCTTGTCTTATATATAAAATGAAGAAATTGGACTAGGTGATGTTTAAGACTCGTTCCTGGTTTAATAGCATATGATTCTGTGAATAACCTTTGGTTTTTCCCAAAATTCAAATTCTTCCTCAAAAGATAAAGATTCTCCACTAGTGAAAATATTCAAAGGTGACCTTGCCTGGGAAGTGATTCTGGTAATCCTACAAATTAGTCTAATAGGGTGACTCTGAGCAAGTCATGTAAACTCCTTAGAGCTAGATTTTATCTGTAAAAGGAACAGGTTGGACCAGATGTTCTCTGAAGTCCCTTCCTCTTCAAGATCCAAGATCTATCCTGTTTGGAATGCAGGCACTAGTTCCCCTTTGTCTTAAGAAAGATAATAGGGCAAAGGTGACCTTAGGAAATAGAGGTGAGGCAGGCATGAAGGCTCAAGAATTCTTGCTGGAAATGAGCACTCCACCAAACTCACTGCTCTGAAACACAGGAAGGCTTGAAGGGCTATCTCTCTTCCCTCAGAGTCTTCTAAAATAAAATCCCCACCAAAAATTATGAGATAAGCAAATGTTCAAACTGAAACTGATTCCCCTTGTCCTTCTGTTGACGTGACTCTCATCAAGGCTGAATGATAGCTACACCATGTTATGGGCCAGGAACTGCAATGGGTGCTGGAGATGGAAGGACCAGACCGACACAGGAGATGGACTGATGAGTTTCCTTGAGGGCTTTGTGTCCTTCTTCTGCAGAAGTGTCTCATCCTGGCATATTTCTGATGAGGCCAATTTTCTCCCTCTTGGGTACTTTGTTTTCTCAGTCCCTCTCCTTCTTTTGGAGTCTCTACTTCTTATGTATCATTTTATCAGACTTACAGCCACAAGATTTCTTGTAACAGTATCCACTGAGAGACTCACCTAGCGAAGCCCACGATGGGGCCTGCCAAATGTCATTCAGCTGCCAATAAAGGGCCCCCATGGTGTGGCCCTCACCATCTACTATTTCGCTCTGGCTTCGTCGGTAGAACTCTGTTTCTGTCTTTATGCACTGGGCCTGCATCACCTGATTTAAGAAAAGAGACAAAGGTATGCATTGCTATTTATCCGGTTGAAGCAATGAAAGCACTGAATTGAGTTCCTATGGAAGAGGCACCATGGAATGATGTTCATTTTATAGGAATTAAGAAAGTAAATTATTGTCATATATATATATATATATATATATATATATATATATATATATATATACACACACACATATATGTGTGTGTATATATGCATAGTCAGGCAATACACATACATATACACACACATACACATACACATACATATTGCCTGACTATGCATATTTGTTATTAGGGTTTCATTTGTTTTGAGATACACACACACATACATATAAACACACATGTGTATATACATATATATGCATAGTCAAGAAACATGAAACATACACATGAAACATATATTACATATATATGTTTGCCTGACTAGATATATTTGTAATTAGGATTTCACTTGTCTCTCTTTTTGTCCCCCAATTTGGGGGAGGGGTGAGAAGAAGATACGAAAGCAAAAAAAAAGATTTTTGTTAATAGAAAAAAGTTAAATCAAAAAAAGCAAATCCTCATATATTATTAGGGAAATAATTACAAAAATAATTGCTGATATTTATATAATACTTTACAACCTACAGAGTGCTTTAAATAAAATAATTCATTTGATTCAAACACTATTACCATGCAAGGTACTACAAGGTACTTATCATTTATTAAGCATTTATACATAATAAATTAGTCATCTATGTGGCAGCCTTTAGAGATGCAAAGTTTACAGTCTTGCCAAGGGAAACAACACGCATGTACTTAGATACAACATGGAAACCAAATAACTTGGGGGAGATAACATCTGGATGGTATAAGAAAGGTCTCACATGGAGGGTGATGCTAGAGCCTGGCCTTTAAGGAACCTAAGAATGCAGAGACAGAGGGAAGCAGAGGTAGCATTCCAGGCTTGGCAAACAACTTAGTACAAAGGCATATATATATATAAATAAAGATATAGATATGTAAATGTCTATATCTATATCTCTCTATAGGTTTGGAAGTCAGCCCTGAGTTAAGATGAGAGAGCAATTTACTTGGACACTGTGTACTGATTAAGGAGGTTGTTCTGACAGTGACCTAGGGGTGGATGGTGTGGTACTTTCTGCTAACCCTTAAGGCTGTGTCATGCTAGGGAACGCCAGGGCCTGGGAACCCCTGACTTTGGGGATGCAATGATATATGCTATGTACCACATGACATACTGTTATGAGAGATATATATGTATTAGATGATACATTTTGCTTAAGGATGTTGCTATGAATGTTATGCTTTACTTTATTGAACAATGTTTAGTTTACTGGTGAAGAGAGAGTTCATTATGTTATGCAATTAGATCCTTAAAATCATTCACAGCAGCAGTCTTCAGGTTTGTGGCCATGATTAGCTTTATACATGTTCAATCAATTTATTAAGAACCTACTATGTGCCAGGCACTGTGCTAAGATTGAAGTCACAAAAAGAATGAAATTAACCTAAACTAATCCAATCATTCACAAAAAGAATGAAATTAATCCAATTTATGCAAGAAATTCACACCTGATCAAGCCCAAGAAGGAGGGTTTGAGGGATAGAGCAGCAAATCTTTCTGTAGCTCAGAAACATAGGATAACACTCCCAGTCCCTAAACTGAAGGACACTGTTCTGGCTGAAGGAGCAATGGGATGATGTTAAGTGGTTCATACCCATGAGTGTCAGTGGATAACCGTAAACATTTGTAAACTCGTTACAGGCATAATACCCCATACATACTGATTCTGTTGGGGAAAAAAATGTGTTGAAACAATTCAAAGGACAATTGCTATCACTATAGCAACAATATTATAAAGGGAAAGATACTCTCCGGGTAAAATCTAGACAAGAAGTGTTTAAAACAGAGACCTCTCTGCAAATAACTGAGATCACCAAAGAGCTCTACTTTGAATATGGCTAACAGGCTCCAGAGAAATGGAAAATGGACACACTAGTGAGAACTGAAACCTGGGACTTCAGGTGCTAATTCTCTTAATTAATTCCCCTCCTTTAACAGATGAAAGTGTGAGGGTGAGGAAGGTGAGGAAAACTATGATACAATGATAATGAACTTGAAGAAACTAAACTAACCATGGGGGGCTATGTGATATTTTCTTGTGTGCATCCCAAAGAACCTAAGTGGTACCAGTAAGATGAAATTTAAGACAGATAAATGAAAAGTCCCCTACTTTAAATAAACAAAAATCAGCCAAGGAAACATAGAATTACATAGATTACATGAACATGACCAAGTGTACAGGTAAGCACAAGGAGTCATCAAAAAAGGCAGGAAATCCTAGCATGTAGTAAGATGAGTCACATGTCCTGAAAAAAGGAAGTAAGAGTTCTTCTTGGGCAACACTCAACTCAGAGCAGCCTATGTTAGAAGAAATGGGTAAATACTGCAGAACAACCAGAAGAGGGTGACCAAGACGCTGAAGGGGCTAGAAACAATGGCCCAAAAAACATGACAATTTCTACTCAAATAAATATTTGTTGAATTCAATCAGCTAAAGAAACCAGGAGTGTTTAGTCTGTGAGAAGACTTAGCATCAGTCTTTAAGTACTTGACTCTTTGTCATATGAAAGAAGGATAAGATTTATGTTGCTTGTTCACAGTGGAGGCTACAGTGAAACATATTTGTGCTCAACATTAGGAAAAACTTCCTAACAATCAGAGTTACCCAAAGTAAAAGAGGATACCTCAAGGGAAGAGAGATAATTTCCCATAACTGGAATTAATAATTGGAGACACAGTCATTGTAGAAATAGTAATTGCTCATGGGTGGGTCAAACCAATTTAATAAAAATTAGAATGCTATCTAAATTAATTGACTTATTTAGTGTCATACCAGTCAAACTAACCAAGGATTACTTTATAGAGGTAGAAAAAATAATAGCAAAAATTCCTCCAGAAGGGACAAAAAAGATCCAATCTCAAGAGAAAAATAGAGAAAAAAAGGAAAAGAAAGGGCTCTCACAGTACCAGACCTTGAACTATATTACAAAATGGTACTCATCAAAACAATTGGGTAGTGGTTAAAAAGCAAAGAAGTTAATCAATGCAACAAATTATGTACACAACTTAGAAGTAAAATAACTTAGTTATTTAAAATAACTAGTATGCAATAAACCCAAAAAGCCCTGCACAAGGGCTCACTATCTGACAAAACCTTGGAAAAACCAGACAGCAGTCTAGCAGAAATTAAGTCTTGAGCAATCCCTTACTCTATATGCTGAAAGAAGTTGCAAATGTATATGTGACCTTGATATATAAGGTCACATCACATATAAATTGGAGGAGCAGGGACAAGTTACCTTCTGGATCTATGGATGGGAAAGATCTCATGACCAAGCAAGAAACAGAATTACAGAATATAAAATTGGCAATACTGATTACATAAAATTAAAGATTTAACATAACTTGAGGTTGGATAAGTATTTGTTGGCAACACGGCACAACTGATGGATTGGAGAGGATTGTTACTAATCACTCCAAAGCTTATTTTAACTTTTTATGATTCTATATAATTTTGTGACCTTGATGCTTCTTTTTTTTTGTATAATATAGGTCGATAGTGACAGAGATATGACCCTGGAAGTGAAGAGGGTGTGAAGGCTCTCCGACACTTAACAACTTAAGTGAAGACCAAAGACTCCAACTATGCCCAAGAACTGAACTATATTAGTCTCCAAACTTAGGCTGAAGGATACTATAAAAGGGAATCTTGATTTTCAGAGGTGGTGCAGAACCTAGACAACTGCAGAAATGCTTCTTCTAACCCCTTCATGAACTGATGCAGACTGAAATGAGCAGAACCGGGAAAAGAATGTGTACAGTTACAACACTACTATAAAAGACAAACAACTCTGAAAGGTTTAAGAACTGTGAACAACACAATGACCAACCACAGCTCCAGGGGACTCATGATAAAACATTCTCTCCACCTCCACATGGACTCAAAAGCGCAGATTAAGTCCAATTTTGACATGGCTAACGTGGGAATTGATTTTGCTTAACTATACATGCTTGTAATGAGTTGTGGTTCTCTTGCTTTCTCAAAGAAGGGAAGAGGGAAGTGGAAAGGTGAGAATATGGAAGTAAAATTAAAATGAAACCGAATTAAAATACAGAAATGTGTCCTTTAGGGCATACAGCACAGTGAGGTGGTTAGAATACTGAACTCGAAATAAAAAACAACAAACCCCATCTGTTACAGTTACTAGATGTGTGACTAATGGTCAGGGCCCTTAAATTCTCTTACTTTCCTCATCTGTAAAGGGGAAAGGGAGCAGGGAGGGAGAAGCTAAAGATCTATTGCTCAGAGTTGTTACAATACTTGAATAAGTACATAAAGTTCTGCAAAGCTTAAAAAGGTCTATATTATTGTTTATTGTTCATGTTTCATTCATTTCCAACTCTTTGTGACCCCAGTTTCTGGTCAAAGATACTGGAGTGGTTTGCCATTTCCTTTGTCAGCTCATTTTATA
Organism: Potorous gilbertii; assembly: GCA_028658325.1. Classification (NCBI taxonomy): domain Eukaryota; kingdom Metazoa; phylum Chordata; class Mammalia; order Diprotodontia; family Potoroidae; genus Potorous; species Potorous gilbertii. The sequence continues at coordinate 95,412,514 of CM053774.1, read as the reverse complement.
GATGTGGAAACTAAGGCAAAGAGGGTTAAGTGACTTGTCCAGGGTCACAGAGCTAGTTAATGTCTGAGGCCAGATTTGAACTCAGGAAGATTAATCTTCTGACTTCCAGAGCCAGTGCTCTATCCACTGTGCCACTTAGCTGTTCCCATGCCACCCATTATTTCCCCCAAAACCTTCCCTCCTGCGATGTCCTTTCCTAAAAATTAACCAAACATCCAATGAGAAGGGATTAATAGTCATATCCAAGGCAACCCTCTCACTACTGGTAGATATAAGCTGTAGTTATGTTCTAGAAACATTTATCCCCACACATTTGCTATTAAGTTTACACAATCTACATTTTTCTCTTAAAATAAGCATGAGAATAAGAGACCTAAAAAGGGACTTTTCTTGTATTTCTTTATCAGACTGCCAACTCCCTCAATAAAAAAAAAGCTGTACATTTTAATTATAATGATAGCACTTGAAATGGTTATATACATAAGTTCATTTGCCACAAAGAGTCTCATAAGAGAAACATTTAATGGTATATATGTTTTGTTACTTTTACAATTCAAATTTTATGAGAAATGCTTTATTTAGTTACTGATATTTTGAAATAAAGTCCAACACCCCAACATCATAAGGTTCCATGCTGCCTATTTCCTTTTAGCTAATTTCTTAAAGGGCAAATTTTAGGGACCTATTTCAGAATTGTGTTAAATATTTTGTTTACTGCATACAAATTTCTAATTCATAATTTCACTAACGATATAAAAACAAATTAATGAGATAACAAGCTCCTACCTCTCACCCTCACTAATCGTGTTCTTTTGGAATAGCCTTTTCTCCCACTGTGACCTATGCTGAAATACTTGGGTTTGTTGAAAATGTTAAGGTTATAACCAAAAAAAAAAGTAAATATTTATTAAACAACTAGAGTCATGACAATGTGTTTGTTTTAAATGGTGACCCTAATTTGTTTGAAGGAAAGGCTCTGCTGGGGGTGGGAACAGACAGCAGTAAGAATTGAGAGTAATGTTTAAAAAGAAAAGAGCATGACTAAAACATTTCTAAAAATAATAACAAGGGCCTGGGGTGGGCAATAACTGAGTCCAGTTTAAAGGCAAATGAGGTCAACAGGAAGAGCAAAGGTACATTGCTTTAGATCATGTGGAACAGGTGGCTGCCAGAGAAAAACATGGTAAGGTATACCATTATCTGTGAGCTTGGAAAGAAGCTAATGGCTATGCAAAAAAATAAAATACAAATGGGAGAGACCAAGGTGCCCTTGGGCAAAGAATGAGTCTCATTCACAGGGAAGGGGTGATGTGGTCCTGAAGAGCATTACAAGACAGGAGGCATGAGCATGAAGTGTGAGATATGGACTGGAATGGGCTGTGTTTTTCTGCAGTGGAGATCACCTCTAAGTGTGGCTCGAGAAGCATACTAGCTTTATTGGGACATAAGTTAGAGATGGCCTTGGAGGCTAACCCTCCTATTTCACAGATGAGGAAGCTAAAACCCAGAGAAGTTACGTTTATCCAAGTTCACACAGTTAGAAGGTGGGAGAGCTGGGATTCACACCTACATTCTCAGATCCCAAATCCAGCACACTTCCCACTGTACCATGCTGTCTTCATCACAGAAGGACAAATGTACAAAGGATGTAGTAACAATTCATATTTCAAATCCTTTTTTAAGGACTACAAAATGCTTTTATTTATTTATTTATTTTGCAACAACCCTGAAGGACGATGATGCAGTAGAAAGAATGCTGGATTTGCAGTTAACCTGGGCCCTGATCTTGGCTCTGCCACTTTCTACCTGTTCTTAATCTTTCTGGGCCCCTCATCTGTAAAGAGAAAAGGCTAAACAAGATGACCTCTGACCTTTTCCAGGTATGTATCTAAGACCGTATGATCTTCATCTTGTGGTTAAGTGACTTGGCCAAGGTCTCATGGTATCTGGAGGACAATAGGATAGTAACTGCAGCTACAAGGTAAGTCCACTATAATCCATGAAAGTGAGCTAGGGGAGGATTTAATTTTTGTATACAGATGAAAGATGATTTAAAATTCCATTAGTAAGAGAAAAATAGGTATCAACTTTCATTTTGTCACCCAGCCAATTAGTGATTTTTAAAAGTCATCACACTATTTTTTATCATCCTAGAAAGTTCAGAATGAACCTTAGTAAACATAAGAGTTCCAAGGTATCATTACTGAGTCTAATTCATAGCCAACATTTGATATTATTATATTGACAATTTTCTGGAAAGTTGATCATGCAATACCTACTGTAAATATAATTCCATTTGTAAATCAGGTTTCTAATTACATTGGAGCCAAAGCTAATAAGTTCAGGAAAGAACAATGGATTCTGTCAACCCTTGACTGCCCATAGTAGGTAATTTATATTAAGCTCCTTCTATCAATTTCACTGTTAGGACCTTTAAAGATCTTCCCTTATCCTCCTTTTATTTTTTTCTGCTCTACCTCCTATACAGACACCATTTCATGGAGGAAGCAATGCCAGAAGGAAGCAGTCATGGCCTAATAGGATTAGCCTGTTCTCCAAATCATATGGCCTTGGTCTTTCCCCTTTCTTATCTCCCTAAATAAAAGCTGTCTCCTGTGTGAGATTGTTACACCAGAATAAAGTAACAGACACAGTTCTAACAACTCTGTGAAATGATGGAAAGAAAATAGCCTGTAAAAACATCTAAAAAGGCTCACGCCAAGAAAAGAACAAGTGTAAAAAATAGACATTTCCCTGTCAAGGACTGTATACAAACACTAAAGCAAATTAATATAGAAAAGAACCTTATGTTATTTAATTAGCAAATACCCCAAATTATAATTATCAAGCAAAGTATAATTATCAAGAAAAGAGGAAGTAATGAAATTAACTCATGTTTAAAGATTAAGAGCGGGGAGAAAGACTGAGGACTAGAAATTTTGCAAGTGAAAATGAAAAAAATATACTTCAAACTGCACTCGAAACTGATCAGTTCTCTTTTCTGGAAAGCAACAGCATTTTTCACCAAGAGTCCTTCAGAAATGTTGTATTAATCAGAGTACGTAAGTCTTTCATAACTGATCATTGTTACAATGTTTTTGTTATTGTATACAAGGATCTCCTGGTTCTGCCCACTTGACTCTGCTTTAGTTCATACAGTTCTTTCCAAGTTTTTCTGAAATCATCTCCCTCATTATTTCTCATAGTACAATGGTATTCTATCATAATCACATAAAATAACTTGTTTAGCCATTTCCTAGTTGATGAGCCTACCCTCAATTTCCAATTCTTTGCTGCCACAAAAAAAGCTGATATAAATATTTTGTCCCTATAGGTTCTTTTCCCTTTTCTTTGATCTCTTTGGGATATAGATCTATTGGTGGTATTCCTGAGTCAAAGGGTATGTATAGTTTTGTAGTCTGTAAGGCAAAGTTCCAAGTTGTTCTCCAGAATGGTTGGATACATTTACAACTCTACCAACAATGCATTAGTGTTCCAATTTTTCCACATCCCCTCCAGTATTTGTCATTTTTCTTTTCTGTTATGTTAGCCAATCTTATAGGTGAGACATGGTACCTTTGAGTTGTTTTAATTTGATTGTCTCTAACCAGTAGTGGGTTAGAGCATTTTTTCTTATGACTATTGAGAGCTTTGATTTCCTCTCCTGAAAACTGCCTGTTCATAACCCTTGATTTCTGGGCAATGCCTTGAAGAGCTTTCTTATGGAAAAGGTGGTATGATTTTTGAGGTGAGTGATGGACACCAGAACGGGTTTAGTTTGGTAAAAATTTGTGCAGTGGGAGGTTGCCTTCTGTGTGAAACTATTACACTATCCTGGGTAGATTTCTACCCCCAAGAAAAGGGATAGTGGATTTCTATGGGTAGACAGCATCCAAAGTACTGGGGAGAAGCATAGTGCCGAAGGTCGAATGGCATGGCCTTTGGAACAAAGACTGGGAGGAAAGGAAAGGGAAAGACCCAGGTCACATCATTTGAAGAACAGGCTAACTCTTATTAGACTTCCTTCTGATATTACTCCCCACAAGAAATAATGTCTCTATAGGAGACAGAACAGAAAAAAAAAATAAAAGGAGATAAAGTAAGATCTTTAGAAGTCCTAACACTGAAACTGAGAGAAAGCACTCAACTCTTTCACCTCTTGGGTAGTATTTTGGAAAACATGGTATGGGATGAATATCTCACACCAATATGGATATCAAAAGATGGATATACAACCTAAATATTAAAATCTGTAAAACCATTAGCAAGAGAATAACACAACCAGATCTCATTCTTTCACAACTATGTCAAGGAGAAATTTGGAATTAAAATAAAGGACAGAAATAAATACAAAAGAAAACAAGTGATCACTTCAATTATGTAAAACTAAAAAGCTTTTATATTAACAAAATCAATGTATTTAGGATAAAAATGCAAGTGGTCATTGGGGAAAAAATCTTTGCATCATGTATCCCTGATAAGTAATTATCTGATATCCAAGATATATAAGGAATTGACATAAACAGTTAAGGATGATTGCCATTTCCCAAGTGATAAGGAATCAAAAGATATGAACAGACAGTTCTCAAAAGAAAACTGGAAGCTATGAATCACCGCATGAAGACTGATCCAAATCAACAAAAACAAAAATTAAAATTAAAACCACTCTGAGTTTTCACCTCAGACAGAGCAAACTGGCTGAAATATTCTTCCAAACCTGTCAAATTGCTACAGTCAATTCTCCCTTCCATGAGAGCATAAGCAGGGCAAGTTTCTAGAAAGAATTCTTACCGTACAGCTCAAATATTTTTACCACTCCCCAGTTATTCTGAGGAATCACTCTTCATTTGAATTAAAGTGAATATAAACCCATAAACCAAACATTGACACATTGTCTATTTCCTCTTCATTCAGTTGCAAGAAAACAGGAAAGCCTTACCTGCGTAAGGTAGAGTGTGTCCTTGAACATGACCAATGGATCCAAGTTCTGAGGAAGCTTGAAATGAAGAGTAGCCTGGTCAAGCATCTCAGTATTACCATTTCTATGATGCTGCCGATGCAATGAAAAACTGCTATTGTAAGACCAATCTTCAGGAGAGGACACCTTTGTGGAAATGAAGGAAGGGAGAAAAATCAAGCCATGGCAACCAAAAGTACTTAAGGATAATGACTTTAGAAAACACCCTAGACACTGCAAAGGATGTTTATAGGTGCTTTCTGGGGGGACATTTTCACAAATGCTTTCAATTTTCCCACCCCTCATCCTTATCAGTAAGGGACAAGTCTAAAGCAAGTTGCCATTTGGGATGCTGAAAACTAATACTGGTGAAACCAGATTTGTGTGGCTAAATCCTTCTTTGTAGGATGCGGGAAAAGTGCTTCCAATCCAAGGCAATGTTTTGCCAAAAACCTGCTAAAACTTTCTGGCTGTTTTAATAATTTACTGTGCTTTTCAAAATATTATTTTCTTTATTCAGGCCAAAGGAGTCTCATAATGAATGAAAATTCATTATGATAAAAATGAATGAGAATCAACATACAGGTGAAACTGGTCATGAAATGTGGAACAAAGACAAAATGCCATTATCAAGATGGCAAATGTCATAGTTTACTCATCTGTTCCACACTAATTCTTTCTTTTCATCAATTTCTGAAATACTCTAGAAGTTACAAAGAAGTAACTGAGAGATGTAACAGGTGCTATCTTCAACAGAAAATGTGAGTTTGAAAGAGGGACAAATTTAGAAGAGAAGATCATGAGTTGTACTTTGGAGATGTTGAGTGGAAAATGCCTCAACGATATCAAGAAGAAATATGCAGCAGGTCGTTGATAAAGCATGAGTGGAGTTAGCAACAGAAATGGGGATTGGCTATATAGATTTGGCCATGATTTACATAAAGATGACACTTGAACCCACTGGAGCTGATGAGATCCCTAGGATAATGGAGATAGGGGAGAGAGGCAGAGAAAGAGAGAGAGAGAGAGAGAAGACCCCCAGGACAAAGCCCTGGGTAATACCCACAATAAGAGGGTAAAAGATGAAGAAGATTGACAATGATTGGTCAGATGGACAGAAGAAGAACCTAGACAACCAGTTTTTTGGAGGCAAAAGATTGTTCTATAATTTATTTTGATTTTCCCTATATATGTAAATCTATTTTAAATATAAATAAGCAGATACTATAATGTTACTTTGAAAAAATTTTTCTTCCCATATCCACCTGTATTTGCCTTATTATGGGGGAAAAACTATACTGTGTCAACTAACAAAACTTGGTCTTGTCCTTCAAGATATTCTTAAATTCCAGTCCTTCTAGACCCCTCTCTCCTCCCAGACACTTTGGAAAGTGTTGTCATTTTCCAGTTGTTTCAGTTGTGTCTGACTCTTCATGATTCCATTTGGGATTTTCTTGGCAAGGACACTAAAATGGTTTGTCATCTCCAGCTTGTTTTTCAGATGAAGGAACTGAGACAAACGGGGTTAAGTGACTTGCCCAGGGTCATGCAGCTTGCAAATGTCTGAGGCCAGATTTGAACTCAGGAAGATGAATCCTCCTGACTCCTTGCCCAGCATTCTATCCCCTGCACCACCTAGTTGACTCTTGGATACTGTTACTGTACCTTTAATATAGAAGGGGAAATCTTGAGGACAGACTGTGAACTCTCATCTTTACGGGAGTTTGTGTGTTGAGGAGACTTGGAAAACTATCACAGAAAAATTGTCATGGCATAACATGTGAGAAACTACAGGTTAACTGCCATGTGAGAACAAATTTTTAAGTGACTTGGAGAATTAACCATTATCTTTGGATGTCTGAAGATACATTCTGAGAGAAGTAAGTTTAAATGATTCTGTAGAGAAGAGAATTCCTTTGGGGAACTAAGAGACAAAAACAGTCATCCTGAGAGATAATCTCTTGAGAGAACTGGGTATATTTAGCATGGAGATGAGAAAGCTCAAGAGTAGATATGAGACCTTCTGTAAACATATAAGAAACTAACATGTGGAGGATGGAGGTAGCATTCTTTTTCACCCCAGAAGGCCAGAATCAGGAGCAAAAAGGCCAATTTGGGCCTGTTGCCAGGAAAATCTTCCTAACAATTAGAATTGTCCAAAAGTGGAAAGGCTGTCCCAGAAAGGTGGTGTTGGTATGTTATTTGTATGATGAGATGGCTCATGTGTATTATCAGATGGCAGCTTAAGTCTCTTCAAATTCAGTAATTCCATGAAAGGTAAATTGTTGAACTATGGTTCCAGTATTTTGGCAGTGTTGGCAGCGATAGCCCGCAGGAGAAAAGTCTAGTTGACAGTTTTTTCCCTGCTTTTGAAGTGACACTAACTGTAAAATTTCTCACATCTTATACACTGCTGGAATATTTATATGTCCTATCATTTGTTACTATTAGTAAGTTAAAGAGCCGGCAAAAATGAGGGTTGCCTAGCCTATGAGATCAGGATTTGAAACTCGAAGTAAAAAGAAGTTATAGGAAGAGAAGTTTCCTTGGTTTTACCACATTGGAAGCTCAGAGCTAATAAACTGATAAGAAATATCTTGCATTTTAAAATGCTTTGTGAGGTAATTCCTATTTATACCTAGATAGCTAGCCTTTGAACCCAGACAGAGAATGGAAAAGGTAACTGTCAAGTAGCAGGCTGAAAGGTGGAGGTTTGGTGTCTGTTCCCCAGAACATCTGAGAGCTTTTGTACATGTTATTGTACATGTACATGTACATCTTTCCACAAGATTGAGACTAGGAGTGGTGGTTAGTATAAGGCCATTTACACATGCTTAGCGATCTGTATATGAGCTCATAGGTTCACTGTTCCTCCTTATCCCCATCCCTGTTTATATAAACAGACTAACATCAGGAATATACACGTGTGGAACAAAGGAAAGAACACTGGTTCAGGAGTCTGAGGACCTAGAGTCAATCCATCTTTGATACTTTATATTAGCGTGACCTTGGACAAGTGACTTATCCTCTCTGGGAACCAGACTGCTCATCTTTCAAATGGGGGAAGGGGGTTGACTAGATGGCCTTTAAGGTTCCATCTAGCTATTTAGAGCTATGATCCTACAATGCTGAAACAATCTTTGGAGCAAGGAAGCTAAATTTATACAGAAAATATTAGGTGCCAACCAACCACCATGCCTAAAACAGACCCAAGTCTGAAAATATAAAATAAAAACATAACTTCACTCAGCCCACACACCTTATTTTTTACTAAGTCAAGCTAACCAAATCTTTATATTATAGTGGCACAATCAATTTTAAGAGAAAGAAAATATGTTTACAGGAAGTGGTTAATCTGAATAATTTCTGTAATGTGCTAAGTCTGATGAGAAATCAGTGGCTCTTCAGGTTGCAAAATAAGTAAATAGGTAAAAAGAAACATAATAATGTATCCATGAATAAGCATAAGGAAACAATTTTAAAAGAAACAATGTTGAAGGTACATAGTTAACACTAAAAATAATAAATGTCGGTTGAATGAATTCAAAGAATACTATTTAGAGGACACTTACCTTATGTAATAATGTAAAACAAATTCTCTCTTCTCTGATTTCTTTCCTTAATATTTATTCCATCTTATGTTACCTGTTGGCCTTGTCTAGAACTCAGATGTTCCTTGCCATATGCTCCATGTCTGACCACTCTGACTCTGATGCAGGACAAAAAATCAAACCCACGCTCACCTTTTCCACTGTACTGAAGGAGGGCCAGGACTGATAGCCGTATTCAGAAACAAGTCGGGCTTTAGGAAACACCTTCCAGTTCCAGCAGTCACTTTGATAGTCATAAAAATGTACATCACCAAAATGGGTGTCATGGGGTTTACGGGAAACCCAGCCTTCTGCTCTGGATTCTGCTCCATTTGTGGGGCTAGATGCGATATAAGGGCGAGTCTGGTCCTCCTATGTTAAAATAAATCAAATCAAATAAGGTTTTAAAGAGTCAAACTTTCATTTGGAAAATGAAAACCCCAAATCATCTTCCTGCCTTAAACTAAACTAAAATGTCCCCTGTCTAGAAGAGACAAGCAATAGATTTTAAAATATGACCATTTTCCTGTTATAATGTTTCTGATTTACATGCCTTTCTTCTTCAGCAAAGTAAAACATAAGGACCAAGAGGGTAGGCACTGGCTCAAACTGCAGTTTGTCTTTCCCACCCTGGTCCTTAGCAAATTCTAGGACATAAAGATGATATTTAAAACTAACTGAACATTAAAATGCACAGCAGTTCCCACAACCTTGTTCATGTCCCTTCACTCTTTGACCTCCATGATCACATATACCCGACAGGTTCAGTTATCTCCACCCAGATGACGCTCAGATCCATACATCCAGTCCTCATTCATTTCTGGAGCTCCAAGTCAACATCACTTACTGTCCATGCGACATTTCCAATTGGGCATCCTCTAGCCATCTCAACTAAGAAGCCCAAAATGGTAACAAAATAAGAGTCTTCTGGAATTACCTAGGTTACTTATTTTTACTGAGAATAACACCAATACTTCTAGTGAAATAGGTTCATAACCTTGGCATCATGGCAGGTTCTTCACTCTTTCTTCCTTCCATCCCCCATATTTCATCAATTGTCAAGACATGTCAATTCTACCTCTGCATCTCTTGGAATCATCCCCCCTTCTTTCCTTCCACTCATGTTGTCACTCCCTTATTTCATTTTTCCCTAGACTTATACAATAATCTTTTACTTGGTCTCCCTGGTTCCAGTTTCTACCCTCTCAAATCCAATGCCTACACAGCTGGCAAAATACTAGTCCTAAACACAGGCACTCCACTGCCCAAGAAGCTTCAGTAGCTCCTCAGGACAAAATATAAACTCCTCTGCCTGGCATTTAAAGCCTCTTACAATCTGCCCCCAGACTTTCTCTCCAGGCTGACTTCACAATACTCCCCCTCACATATTATGTTCCAGCCAAAACAGCCTACTCATTGTTTCCCTGTACAGGACCTTCATTTCCCCTTTGTTACCAGTGCCCAGAATGTACCTCCTCACTTCTACCTTTTGGAATACCTTGTATCTTTCAAACCTCAGCTTAAGTACATATTTTTAAATTATTTTATGTATGTATATGTATGTGTACATATGTTTATATGCATGTGTGTACTATGTATGTGTGGAGATTGGATACACACATAACATATTTTATATTGTCTTATTTATGTACATGTACTTTCTTTCTTGCAGAATAAAAGCTCCTTGAGAACAAATAATCAAAAAATACTTAATTAATATTTGCTATGTGCCAGGCTAAGCAAGGATTGGTCCTTATTTTCTTTGTATCCCCAATTCCTAAAACAGTACCTAGTACAGTGTAGCACTTTAAAAAGGGCTATTAAATGAAAAGGGCTTGTTCCAGCCAGGAAAGTGATTAATCTCTACCAAACAGCACCTTTCCATTCTACAATGAAACCAAACAGTTACCTTCACCCCAATTCCACCAGCTTTCAGATTTCCATTTAATAATACCACACACAATTCTATATTTATAATGGATGATCTGGGATGACAATAAGATATACTCCTGAGAAAAATTACACAAAAGAAACATGCTATTCAATAGGAAATTCAATCTAAGGATTGATAAATAATTAATAGGAATGATCATATAGGTATGTCTTCTGACTTCTAAAACCCAGGATTTTATTAGAAACAACAGTAACCACTCATGCAGTATTGAATTTATTGTCATTTTCCTTCAAAGCACTCTACAAACCACAAGCACTCTTATAAGCAATAATTACTACTCATAACATTCAAAGGAAGCCAGTAATCTTTGTGAAACACACAACATTATCCCCATTTTACAGAGGGAAAAAGGTAGCAGAGGGAAGTCATTTACTCTTGTGCACTGGTAGCAAAACTGACTATAAGAGAAACGTCGTATGTTTCGAATACAGTCCAAAAAAAGTCTTCCCTAAAATTACATAATCATTAATTATAATCATTAATTAGCCCTCACACTGCCCTTTAGGGAAAAGGAATAATGTTCCCATTATATGGAAATATTATTAAGTTAAGATCATAAAACATCCTACAAAGTCTACTGGATAAAACAGAGACAGTTTAACCTGGCATTCAAGGTGTTTCAGAACCTGTGCTAAAACACCTTATTTTATACTATGTCTTATTTTATACTTTCCACACACATACATACACAAACACCCATATATGCATCTAAGAGTTGGAAGGGACCCAAGAGACCATCTAGTTCAACCTAAACCTGAAACAAGAACTTTATCTACAACTTTATTAGCTTAAAATGGCACTAAGATTTCTGGGAGAACCTGAATAAGAAACTGATTGAAATTTATAAGAACAAGAGACAGTCACCAGTAGAGGGTAAGAAGATACGAACAGGTAGTGTTCAAGTTAAGAATGGCAGGCTATCAAAAGATCATATGAAAAAATGTCCCACATTGCTAATGATTAAGGAAAACAGTAGTGGTGATACTGGACATCCTTGATTTGTGCCTAGAAGAAAGAAATGTTCTTTGATCTGATTGGTACAGGGTGGTGCAGGAGTCAGGAGGACCTGAGTTCAAATCTCACCTCAGACACTTGACACTCACAAGCTGTGTGACCTTGGGCAAGTCAACCCCAATTGCCTCAACCTGGGTCATCTCCAGTCATCCTGCTGAATATCTGGTCACTGGAGTCATATGGCTGTGGAGGAAAAGTGAGGCTGGTGACCTGCACAGCCCTCCCTCACTCAAAACAAAGTCAAATGCAAGTTATGTCATTATTTCTATGATGGCACAGTCTTCTTCGATAATGAAGGATGAACACACACACACACACACACACATTGGAAAGACTGCTAGTCTTTCTGCTTTACATAAAATGTTTGCTCTGGATTTCAGATAGATATTATTTACTATATTAAGGAAAGGTTCATTTATTCCTGTTGACTAATTTGTTTATTCTTAATAGAAATGGATATTGGATTTTGTCAAGGGCTCTCTCAGCATTGATACAATTATGTGATTTTTCTATTTTCCACTAATAAGGTCAATTATTGTACAGTTGTCCTTAATATGGAATTAAACCTCCATCTAACCAGTTCACTGTGTACAAACTTTTTTCCCATTTAAGAGTATTTTATTTTTCCTAATTACATCTAAAGATAGCTTTCAGTATTCATGTTCATAAGATTTTGAGTTCCAGATTTTTTTCTCCTTCTCTCCCTCCCATCTTCTCTCCCCAAGACAGCATGATATCTGATATGGACTATACATGTATAATCATATTAAATATATCTCCACATTATGCTATACCACTCTACTAATGCTTTAACGTTTTCACACTGATAATCACTGAGGATGTTGGTCTACAGAAAACGTTCTTAACTGGGGTCCCTGTTTGAGTTCATAGACAGATTTCAAGGGCTTTACAAACTAGGGTGACAAAAAATTATATCCTTCTTTTCACTAACTTCTAACTGAAATTTACCATTTCACTCAGCTATTTAAAAACTTGTTTTTTCCTAAGAAGGGGTTCACAGGCTTAACCAAATCATCCAAAAAAGTCAATGACCATGATCAAAAGAAGAGAGGAAAGAAAGGCTGATTTTAAGAACCCCTGATATGTAGCTATCTTTCTCTACTTTGTTTTTAACTTGATTCAGATATTAAAGAATATATTTTCACCGCAGAAATAATGTGGAAGTATCTCTTCACACTTTTGCTCACAAGGTGTGTAATACTAGAATTGTCCTCCAAATGTTCGATAGAATTCATTTGTAAATTCGTTTGGTCCTAAGGTTGTTTGGGGTTTGGTTTGGTTTTTTGAGTTCATTATGGTTTGTTAAATTTCTTTTTTTCTAAATTGGTCATTTAAATAATCCAGTTCTTCTGTTAATCTGGAAATTTTTACAAATATTAATCTATTTCACTTATCAGTTTTCCTGGTATATAATAGAGAAAAATAATTTCTGATAGTTTATTTTCATTTATTATTTCATATGTTCTTATATGCATTCTCCTTTTTTCCTTTTTGATAAAACTAGTTTACTTTTTTTAAAAAATTCTAAGTAATTATGTATCTATTGTATTCATTTCCTACAAGAAAACAGCTCCAGGTTTTATTTATTAATAGATTGTCTTGCATGTGCTTTTCTTTTTCTCTTCTGTGATTTTTCAGAACTTCTACTTCAGTGTTTTGTTGGAGTTTTTTTTGATTTGTTACTTTCCTATTTTTTTCTTTAATTACATTCCAAGTTCTTGGATCTGTTCTCTCTTTTGTTGAAGGAAGCATTTAGAGATGTAAATTTTCCCCTAACAAGTGCTTCAGCATCATTACTTAAGTTGTGATACATTGTTTCATTATATTCTTTGCTGAAATTTTCCACTGTTTCTATTATATGTTCTGGGACCCACAGACCTTTAGGATTACATATTCTCCAACGAATTTTTATTTCTTTTTTTCAAAGGCTCTTCATTGAGCATAATTTTTATTATACTGTGGTCAATAATGGACAAGTTCTACTTTCCTGCATTTGTGAGTGTGTGTGTGTGTGTGTGTGTGTGTGTGTGTGTGTGTGTGGGTACATACCAATACAGATCAATCTTTGTAAATGTGCCATGAACAGAAAAATATGTAAACTCCTTTCTGATCCCATTCAGTAATTACCAAAGATATCATTTCTAGTTTTTCTAATATTGTACTCCGGTTCCTAATTTCTTTTTTGTTTCTTTTTTGTTAGCTCTGTCTAAGTCTGAAAGGGGCACAATGGAGTCTCTGCTATGCTTTTTTCTATTTCTTATCATCATTTGTATTAAGTATTTAGATGCTTTGCTGTTTGTGGTATATAGATATATAAATAGATATAGGGGTTCATTATCTATTGAATCCTTAAACATAACAGTGTCCCTACTTATCTTTTTATTGTCTACTTTTACTAATTTTTTCTCTGAAAATATGATTGGCTTTTTTTTTTCACCTGAATCCTAAGAGATTTTATTCTCACCCTTAATTTTCTGCGAATCTTTTTGCTTCAAGTGTGTTTCTTGTAAACAATACACTACTGGATTCTGCTTTCTATCTAGTTTTCTGTCCTCTTCCATTTTATAGATGAATTCATCCCATCTGTGTTCATGGTTATTATGGTTAATTATATATCTTCCTCTACCCTGTCCAACTGTAATTTTTGGTCTCTTTTCCCTGACCCTCTTCTTAATAAAGGTGATGAAAGAGGAGTATGCTTAATATTAGTTATCTATAAGGAAAGTAATCTATTTCCATTGTTTCCTTTTTTCTCTTCCCTTTGCCTATAATAGTTTTTATTCTCTTTCCTATTAATGCCCCTCCAACCTTCCCATATTGGAGTTTGTTTTTTGCTTCACCTATTCTGCCTTCCATCTTAGACCCTCTCCTTCATTTCTCTTTTTCTGACCTTTCCTCCCTGACACAACATTTTCTTTTTGAGATTAATGCACTCTGACACCAGGCTTTGACTTCTGCCTGGCCAGCCTTGTCTCTACTCAAAGTTTCCACAGGATTTTGACAGTCTTTTTGTACATCCTCTATCCTAGACTGGATGAGGGAGCTTATAGCATTTTCTCTTTTGTTTTCTCTATAATTATTCTTTCTGACATACTTTGAATTTTTCCTGGAATGTCTGTATGGAATTTGGGCTCCTTTAGGTGCTAAATATGCGACCATTTCCCCACAATTCCCAGAAAATGTGAGCTCCCTTTTAAACAATGGGGGAGTACCAGTAACTTATTACAAACTACACCTGTAGTCATCTGAATTCTCCCCATCCAGTGTAACCCAGTTCAACTGAGCAGATTTGATCATGAAGCTTTACAGGATCTAATCTCCCATCCTTTGTCTCTCACATGAATCACTGTGCTAACTCCTCCACCACTGTGGCCTCCATTGCCCAAATCAACATTACACAATTAATGGAGTGATTAAAACTGGTGATCTTATGAAGTAGGACCTCTTTCAGATCACTCCCCATCTGCGAAAACTGTAGTAATATCAAGAATTCAAATAACCCTAAGAAAGGATGATGAAACCAAGCTATTCCTAACTAGTCTTAGTCATAGGAAGAGAGAAAAAAATGCATTGTTAAAAAACTCCACAATATTAGACCATGGTTTGAGGTACCTGGTCTAGCACATTGATAAGGTAAGAAAGGGCCAAAGAAATCACCATCACAACTTTATTCAGCTCCCATAATTTGCTCTAAATTACTAGGTACCCTCTGCCATCTTCATCAGTTGTTATACAGAGAATCTGTACTGCTCCAGACTCTTTCATCTCCATTATTAAGAAGGAAATTGCTATGTGTGTGAAGACATGCCCAGGAACCAATTTTAGAAAAGAGTTTGCAGTTAGTCCTATTTAAATTAGTAGAGAGCATACCATAAGGAACCATACAGGTGCTTATTTCCTAGAATTCACAATACATTCTCTCTGATTATCCATTACAAATGAAACCCACACAAGAGGTCTTTCACTCCCCTCTACCCAAGGAATGATACTCCTCTCCTCTGTGGTCTTCCAAACTACAGTCATCTCAGGCATACAGACAACAGAATGTCTGTGCTCTGGCAATTATAACAGCCTAAGCCTCAGAGAACTCTTGGATCTTGCTCCAGGGGGGATTCATCCCAAATGTCTCTCAAATCTGGATACCTGGATGACTCTGAAGAACACAGATAGGGGAGTGGCAGGACCAAAGGACCCTTATTTCCCTAGCCCCAGTAGAATACAATTTTACTGTAACTCCCATAGACTGATCATTAATCATGTCCACTTCATGTTGAAAATATATGTCTAAAATGTCTTAAAGGAATGAATATCATCACCCTTGCACCCAACACGTTCCCTTTCACCATTCCCAGAGCAACTATTTCTGCAGACAACTGTATTTACCCAGAGAGCTGGTTGGGTTGATGCAATTAACGAACAAACTTTAAGTTTTAACTACCCAGACCTTTATGGTTGTCTGAAGTATAGAGCCCACACCTAAAAACTGATTCCCGGCCAAAAGAGGGTGGGATCTAACTTTATCCAAAGCAACCCTACAGAGTAGACTGTTCTCCATTCAATTTCATCCCCCTCCCCCTATCTGTCCTCTTCCAGGGAATCTACTACCTTGGGAATTGATCAAGTAATAGCTGTAAGGGACAAGAATACAAACTCTCCTTTTTAGGGACCCCAAAAATGAGAAAAGGAGAGTCTTCACTGAGATTTTCTAATTGATTTAGAGTAAATTCTCTGCTAAGTCTCTAAGCAGTTGAAACTTTGCAACTGTCAAAGTTGCTCTCATTAGATAATTTTAGTAGCCATGATTCAAATGATGCATTCACTTGCTGTTTACATTTCTTTGGCAATTACCCTCATTCCTCAGTGGTTATATCCAGACAGAAAATGGCGCTCCTAGGCTTCTAGTATGGTAGTAGCATTCTTCCTTACCACTGGAACATTTTTCCCTATCATCATTCCTCTCCCTATTCTCTTTCCTTCCAGCCCTAAATTCACATTCTCCAAGGAAACCTCCAAGGAAATGTGTGGAAGGGCAGGGAGACAAAAGATGGATCTTTAGACTTTCTTTATTTTCCCCTTAGCACAGTTCCTGGCCCACAGTAGGTTTTTTTAATAAAGACTGGCTGACTTTCCATCTGGAGCTGCTATTAGCCTGGCCCTTTTCGCCAGGGCTATTGCTAGAACCATTAGTTGCTCCCTTCCCCTTTCAGGACATGGTCCCTAAAGATCAAAAGCTCATTCATCTCTGCCTCTAATTGCTGAATTGTTGTATTTACTTCAGTCTTGTATGACTCTTTGTGATCCCGTTAGGGGTTTTCTCAGCAAAGATACTGGGGTAATTAGTGATTTCTTTCTCCAGCTCATTTTACAGATGAGGAAACTGAGGTAAACAGGGTGAAGAGATTTCCTCAGGGTCTCAGAGCTATTAAGTACTGAGACCAGATTTGAACTTAAGAAGGTGAGCCTTCCTGACTCCAAGTCTGACACTATCCACTACACCATCTAGCTGTCCTGATTGCCTAATAAACAGGAACAATTTATCTTCATTTTTCTTGATAAAGCCATTAATAAATGCCATGAGTACCTGACTATGGGAGATTTCTCTTTCCTACTGCAGTGAGAGGGCTTCCCATACACCCTAAACAACACTGCAGCAACGTCCTATCTCTGGCCATGCAACCACCTCAGGCTCCCACTCTTCTGCAAAATCCTTTCCACTTGAACAATAAATTTACCACAGGACCATGGCAAACCCTCCACTGCTCACCATGCCAAATATTCTTGGCCAGGCCAAATAAAGGTCAATCCAAGGATTCAAATTTAATGTTAGGACGGAGTAAGACACTTGTGAGCAATAAAATGCAATAAAAATGACTTCATTAATAGAAAGGGAATAAAAAAAATTATTTCCTAAAGTTAAAAAGATATTAATTCAGATAAAACAGCTATTTCCATAATCCCCTGCATTCACCATGGAAACCAGCCACGCTAGGTCAAAAAGGCATTCCCCACAGAGCAAGAGGAACACTTTATAAAAGCCTGGACAGCAGTTCCTCATAGGCTGAATTTTTTAATGCCTCTGGAGGCAAGGAAGCCACATGGCCTCCCCACCCTTTTAAAAGGCCAGTCTAGCCTATATAAAAACAAATGGCTGTTCCTCCTCTAAGTCCCTTCTTACCCTTTTTTCTCCTAAATAATTTATGTAACATTGGAACTGATTTTTGTTGAATGTTTGATACAATTCACTTGTAAAGCCATCTTTTCCTGGGTTTTTTTTCCTTTGGGAATTCTTTTATCTGAGATTACATTATTTAAAAATCTCTACTTTTATTCTGCTAATCTGAATATTTCATATTTTTATGAATATTACTCCCTTTCATTTCTATCACTGGGTAAAATAATTTCTATTAATTTCCTTTATTTCCCATTCATTTGTAGTCAATTATCATTTTTCATTTTTTATGTTAGCAACTTGGTTTTCTTTTTAAAATCAGATTAATCAGATCAATTAGATTTAAAACCAGATTAATTTCTTTTTAAAAATAGTTCCTTGGCCTTTTGTTTGTTTACTCTGAATTATGTGTCTGATTTAGAATTTTCCATTTTTATGTTCAGCTGAAGTTTTTTGATTTGCTGCTTTTCTAAAATTTTTAGTTGCAACTAATTTATTGATTTGTTCCCTTTTTTTTGATAATTTTTATTTTTCATATCCTGAACTTGGCAAATACCAGCAAGCATGATCCTACACAAAGTAGAAAAGGAAAATAGAAATGAGTATTAAACTGCTGATTTCTATCACATAAATAAAGTATGCTTTTTTCTTAAAAACTTATAATTCAACACATAGTTCCAAAGCTGTCCCACTTGTTCATATTTCCTTTTTTCAATAGATAATCAATCAATAAACATTCATTAAGCACCTACTATCTACCAAGCACTGTCCTAAGTGCTAGATATACAAAAAGAGGACAGTATCTACCCTCACAGGGCCTTTAATCAAGTCATATACAGGATAAATAGAAAATAATTAACAGTGGGAAAGCACTGAAATTAAGATGGGTTGGGGAAGATTTCCTTTAGAACTCAGGATTTTAGTCAGAAATTAAAAGGAAGCCAGGGAGGTAAGCAGTCAGAGTGGAAGAGGAAAAGAATTCCAGGCATGGGGGGACTCCAGAAAAAAATGCCTGGAACTGAGAAATGGAGCTTTTTATTGTTGAACAGCCAGGAGGTGGATGTCATGGGATCAAAGAGTACATGTGGAAGAGTGAAGGGTAAGAATGAGAAGGTAAGAGGGGCTTTGAAGGCCAGAGCGTTCTGTATTTGATACTGGAGGAAGTAAGAAGCCACTGGAGTAAAATACTGAGCTGCAGGGGAGGCTGGAATGAGGGTGAGACATGAGTTTGAGGTAATCTACTTTAGAAGCTGAAGGGAGGATGGAGTGGAGTGGGGAGAGACTTGAGGCAGGCAGACAAGCCTACTTGAGGTAGGCTACGTAGTCCAAGCATGAGGTGACCAAGGTCTACAGTAAGGTGGGGGTGGCAGTGTCAGAGGAGAAAAGGGGGTGTATTTGAGAGGCCTTACAAAGGTGAAACTGCCAGGCTTGGCAATAGATTGGCTACAGAAGGTGAGATTCAGTTTCCTCCTCAGAAAAATAGGGGTAAAATATACTTGCACCTACCCTACAAGCTCCAGCTAGACCCATGGGTAATGTTAAGGTCTTTACAAACTTTACAATGGCATCAAAGTGACAGGTTTTATTATTCCTCTTTCTCACCATATTACTGGTCCAATTCTTTTTTCTGGCCATATAACACATCTTTCCATTGCAGTGGAAAATATAACAATATGCTGATGTCTAACGTCACGTTAAAGGTACACAGAATGTTAGAGTTGAAAGGGACATTAGACATTATTCCATCCAACCTCCTATTTTAAAGATAAGAAATTTAAGATTTTCAAAAGTTGTGACTTAGCCAAGTTGACCAGAACTAGCTAATGCTAGTATTAACAAGTCACCTCTCTCCTTCCTTCTTACCCATTATAATGGCCTGAAGCTCTATGCTAACCTCCCTAAAGCCCTACACACATGAGGTGGCAACAGCAGCAGCAAAGGAAAAGGAAAGTCCTGGGGGGGAAAAGCATCCTAAAAGTTGTCTTGCTGAAGAGATCTACATTAATTCATTTAGAAACTCATTCCTAAATCCACCGAAGTGGTACTTACTGCCAGGACAATTTCTCTGATATTTTTCACATACAATGTCACATAGTCTCTGATGTAGATCTGGAATTTACTGGATGGCAGAGAAAACCAGTTGTCTGCCAAAGCAACTTCATTTTCATTGTTACCACTCCATATGATGATGGATGGGTGAGATTTCAATCTTCTGATCTGAAATTTAAGAAAAAAAAAACCAAAACACTTTTTTCCAAGTGTACAAGACAAAGAAATGTGAAGCTTCCTTCTTTAAACAGTTCTGGGTTGTCATCTGAAATTGTGTTTCTTTGATACTCATGGATTTGCAGTCATGTAGCATCACCAGAAAAATGCTGCTGTTTGAAAAGTGGGTTTGTATGTGTCAAGAGATGTTTGGGATCACCGAAAGCATTACCAAACCTTTGAGATACAATCCGCCCTCTACTCTTGCTACCACTGCCATATGTGGTTCCCATCTCAGGTCTGTGTCCTGATGGAATAACACAATGGGCCACCCATTAAATATATGTCACTGACTGTATGACACACTTTACATACTACCATTAAAGTGAGGAGGTAGGTACCCCTTAGGAGGCAAGTTCAAGCCGTATAGACCACAAAGATGGAGTTGGCAATAGACTGGGTTGCAGAAGAGAGTCTGAAGGAGTCAAGAAACCATGGTGAGGAGTCCACTACAAAGCTGCATTATCTAATCTCAATGGGGGCCTCAAAGCAGCCAAGGAATCCTCGTAGGCTTCCCTAATCGATTCCCTATCTCATTCTCCACAGCTTCCATTCCAAACCTCTGCTTGCCTCATCAAATCTCCCCCAGCAGCAATCCAACTACAGACCACATGTTCTAAGGTCAAAGAGAGAAACACTGGTCTAAAATGTTAGATGCAACATCTTTTTTCTGAGGTAGTAAAAAAAGGAAACAAAGTTCAAGTCCACTAATTAAGAAATGGCCGCGCAAAAATGGTATATGAATGGTGACAGAATATTATTGTGCCATAAGACTGAGGAATTCAGAGACCTGTATGAAATAATGAAGAAGAAAGAAGAAACAGGACAATATTCATGACTACAAAATGTAATGGAAAAGACCGCTAAAAAGCAATCAATTCATATTAATTAAATAACCAATCTTAGTCCCAGAAAATAGATGATAAAACACATTTTCTTACTCCTGAGAGAGAGGTGTCTCTGGGTTAAAAATGTTGTATGTGTTATCAGACACAAATGATCTATATATTGGTTTTATTTCTTTTTCTCCATTACAACATAGACTTTGGTGAGAAAACAGGCTATATTAGGAAATGACTGTCTTACATAAAAGGCATCAATAAGTCTTTTTAAAAGAAACTGCACCACCAAGACAAACATAAAAAGCTTTATATTTCACTTGGCATTCATACCTGATGAACAACCTCTGCTCTCACTGAGTCAATGAAGGCCTGGTCAGTAGGATAAAGAGCACAGGCAAACATAAAGTCCTGCCATATCTACAAGGCGAAAAATGAGAGTTGGTAAATAATGTCTAAAAAAGAAGTCATTCAGTTAATAATCTTATTACAAAAAATCCTGTTTTAATACTTTGAGAGTTATATGGGTTAACTTGATATACTTAGATGTACAGCATATATTATGATACACACACACACACACACACACATATATGTCAAATGAGTGAAAAATTTATTGAGCACCTAATGGAGCACAATTGATAGGCATGGTGGCCTTAAGGGTCAGTAACGCTAGGGTTCAAAGCCAGCCTCAAACACTTATAGGCGGTGTTACCTTGGGTAGAAGTCGACTAATTTTTCTCAACCTAAGTTTTCTCATCAGTAAAAATGGATATAACAAGATCAAGTAAGGCATGAAATGTTCAGCAAATTTTAAAATACTATAGAATTGTGAATTTTTTTATTTCATGCTTCTCATCTTTTACCATGAAGTTGAGTTAGAATAGCCTGAGGAAAGTTTGTCAGCTAGTCTATCATTCTTTTACACACACTCTGACCATTATTTGGACTCCATTTCAATCCATTTCAGGCCATCCTCGCCTTCTTGGACAGCTCCTGCCCAATCACTAAGTGTTTCATTGGTTCTCCTGGAATCTAGCTCCACCAGTTTTTACCATTGCTTTATGTTTGTTCCAAAAGTATTTTTTTAGGTTTGGGTCTTAACATGTGCTCTAAGAAGATCTATTAATCCTTTCTGTCAAGGAAATGTTGATCTTTCTACAGTCACCTTGAACTGTTTTTACTGACATTGTCCATACTGGTTTTTGTTACGAGATTTTTCTGAATATGTTATTGTCCATTTTACACTATACATCAAGAAAGTGTTCCAAAGGTATTCACTGCTTTAAATATGTCCTTCACATTCAGCTTAGATTTAAAATATGTTGTTTTTTTAACATATTTGTTCTCAGTCTCCTCTTTATGCTTCACATCTTTACACTTGATACATCTTTCCTAGAGAAGACCAAGGTGTTGGTAGGTATCACCTTCATCCATTAGTTAACATGTTTGCTGGATTCAAATTCAAAGTTTTAGTCACTTATCTTTCCTTGAGATACATTAAAAGAATATTATACTTATCAAATCCATGACATTTAGACATCATTGAAGAAAGATTGCAGGACACAAAAGAGTTGTTTGATACAGTTTTCATTGGAACAATATAATTTTCAATCATCCATAGATATGAATTAGTAAAATGTTTTGGTCTGATTCTCTCCTTAATTTAGAAGTCATACTTAGTTCTACTTAGGAGAGATGACAATGAATTTAAGTCTGGGTAGAATCAAAATGGGCTAAAAACTGTCTTCCTGAGAAATTCCAAGGTTTCACATCAATCAGTCTTGATATTATTGACTTGGCATGGTGATATAAGTAGAAAATGATTTCCCATGTGAATAACAAATACTCTAACACTTCTACTGCGCTTGTAGTACATGAACAAAACATGAGAGAGGAACTAAACCGAAGACCGCAAAAATCAACAAAGATACTATAAATATTACAGTTTTTTCACAGGCAGCTCATTCAATACTTTCCCACACACTCCTTTCAATACACCCTTTTAAATTCTTCAATCAATATACTATTTTCTTTTGTAAGTGCTTCTGAAGCTGTTATTTTTAAGTGATAGAGCAACAGTTTTGTATAAAGTACAAAAATATATCCTATATTTGAAGGAGTCACTAGTGGTATCTTCTGGTGCCAGATACGCCATGCCTTCTGTTAAGAAAAGGTAGGATTAGGTTTTCATTTAAGAGGAAGCTAATGTTTGGCTCGTAATTGGAGTATCACTGTTTTGAAGCATGTGAGTCAATAATTATGGATACTCTATCTCTTCTCAGTTTGGTGGGGAAACTCAAGTTTGTCACCTCCCTTGACAAATTCTTCTTCACCATTAGATTAATGATGGGGTGGTGCGGTGGATAGAATGCTGGGCTTGGAGTGAGGAGGACCTGAGTTCAAATCCAACCTCAGACATTTCCTTGCTGTGTGACCCAGGGCAAATCATTGTATCCTGTTTGCCTCTGTTTCCTCATCTATAAAATGAACTAGAGAAGGAAATGGCGAACCACTCCAGCATCTGCCAACAAAACCCAAATGGGATCACAAAGAGTTGGACACAACCAAAACAAACAAGTAGTGACAGAAAAGTGCTCAAGCTTTCTGTTGGTTTTTTGTTGTTGGTGATGTTTTATCCAACTTGCACTTTTGTCTGGGGGGCTTCTTTCAAATATATAGATGACCATAAATCCCCAGTAGGCTTTTGTTTGGGGCTTCTCTCTCCCTTTTGCCTCCTTTCCTTCTTGAGTCTCCTTAGTAAAGTTTTTGATTGATGATGAATGGTTGGTTGTCTTGTTCTTTGTATTGCCCTGCCTCCACTTTCTGGGCTAATGAAAGGAAGCTAGAATCTCCGATGTGTCTTCATTTTATGCATTCTTTTCCATATGGTTTTTGTTTGTTGGGCACTATGGTTTTCAAGTTTTTTAATGTGTGAGCCAGTTGCAATATGACTTCCCACACATCGTCAGACTCTCTGGCATCATTTCCAACAGTCTCATGCAACACCAATCCTTGTGGCATTCCTTCAGAGGTCTAGCTTGAATCCTGTGGTTCTTGCCATATCAATGGCTGTCATACAGATGGCAATGGATGGTTTTTGGACTGTTTTTACATATTCTATCAAAAGGTTAAGGATGACACATTCAATCACGACGGTTATGGCAGTTATCAGTTCGGCTTTTGTTACCATTCTGGTATTCATGTTTGACTAGTTGCCTTCATCCTGTCAAATTCAAGAAAGGGATTTTAGAATTCTAGTCTTAAGTATGCCCATCTCCTTTTCAAATTATTTGAGATTAACAGTGATCTTTTTAGCATTCATTTCATTATCAGATATAATAGCTGGAGTCTGCATTAAATGAAGATGTCCAGTGACCTCAGGGTCTTCCAACTTTCCATCTTCAGAATTTACTATCTTCTTGATTTCAGTTCTTACCTCCAGGTAAAGAGATGAAGTCAGTACTTTTCCATCATTGCCCAGCAGGTGAGGTTCTGTCATTTCTGATATCTCTGTATCTTGCCTTCTTGTAGTATCAGATTTTAATGGATCCCTATTCACTCTGCTGTCCTCTGTGTCAAACTGACCACTAGTTCTGAATAGGACCAGTCTGCAATGCTATGGTGCCCTGCCTATGATATTTCTTAAATTCATAAAAGGAATTTCATCTTACTACACAAGGTAAACAGCATCACTAGAGTTCAACTGGCCAGCATTTCAGAGTTTTGCCAGGCTTTCATTGCTACCATGGCAGTCCCAGAGCACAAAGAGTACATTACCCTGCATATTACTCTGCCTGGTATTTCCTAATTTGTTTTCTCCCACCCCCTCTCTCCAGGACAATAAGTTGGGTTATGGGGAAGCTATTATTTTGAGTTAAAAAAGAAATCAACTACAGTCCTTGCCCTTCAGAAACTCATTAAGACCAAGTTAATGGTTAAAAACGAAATCTGTAATTGCTTGAAACAGAAGCAGAAATCCCAAAAATAGAAGGAAAAAAAGAAGATGGAAAAGATAAAGAAGAAAAAGGAGAAGAGAAAGAAGGATTCAGGAAAGCAAGTAGTAGATAGGGAAAAGAAGAAAGCTCCCCCCTTCTTATCTACTTCTCTTTGTTTCCTCATCTTCCACTCTCACAAGGAAGCTGAGATAGAGAAACGTGACCTCTCTCAGATATTTA
The DNA here is from genome assembly GCA_028658325.1 of Potorous gilbertii. Taxonomy (NCBI): domain Eukaryota; kingdom Metazoa; phylum Chordata; class Mammalia; order Diprotodontia; family Potoroidae; genus Potorous; species Potorous gilbertii. The sequence goes on along the minus strand of CM053774.1, from coordinate 95,387,527 downwards.
GGGTCAAGATCCTGCAGAAACAAAAGCTATTTCATTTCTTTGCCTAAAATGAGAGAAGTTTTTATGGCACAAAAACAAAACAAAATTCAAATCATAGGTTAAACAAAATATGCAAATTCATGTCTACTTGAACATTTTATATTTTTACAACTGTTCTACTCTAGCTAAAAAAATAAAACAAAACAAAACAGACCCTCAGACAAGCCCCACACAAATGGAAAGTTAATTTAAGAGATTTAAAAAACCCCAATTAATAAATCTGGTCCAACAAATCTAACAATACCAAATTGTATTAATATTCAGTACAAACTTTCTTCACTAATTTTGTCCTTTTGGATGTATTAAAAGTTGATATGTAAAAAAAAATTCAGTTCATTGGCTCACTCCTGAGAACACCAAATCTCTCATACCCTCTCTGAGAAGAGCAATCATTAGGAAGGGCAAATATCCTCCTTGTTTCCTACTATTCGTTCACCATCATCTCTCAATGACATTTTATGTTTCAAACCCTTTACAGCACAGGCCACTTCTCCCTAAGACAGCAGCTATCATCTACTGACATCATCAATCTCCCTCCCACCTTTTCCAATGCCTTTAGTGCCTGGTCCATGGTCTTTTCCACCACATGCTTTACCACTGAACTTTAGGACTTCAAAGTACTTTTTACAACCTCCCCAGATAACTACTCGGCATTCTCTGTTCCAACAACCTCTATCTTCATCGCTCTTTAACTCATACACTGGTACAATCACACCTCAGACCTCACCAATTGTGGCACTTATACCTCTTCCAAGATCTGGAACTCACATTCCATTTTCTGCCTTCTCTCATTCACATCAGATCAAGTCTTGGCCCTTACTGTGACCTCTGGTTCGCTCACTACTTGATGTTTTCCTACTCTATCCCCAGGCTCATTTAACCCAGTGGTTTGCCATGCTGGGTCAATAACAACTACCCTAAACAATGATCAAGTTGATTTTTCCTCATTACTCCCCTATGTATCAACAAGGCTGCCCCAAACTGTGCTAAGCCAGTCCTTCTCCCATTCCCTCCTGACTGGCTGTTATGCCTGTCATAAACCCTTCCCCACTCCAACACAATCTCAGCACAGCTATTTTCCTAAAGTTCAGGTCTAACCATGTCACTCTCTAGACCCAATAAAAGTTATTTACCCCCCAATCTGCTCAAAACTCCAAAGACCTCCTATTGCCTTTAGGATCAAATATAAACTCTGTTTGGCTTTTAAAGCCCTTCAGAACAACTAACTTTTCCAACCTACCTTTCCAACATTGTTATACATTACTGCCCTTCCTGTGCCCTGCATTCTAGCCAGACTGGACCTGGCCCTTACTCACCTGGCCTTCTATCTCCTCACAACTGAAATGCTCTCCCTGTTCATTTCTACCTCCCAGAATCTCTTACCTCCTTTGAAGTTTTTTCCTGAAATTTATCAACTGCTTTACCATGTGCTTTGTATCTATATATAACCATACTTGTCACCTCCCCTAATAGCATATAAACCCCTTGAGGGGAGGGACAATTTCATTTTAGTCATCATATCTCCAGCCCCCAGCACAGTACAGCACTGAGTCTGCCCCTGTTTGATGACTGGCTGATAAAATGTCCTTCCCTCCTTCTCCTTACCAGTCTATTCAATTTTTAAAATCCAATTCAAATGCCACTTCTTCCAAACAGCCTTCCCTGACCCCTAACACCCCAAGTCCAGCTTGGTATATAGCCTTTCTTCCTCATATTGCACATAGCGTTTGATCATTTCACTCTTTGTTACACAATATTACAGGGTAAGTGGTAGGGTTACTTGGTAGGGTTCTTATCACTACTGGAAGGTAAAATCCTTGAGGTCCAGAACTACCTCCTATTTAAACTTTGTCTCTTCCCTGAAACCTGGCATAATACTCTGCATACAATAATTGCTTAATGAATATTTGGTTTTATTGCTTCGTCCTTTTCATATATGTGTATGTTAAAAGAAAATCTTAATAAAACCTAACCCACGTAAATATGACACATAAAGATATTTAAATCCTTTATATCTGCTGCCATTTTATAGCTGTAGCTTACCAAGTCAACACTCAAGCAGCTCTTTTTTCCCTGATAGATATGTTGCTACTTTGCCACCACCATGGAAGCAACAGAAGAATTCTTGACTATGGCTTATGAGAGATTTGAACAAGTACACTTTCCATAGGTATGATTAAAGGAAACATAATCTCCCCACGCACTCAGACAATTCCATTTTTGATTTCGTTATCTCCAGTGTTTAATCCTACTCTGCCAGAAACTCAATGGAGTTTTTGTTTGTTGAATTACCTGAGATAAACTCCTTTTATCTGTCATCATGTTCTTTAAAAAATAAAGGTCGTTATCAAGTTCTTTAACTTAAAAGCTAAACACGAGCACCTAATGTGTATTCATATGGAATACACAAGATTTAAGACACTTAAACATTTACATATAATTTGGTATTTTTCCTCCTCTACCCACAAGGCTGTCCCCTGTCTCAGGGGTTCTTAGCTGTTTTTCCATCATGGACCCTTTGGCAGTCGGGTGAAAACTAGAGCCCTTGTCAGAAGACAAAGAAAACCAATTACATTCAAGTACAGTTATCAAAAACAGGTTCACAGATGCTAGGTGAAGAAGCTCTGCTCTAAATTCTAAATTTTATTCCACTTTTCTATGTCCTTCTCCCTTGACAATCTTACCTATTCTCACAATTTTAGTTATCCCCCGCCTCGCTACTTTCAAGCCCAGTTTCTCCTGAGGGCCACAGAACCCTATTTTCAAATGCTTGTCAGATAGCTACACCAGGATATTCCATGAGGAACTCAAACTCAGTCTTAGTCCCTAAACCTGTCTCTCCTCCCAATTTCCCACAGCCAATGCTACAGTGGATTGATTCTACCTCCCCAGTCACCATTTTATCATCTCCTTCACTCCATTCACACACTAGCTCAGGCCCTCATCTCATCAGTTCCCATGGCTCAACTAGCACCTTTTTGCAGGTGATATCCAGAGCTCTCTCTCTCAATGCTAGTCCTGCATCAACAACTGCCTATTGGACATTTCCAGCCTGACTGGTCCCAGGCTTTTCTATTTACCTTTACAGTCCCTCATAATCTAGCTCCAGCCTACCTTTTCAGACTTGTTATATAATTAAACCCCTTCACACGCCTCACATGCCATCCAAACAGACCTTCTGTTTTCCATCCATGACATTTCATCTCCCTCCCACCAAGCAGGCACTCCCTTAAAATTGTGCCTCCACTTCTTAAAATTCCTTATTTCCTTCAAAGCAAAGATACAGTCCCAACCATCTCCTGCATGAGCCTTTATCTCTCTTGTGCCTCTGTAATTTCTTAAATTTCCTTTTAATTACTTTGCATTTACTTATATGAACCTGCTATTTTCCTAACAAAATGTAAATCCTTGGAGGGTAAGATCTTTCTTTTGTCTCTTTGTAACCTAAGCCTCTAGCATACATCCAGCTGTATAATATATGTCTACTGAATGAATAAATGAATTCTAATAGTCCTCTAACTTATTTCTTTGCTTCTAGTATCTGTCCTCTCCAAGCTGTCCTTCAGAGAGATACCAAATATGTATATTTAAACCACATCGTATTCTAATAAAAAAAATTAGAGGCCCTCTCACCAACCCTGTAGTGTACTCCCTCCTAGTACATGCCCTTATTTGGGCATGCCTTCTACACCTAATACACACTGCCCCCTCAGCTCCACCTGTCACAACCCTTCCCTCCAATCAAGCTCTAGTTCAGATAAGACTTTCTCCATAAAGGCTTCCTTGACAATAAAAGATATGAGAAGACATCTCTTTCAACTCCTTTGGCGATGGGGGAGGTCCATAGGTTTAGAACACTGAATATAATGACAGGCTTTTTTTTTTTGATGCATTAATCATTTTTGTTCATTTTTTCCACTCTTCTGCCTTTTTTCTTTAGGAAAAGAAAAGTCTTTGTTACATAGGATAGCTCTCTGAGAGAGGAAGGATAAATGAGAGAAAGAAAGATAAAGGATAGAGGCAATGTAAAAACAAGGTAAAAACAAAATATATCAATAAACATTTATTTTTAAAAGAGGCCTTAAAAAAAAAGCTTTCCTGACTTCCACAACTCAAAGTGAGCTCCCAGATTTTCTTAGAACATCCTGGAGATCTCCTATGTTTGTCCCATTCTAGCTTAACTCATCCTTATTTGTGGACACGTCATGGCTTTCTTATTCGATTGTGGTCTCTGTGAAGGGCCAGCGTCATTTTCTATTGTTGTGTTTCTGCCAACAATCTATGTTGTTTTTCTTTTCTTTTCTTTTCTTTTTTGGCCTGCCCTTGGGAGGGCCATGATTTCATTGGTATAGGGTTTCATCCTGGTGATGAAACTCTCTACCAACACAGATCAACATCTGTTCTCTGACTTGCTACAGCCTTACAGGACTGTCCAGAAGGGAAGTGACCCACTCTGAATGACACAGCCCATAGATGTCTGAGGCAAGAATGGAAAGGAGACCAGTTTTCCATCCACGATCTGATACCACCAGTCTCACACAGAACTGGAGTTAAATAAATATTTCATTCGCACAACTCTTTGCTGTTGTCAATTAAACTTCTTTGTTGTTCAAGCAACTCAAATGTTTGCCCTGACTTGAGGAAAAAAATTACTTGTCATTCCCCATTCTCCAGGGTTTCCAGGAAGCCAAGGGGTCAAAATTCTTCCTCTCCTCCCAATAGCTCTTCTCTGTCACTACCAAAAGGCCAGATTGTTTTAATTAAAGGCCCACTCATTTTCATTATTTTAATTAAAAACAAGTTCACCATCCCCTATAGCTCTTCAGTACTAATCTACTGGATATATGACAAAAACTTTTACACAGTTTGGCCCATGCTGCCTGGATGTAGGTCTGGACTCAGGGAACCTGGGTTGTAATGCCACCCTTGTGACTCTGGCCAAGGCTTGTAATCTCTCTGGGTCCAGACCTGTGTCTCATTCTCTTTCCAGGAGTTTATCCTATATTTGCTCCAGGCCAAAGTGGTCTCTTCCTTCTCAAATCCCTCCTATTCCACTCCATCTATGTGTTAATTTATCCTACCTAATTTTCCTACCTAAGCACTCCCTAATTTTCCTTAGATCCTTTGCAGGTGAGCAAAACAGCAATGGAAAATGGAATTGTGGGTTTAAATTAGATTGTAAATCAATGTGGATTGTGGGAGAGATGGAATAAAAATATCCTCAGACCTATGAAGAATCAGGTGCTGGGCTGGTCATGCATCGAGGACAAAGCCTGAAGGATGACATCTTCAACCAGGTGTATTTCAGGAACACTGACATCAACCAGATGGAGGGACTTTACATTTGAATGCTTTATTCTATTTATACATTAGTAAAGAGGAAAGAAAGGGAGAGGAAAAAAATGTCCTGTTTTAACTCTGGACATCCAGAAATCCTGCTTAAGGAGAACATTTGGCCAAGTTCAGCCTAAAGGCCTAAGGCAAAGTCATTCACTTCTAGTGTGGACTTACCATTCCAACTGAACTGTAAGCTCTCTGTGGGCAAGGTATTATGTCTTATACTTATTTACTTTCTACCTATGACTGTCCTGGCTACAAAGTAGGTGTTCAGCAAATACTTTGGGACAGAGTGATTTCTGAAATGCCTTTCTAATAGCATATACCTTTTTCTGATCACATTTAAAAACAAGAACTTTATAAAAATGACTAAATTAAATCACATCACAGAGAAAATTGTGTAGAATTTGCAAATGTCTTATGAATAAAAAATTGGTCAAATCAAACACAAAAGCACAAACACAAAATATATATGTACCATTATTCCCAGTTCATCACAGATTTCATAGAATTCATCTTGCTCATAAACACCCCCTCCCCAAACTCGTAGAGTATTCATGTTAGCATCCACAGCAGATTGCAAAAGAAGTCGTAATCTATGGCAAAACAGAGAATTAAATATAAAAGCTTCTGAAACATAATAAACAATATGAAAAAAATAGAAAAAGCACAACAAACTAAACAAGTCCTATAGGCATTTGAAAGTTAACCTGTAAAAAATGAGAAAAATAATAATATAGGATGAAAATTTTAAAAAACTCTCAGATTTCACCTTGCACTCATCGGATTTGCACAGAAAAAAAGGAACATAGTACATGCTGGAGGACTGTGAGGAGAGACAAATACTCATACACTGTTGGTGGAGCTGTGTATGGCTCTAACTATTCTGCGAAATAATATGGAATTATAATAGAAAAGTCACAAAACTGTACCTGACCTTTGATTCAGATATACAAATAGGAGGCATATAACTCCCCAAATTCCAAGACAATGGAAAAAGTCTCAATAAATCTAAATATTCATAGCAGAACTTTTTGTGGTAGCAAAATAACTGGAAACAAAGTGAGTACCTTCTGACGAAAGAGTCATGTGAACCAAAATATGGTATATGAATCTAATGTAATATTACTATACCATAAAAAAAGAATATGAACAATTCAGAGAAACACGGGAATATTTGTATAAACCGATGCCAAGTAAAATAAGGAGAAAGAAGCAAGAGAACAGTTTATACAATGACCACAATAAGGTAAATAAAGACAATGAAAGATTTCAAAATTTCTATCCATGCAAGTCCCATTAATGACTTCAGAGAAACAGTAACTGTCAGAGAGGCCGTATAATTTATGTGGAAAATGAGGCAAACATTGACAGAGCCAATGCTTTGCTTTTCTGTGGTTTAACTGTACTTTCTCTTATTTCATTACTAAGCGACAGAAATGGGTTTTTTAAGCATCAATCACTTGTTTTAAAAGAAATGGAGGAATAACTGGATATTCCACTGATGGACACAATTTAAAACTAATGACGACTGGAGTAAAAAAGAAATTATCTCCTGATAGGAAAATGAGAACACTGCAGGGCAAATGACTTATTCTAGACTTCAAGTAACCTCCATAATAATATAGAAACAAATAAAAATGCAAATCTTGGCAGGAGACATAGAATACTTTTATACCTACACTATAAAGAAGTCTTATGCTTATAACAAATGAATGAAAAGGAGCTATTAAGGGCTTACTATATATGCCAAGCACTGTGTTAGGTGCTGGGGATGGAAAAAGAAAAAGAGAAATGATCCCTCTTCTCCAGGAAATTACATGCTAATCATGAGAGGCAACACATAAAAGCAAGCTCAGCTGCAGGGTTTATGGAAAGGCTTGGAAGTCGTACAGGTACAAGCTGTGGAGTGGGTGACAAGGTCCAACAGTCCTGAGCTCTATCACTGGTAGGGCTCTCCAAGAAATAAAGGCAAGGAGGGTCATTAGGCATAGGGGTCCTTCATAGGGGTCAGTAACTCCCATCTCATCTAAGTCTTGTGAGCAGTCAAGCAACCCAGATGGGTTCTAGATGGACCAGCACAGGGAGGGACCTGACTGCAGGAGGGAGGAAAGGACTCTCAGCATGTTGAAACACTGATTGAAAGGGGAGTAGTAAAAGTTAGCAGATGAAACCAAAACTCTGACATGAGGCCCTAGTTCTTTATTCTCCTTCCTAAAGATTCTTCTTTTAAGGAGTCTCTATCATATCTTCCAACCTGCCACATGACCAATCAAACCAAGAAAGAGATCCAGTTATTTTGGGAGCATTTCCCATACACCCACAAGAGAGAGCTCAGGAATGGATGGAGACATCTTGATGAAAAGTTGACCTGGGGAGAAACATTTACTGAGGAAGAAAAAAAATAATAATCTTTGCAGAAAGGTTGTCTAATAAGACCTCACATATAAGACATATAAAGAACTAATTCAAAATTTTAAGGACAAAAGACACTCTCCAACAGATAAATGCTGAAAGGATTTGAATAAGGAGTTTTCAAAAGAAAAAATATAAATGAAAAGATGCTCTAAATCATTAATAATTAAAAAATCAAATTAAAACAACTCAGGTTCCACTTTAGGAACGGATAAAGGTGACCAAAAAATGAATTGTTGAAGGGGCGACAAAAACACTTTTGCACCTTATTAATGGAGTTATGACTGGTCCGGCCATTCTGAAAAGCAACGCCATGCACAAAACATCACAACTATGCATACCTTTTGACCCAGTAATACCACTACTAGTCTTATATTCCAAAGAAATAAAAGAAAGGAAAAGGTCTCATTAATTCAAAAATATTTACAGCTCGCTAAATATGAGTGCCTTGAGAGCAGGAACAATCTTGCTTTTCTATTTCTATCTCCAGTGCTTTGAATACAGTCAGTGCTTGATAAGTGTTTTCCATTCATTCACTCCTAGTTGCTCTCTTGGTTATAGCAAAAATCTGGAAATCAAAGAGTTTCCATCAAATGAGTATTGGATGAACAAGATATGGCATATGAATGTAACAATATTACTGCACTCTAAGAAATAACAAAAGGGATCATGTCAGAGAAACCTGGGAAGACTTATATGAACTGATTCGGAGTCAAGTGAGCAGAAGTGAGGAAATTATTTGTATGAAATATTATAAAGATAAATGACTATAAAAGACTTAGAAATCAATCAATATAAAGATCAAATAAGACACCAAGGGACTAACAATGAAACATGCTACCCACCTCCTGACAGAAAGGGAATGGACTCAAGCTGTTGAATGAGACACCCATTTTTGGACACAGCCAATATGTAAATCTGTTTTGTTTGACAATATAAAATTACTATAAATGTTTTGTTTTTCTTTTTTTTCTCAGTCTGGGGAGGTGGTGGGAAGAAGGAGGGAAGCTAAGGATATGGCTGTCACCTAAAGAGAAAAAAGGAAAAGAGGGTCATTAAAACATGTTTTTGAAATACACATAAAGAATGCCAGGAGAAATCACATACAACATCCTGGACAACTTAAAAGTAAAATTTATTATACATGTAAGCAAATGGCTAAGGAATTATGGAATCTTTTTTTGGAAAGAAAAATTGCTATGTTGTCACCTCTCTATGCTGTCACCTCTCTGGGATGGTTTCAGTGTGATACTGTCTAAAAACAGGATTTTATTATGTCCCAAAACATCCATTTCTAGCATAGTACAAAAAAATGACTGACTCTTAAAGACTATATATCACTTTGAGAAATGAACAAAGGACAATGAATTTTAACTTACAAGTCCAAGGTTACTCTATCCTGGAAGGAGTCTGCTGGAATCCAGTTAGATCCTTTGAGAAATATAGGAAGTCCATTAATTTTGAAGTAGAAACTTAAGCCGGAGGACCCAGCTATTGGAGCCTCTATAAGTTCTACTGTCCGGAAATAAACCTATCATGGAAAGCAACAAAAAAAAAAGTGAGAATTTAGGGAATCAGTGCTTACAAGCAAAAAAGAAAATTCATACCTCAACTTTCAATAACATACACACACGTAAATATAAACATTCCTGCTGCTTACTAGGGGCATTTTAAAGCAATGTGATATAGTGGAAAGAATTTTGCATTTGGAGTCAAAGGACCTGAGGTTCAAACTCCAGCTCTCCTTGTTGATTTTGCATCGTGCAGACGTTCACCAACTTTCCCATCTCCTAACACTGGCTGATCAGACTGACTAAAGAAAGCTGTGCCAGGGAGGCTGTGGTCTCAGACAGTATCAGGATTGAGCTATCAAGGATCATACCAGGACTGAGACTCAGAACCTGTGTGAACTTGAACAGGTCATCTCCCATCTCTAAGCCTCAGTTTCTCATTTGTAAAATGAAATGATTTATATAATCCATAAGGATTTTTCAACTCTAAATGAATAATTCTATGAAAGCATTCCTCTTAAAAGAATTAAAAATTAAAAAGAAAATATTCTGATTGTTGATACAACTCACTAGTTCTCTTTATAGACAGGCTGATGCAGTGGAAAGGAAATTCCAACATCGGGATTCACACACCTGTGTGACCTTGGGCCAGTCATCACTCTTATTACCCTTCCCTTCCTATGCAAAATGAGGAGGTTGAACTAGATGAATACTATTATAGGAAAAAATGTTAAATTAACAATGGAGAAATATTTCTATGACATCTTTTATATCAGAGATTTGTTGAAGGAGGTAAGCAATTATGTTTAAATATGACTGAATGAAATTTTTATAACCAAAAGCAAAACTACATACAAAGCATTTCACAGTCTATCCAAGAGGTAATGAGTAATCAGTTCAACATTTCACTTATAACGTTCAAGCCTCAAGATTACTTGTTTGAAGATTTAATTTTAATGAATCTTTATATTATTCTAGATGATGATGAGCACCCCACACTTAGGAAATGTTCTTTCTCAGGTTTTCCATAGGGAGAAGTCAGGATGTGACTTTGTGGTCTTGGGTGAGCCTTTCTGACCACTTAGTCTAACCAAAGGGGCTGAACTAGATGATCTCTAAACATCTCTTCGATCTTGAAATCCATGATCCTTAAATCCAAGATATAATCTTCAACCACTCCTGATTGATGAGAGTTAATAATATTTAGCCAGCCAAATGAGGTAGCAGATCAACATACAGAATTACTCTAAAGGAAACTTGCATATATTCTATTTCTAGAATCTCCTGACTATTGAAAAGTTCATTAGATTTAGTAATTAAGAGATCATTGCTAACTTCAAAGCGAGCTGTTTCAGTTAAATGATAAGATCAGAAATCTAATCAGAAAACAGGTTTAGAAGAGGAAGTAAAGGTATATCATATATAAAAGGATTTCTAAAGGACATGGAACAGAAAAAAGTGGAAGAGATATAGAAGGATAGCCACCAAGGATGGCAGAATCAAGTTAGAACCTTTTAAGGATGGGGGAGAAATAGATGTGTTTGTGTGCAACAGGTAAGGAGTCAGTAAATAGGGAGAGATTTAAAAATGAGAGAGGGTGATAATATGGTTATTCTGCTGGTGGAGACAGCAGGAGGATAGGATCAAAAGTAGATCTAGTAGGACTGGCCACGACAAGAAAAACTCATCAATTATTAGAGTGAAAAATATAAAAATAGGAGATAAGGAGAATATGAGATGAGGAGGAGAGGAGTTCTTTGAGAATGGTTTCATTTCTTTCCATGAAAAGGTCCACAGCAAGAAAGGCTAGAGAGGAGAGAGCCAAGGTAGGCTTAATAAGCAGAGGTGAGAAAGTCCAAAATAGCCACTATGGAAAGTGGGGTAGTAAATCAATTAGGGAGCAGTAAAAAGATTACCTTATAGCAGTGAGGACCCTGTTGAGATTAAACAATCAGTTTGTAGTGGATACAACAGTTCCATCATTTCCTCCAGCTCTATTAAGCAAAGAGGAATAATATTAGGGCATGGCAAGCAGCGACCAACTGCAGGACACAGGATCACAGAACCCAACTGGAGAACAATGTGGAGTTATAAGTGGTCCCACGCACTAGCGCAGTGAATGAACAGCCAGTGAGAGGAGGACTGTATGAGAAAGAACCAAAGAAGAAGAAGGCAGGGAGATCACAATGACAAAGCATAGAGATCTTGGAGTTGAAACACAAAGGGAAACATGGGATGATAAAAGAATCTGAGAGTTCATGAGCATAGAAGTGGAATATTTGTGAATGATGGTGGAGTCAGATTGTCACAATCACTATTACAGCTAGCATTTATATGGTACTGACTATACGCCAGGAAATGTGTGAAGCACTTTTATAAACATTATCTTATCTCATCTTTACAACAACCCAGAAAGGCTGTTATTGTCCTTAATTTTATTCTTATTTTACAGATGAGGAAACTGAGGAAAATGGAGGTTAAGAGACTTGCCCAGGGTCCCACAGCTAGTTAAGTGTCTTGGGCTATATTTGATCCCAAACCTGATGGTCTATTCGCTGCACTACCTAGTAGATTGAGGAACTGAGAAGTTTGAGGAAATATCAGTATGTATGGAGCAGTCTTAGTATAAAGTCAGGAGCTAGAGTGGAGAAAATACTGTGATCCAGGCACTGAACTCACTGAGGAAGGAAGGAAGGATGGTAGATAATAGACAACAAGGATCTGGTTTGGGTGAGAAATCTATATGGCATGAATCTCAACAGACAAGAAACAGTCAAGTGATGGTGATAGAAGGAAAATTCGGAAACAGCAATGAGAAGCAAGGAGTATTCCAACTTCCTCACAGCAACCAGTGAGTTGGAGCTTTAAATGAATGCATAACTAGTATTGGAAAGGGTGATAAGGGAAGCAATGTCATTAGTAGGGAGCAAGGACTCAGTGAGTATTATATAAAGGGAGGACAGAAGATATTTAAGATGAAGGAAGTTTGTCAATGCTAGAGGAAGTATTCCAGAAGTCAGGGCAATGGCAAAGTAGATAGAGCGCTGGTCCTGAAGATAAGGAGACCCATCATCCTGAGTTTAAATCTGGCCACAGATACTTACTAGCTGTAAGATCCTGGACAAGTCACTTAGCTCTGTTTGCCTTAGTTCCTTCATCTATAAAATAAGCTGGAGAAGGAAGTGGCAAACCACTCAAGTCTCTTTGCCAGGAAAATTCCAATGAGGTCAACTGAGGAGTTGAACAGGACTGAAAGATAAATGAACAACAGCAAGCAGATCTGAAGGTGAACATTAGAGGGCCTGAAGTGGATGAAAATAAAGAGAAGGCAGAGAGGGCTGGGGAACTAGACTTGTACATTAGTAGCCAGGGCCTCAGAATCACTGAGATGAGAGTATACATGGGGATAGAAGCATGCTAATTACTGAAGAATGATTCCAGGCAGTGTTTGGAGGGATTGGACTGTTCAACGTCTTCTCCTTGAGGGTCAGCATCATGACAGATGATGATCTTGTATCTTGTGAAAACCAAAGAGACTTATCTCATGAGAGAAAGGAGCAGAAGAGGAAAACGAAGCCCAGTCCTATACAAAAGAAAGCCACATGAGGGGAGAAGCAGATTCTTCTCCACAGAGCCAAAGAAGCCCTGGGAATCAAAGTCTGATGGCTGAGACCTTGGAACAGCACCACCAGAAGTCAAAGTGGGGTAGAGTCCTCATCCCTTCTGACCTCTCTGTAACCTCTGACACTGTCAATCACCTCTTCTTCCTGGATACTCTGTCTTCACTGTCATGACAGTCATGACAGTCTTGGCTCTCCTAGTTACCTGTGTGACTATTCCTTTTCAATACTTTTGCAAGATCTTCAACCACATCAAATCCACTAACTGCAAACATCACCTAAGACTGTCTTGGTTTTTCTTTCATCTCTACTATCTCATCAGCTCCCATGGGTTCAACTATCATCACAGTGTCAATGATTTACAGACCTATCTTTATCCAGCCCTCATCTTTCTCTTGAGTTCCAGTCTCAAAGCCCAAATTTCTTTTGGGCATTTTGAACTAAATGTCTCATAAGTTGCCTCACACATAACCTGTCTAAAACAGAATTCATTTCTATATATCAAGACCAACTCCAAATGGACTTAGATATAAAATGTCACATCTTAAACAAATTAGATGAACTAGAGATAGAGCATGTCCCAGAAGATAAAACTGCTGATTTTGTTATCATAAAATTAAAATTTTTTTGCATGAACAAAAAGCAAATGCAGCTAAAATTAGGAGAAACAGGTAGCTGAAGGGGAAAATCTTTGCAGAAAATTACTCCGATAAAAGTATCATTTCAAAAATACATAATGGACTAATTCAAGTTTATAATAATAACAGCTATTCCACAGTAGAAAAGGATCAAAGGATATGAATAAGCAGTTTTCAAAGGAAGAAATCCAAGTTATCAAGAGTCATATGAAAAAATGCTCTAAATCATTAATAATTAGAAAAATGCAAATTTGGAAAACTCCGAGGTGTCATCTCATACCCATCATACCCACGTCAAAGATAACAAAAAATGGAAAATGATAAATGTTGGAGGGGTTGCAGGAAATTAGATACAATGTATAATTAATGGAACTATGAAATGGCTTCACCAGTCTCAAAAACAATGAGCAACTGTGCCTCCAAAGTCACTAAACTGTGCATACCCTTTGACCCAAGAATACTACTACTAGGCCTGCGGTCCAAAGAGATCAAAAAAAGAAGGAAAGAATTCATACGTAGAAACTATAGCAGTCTTTTTTGTAGCTTCAAAGAAGAGGAAAGTGAGGTGGTACTCATCAATTTGGGAATGATTGATCAAATTGTGGTCAATAAATGTAGTAGAATGGGATTACTTGTATGAAATCATGTTATATTTCAGGGAAACTCATGAAGAACTGATGAAGTGAACAGAACTAAGGAACAATTTATACAACACAGTAAAGACAAGTAATTCTAAAAGACTAAAGAATTATGATCAATGCAATGCTCGACCACAATTCCAGAGGACTGATGATCCATATTACTGAACTCCTGTCAAAACTGGAATCATTTTTTGCTTGACTATGCATATTTTTTAAAAGAATTTTGTTTTGTCTCTCTTTTATTTTTCTAACTGAAGGGATGAAAGGTGGAGAAAATTAAATGCTGAATTCAAAAATTAAATTAAATTTTCAAATATGGAACACAATTCAGTATCTTTCCCCCAAACCCTCTCCCTAATTTTTCTTTTACTGTCCCACTGATGGGGTGCTTGAGTATATCTGCTTGGCCCCAATTCTAAAAATCACATTTCTCTTTGAAAGTCACACTATCCCAAACAGTTTCTCCCCAGCCCAAGGCCATAGCCTACCCCAGCAACAACTGTTATCTCCCTTTCTGCTACAGCAGCCAGCTGTACCCATAGAACTTATTCATCTGAACCAGCTGTGTACTGACTGATCTGGCTGTGCACCAGGTCATAATGACATTTACTACTCATTGACCAATCATATGTATCCTAGACTTAGACATACGTATACTCCCTTACATTTATCTTGTCTAACAAGACATTGATGAGAGCAGTCTGTTATTCCTGAGTCAATCCTGACCGCTAGTTGACTCAGTGACATTTCAGGCCTAAAACCACACCTCCAGTCCATCCTTGGGCTATTTCCCAATGAATTTTGGGTAAAATACCTGCACAGTAGATACCAAAAGTGCATGTTCCTTTAAGAACTGACCACTCTGGACATCTGGATTTCTACAAGAAGATAAAGGGAAGAAGATGCAGAGATGCTGTGCTGAAGACGGCTTGAATGAGCATCCAGACCAAGAAAACAGCATCAGATGATGTTTCTCCCCAGATGGCTGTATGAGATGGAACTTCTGAATGGACAATTCATTGATCTACCTTTGTATTTTGAATCTCTCTGTCTGTACTTATGAAATTGCATTTGTCAATGCATTGGTCAACTTTACTCCCTGCCCATATTCATACAAAGGGGAAATGGATGAAGGGAAGAATTCATAGGGGAAAGAATGTAAGGAGGTATTTATTGGATTTAGTTGTGGAAACAGAAATTTTAATAAAGAAAAAAAGGGGGGATTTTGTGAGAAATAAGAAAGTTCTGTTTTCCACATTCCTAGATAATAAGGGTTGTGACCTAGCATGGACAGGTTAGAGGTCAGAAACTAATGTGCAGGCCCAAGGAGCTATGTGAGGAAGGGCCTATCAGAGAGCAGACCATGGAGTCACACGGCCAGGGGACAGTATCACGAGAGATCCAAAGTTGGAAAACAGTATAAGAAACCCCATCTTTCTGAACATGTTGTAGTCATCCTATAACCTTACTGGGGAGGCTACCCATCCATTCAGGGGGAATGGACATAAAGATTAATAGTCTTTCCTGATTTCAAAAAAACAAAACAAAAAAACCTGACCATTCCATAACCACTCCCTAATCCCACCCCAAACACCTAGTTAGCATTTTTGGCACATGTTTCACTATAGAATATCCTATATAAACTTTACCTGTACCCCTCTAAAGTTGCAAGTTCCCTAAGAACTTTTGCCTGCTGAAAAGCATAGTAAATCTTTACCTTGACCTCAACAATGCTTGAGTCTGTGAATTCCTTCCAAGTGACCTACCCCTGGTAGCCTGGTCTTTGTGGGAGTCTTACTATAACCTTTCCAGCCCTCATCACCACCATCCTTCCAGTCACTCAGGTTTATAAGACCTGTTCCTCTCACCTACACACCCCTTTTCACCACACATAGATGCCACCCTGTCATAGTCCTTCATTGTCTTATCTACACTACTATAAGATTCTTCCAATTTCCCTGCTTTGATTCAGTTCCTACTCCTATCCATCTTCTACTCCACTGCCAAAGTGAATACTTTTTCTTTTTTTATTTGGTATTTTATTTTTCCACAGTTATATGTAAAAATATTTTTAATATTCATTTTTAAAATTCTGAGTTCCAGATTATCTCCCTTCCTCCTTCCCCATCTTCCTCCCCTCACTGAGAAAGCAACAATTAGATATAGGTTGTACATGTGCAGTCATGCAAAACATTTCCATAATAGTCATGTTGTAAAAGAAAACATGGATTAAAAAAACTCAAGAAAAAATAAAGGAAGTAAAAAAGCTATTCTTCAATCAGTATTCAGATATCATCAGTTCTTTCTCAGGAATACATCACATTTTTCATCATAAGTCCTTCAGAGTTGTCTTGGATGGTTGTACTGGTGAGAATAGCCAAGTCATTCACAGCTAATCATCTTACTCTTTCTGCTACTTTGTACACAGCACATCTCATTATGCATCATGCAAGTCTTCCCAGGTTTTTCTGAGAGCATCCTGTTCATCATTTCTTATTGTACAATAGTATTCCATCATAATCACATATCACAATTTGTTCACTCATTCCCCAATTAATGAGCATACCCTCAACTTCTAATTCTTTGCCATGAGAAAAGAGTTGCTATAAATATTTTTTGTACATATTTGTCCCCAAAGTGAATTTCTTTAAGTGCACATCTAAGCATATCACCCTTCTAACTCAATAAACTCCAGGAGCTCCCTATTACTTTCCAATCAAATATAAAATGCCAATTGGACATTTACATTTAAGGTGTTTCACAACCTACCCTCTTTGTATTTCTCCACCTGTCTTAAATTTCTCCTCCTCTCCCTCCCCACCTTCCATGCATTCTACGATAACCCACTTACTGAGCAACAATCTACTACCCAACTCAGTGCCTTTGCAATGACTGTCCTCTGTGCCTAGAGTTTTCTCCCCCTCACCTCAGCCTCCAAGCTTCTCTGATTTCCCTCAAGATTCAGCTCCAATATCATCTTTTGCATGAGACTTTTCCCAGCACCTCCAAATGCTAGAACCTTCTCTTCTGAGATTACCTAGCTATCTGCAAGTAGGTCTTTGCCATTATAAAGTAAGGGTAGGAGTTATTTTTACCTTTCTTTGTATCCCTAGTACTTTGCACAATGCCTGGCACATAGTAAGTGATAAATAAATATTTTTTGACTGAATGACTAACCAGAAAGCCCCAACTCCAAACTTGGCTGCCAGTTCTGGAAAAATGGAACAAATAAAAGGGAATTCATGTGATTCCAAGAACTTGAGTCAGTAAAACACCAACACATGTATATAATGAACTCAATTCACAAACCACACATACACACATACACACACTCACACACACACCAGATCCAAAAAATACCTTTTGCTTTGCAAAGTTTTAGGAAAAGTAGCCTATGCCTGTGCCCCACTCCACACAAGAAGAATTTTATCTCACTGGTCTAAGTCCCTAAGAGGCCCAAGAGGCCCCAGGGCAGGATTCGGGGGAGAAGTTATCCCTGTTACCCATTCTTGCCCTCTGGGCATACAGACAGGCTAAATGTTAGTGGACTTTGATTAGCATCTGGCCCTTCTAGTCTCCCTACTATTCAGGAGAGGTAACATCAAAGTCATCTCCTACAACAGGTACTTTATTTGGCATAAAATAATGTGCTGTGAAAGGAGTTTAGCAAAGGGTTGGGAGTAGGGCCAAAGCAGGCTTCAAGCTGAAGATACTATTTTTCTGTGAGGCCAAAGTTGTTTTTCTTCAAATGGTCCAAACAAAACCTGCAAGTTTGAGCCTGTAGGTAATAAAATACAGAGACTGCTTGACAGATGAGCTGATAAAGGGTCTAAATATGCAAGAAGACTACTGGGATGTTTTACATTCTCCAGTATTGTTGTTTTTCTTCTTTGGGGAAGGCATTTTAAGATCCACATAAGACAGACAGGCCCTCTACTAGCTTCATTAAGGTTTGGTTTGGTTTTTAAACAGAATTGCTTAGTGAGGAGTGCAGACTTGGCCAGCTCAATACCATCTTTCAGGCAGGAGTTATAAGTATCTTTACAGAAGGGCTTAAGGCGAATATTGCCTGATGAGCAAATGCAGTGTACATATCAGATTTCTCTCCCTGGTACCAGTCACTTCGTCAGACCAGATGGATGATGTAAAGTCAGAATGTAATGAATCTTGATTCATCAACTAAAGGCTGTTTCTCAGCTGTTTGTAATCAGATACCTCAAAAAGCAAAACCATGTGACTGTGGTTTCTCAAAAGAGTTATTTTCTATTTGAAAACTTGGCTGCATGACCAACACTGAGAACTCTCCTCATTTCAACTTCAAAGAAATCTCCTGCTGAACATTACCATGGATCCACAATCCCACCTTCGAAATTCATTCCCAAACAACAAGGAATCAATCAGCAAGCATTTCCTAAGCCCCTCCTATAAGTCTGTCACTGTGCTAGGCCCTGAGAATTCACAATGAATGCAAAAATCCCTACCCACAAAGAGCTTATGCTCTAATAGAGGAAACTGAGGCAAGCAGCAGTTACCTATCTTGCCAAGGTAATAGCACCTGAGGATAGATTTGAATTCTGATTCTAGGTCCAATGCTCTATCTACTACACACAGATGCTTTTTAAAGAAGTTAAAAACAAAAAAAGTGCCCTTAAATACACACACACACACACACACACACACACACACAAGACAGCAAAGAGAAAGAAATTTCCCTTTCTCAACAACTATGAACATTATTTTACCACTTACGGCTTAAAATAGTTGCATTATATGTTGCCACATTTTAAGTGACATTGGATATGCTTATTAACTGCAAAGAATGCAATCGAACTCCCTCATCTTACAGAGGACTAAACTGAGGTCCAGGCAGGAAACTAGGTGTGTTATCTAGGTGTCTTACCCAAGGCTACATTGGCAAAGCTGGAATTTGAATCCTTGGACTCCAAACTCAGTGTGCCATACATTAAACCACAGTGACTTTAGAAAAAATAATATTTACATATGTGTGTATGCTTGTGTGTGTGTATGTGTATGTATATGTATATACATACTCAAATACACATTCTACCTACATAATATATATATATATATATATATATATGTTTAGATATGTATGGATATATATTTATGTGTGTATAAATATATATTCACACATATATATTTTACTATACATTAGAAAAGATCTGGTCATTTCTCAAACAAAATAAATTTGTTACTTGTGGTATACCTAGTTGAATGAATTATTTGTATTTTTTCTTTATTTATTATTATTATTTCTTTTCTTTATTATAATGCATCTCTGACATTTTAAGATTTAATCACAACTGAAAAACAGCTCCATTAGCATCTAATACATGGGTGGGGAACCTGTAACCTTGAGGCCATATGTGGCCCCCTAGGTCCTCAAGTGCAGCCCTTTGACTGAATTCAAACTTCACCATACAAATCTCCTTAATAAAAAGGATTTGTTCCATAAAACTTAGACTCAGTCAAAATCCACACCCAACATAATATAAAATATATATTATATATAATATGAAGCATATATTATATATAATATACAACATACACGTATATATATATGTATGTGTATGAATATATGTGTATATTTGTGTGTGATGTATAAAAGTTGAATTACATCAGTCCACAACACAGAAAGCTTCCCTCTTAGGCAATGAACCTAAAGACTCCAGTGTCTTTTAGTCAGTTTTCTCATGTATATGATGAGGCCATTAAGTGACAAGTTGCCTCGGGTTCCTTTCACCTCTGGTACTGAAGAGTCTGGTGAATACAAAAGAAACAATAACAGCCTATGCTAGGCTGGAGGTAAAGGCAAGCAGCACTATTTTTTCAGAATAATAAACTATTCTGGGTTAAAAATATGCAATAGGACTTTATTACATATAGAAGGAATCAGGTACTGAGACTTACTTTTTCAGTGGAAAGATAAAGAAGAAAGGGAAACTGAATGCAGAATTCCAGAGAAGAGCAAGCAGAGATAAGATTGTCTTAAATAAGCAATGAAAAAAAAACAGAAGAAAACAATAGAATGGGAAAGACAAAAGACCTCTTCAAGAAAATTAAAGATAACAAAGCAAAGTCATGCAAAAATGGGCATGAAAGAAGACCAAAATGGTAAGGACTTAACAGAAGCAGAAGAGATTAAGAGATGGCAAGTCTATTCAAAAGAACTATACAAGAAAGCTCTTACAACATCACAGATAACCACAATGGTGTGGTCAATGACCTAGAGCCAGACCTCCTGGAGAATAAAGTCAAGTGGACCAAAAGAAGCATTGCTAACAATAAGGCTAGGGAGGTGAGGGAATTCCAGCTGAGCTATTTTAAACTCTAAAAGATGATGCTGTTAAAGTGTTGCACTCAATATGCCAGTAAATTTGGAAAATTCAACAGTGGTCCCTGGACTGGAAAAGACCAGTTTGTGTCCCAATCCTAAAGAAGGGCAATGTCAAGAAATATTAAAAAATGCCAGAACAACTGCATTCATTTCACATACCAGCAATGTTATGCTTAAGATTCTTCAGCAATACGTGAATGGAGAATTACCAGAAGAGCAGGCTGCTTTTTAAAGAGGCAGAGAAACTAGAGACCAAATTGCCAACAATTGCTGGATTATGGAGAAAGCAAGGAAGTTGCTACTTCTGCTTCACTCACTTTTCAAACATCATGCTTTATCACTTTTAGACAGCCTCTGCTATGTCTGTGAAATATCCACTTTAGGACAACCTTGATGAGTCAGCTTCATTTCCCACCCAGCTGCTGTTCATGATCATGACTTCATGATCTCCTGAAACTCATCATTCTGCAAGAGAAAATCAATTCTGAAACTCATAGCTCCTCAGCACCCCCTGCCTCTGAGGCCATTTCCTTCACTCTGGTTGGAGAGAGTGGAGGGTAGTCACTGGAGAGTTCCTCTACCTGATCCTCTACCATTTAAGATAGGTGTCCAAGTCATTCACCTCATCATTTCCCATTAAGCTGCTGCTGTCTTGGACTTCACAATCTCCAGAGACTCATTATCCTCCAAGATGAAATCAACTCCATAACTCAACATCTCTTCAGATACCTCCCACCCTGGCTGCATGACTTCAGCAAGCCCTCAAGACAGGTACCCTCTTGTCCAACTCCTTTTCAATTTCTTTTTATGTCTAATCTTTATCCACTATATTGTAAGCTCTGAGGACAGTGACTTTTTTTGTATCCCCAGCACTTAGCACAATGGTTGGCACATAGTAGGCACTTAACGTTTACTGACCCTCACTTTGAAATTCTGGTGGTCAGGAGAAAATGCTTGTATGGGATTCTCCTAATAGCCACAAGAAATTTAATAATGTGACAAACAGAACAGCAGCAGAAAATGTGAATACTGAGTACCACAGTTTTGCCGAACCAACATACCTATATAAACTAGAGATTAGAGAAAATATATTTAACACACATGCGGTAACAGAAGAAAAAAAATAGAAACAATGTAGATGGCAGAGCAAGCCTTGATTTGGCAGTCAAATATTTAAATATTGTTTAAATATGCCTGTTAGATTTAAATGCTGAAAACACACATGAAACATGCAGGCACTGAAATAATTAGCCCTTTCTCTCAACACTGATACTATCTAGTATTACTGGGATTTGAGAGGGGGGCCTTAACTCTGTGAAGTCTGACTCTGTTTTAGGGAAGTTATTTATCTGAAATGATGTCATGAGCCATGCTGTTCTTAGGCTTTCTGCCACCATATCAGAGTGCAGGGAACTAGACAAAAATACCTTTGTGGGAAGACTGAAAAGCTCTAAGCTGCCCCAGCTTTAGGTATACCCTGAGCATTTTCCATGTTTAATTTTTTTTTTATGTAAAAGAAAACTTAGAAGGAACTTGCAAACTAAACCAAACAGAGAAAGCTTTACGTCAATAGTGTTTCTCAATGTTACCAAATTCCCAGCAGGCTTTTCAACACGCACTTTGTAATGTGATATATTGTTACATCAAAAGCAAAAATGTTTATATATTGCTTCTACTACATATAAAGTATTCTACTGTTTTCAAAAATGCCACTAGCTAAAGAGGGTATTGGAGGGAAGGGAAAAAGGAGTATTTATGTTTTAAAAACTCCTTTCAAGTAAAAATAGAGCCCAGTTCTCTGGCAGTGATGAAGTTTAAGCAAGCAAGAGAAATATTGTACCTGGAACACTTGCCTGCTTTCAAAACTGACCTAAATGACTCTATAATAGCAACAACAGCTGCAGCGATAATAACGATGCTGGTTACGGCAATATAATGTAAGCACTAAACATGTTACCTCATTGATGTGCAAATTTTAAATTAGCATAAAAAAGTCTACATGAATCAAAAGTGCTTACTCACCTTAGTTAATTTTTCAATATGATAGCCTCCTTCTAGTTTAAAAACTACTGTCATATTGTACCCAGTTTGGTTTCCATGTCCATTAGGCCACCAAGTCTCCACTGTAGTGTTCTTAAAAAAATAGATAAAATCATCTTATATAAGTAAGCTGTGGCACACATCCAGCAGACAATTAAAAACAACTGTCATATGTGTCTAATTTTCTTCATTCATGCATCACAGCCAATACCACCAACTTAGAGAGTAAAAATGAAACACAAATTTGAATTTTGAGTTTAGAAACTTTGGAAATGAAAGTAAAATTGTCACATGTACAAAAAAACACCATATCCGGAGAATACTGCATCTCACTAACAAGATCAGGGAAACAGAAATTAAGCTAAAAACAACATTTCAATCAATGTGTCACAATTTTAGTAGGAAAAAAAGAGAGTTGGAGTGACTAAATAGTAAAGAAAGGACAAGGAAAGAAAAAAACAGTGGCACAGAAATTCAGAAAACTCCTCTGGTGCTTCATGACTGTGAGATTATGCATTTTCCTCTTCTCTGTAAGTCTTTACCCTTTAGCACTCATCTTTCTAATTAGTTGCAACCGGGGCGGAGCCAAGATGGCGGAGTAGAAAGACACACATTTGCTAGCTCCGAACCCACAGCCCATGGATTCCCTCTAAAAAGAACTCCTGACAAATTCTGGAACAGTGGAAGCTGCGCAGAAACACAGTGAAGGAGATTTCCATTGCAGAGAGCCCTGAAAAACCCACCGCAAAGGTACCCCGGACGGGAGCAGAGTCCTCCCCTCCCCCGCCCGGGCCACACGGCACTGAGAGGAGCCAGCAGACCCAAGCAGGCGTCAGGGACCTGAATCTCCGGCGACCACAAAGGTCCCTCCACCCCCAGACGCACAGGTCAGTGAGAGAGACGGGCTGAGAGGGGAGCGGGAGATCTCCGGGACTCGGACCCCCAGCGGCCGTGGCAGAGGTGAGGCGGAGGCAGCTCTGCCGGAGACTCCCGGGGCGGGCAGGGGCTCCGCGGCGTCTCCATTGCAAGAGATCTCTGCATAAACCCCATGAGGGAACTGAGCCTGAGAGGCA
>CM053774.1:95342721-95363355 GCA_028658325.1 Potorous gilbertii | reverse complement strand
GTAAACGGTGAGAGAGAAATGGAGTGGGAGGAGAGAGGGTGAAATGGAATGGGACAAATTATCTCTCATAGATGAGGCAGGCAGGAGTCTTCTTAATGAAGGGAAAAAGAGAGCTGAGAGAAAAAAAAAACAAAACATGAAGCTAATTAGTTGCAACCCACAGTTCAAAAAGTACTGAAGGGGTCATGAGTAGGAAAAGTTTAAGAAGCCCTACTTTACCTAACCTGAGAACTTATTATTAAGCTATGGCTATGGCTAAGCTGATTTCAGAATTCTGAATGTGACTTAGAGGTATTAACCATCCCCAGTGAGTAAGAGGACAAATCAGTTCATGCTGGCTAATGGTAAATTAATAGAGGTGCCCACTCCTAGGGATTTGGAACCTCAAGATTTTCTGATACTAAGTTTTTTCAATTCAATTCAATCAGACCTGAATATTCATCAGGCAACTCCTATTACATGGAAGATAATGAGCTAAGTAGCCTTGCCCTCTCCTGTGTGCCTTCTAACAGACACCAAGTCAATTCAGACTTCTCTCAACTACAAAGTAGCATTCTTTGGTCCTTCAGTGCTAGCCCCTCCTTTTTTGTTATAGGACTGTGCTGATTCTATACAAACAGCATTCAGAGGAAGAGAGTGGGGCACTCTACCTCAGTTCATGAAAGCTGAGGATGTTTGCACTTGGAGATGTGTCAACAAATGTTAACTGGTACAAAAAGTAATCTTATCTTTAATTTATTCTTAAATTATATCTAGTAGTTCTGAAAGAATGTTTCTAACACCAAAGATGCAATGCCTATCTCTCGCCTCCTTAAGATCCAAGGATACTGAGTCACACTTGCTCCATCTTTTATGAGACTCTGAAGTCCTACTAAATTCTGTTGGGAGCCTAAGTGATTTCCCAGTTCTGATAGCTAGGAAAAAGATGTAGTTTATATGGTAGCTAAAAATGAAGGAGAAAAGAAACATACAAAAACGGGTTTGGGCAGAAAATGTTCTCCAGAATACACAATGTGGATTAATTTTGTAAGTGTGATTTTTAAAAATGCAAAGGAGTCAAGATATGGAGACAAATGACTCACATAGACTCTTGTCTCTTGTCCTTTGGAAATGAAAAGGACCTAATTTTCATCCTTTATGCTTCTTAGCAATCATCAGTCTCTTACCTTGTTGATGTTCAGAAGCAAAGGGATGATGCTTTTCCCAGGATGAAGTTCAATGTCATATATCTGGTGGGTCTGCAAACCTGGAATGCTCACTGTCACTTGGCCACCAAACGGTTTTGAGCTAACTACATCAAAATAAGCCTCTATTTTAAGATTCCACTCTCTGGCACTGCTCACTGAAATAAAAAGAGATAAAGAAAAGACAATATACGGATAGAAAAGGGTTAGCATTATCTCTAGGTTCTTTCAGACTCACTGAGAAGGCAGAACCATTTATGATCCCATAAACATCCATAAATATTTTCTTAGCTCTGATCAGTGAAATGACAAAGCATAATTCCGAGGGACTGATGAGGAAGCATGATGCTCACTTACTGACAGAGACATGTTGGGCTCAGGGTGCAGAATGACATAAACAGTTTTAAGACATGCCTGATATGGGAATTATTTTATATTTGATTATGCATATTTATTAAAAGAGTTTTGTTTTCATTTTTAATGGGATGAGATGGAGAAAATTTTATTTTTGTTTATTGAAAAGATAAAATATAATTTTAAAATGATAGTATAGATAAATACTTTAATAATTCAATGATGAAGAATTTCATGCATGAGGTGATGCCCTACATTAATGGAGATTGAAGCCCTTTGTAGTTATAGTGACCAGTGCTAGCAATGAATTCCCAATTTAGCCAAGGATGACTTCAAATAACAAATACCAAGTACTAGAAGTCTTAATAATTCGGTTAGTTTGTTGACAGTGTTGCATACTGGGGAGGCAGGAAAAAAAATGAATCTTGGTTCCAATGCTGCCTCAAGCACTTGTTTATAAGATCCTGGAAAAGCCATTTTGTCACTTTGTAAAAAATAATAGGGAAAATGACATCACTCTTCTAACAGTACAAAACAACCACAATTTATACAGGGCTTACTATACGCTACGCCAAGTGCTTTAAAATTATTACCTTATTTGATGCTCACAACATTAGAAGGTAGGTGCTATGATTCTCCTCGTTTTACAGACAAGGAAACTAAGGTAATAAGAAGTTCAGTGACTTGCCCAGAGTCACACAGCTCCTAAGGATCTGAGCCCAGATTTCTGACTCTAATCTCGGTGTGCTCTCCGCTGTGCCACCTGGCGGGCATTGCCCCTACATGACGGAGCTACGCTATCACCCTCCAGTTATTAACTATTCTGTTGGTATTATCTTGTACTCTGTGGCTCCAGTCTTCAAAAGACCAGCATCACACATCCCCCTCCATGAGGAGACAGAAGAAAGCCTTTGTCATTAGATTGCAAAGAAGTATTTAATACAACTCTGGTTTCCATCATATTTCAATGACTTCAAAAGTTTAACAACTGAAATACCAAAAACATCTCTCATTCACTTTCACCTAAAGATGAAATCCAGGATAAATCACTTGACATTTTATAAAATGAACAAATGTAAATTTTTATTTGCTCAGGCTTTCCTTGGATCAGTCTGGTATTTGAGTTGGTGACAGTAACAAAATGGGAAACTCACAGATTCCATATCATTTAACAAATAAGATTATTTAACACTAGTATGGAAAGGCTATGAAGCAGGGATATAGCATTGGTTCATTTGGGCACTGCTCGACCCACTTCTACATTTTTAATGGTAACATGCTAGTCAAGAAGGTATGTTGACTCAGATGGCACTGGGTTGATCAGTCAAGCTGGAAGACACACAACTCCTCTGGCCCCAAAATCAAAGATTTAAGATTTAATTCCCCTGGGCCAATTAAATCTTTAGGTTGATTGTATTACTCCTTTAGGGAAAAACTAACCTAGCCTACATTGTAAAGGTGTTCCTACCACAGGGATGGATGATATTACTTTTCAGCTTTCCATCCCATCACTTAGTAGAGTATCTTGTGTACTGTAGAGGCTAATAAAGTTTGTGAGAGAGGCAGATCACCATACAAAGAGGCTAAAACTTGGGACAGAGGTAAAAGCACCAACCTAGGTTCTGGTCCTGGTCCCACCACTTCCAAAGGTCTTGGAAGGGTAAAATGTATGCACCATAATTTTGAAAATAATAAAGTCCAATGCAAAGAATAGTATAAAAAGCCAGCAAAACATGAAACTTAGCAGACTGGTTATGATGTCAAATGTGGCTGAAGGGTTAGTTCCCTGGTCCAAATTCTTAATCTCTTCTCAAGCTGACTCAGAGAGACTCCCAAGAAAAGGAAACGTATGCATACCCAGGTTCCTGTGGCCAGGTAGTGATTCAGAAGGAGAAAAGAGAGCCAAGAAGCAATTAACCTGGAATGAACAAATATGCCCTCCTCCTATAAAGGTTTTCCATGGAAACTTCAGCTGAGTTAGCTTTAGCTCAGACATGGGATTATTTTTGGAAACTTTAGAATACTCTAGGGAGTGCTGGCTGCCATTTTTATCCTTAAAACATTCAATAAAACAGTGCATTTATTCACTAGGAGAGGTGAAAAGAAAAACACACACACACACACACCACAATTTCTTCTTAGCTTTGAGAGGGAGGGGGGAAGGGAAAGGGAACATCAAACAGTGAAATGGGACAAATAATTTGTTGGCCTAGTAACTACAAAAAACCTACTTGTAATTTCCTTCTGGGAGGCAAATATTCTTTGTACAACTTGATCTTGCACCGTCATTTTCCTCAACCAATGCTGACAATCAGTTAATCATTCAGTGTTCAATGTCAAGAAAACCCAAGTTCTATCACATATAATGGCTTTCTAACTTTTATTTTAGAGGAATATTAGGTAGAGGAGAAAGAACCCCAGAACATCAGAGCTAGACAAGACCTTCAAGATCCTCATCATACCAAAATCTGACAACATATACCAAGTTAAGCTCCAAATTGTGACTTAGAAATAAAAGTTCAAATCATAAAGAACTAAGAAGAAAATACCTATCATAACTGTTTTTAGGGTGTTTCTGACCAAAAACAAAAGTACAGAGAATCACACAAAAATAGTAAACTATGATTACACAAAGTTGAAAAGTTATTGCACCTAAATAAATAAATGCAGTTCTCCAAGATCTATAAGGAAGTGCATTAATTATATAATTATATAATTTAATTATAGTTATCTTCCAATAGTAAAATGATCAAAGTATATGAATAAGCAGTTCTCAAAGGAAGAAATCTAAGTTATTGATAACCATATGGAAATATGTCCCAAATCACTAATTATTAGAAAAATGCAAATTAAAACAGCTCTGAGTTTTTACCTTAGATCCATAAGATTGGCAAAGATAAAACAAAAAAGGACCATGACAAACACTGGAGGTACTACCAGAAAATAAGAGCATTAGTGCACTTCATGGAAAGCAACTGTGAACTATAACTAAAAAGTCACTAAATTGTGCATGCCATAATCTTTTGATCTAGTAATATTACTACAAGATTTATAATCCGGAGACTTTGAAAACAGAAGGAAAGGATCCACATGCACAAAAATATTTGAGGGAATATTTTGTTGTAGCAAAAAAAGTGGAAACTACAGGGATGCCAATCAACTGGGGAATGACTAAACAAATTATGATTATAAATACAACAGAGCATTATTCCACTCCAAGAAATGACAAAAGGGATAGATTCTGAGAAACCTGGAAAACCTTATACCAAATGTAAAGAATGAACCAAGCAGAACCAGGAAAACAATTTACACCAGGATAGGACCATCACAATAAAGAAAAACAAGGGTGGAACATTTAAAAACCATGATCACCACCATGAGCAACTGTGATTCAAGAAAACAACTGCTTAACCAAACGTCCCCCTCTTGGCACCAAGGTGATGAGCTACAAGTGCAAAATGAGGTAGACAGCCAATGTATGAGTTTGTTTTGTCAATACTTGGTTGTTACAAGGAAGGATTTTTTTGGGGGGTGGGAGGAGAGACTGTATGAGAAGGGGATTGACAGAGATACAGAAAGAAAAGAATACCAATGAATCATTAAACAAAAGAGAGCTAAAGAAAATGCAGAAGAGGACAAAAACAAACAGGGTGGTATTGAACTACCATGATAAATCTGAAATATTAAAACAGCTGCACATGATGGCTGAATCACAGCTCCACATATAGCTCTCACTTTCTGTTCTTTTCTCAGTAGCAGATAGGAGTATAAGTGGAAATACAACATTGGTTTCTCACTTCTCAGCAAAGAGATGGGAAACAATACAAGCAGGATGAAATAATACATAAATAGACATGGCCAGTGGGTTGACTTGTTTTTAAAATGTTTGGCAGACAACATCTCACACTGCATACCAAGATAAGGTTAAAATGGGCACATGATTTAGAAATGAAGGGTGATATAAGCAAATTGGGAAAGCATGGAATAGTTTATCTGTCACATCTATGGATGAAGGAAGAATTTATGATCAAACAAGAGAGAGCATCACAGCATGCATGTAAAATGGATAACTTTAGTTACATTAAATTAAAAATGTTTTACACAAAAAAAATGCAGCCAAGATTAAAACGAAAGCAGAAACTGAGGGAAAAATTTTTTACAGCAAGTTTTTCTGATAAAAGCCTCATTTCTCAAATAGAACTGAGTCAAATTTATAATAGTATGAGTCATTCCCCAATTGATAAATGGTCAAAGGACATGAACAGGCAGTTTTCAGAAGAAGAAATCAAAGCTATTTGTAGTCATATGAAAAATGCTCTAAATCACTATTAATTAATGAAATGCAAATAAAACAATTCTAAGCTACAAAACTGTGGGGGGTGAAAGATGAGGAAATAAAGGCTTGAGCTTCTGAGCATTTTGATTTCTTAAGCAATGCATGGCAATTGCCCAACAAATCAGTATGAGTAGCCTTCCTCAGCTTTGGCAATAAACCCTAAATACAGGGGGGAGACAGACTTTTATGCATTAAAAACAACTAATCAAATAAGACCAATTAAATAAAAGGAAACATACAACATTAAGTAATCTGGTTTCGAATTAAATGAAAGAATAGAGACTTTCCAAGTTGGGAGAGCCCTGAAGAGTGAAAAGGTGCAATTCCCTGAAACTAGAAAAAGAGATATCTGTGTACAATCAAAGAAACATAGAAACAGTAACTGATCGATCAATATGGATCCAATTTTCAGATAAGACATCTGCGTTACTTGAAATGTACAGCTGTGATAAAACTCTTATGTCAATGTTTGGATCTGATTGAGTCTCTGGTCAGCATAACCTAAGTCTTTAGTTAAGGGGCTCAAAGCAACAGGTAGAAATGATCCAGTTTTCCAGCCACATAGGGCGAGGTTTAAACATTGCAATAAGGTTTATTCCCAATCCCTGCAACTGAATAAAGTTTTTTCACAAGACCAAAGTTGGAGTAGATCCAAAACTACATGGAAAAGGAACTGAGTTGGCTCCAGAATTGAATTGTAAGATGCATCAGTGTGGTTCACCCAATTCCCTCAATTAACCACTTGATATCCTAATTCCTTCAATTCCCTCAAGTTTCAGGTTTGAAAAACCAAATTTAAGAAATTATATTAAATTGTATTAAGTCTTGTTACTGGGAGATTTTGGCAGAATTATCTAGGAAACTCTACAAATGATTTGGGGCCAGAGAAAAAGAGCTGCCCTAAGAATTAGGCCTATTCTAGAATGTACAAGAGATTTCCAGGGACCAGACGACTACAGGAGCCATCTGGGACTCAAAACATGCTGATTAAATGGACAGTGAGAGTGGGTTTAATACTGATGATCGCCATTGTATTGCTTTGTCTTTTGTTTCATGATACTTAGGTTTAAGTTTTCTTGGTGCCCTTAGTGACATGTAAGTCTCCTTTCTCATTCAGAGCCCTCTAGTCTGATCTATAACTCACTTATATAATTTTGATTATAAATATATGAAAAACCTTATAGATTTGATTTATAGATAAGAGATCCATGGCATTCTCCCATAAATCAAGAGGACTCACTGTTCACTTGGAACTTATACCCAAAGGACTATACAACTATGCAGACCCCACTACTAAGTCTGTATTCCGAAGAGATCAAAGATAAGGGAAAAATTTCTATAGGCACAAAAATATTTATAGCAGCTTTTTGTGGTGGCAAAGAATTGGATGTGGAAGGGATGCTCACCAACTGGGGAATGTCTGAAGAAGTGGTGGTATAAGACTGTGATGGAATACTATTGTGCTACAAGAAATGACGAGAAAGATGATTTCAGAAAAACCTGGGAAGACTTAGATGAACTGATGCAAAGTGAAGTGAGCAGAGCCAGGAGATCTTCGTACATAGACAGCATTGTAAAATGATCAACTGTGAATGACAGCTATTTTCAGCAATACAATGATCCAAAACATTTCCAAAGCACTTACAATGAAAAATGCAATCCACCTCCAGAGAAAGAACTGATGAAGTCCAAATGCAGATCAAAGCACAGTTTTTAAACCTTGTTTTTTGGCCTGTTTTCTTTTGCAGCATAGTTAATATGGAAGCATGTTTTGCATGACGGCATATGTATAATCTATATCAACATGCTTCCTTTCTCAAGGAGGTGGGCAGTGAGAGAAACAATTTGGAACTCAAAAATTATTTTTACAA
This sequence comes from Potorous gilbertii, assembly GCA_028658325.1. Taxonomy (NCBI): domain Eukaryota; kingdom Metazoa; phylum Chordata; class Mammalia; order Diprotodontia; family Potoroidae; genus Potorous; species Potorous gilbertii. The sequence continues at coordinate 95,355,610 of CM053774.1, read as the reverse complement.
TACATTAAACATTGTTTTTACATGTAATTGAGGGAAAAATTCTTAAAAATAATACTCTTTGTAGAGTAGATCATCTGATTCTGGATTTTTATTTTTTTCCTTAGGGAGTTAATTTATGGTTTACTCAATTTCTTTGTCTAAGATAAGGTTATTTAAGTATTCTATTTGTTATGTTGTTAAAGTGAGTAATTTATATTTTTGTAAATATTCATCCATTTCATTGTCAGTTTTATTGCCATATAATTAAACTGGGCAAAACAGATCTTAGAAATTGCTTTTATTCCCTTTTCAGGGGTTATGAATTCACATTTTTCATATTGGTAATTTTTTATTTTTTTAAATGAAATTAGCCAACAGTTTTTCTATTTTTTTGTAAAAGGATTATAGCAAGAATTTTGTTAGTCCCTTTTAGGGGAGACTGTATGGATAAGTCATTTGTTAGTTCTTTGTTGCAGACATTTTCCTCTGAAACTAGATGCTGGGGGCATAATGAGACAAAGAGTGTAAGAAAAACTTGATGCCCTCTGGGTCAGGTTCAGGTTCTCCTAGGATTGAACCCAGTACATGTGAACCCAGGGCCTTTTCTGAGAAGTGGTCCCTTAGGAATTAGAGAATACATTATGTAAAAGTCAGGAGATACAAAGTCAGATCTCTGTACTACTGCTTTTATATTCTGCCTCCCCATCAAAGAAGATCTTGGATAGAAAGCATTAAGTGTCTAGATGAGTGATTTTCTCTCCAACCCAATTCCTGTTTTCACATGCACTATGTGCTACATAAGGTTCGGTTTTGTTTTGGCTTTGTTTTAAATATTGCAAATTTTAACATGGTAGATCCAACACTGCCCTAATTGCCTGTGGCCCCTTCAGTTCTTTCCTTTTTATTTAACAATTCAATGTCACTCTTGCTTTCCATCTTTTTAGTATCCTTAATTCCTGAAGTAAGCCATTACTTAACTTAGCTAGAGTGATGGTACTCATGACTGTAGGATGCTACAAGAAAAGTGACAATGGGTCCCCGATGTTTTACATACTGAGTGCTCTACCAATCTAAATAACCAAAAGGAAATCTTAGGGAGAGAGACAAAATAACGAAGCTCATTTGGAGGAACAAAAAGTCTAGAATAAAAAAGTAAATAATAAAAAAATCAAGATTTATGCGGGACAAAGCTTCCAGACATAAAACTATTTTTAAAGCAATCATCATCAAAACTATTTTATACTTGTTTAAAAATTGATACAAAAAATCAGTGGAATAAACTAGACTAGAAGTAATCAGAAACTGCTAAACACAGTAACTCACTGTATGATAAACTTCTAAAAAAGTAAATTATGTAGGAAAGAACTCCCTATTTAACAAGATTTGCTGAGAAAAGTGGAAGGCATTCTGGCAGAAATTAGGTTTAGACCTACATTTTACACCATTTCTCACAATACATTCAAATATGGGATCTGAATAGCAAAGGTCATAACTTTTTTTTTTAATGAGAATTAGCTCAGGGACCTTTCACAGTTATATTGGTAAAACAGCCATACTCTTTGATTCAGGGATTCCACTGCTATTCCACAAAATGTGTGTATATGTGTGTGTCTGTATACACACACATATGCATATATACACACACATACGCTACACTACATACACATACACTAAAATATTTGTACTATCACTTTTTATAGCATCAAAGAATTGGAAACAAAGTAAATGCCCACTGATTAGAAAATGGATAAATAAAGTATGGCACGTGACTGCAACTGCATTATGAGGGATGATATATATAACATATACAAAGACAAATAGAAAGGCTTCCACAAACTGATACAAGGTGAAGTAAGCAGAATCAGGAAAACAAGACAAATTAATAACTATATTGTAAAAAGAAACAACAGCAAAATAATTTAAATCAATGGTGTGAAATTCTAAATATCCAAGTGTGGGCCCAAAGGAAATATGAAAAGGCACCTCCCCCTCCCTCCCTTCTTTAAGTAGAGAGATGACGGCGGATATAGAACAATTAAGGTAATGTCAAACTTTTTTCCAATGTATTATGTTTTTTTTTTAACTTTTTATTCTTTGTTACAAGATATAGCTCTCTGAGGAGGAAAGGAGCAGAATTAGATACATTGGGAGATGCAGGTGACATAAATTCAGAAAATATCAATAAAAATCTAATTTTTTAAAAAGAATCAACAAAGTATGGAAGCAGTATGGTACTAGAGACAGAGATAGAGAGATGACCTCAAAGCCAGTCAGTGAGACCTGAATTCAAGTCCTGCCTTTGATATATAAGCTGTGTGACCCTGGGCAACTCACTTAACCCCTAAGCGCCTCTGGCTCTTGTAAAACATGTGCCAATATGAATGGTGAGGAGTTTCCTCATGCCAAGTTCATGATACCAGTGAAATCATAGGTCAGAGCCATCAAAAAATCAATAAAGTACTTTGACTTGTGCTGCTTACCGATGAACAAACAGATTCATAGGGAGAAGAAACTTTTATTAGTGTTTTGTTTTACAGATGTAGAAAAATAACAGACATTGCAGAGTATACTACCTACACCATTCTATCAAAGGCAATGGAGAAGCAAGGTGTTTTCTTTGCTGAATAATAATTCAAGTAACAAGAAAGCATCATGGAGAGTCTAACAGCCAAGTGTTAGCCATAGAATAGAGATAGATGTACATCCTAGGGTCTAAATTTGCTTCTTTCTGCAGCCATGAAGCTGAAGACAGAAACACAGAAGCAGCTCCTGGAGCAGCTGGAGCAGGAAAAGAAGACTGACAAAGGCCAGGAAAGTGAGCAAGCACAATATGCTATGAACTTCTGATAATATCAGCAAATGTAGAATTAATGCAATAGCTCACATTTATGTAGTGCTCTAAAATTCACAAAGCACTTTACAGTGTTAATTCATTTGATTCTCACAACATCCCTAGGAGGTAGTTGCTGTTATAATCTCCATTTTAGAGATAAGAAAATGGAGTCACAGAGAAGTTACTTGCCCAAGGTCATACAGTCAATATGTCTGAGGCAGGATTTGAATTTGGAATTCCTTAACTCATATCCCACACTCTGCCACCACATGAACCAAATAAATGCAATAGAATAACATTGCATTCCTGAATATTATATTACTTTCCCTGATCGCATACATCATTCACTGTCTGCTGGAGAAAGTCTTCACTAGTCCCTCATGTGGCACTGGAGTTCCTCTTTCTAATTTTTTCTCACATTACTAACCCTTCACATATGTTTCATCCAAACTGGAATGCTCACTCTCCACTGAAAATGTCCACACCCTTCCACAACCTCTTCCTCCTCAGAGAGCTATATCTTGTAACAAAGAATACTTCCTCTTCCCCCATTCTCCAATGCCTCCTCCTCCTCCCCATACCTCCTGTTGATTTGGTCCATTTTCAAGACCCAACTCAACAACCACCTCCTCCATGAAATGAAGGCCCTTCCTCTCATCTCATTGTACTTGGCATTCATCATATTTCTATTTGCTTTGTGTTTCTCTATAAGAGGTTCACAGAGAGAGCTCCTTAAAAGTAAGAGCCACGCATAAGTAAGAATTCCTTTAGCATCTTCTTCTACTACTCCCCACCCTCTCCTGATCCTTCAGATCTCTGGCTTGATTTCCTCACCACTCAGCATTTCATCTAGGTTAGAAAAACAAAATCCTACTGACCTTACTGGTCCTTGAGGGATCATTCTCAGCTCTTTCGTCATCCTCTATCTTCTACAAAGTAGATTATATTCACTTTTTCTATTTTCTCACTAGTCACTCACTCCTCACTACTCTGCAAACCTGGCTTCCACTCCAATGAAATCACTCAGGGTACTGCAGTGGACAGAATGTGGGCCCTGGAGTCAGGAAAACCTGAGTTCAAATCTGGTTTCGCAAACTTTCTGGGGGAGAAGTAGGGGTGTAACCCTAGGCAAGTCCTTTAACTTCTGTTTGCCTCCATTCCCCGATCTGGCCTAGCTCCCAGGGTTATTGTGAGGGTCAAATGACATAACACTTGCAAGTACTCAGCGCAGTGCCTGGCACATGGGACAGGCATTTCATAAATGCTTGCTTCTTTCTTTCCTTCCTTCCTTCTTTCCTTCCTTCCTTCTTTCCTTCTTCCAGCTCCAATGGCTACTTCTTAATCCTCACCCTCCTTAATTCTCTGCTGCACTTGACACTACTGACCCTAGTCTTCTACCTGTCCTTCCACTCCTCAAGCTATTATACAATGTCTCTTCTCCCTGACAGAGTCAACAACCTAAGTAAGAATATGAACCATTCTGTTTGGCATTTAAAGCTCTCATGGAGTCTTAGTTCTAATCTACCATATCTTACACTCTCACACAAGCTCTATGGTTCAGCCACACTGGCCTCCAGGTTGCTCTTCTATATGCTTGGTACAACCTATCCCCCATGTCTGGAATCCACTCCTTCCTTACTTCTTTACTCCCTTATGTTGTTGCTGTTCAGTCATTTCAGTACCATTTGACTCTTTGTGACTCTTTGTGACCGTGTTTGGGGTTTTCTTGGCAAAGCTATTGAGGTGGTTTGCCATTTCTTTCTCCAGCTCATTTTTACAGATGAGAAAACTAAGGCAAACAGAGTTAAATGACAGCCGGGGTCACACAGCTAGTAAGTGTCTGAGGCCACATTTGAACTCAGGTCTTCCTGACTCCAGGCACTATCCATTGCACAACCCAGTTGCCCTTAGAATATCTAGTTTCCCTCAAAGTTCAGTTCAACTGCTACACCTTACATGAAGCTTTTCCCAATTCTCAAAGCTACTAGTTCACTGCATTACCACATCTATATTTCATATATAATACTTATAAGAAGATGTGTTGGTTCCCCAATAGAACATAAGCTCCCAGACAACAAGCATAGTCTCATTGGTTCTAGTTGCCCAAGGAGCAACAGGAGAGTGGTGGATGGGGAGGGGAAGTGAAAACAACGTATCTATTTTAGTCCTGCATGAAAACCCCAGCTTCTCACAGCTGTTTGCCATTCTCAAATTTCCCTATTTTCCAGAGATCCCCTGCCATGCAGCTCCTGATACTTTCTGTTACATTTGCCTTTGAGAAAAATAACGAGTAATAAAATGGAAGCTCATCAATTGGAAAATGACTGAACAAACTGTGGCATATGGACATAATGAAATATTATTGTGCCATAAGAAATGATGATTACAACCAATCTGAAGAAACCCCAACTGACTTGTGTAAGTTTCTGCAGATTGGGTTGAGTAGAATCAGGAGAAAAAGTTATACAATGACATAAAGGAAAATAACTTTGAAAAACTGCTGAACTCTGATAAATGCAGGGAACAATTTGGCTCTAGAATACTAATTATGGAGCCTGCCTCCCGCAAAGAGGTGACAGACTAGAGTTCTAGAAGAAGAATGGCCAATGTATTATTTTGTTTGGCTTGACCATACCTGTTGTTACATGGGACAGATTCCATGTGAAGGTGAAGGTGGGGGGGCAAAGAGGGGCAGAAAGTTGAAATATTTGATAGTGATAGAATTGCAAAAATAGAAGCAAAAATTAAACATTTTAATACCCAGAAGAAAAGAAAGTTCAGAAAAGGATACAAAGACATGATTAATATATCAAATTTAGTATACAGTTTCAAAATAACTGCCTATTATAATTTATTAAAGCCAATTTTTTCTTGTATGTCCAAAATTTTTTATGATTATTTTTCATTTGATTTTTTTAATTTTTTGATGATTTTTTGGATGATTATTAAGAGTATAACCAAAAAAAAAGAAAATTTAGTGTTTCCCAAATATGACAGGGTTTTTGTACCATCTACAACAAAAACAAATTATCTTATGCTGAAAGAAATGAAGGCTATGATGAATACCAAGAAGGATGTAAAGAGTATGTGAACTGATGCAGAGTAAAAGTCAGGAAAATACCCAAAGACTGTAACATAAATGGAAAGATCAACCACAAAACAAAGAAGAGTGAATGCTACAAAATTACAAAGATGAGACGAGGGAAGTTATCTCAGACACAATCCTTTGCAAAGGGAGATGGTCCACAGGTGCAGACCATGGCATACATTTTTAATGTATGAACCCATTTTGTGAATTTTCTTCCTCTTTAAAAAAAAAAATATTTGTCACATAAGATAACTCTGGGGTTAGGGAGGGAAAGTTATACCATGAGAAGTTTGCAAAAGCCAAAAATATAATAAAAATTTACTTTAAAAAAATTGTCCTCTCTTACCATAAACAGGTGTAAAAGTAAAGTCATCCAAATGGCAAATATCATAGGCCTCAATTCTCACATCTTTCCATATTCCTTGAGTAGGAAAGGAAGGACCCCAGTCCCAGCTAAACGAACACTGTTCCTGTAAACCCAAGAAACAACAAACATTGATTGATGAAAATCATCCAAAGGGTCTTTTTTTAAAGAGCTACTTTCTATATAGAGAGTATCATGATGGAAGAAGCACCATACAAAATTGTCAGAAATGCTGAAACAGCATACAATTCCCATTGGACTATCTTCCACTTCTTTTTTCTTAGTTCATTACATTACTAAGTAAATATTAGTTAATTGCCTGTTAGCTACCAAATCCTCTCAATTATCTGAGTTTAAATACAATTACAAAGAACAGGGAAACAAACATATGAATATAAATGACAATTCTTAAATAAGATGATTCTTAATGGAATTAAGTCAAATATATTTACCAACTCCCATTTGTTCCTCCCCCACCCCAATAGAACTGTGCTAAAGTATTCCAAGACCCTTAACATTGCCAGAGATTCCAATGTCTATGACAAACCAATTTTGACCAGTCTTATTCTGCATAACCCTCCAATGCCTCCCTTTATGGAAATCAATTTGCCTATCAGTTTTCAAGCAGAACCAAGTTCAAACACAAAGCCCAGAACTTTAAGAATAAAAAGAAAAGGAATTTTCCATGCCAGGTGTGGTGATACACACCTGTAGTCTTTGCTACAGATAAAACTAAGGCTTATCCCTTGAGTATGGTAGGGCTATAGTCAATTGGTATCTGTGCATCAAAATGGTGAGGTCTACTTCTGCCTGACTGCTTAGAGAGAGAACTGTACCAATCAAGGTCAAAAACAGAAAAGATCAAAACTTCCATGCCAATCAGTGGTGAGATCTGGCCTGTGAGTGGCTACTGCTTTTCCAGTTTAGCAAAAATAGGCAAGGGGGAGGGTGGGAGAGAAGAAAACTTTTCTTTCTTTTCTTACTTCTTAAAAAACAAATGAATTTCACAGTCTTAGATCATAACACAGGAAATACAAAACACTCTCTGAATTAGACAGTTTTTAGCAACAAGCCTGGGAATTTGACCACTCTGTTTTCATTTAAATTGTTAACTGTCTGGCTTTCCATACCTGGGAGAAAAATGGAATAGCATTAGCTGAAGTGGAATTACTTCATAGCATCAGTGTATATTTAAAATAGTTTATGTTCACTTTTATCCCCAAGCCCAGACCCCAAATGACTAAGAGGTTATACCTTTCGAATAAAGTTAACATGGCATGCTCCTTTCTGGACAGGTTCAGGGCACTCAGGTGGTATCCGGTACCCTGTATGAGCCTTGCTTTGCTGAGCAGCATAGGAAACTGCTGATTGGAAATGAAGTTTGATGACATTGACTTCTCTGATTTCCTTGGTAATGTCAAAGGTCTGAGTTAAAAGGGAAAAAAAGAAATATGTGGCCACGGTGTTACTTAGAATGATTTTAAAAATTTAAATAAATCTAGAAATCTGTAAAAAAGAAAAATTATTCAAGTGTTCTGTAGAAAAATTTACCCCATAATGCAATTTGGTTCTATACCACTATCCTAAATTAACTCTTCCCCCAAATAAGATTCACAAATTGTTTCTTCCTCCTGTTAGAATAATAGTTCTGAAAATAAATAGTAACACACATATACAAAGACTACTTATGGGATACAAGGCTGTCTGAGATTCCTCATTGCTGTCTGAAGACTTTACCCTTCAAAATCAGTCAATAGCCTTACAATGTAGAACTTCTACAAAAAAAAAAAAGAAAAAGAAAAAAAAGAAAAGCCAGAAAAAAAAGCTGAGAGAGAGAGAGAGAGAGAGAGAATGAAAACATGTCTCCATATTCTAATGTGTGGCATGGGAATATAAATGGAAACATGAATTTCTATTTTTTTAAATCTACTTCTCAAAATTGAAGAAAAAAAATCATTGTAATTTCCTACAATACTCCACTTTTTATGTGAACACAGCTCCCAAAGGAAAAAATTTAATCTATCAATAGATTTATGAAAAAATGCTGAAAATCACTAATAATTAGGAAAATGCAAATTAAAATAACTGTCATTCTATCTCATATCCACAGGATTGGCAAAGGACAAAAAAGGGAAAACTACAGCTATTGGAAAGACTGTAGGAAAAGAGGTCCATTAATTCAATACCAAAGGAACTGTGAACTATTCTGGAAAGCAATCTGGAACCATTCCCCCAAGACACTAAACTGTGCATATCCTTTTACCCAACAATGCCATATAGCCTAGAGCTCAAAGACCCCATAAGAAAGAGGAAAGGGACTCCTCTATAGAAAAATATTTATAGCCGCCCTTTTTGTAGCAGCAAAAAACTGAAAATGAAGGGAGTAACCATCAGTTGGGAATGATTGAACAAATTATAGTATGAATGTAATGGAATATGACTGCAACATAAAGAAGTGATGAAAGGGATGGATTCAAAGAAACCTTGGACAACTTGTATACAGATGTATACAGAAGTGAAACAGAACCAGGAGAACAATCTATACAATGTTTCAAGTCTGAAATACTACAGAGATAATGGTTACAACAATGAAACCTTACCTACCTCTCAGCAGAGAGGTGACAGACACAGAACCGCCCTTTTTTGGACATGGACAATGTGGAAGTTTGTTTTGTTTCACTATGTGGATCTGATACAATGTATTTTGTTCCTCTTTTTTGCAATGTAGCAAGATTGTCACTGAAACAATTTTTTCAATGTAGAGAAAAGAACCCAAACAAGCAGGACAGCTTTGAAAGATACCAGTCAATAATACTATAAAGCAATCTGGGAGAGTAAGGAATAGTTTATCTGTCAGATTTATGAAAGAACACACGAATTTATGACCAAACAAGAGATAGAGAACATTGTGAAAAGGAAAATGGATAATTTTGATGACATTAAATTGAAAAGTTTTTGTACAAACAAAGCCAATGCAACCAAGATTAGGAGGGAAGCAGAAAACTGAGCAAGAATTTTTACAATCAGCATCTCTAATAAAGATCTCATTTCTAATATATAGAGAGAAATGCATCAAATTTATAAGAATACAAGAATACAATACCCAACTGATAAATGGTCAAAGGATATGAGCAGGCAGTTTTCAGAGGAAGAAATTAAAGCACTCTATAGGCATATGAAGAAATGCTCTAAACCAATATTAGAGAGATGCAAACCAAAACAATCTTGTGTAACACATCACACCAGATTGGCTAACATGCCAAAAAGGGAAAATTATAAATGCTGGAGAAGATACGGGAAAACTGGAATACTAATGCATTGTTGGTAGAGGTGTGAACTGATCCAACCATTTTGGGGATCAATTTGGAATTATACCCAAAGGGCTATAAAAATATGCATATACCCTTTGACCCAGCAATACCACTTCTAGGGCTGTATTCCAAAGAGACCATACAAATGGAAAAAGGACCCATATGTACGAAAATATTTTTTAGCAGCTCCTTTTGTGGAGGCAAAGAACTGGAAACTGAGGGGACATCCCATCAATTGGGAATGGCTGAACAAGCTGTGGTATATGAATGTAATGGAATACTATTTATCATGCTATAAAAATAATGAACAGGCTGACTTCAGAAAAACCTGGAAAGACTTATATGAACTGATGCTGACTGAAATGAGCAGAACCAAGAGAACACTGTATATAGTTACAGCCATACTATTTGATGACTAACTTTGATACATTTGGCTCTGCTCAGCAATGCAAGGTTCTAAGACAACTCCAAAAGACTCATGATGGAAAATGTTATCCATGTCCAGAGAAAGAACTACAGAGTATGAATGCAGATTGAAGAATACTATTTTTGCTCTCTCTTTTTTGTTTTGTCCCTTCATTCTTGTAGTCCATTCTATTTATTCTAATCCTTCTTTGCAACATGACTAATATGAAAATATGTGTAATGTGAATGCATATATATAAAGCCTTTATCAGACAGCATGTCATCTTGGGGAGGGAAGGAGGGGAGAGGGAAGGGAGGGGGAACAATTTGGAACCCAAAAACTTGTGAAACTGAATCTTGTAAACTGAAAATAAAAAAATTTTGTTTAAGAAGTTACCAGTCAAATCTCTTCTATACTTCAAAGGAAAAACCAGCTACAGGAACTACAAATCTGCAGTTTCATGTACAATCTTCTTTTCTGGCTCTATTTTGCATTTGGAAATGGTTCTTAAAAATTTTTTTAAATCCCTGACTTTTCTGTGAATGTTTTTTCCCTATAAAAGTGGTTTGTGAATGACGTTTGTGATTGGCAGATGACAGCTGATACAAGTCACTGCCTCCTCCCAGCCATGGGTCTTCAATGGCCCTTCTTTGTTGTGCATCATTTCCACCAAGCATGGAGTGCTATCTTTGGTGACATAGTATCCTTATGTCCTTTCTGCAAGAAGCTGCCCTTCACTATGCCCTCAGGAAGACAATTTACTTCATGGCACTTTTTTTTGACAAGGATGACAGAGGACTGATATACACTAATCAAGAGATGTATGTCCACTCTTACACAGTGCTTCCCTTTTTATTTTAGACTTTTCAAAGGTTATGAAGAATTCAAAATGCATCTGAGATGGCCTAGTGTAATACTATGAAAAAAGTGGATTCATATTTGTGACCTACCTACTAAATTAAAGATTTTATTACAGAAAGAAGTACTAAATTAGGTGGTAGGTTGCATAGGTTACTAGAATTTTCATAAAAATCATCTTCTGCGTTCCTTCAAAAAATGACTATCTTTAATATTTCCTACACTTTGGCAGTTCTTACCAGGCACCAGGCCCTGTGTAATGGTTAGATAACAAAAAATAATGCCACAATGATTATAGGCAATCCTAAAACAAAAAATGTAAAAAGAAGCATATCTAAAGTACAAACTTCATCCAAAACTAAAAAACAATCAATCTCTTTTAATGTGAAAACTCTGAAAGCAGATTTTCAGTGACAAAAATTCAAATTTATCAAACTCTCAAAAGGTGCAGGATTCCATAGCACAGTCTGGGGGCAGAGTTTATCCAAGAAGAGAGAAAAGATAGTATCTGCCCTCTAGGAGTTTAAAAGTGTTTCGTCATTCCCAGGTTAGAGACTAGTTCAGTAAGATCCTATTAACACATGAAAGGGAAAAAACCTTATGCCTTTTTCTGGACACTGTTTACTTACGTATCTATTGAACATGTTGTCTGTTTTCCCAACAGTGACATTATTGAGCAGAACCTCTGCAACTGTATCAACTCCCTCAAAAATCAAACTTACTTTCTGCAGTTTTCTAAGAAAAATAAAGAAAAAGATTTTAAGTAACATATCATTTAATATTGATAGTAATACTTCAAGAAAATTTTCCTTACAAACTAATGGAAGTAAAGATATATGACCACTTTATGAGACAAACTAAAAGCTGCTCTTGAGAATTTCTGTTTCTTTTTCACCATAGGTCAAATACATAATTTTTTAATAGAAATTTCCACTGTATAAGAATACATTACTTTTCATCAGAAAGCATAACATCATTTCTATGTTGAAATCCCTTACTTCATAGGATCAAATATAAATAGAATAATAGATGTGTGAGCTTTCAAAAGTATAAAGTGGAATATAAATATAATTATTAAAACTATAGAACTTCAAACAGCAAGTATTTCTTGAGTTACCATCACACACACAAAATTCTAGTGAGCCCTATTAAGGACACAATCCCTACACCAAAGGAACTTAAAATCTAATTAGGCAATTCAGAGTGAGGCATTTATTTTTGGCCATAGCCAAGAGAAAAATTTGTTTTCCTTGTCTACCAATATATTTGTTACAAGGGTTTTGTTTTTCTTTTTTTCTTGCTCAAGGGGAGAGAAAAAAAATAAATATTTATTAATAAAAAAAATAGTCAAAAAAATTTAATTGAGCAATCAAGAATATACAAGAACCAAAGCAAGAACAAGACCAAGTCAGACATAATTAAGAGTTATACATAAACCCAAGGACCCCAGCTGCTGGTAGAAGAACTCACTGTTTGACAAAAACTCCTGGGAAAACTGGGTAATGGTGTGGCAGAAACAGGGCATAGACCAATGCTTGACACCATACACAAGAATAAAGTCCAAATAGGTACACGATCTAGGTGTAAAGACTGATACTATAAACAAATTAGGGGAGCAAGGAATAGAGTATTTGTCAGATTTATGGACAATGGAGAGATTTATGACCAAACAAGAGATAGAGAATATTATGAAGTGCAGAATGGCTAATTTTGATTAAATTAAATTGAAAAATTTTTGTACAATGCAACTAAGATTGGGAGAAAAGCAGAAAACTGGGAAAGAATTTGATAAAGGCCTCTTCTAAAACATATAAAGAAATGAGTCAAATGTACAAGAATACAAGTCATTCCCCAGTTGATAAATGGCCAAAGGATATGAACAGGCAGTTTTCAAAGGAAGAAATTAAAGCTATTTATAGTCATATGAAAAAATGCTCTAAATCACTACTGATTAGAGAGATGCAAATCAAAAGAACGCTGAAGTACCACATCACACCTATCAGATTGGCTAACATGGCAAAACAAGAAGATGATAAATGTTGGAGAAGAT
>CM053774.1:95221264-95342621 GCA_028658325.1 Potorous gilbertii | reverse complement strand
CTTCATTGTTGGTGGAGCTGTGAGCTGATCCAACCATTCTGGAGAGCAATTTGGAACTATGCCCAAAGGGTTACAAAAATGTGTATACCCTTTGACCCAGCAATATCACTTCTAGAACTATATCCCAAAGAGATCATAAAAATGGGAAAGAGTCTCACATGTACAAAAATATTTATAGCAGCTCTCTTTGTGGTGACCAAAAACTGGAAATCAAAAGGATGTCCATCAATTGGGGAATGGCTGAATAAATTATGGTATATGAATGTAATGGAATACTATTGTCCTATGGGAAATGATGAACAGGGAGACTTCAGAGAGGCCTGGAAGGACTTATATGATCTGATGCTGAGTGAAAGGAGCAGAACCAGGAGAACATTATATACAGTAACAACAAGAGTTGCAAGGAATATTTCTGGTACACTTAGCCCTTCACAACAAAGCAAGGAACTAAAACATTCCCAAAGGACTCTTGAGGCAAAATGCCATCCACTTCCAGAGAAAGAATTATGGAATTGGAATGCAGAATGAAGCAAAACATTTTCTCTTATGCTTTGTTTTGTTTTGGTTTTTCTCATGGTTTCTCCCAGTCATTTTAATTCTTCCATGCAACATGACTAATGTGAAAATGTGTTTAATAAGAATGCATGTGTGGAACCCATATAAGATTGCATGCCAACTTGGGGAGGGAAGGGGGAGGAAAGGGGAGAAAAAGCTAAGACTTATGGAAGTGATTCTAGAAAACTGAAAACAAATTAATAAATTTTTTAAAAGTTATACAGCATTGTATGGACTAAGTACTACAGAAGCTTATGAACGGAACATGGATTGACATAATCAATATGGACTAGTCATGAAGGCTTCATAATAAAGTTAGATGTAAGCTTGGCCCTAAAGCCTAGTAAGGTCATATAATGGGAGAGGAAACTGGAGGCAGGGAACTACTATAAGTAAAGTCAAGGAAATGGGAACCAGTGTGGCATTTATGGGCAACATTAAGATGACAGGATTAACTAAATCCTATTCAGGAATAATGGGCAAGCAGATCATAAAGTAGAGAGGAACATTTCAGAAATATCCTGAAATCCAGGTAGGAAAATCTTTTCTTGCTTCACTTCTCAGGTCTGAGAACACATGACAAAAATCAGTATTTCAAAAAACTAATCTGACTTCTACCCTTCTGAATGTAAGATGCAAGGCATGGGAAAGTGGCAAAGGGCAGGGAGTACACTTTATAAAATGACTGATACTTAAGAGAGTAATTGTGAAACACTTTATTTCAATATTCAGCCTAGAAAGATTTTTATTAGAAGTTTAAAAAAAAACAACCTACATACCTGAAGTCAAAGGGAGTCCTAAATTCTTTGCTGTAGGTCCAATTATCCAAGGAGATCCAACTATAATTCATGTCATTAAATCTATAGTAAGGGTCCTGTAGGAGCAAATAAAAGTCATAGCATTTACTTAATAATGTTATTAAAAAAATTGAAAAAGCTATGTCATGTCTAAAAATAACTTACCTCTTGGCCCTAGGGGATAAAGAGTTTAAGCTATTAACTCCACCTCCAACAAAATAAGATCCCCAAAACTATTTAAAATAAAACAGCTAAACCAAAAAAATGGCCATTAAAACTTTTCTGTTAAATGCACAGAACAGAGAAAAGTTTGGAAAGAAACACAGAGAAGTAGGTCTTGTCTTCACTAACCCACTCAGGACTAGGCATAGTCTGCCTCTACTGTTCAGGAGCCTGACCCAAGTACATGCCCCATCCCCCCTCACACCCCTCAAATGCAGATACTGAAACTACTGAAATGAACAAACCAAGGGCAACACCAAATACTGTGAGGAAATACCTTGGACTGAAAGATACCTTGGAGTAAACCTTGAGGAAGAGAGCCAGCCCACAACAAGCTCCCATAAGGATTATTAAAATGCCCGGAATAAATGAAAGGAGATTTTAAAAAATGGAACAGCTAAGAAAGAAAGAACATGGAAAATTAATACTTTAGAACAGATGGTGGAAAATAAGAACTGAATGTCCTAAGTATTAGACTGGGCCGGACGGAAATCAATGAGACACAAAGATATAGTAAAATATAATCAAAAGATAAGGAGAGAAAAGAAAGAATATATAAGCATCAGAGTATTTTTTTAAACCTGCAAAACAAGTCAAGGAAAGATATTGTAAGATTATCATGAGAAAAGAAAAAGAGCTTAGTTATCAAATCTCAAGAAATTGTAAGTGAAAACTGTCCACAGCTCTTAGAACGAAAGTGAAAATAGAAAGACTACACCATTTAGCTCATAAATAAACACCAAAATTAAAACTACCAGGAAAGTCATAGCCAAAATTCAAACTTTTCAAAGTAAAATATATATATATATATATATATATATATATATTACAAAGAGCCATACCCCCTCCCCCCAAAAAGGTTCAAGTACCAAGAGTCCACAGTAAGGATCACAAAAGACTTGGTAGTTACCTTTTAAAAGAAAAGGAGATCTTGGAATGCAATATTTAAAAAGGTAAAAGATAAAAAAGGTTTACAACTACAATCTATCTATAACAACAAAGTTTTAAAAAAGTACTAGGGTAAATGGACCTTTAATCAAATAAAGTATTTCTAGGGATTTTTAATGAAAAGGGCAGAAATGAGCAGACATTTTGAAATGAAAGAACAGAGCCAAGAGAAATACAGAAATTTGTTCAACTGGAAGGGGTCTATACCCAAAAAAGATCAGAGAAAGAGGAAAATATTGTAGCTAAAAACTGGAAACTAAAGAAGTGTTCTGTAGATAGGGCATAGTTAAACAAATTATGATAAAGAAATGTAATAGAATGTCGTTGTCATAAAAAAGACCCCCAAAAGTGAGTTTCATGAAAAATGGGAAGACCTCTCTATGAACTGGTATAGAGTGAAGTGAGCAAAACTAGGAGAACAAATTACACAATGATAACATTATAAAGAAAAACAACTTTGAAAAACTTAACAAGCCCTAAGTCCTAGAAACTAGAGATGAAGCACTTCACTCACCTCCTGACAGAAAGGGAACCATCAGTTACAACAAATGAGAAGTTTTGAATGCTGTGGATAAGTTCACTTACCTTGGTAGTATACTTTCCAGGGATGTACACATTGACAATGAGGTTGATGCACGCATTGCCAGAGCCAGCTCAGGGTCTGAGGGGCTCCGAAGAAAGTTTTAGGAGAGAAGAAGACTGACTGACTGACTAACTGAAGGTCTACAGAGCTGTTGTGCTGATCTCATTGTTGTATGCCTGTAAAACATGGACAGTCTACCAGTGCCATGCCAGGAAACTGAATCACTTCCATTTGAACTGTCTTAGGAAGATTCTGAGGATCACCTGGCAGGATAAGTACCAGACACTGAAGTCCTTGCTCAAGCTGAACTGTAAAGTAATCAAACTATGCTTCAGAGACTGCAACTCTGATGTGCTGGCCTTGTTGTTCGAAAGCAAAATGTACGCTTGCCAAAAAGACTATTTTATGGAGAACTTGCATGAGGCAGGTGATCTCAGGGTGGTCAGAGGAAACAATACAAGGACACTCTCAAGAACTTTGGATTTGACTATGCAACATGGGAGACACTGGCACAGGCCCATTCAGCATGGTGTGCCCACATCAGAAAAGGTGCTCTGCTCTTTGGGCAAAGCAGAATTGAAACATCACAAAGGAAATGCAGGTTGTGAAAGTTTGGGATATCTACCCCAAATATTCATATGGACTATCTGTGCCCAACCTGCAGTAGAGCATTCCGACCTCCTATTGGTCTGATCAGCCACAGTGACACACACTGAAATTTCACTTTATCATGGTGATGTCATTTTGGTCCTCTGCAAAGATGAAGGATAACAACCATATATATATATGTATATATATATATATATATATATATATATATATATATATATATATATATACATATATATATATATATACATACGCATATATTGTGAAAGACTCACTGCCCCCACCCCATAAAAAAACTGAAACAGAGGTCCTTTATGTCAAAGGCTAGGGCCCATATGGCACATGGTACAGCAATACTTAAAGCATCCCTTCAATGATTCCATCTTCAACATACTGCATGTTCCTGCCCTGCTTAACCTGGAGAATCCTTGACTAGAAATAGCCTTTACTCCTAATTCTGCAAGAGAAACCTCATTTGCACTCAACCTCAAACATAACAGAATTGGCAACAGCTGTTTGTTTTTCAGTACTCCATTCTCACTGTCTGGTTGATGTTTCCTGGACCTACTCCTTGCTCAGTAATTCTAATACACATGCTGAAGCTGGAGTCAGTAAACTTAAGGGAAAAAAGGGATTTTGCTAAGTACATGTCCATACGATTAGTTTCCTTTATACATAGTTGTCTGTTGTCTCCCCATTAGAACATGAGCTTCTTGCACTATCTTTGTTACTGCTGTCGCTTTGGTTTTTGCCATTCTTTGTACCCCAGGGTTCATTCATCACAGTGTCTGGTGTATATGGATAAAGCACTGGACTGAGAGTCAATAAAGAGCTTGAATCCAGCTTCAGACACATCTTAGCTATGTGACCTTAGGCAAGTCATTTACCTGCTCTCTGCCTTAGTTTTGCCGTATGTAATATGAGAATGTTAATAGCATCTACCTCCCTATGTAATATGAGAATGTTAATAGCACCTACCTCCCAGGGCTGTCGAAATAATGAAATAATACATGTAAAGTACATTACAAACCTTAAAGTGCTACATAAGGGCTAGTGATTATTAATAATAGGTGTTTAATAAATGCTTGTTGACTGGACAGCATAATCCCACGTACTTTATATATTTAAAAACTACTGAGAGGTCCCCAGGCTTCCTCAGCCTGATGAAGGGGTCTGAGACACACATACACAAAAAAGGTTCAGAACCCCTGACAACTGACAACTAAAAGGTAAAAATGAATAATACATGGACAGGAAAACCAGTTAAGATGTATGGTCAAGGAGCATAATTCAGCCTGCTGTTCAGTCGTGTCTTACTCTTCCTGACCCCATTTGGGGTTTTCTTGGTTTGCCATTGCCTTCCTCAGCTCATCTTACAGATAAGACAACTGAGGTAAACAGTTAAGCAACATGCCCAGGATCTCACAGTTAGTAAGTGTCTGAGGCCAGATCTGAACTCAGAAAGACGAATCTTCTTGTCTTCAGGCATGGCGCTCTATCCACAGCACCAGTGAGCTGCCCTATAACTCACTCTAGCCATCAACAATTTGAAGTCTACAGAACCTCAAGTCAGGAACAGCAGTTACCCAGGCAGACTTACTGGGTTAGCTCGCATTAAAGGTGCTCAGGGCATTATTTTTAAATGCTCAATGAGTCATGCTGCTCTAGCTACATTAGTGTTAAAAAAGGGAATTTTCTGCCTTCCAGAAGGTTCTCATTTAAGTAGTTTGAGGAAGAGGAAGAGAATTTTTAAAACAGCTACCTGGACACTCAATAATAAATACAACCGTAAGATAAATAGGCACTAACAACATATAGCTAAAAGTATTTAAATTAAGCTTTTCCAGTTTCACTAGCCGCTTATTTGTATATCTTGATGGCAACCTAAGGCTAAAAGGACATCTGTTGAAAAACCCTCATCTAAGGATGCAACACCGGATGATGATGTCACCCCAAAAGGTTCCCTAGGACACAGCCTAGAACTCCATCCACGATTATGCAAATTCTTCCCTTCTCTTTGGTCTGCTTCCCAAAACACTTGTTCAAATCCCCAGCCAGAGCACTAGTATTCACCTCTGACTGGCACAACACTTCAACAACAATGATGACAAGAGTATATATATGTATATATAATATACATATATATACATATAAACATATATGTATAAATTATATTATGTTATATACATTATACATATATATTATATTTTATTTGTATATTTTATATACATATATATGCATCACTCTAAGGTTTGCACAGAGCTTGACAAATGCTATCTTATTTGATTTACACAGCAATCCTGGGAGATAGGTGCTGCTCTTGTCCCCATTTATACAGATGTCCCCATTTATACAGCCTACAGAAACTGAGGCTAGAAAAGGTTAACTAACTTGTCTAAGGTCACAGCTAGTAAGTGTCTGATTTGAACTCATGTCTTCCTGAATCCAAGTTCAGTGCCAAATGTCACCACTGAAGCTCCATGAAGTGAACTCTCTCACAGTTAAAAATACTAATGTTCTTAGTGCTACCATCACTTTCATCATAATCAACTTTCCACTATACCATAATACTTCCAGGACAGTACAACTTATAATTGCATGAAGACTTTTGGGACACCGCATACATTACCCCACAGGTAATTATTTTGAAATCGTGGGTTTGTGGAAGCCCAAAAGATAGGAAATCAGGTTGTAAAATTTTACTGGAACATAAATCTCTATTCCAAATCAATTTTGCTGTTATCTGTTCAAGTAGAGAACTCACTATTTGCCCATCCTCCATACACATCCCTTGCTTATCATCCTGGAATCCTCCCCTCCACTCACCTGACTCACCTGGTCTTGTGACCAATGACCACCATGTGAAGAAGGTGGAGCCATAGCTTTTAATAGTTCAGATCACCTGATAACAAAAATTCTAGTATATCATTAAGGGAAAGGCTGAAAGATGGTGACTTAATAGTCACATGAAACCAAGAGTCACAGAGGGTGGCTTATTAAGCCAGCATTGACTGTCGATAAGAGAACCACAGAGTTAAAAAATAATAGAAAAGGGAGTAAGACTTAAGCTACAAAAGATTGGAGTCTTATCTATCACCTGCTTTATCCTACAAAAATTATCAACAAATGGCTAATAGTCTTGCCCTGATACCAGTCTCCCATTAGGACCTATTTCCAACCAGTGACTAGTCTCCAAGACAATGCTTTTAGCCTTCCTTCCTAGGAGAAACATTTAAGGGATGTGAGTTCAGTTCAACCGCCCTTTAAAAATCACTGAATTTTAGAGAGGAAATGTCATTTCAGGACCATCAGCTCCCATTCTGCCATTTTCCAGATGAAAAGACTAAGGACTCAAAGAAATTACGTTCCTTCCCCAAGGTCAACATGGTTATAAGGGACAGAGCCTGGATTAGAATAGAGATTTCCTAAATTCCAGTTTGGGGCTCTTTCCATAAGCTCATCACTGACACTAAATCTTTTCTTACCATTCTTATTAGACTTCTTTGAAAACAATAGGCCCCCAAATTCCAAAGGCTATTCTCTAATTCAATAGACTTAAATAGTTCCAACATCTCTACAACAGTTTTTACACTGGAAAAATCTGCAATTTCATTAACAGTAAAGAACTCCCAATGTGGGAACTCTCCCTACCAACACAGAGCCCAACCTACATAGGCCTTAGAAGACAAATCCCTGGGAGATGCCTGAGCAGATATTAGTTAAGTGACTTGCCTCCCAGCACATGGCTAGTAAGTGCTAAAAGCATGATTTAAAACCCTCACACATGTAACTTCAAGTCAGTATTGGATTCACTGTGATACACTGGCTCATCTATATAAACTACACAAAATTATATCAACAAGAAAACCTTTCCAGCAATTTCAAGTTATTGAATATAATCATGCCACTAATTTAAGTCTAGATTTCAAAGCTATCAGGGAAAGAAGAAGGACCCAGATGTACAAAATATCAAGTGCCTCTTTTTATGGGGACAAAGACCTGGAAATTAAGGAGATGCTCGATTACTTGGAGAGAGATTAAACACTTTATAGAATTAGAATATAATGGATTGGTGACATAAGAAATGATGAAAGGGGCAGTTTCAGAGAAACCTGGGCAGACTTGTATGAACTGATGTAGTAAAATATGAAGAACCAGGAGAACAATTTACAAAATAAAAACATTCTAAAGGAAAGACAACTTTGAAAGACAGAAGGACTCTGATCAAGACTCCAGGGGACGCTACCTACCCACCCCCTGACAGAGAAGGAATCGACTCAAGACGCTGAATGAGACACCCTTGTTGATGTAGCCAATGTGAAAGTTGAAATATACTAACTATGCACATTTGTTACAGAGACTGACTTCAAAAAAAGGATGGGGAAATAGTGGGAAGGGGAGAAAATATATGTTTATTAAATTTTTAAAATGGGAAAAACCTTTAAAAATATAAAATACAAACACTATTGCTCAAGGCATTTAAAGGGCTACACAATCTGGCTACAGTTTGTCTGTCCAGATTTATTTCACAAAACTCTCCTCCGCTCTGCTTTCTAGAAACCCTGGACTCCTGACTTTGGCCCCAAACTCAGCATTCCATCCTACATGTCTTTGAACAGGGTGTCTTCCTATACCTAGAATGCATTCCCTGCTTATTTCTACCTCTTGGAAGGCCTGAGTTTCCTCACTTCAAGAATCAACTGAAAAGACTGATTTGTTATCACTTGACATGACAAGAAAAAGAAATGAGAGAATAAATACCAGAAAATACAGGGTTAAATATCACTCTAAAATGATATGCAATATTCATTTTAAATAAATTTTCTTAAATTAAGCAATTTTTCTCTCTTCCATCTCCCCCCTTGAATAAAAAAAGAAAAACAAAACCTTTGTAACAAGCCTAGTTAAGTAGCAAAAAATCCCCATATTGGCATGTTCGAAAACGTGTCTCATGCTACATATTTAGTTCCAGTGTGCTATATTTATTTTTTAAAAATCAGATGATAAATTGCTTTAGCAAGATACCAGAATATAAAATACAAAAGCCAGTGGTCTTCTTGTATACCACAGAAACTAGGAGAAAAATGAAAGAGAAACATCATTTATAAAAATGATAAAATGTATTAAATGGTCAGACATTTAGTAGGCAGAGAAGCCCACTGAGACACATACCACAAGACCTGAGTAGCTACAACTATGAAACAACTTTAACAAAAATAAATGAATAAATAGGTAACTGGATGGAACTCTATCCAATGTTCATGGCAGGGGCCAGTCACAGTCAAGATGGCAATATTATAAAAATTAACAGTCAAGATGGCAATATTATAAAAATTAACTTATATAGTTGATACAGTATACAAAAACAATGGGCAAGAAGGCAACTAGAACCCAGAGATATTCTCTGATGACCTGACTGCTTTACTAGTGAGGCTGGTATCCTTCCTGAGTTTGGTAAGAAGCCACTAAGGGTAACCCCTCATGTGAAAATCAACATTGCTGAAATGACAAATTACAGGATTTCACATATTACTTTGTGATGGATTTTGAGTATTAAAATTTTTATATAAAATTTGACCTAAAAGAAATTTGCTACAAAAATGCAATGGGCTACTTCAAAAAATTAGATAAAGAGATAAAATGTATAGCAGAAACAGATAAGATTATAAACAAGAATTATTGGGGGGAGAGAATGAAAAGACTTTACAGTCAATCTCAAATTATCCTTTTAAGTAGTAATTATCAAAATTATTTGGTGCAAGATTAAAAAATATAACAAAGAAACAAGACTGGTGATGCAGGTTTAGAACTAGATGCATACCAGTGTTTGATGAAGCCGTAACCATAACAGATAAAGGCAGGAAACCATTATTAAGTAAAAACCACTGGAAAAACTCAATAGTGGAATTGGATATATAATCTGTGTTACAATAAATTAGATCAATGATCTAAATCTTTTCAAATAAAACATTTACTGGAATAGCTATCAGCTTTAAAGGAAATGTTTTTAAGCTATTGAATGTAAGCAGTTTTTTGTGACAAAACAAATGGATTTGATGATGTAAAAGTTTTTACACAACAAAAGCAACTCTGAGAAGAAAAATATTTGCCATATCTCTGATAAAAATCTGACAGGCAAAATATATAAGGAATTGGAACAAAAAGTGGAGAGAAATTCATTCTCTTGTAGTCAAAAGAGATCAACAGGCAGTCCTCAAAAGAGGAATGCACATCAATAATCACTTGAAAAATTATTACAACTTTCTAATAGCAAACAAATATAAATGAAAACAATTCTCTGGTACCACCACATTCTAAGAATACTGGCAAGGATGGTTAAAAAACAATTAAATGAATGTTGTCAGGGCTGTAGAGGAATGGAAATGCTCCTATCACTGCTGGTTAACTGAGTAATCTTTTTTGAAAGCAGTATGGCAGTAATTAATATACAATTAAAGGTACCAAACTGTTCATAACCTTTGAGACAATGATCTAGCTATTAAGACTATTGCCAAAGGATGTTCTGGAAGGGGTTAGGCAAAGAGGGAGGACTTGTATGTTCAGGCATAGTGATATTATTTGTAATAGCAACAAAAAAGGAAACAACCCATCAGCAACTGGTTAAGCAAATTGTGGTATAAAAATGTAAGAGAATATTATGTATAAGAAATGACAGGTGTATGCTTCTAGGGTTGTATCCCAAAAAGATGATAAAAATGGGAAGAGGACCCACATGTATAAAAATATTTATAGCAGCTCCTTTTGTGGTGGCCAAGAACTGGAACTCAAGGGGATGCCCATCAATTGGGGAATGGCTAAGCAAGGTGTATGAATGCAATGGAATACTACTGTGCATAAGAAATGACAAAAAGAAGGACTTCAGAAATACCTGGATAGACTTACATGAAGTGATGCTGAGTGAAGTGAGAAGAACCAGGAGAACATTATACACAGTAACAGCTACAGTGTGTGAGGATTGTTTTTGATAGACTTAGTTCTTCACAGCAATGCAAGGACCTAAACATTTTCAAAGGACTCATGATGCAAAATGCCATCTACATCCAGAGAAAGATCTATAGAGTTGGAACGCAGAATGAAGCAGACTATTTTCCCTTTTGTTATGTTTGGTTATGTTTAGTTTTACTCATGCTTTTTCCCCATTGGTTTTAATTCTTCTAGGCAACACAACTAATGTGAAAATATGTGTAAATGTGAATGTATGTACAGAACCCATGCAGGATGGCACGCCATCTCAAGGAAGGGGAGAGGGGAAGGAGAGGGAGAAAATTTAAAACTTATGGAAGTGATTGCTGAAAATTGAAAACAAAGAAATTAATGTTTTTTTTTTTAAAAAAGAAATGACAGTTGTACCTAAGTGGTACAGTAGAATGCCAGGCCTGGAGTCAGGAATACTCAATGCTGAGTTCAAATCTGGCCTCAGACACTTGCTAGCTGTGTGACCCTGGACAAGTCACTTAACCCTGTTTGCCTCAATTTCTTTATCTATAAAATGAGCTGGAGAAAATTCCAAATAGGTCAAACAGAACTGAAATGACTCAAATACAAGAAATGACAAATATAAAGATTATTAGGATACACAGAAAGTTTTATATAAAGTCACATATAATAAAGAGATCAGAAAAGAATATATAGACTATTATTATTAAAGTAAATGAAAATATTCAGAAGAAATAATAAAAAGAGTAGCTAATATTTTATTTAAATGTACTATGCGCCAGGCACTACACTAAGCACTTTATTAATATTATCTCATTTGATTCTCACAACAACTCTGGAAAATAAGTGTTTTTATTATCTCTATTTTCGAGATAAGGAAACCGATATAAATGGGTAAAGTGACAACCCAAGGTCATGCTAGTAAGTATCCGAAGCAACATTTGAACTCAAATCTTTCACTCTTGGGACTTTCGGCCTCCTCCTCTACTAACTTACTGTACCACTTAGCTGCTGAAAGAGCAGGATGCAATGAATATGGAGAGTCAAAAAATCTAGGAGGGTGATTCTTACCTATGACCAAATTGTCAGTATAAAAATGAGCAACTTACCAAAATTCTCAGAACCTCAATTTCCACCTATAAAATGGGGATAATAGGAATCTTAGGACATTACCTACAGAGCTCTGGAGAAGAAATGTTTTGCTAACTTTAAAGTGATAGGTAAATACCAGACACTATTACTTAAAGGAGCACAAAAGGGTATGGAAGCAAAAAATACACTTTTGTCAAACTTAACATACAAATCTTCTTAAAATGTTACTGTGGAGTAATTTGAAATTTACAATTTTAAAGTTTTTTAGCAAATGTTTTTCTTTTTTGTTTAATTCTTGGGTTGTTGGAGGTTTTTTGAGTGTTACCAAGTTAATGTTTAAACTTTTTTAAAGGAGAAATCTGAATTATGGGATAGCTATTACACAGATAGATGAGCAGCTAGGTGGCTTAGTGGATAGAGTCCTGGGTCTGGAAGCCTGCTCTTTCTGAGTTCAAATCTGGCCTCAGATACCTACTAGTTGTGCAACCCTGGGTAAGTTACTTAACCCTGTTTTCTCCTTTGCCAAGTGATCTGAAGAAGGAAATGGCACCACTCCAATATCTTTGCCACGAAAACCCTTAATTGGGTTATGACTGAAAATAATTGAACAAACTACCTTTATGAACTCTGAATAAGCTTCACACCTTATTGAGAAAGTTAGCAAGGGTAGATGCTCACTGAGTGGAATGTGGGAAATGATTTCACAGTATTTAAAACTGTTTATTTCCCTCTCCTCCCCCACTTTGTGTGTGTGTCTCTCCCCTCCTATTTTCCCCCTCTCCAAGTGCATATACTTGACTGTGCTAAATTAAAGGGACATATAATACAACTCCATTGTGTACTTTAATATTCAGTGACTTTAAATGCAAAAGAGAGGACAGAAAAAATGTTAATATATTGTTTAAAAAAAACATTCAAGAGTGAAACAAGAGAGGTCAAAGACTTGTTGTATATCATGAAAAAGCCTTACACCTATGTATCACAAATACCTTCGTCAAGTAAAAAGTTGGAAGATACATGATATTCATTCCAAACACCAAAAAGTCACCACAAAAAAAAAGGAACATTTGTTGTATTTTAACATAAAGGAAATAACA
Organism: Potorous gilbertii; assembly: GCA_028658325.1. Classification (NCBI taxonomy): domain Eukaryota; kingdom Metazoa; phylum Chordata; class Mammalia; order Diprotodontia; family Potoroidae; genus Potorous; species Potorous gilbertii. The sequence continues at coordinate 95,329,761 of CM053774.1, read as the reverse complement.
AGTGACTGATGTAACAGTCATTTCTGAATCAACTGTTTATATTCAAACTACAGATCCATTAAAGTGAAATTAAGAAAAAAAACCCCACCAAATTAGAAAACTTGATTCCCAATATATCTAAAAGAAAAAAGGATACCAAGTGAAATGGACGGACCGAGAATAATTCACAGGCATAATCAATTAGGAGTTTTGAGAGTGTCATTTATTAGCCAGACTGGCAGCTGCCTCATGGGAAAACCCAGAGGAGACAGCCCCGAACTGAGGTGGGTGAGTGCATTTTAAACATTTCAGCGCTACTCGCTACTCGGTACAGCCTTGCAGTTTCTGTAACAAACATAGTCCTGACAGGGCAGGGGGGGCTTGCTGCTAGGCAAGAACTCCCAAACAGAAGGTAGTTGTCAGGGTGCTACTAGGCAAAGGACCCCAACAGAGAAGAGGTGCCAGGAGAGGGATGCAATCAAAGACTAGTTGTTATTCAACAAAAAGTAGTTGTCAGGAAGTGGGAGGGGGGGCCCTCAGGACAAGGTAGTTGCCTGGCAAGAGGGGTCTATTAGGTTATTACCATGCAAAGGAACTAAACAAAAAATGACTGTTAACAATTCATCAGATATTTCACAACCCAAAGGGGAATAACATTATGACAGGGGCCCAACAAAAACCTGTTACTAGGCAGGTTATCCAGCCCTGCCCAGTAACCTAACAGATATCTCTCAACCTAGGGGCCCAGGGAGGAATAATGTCCACTTCACCAAGTACTTGTGGGAAAAAACCCACAAACTTATCATAACTGAAAAAGAAAAGTGAGCAAGGAAATATCAATTAACTATTGCCTATATCTCCCAATTCTATGAAATCTTTAAGAGAATAATCTAGACATAGGCTTTTCATGATAAAGGAGAGGCAGTGTGATACAGGACATTCCCAGGCCTTCCTGGCTGCACCTGCTATCCTGTCCTCTCTTTGTCATCTCCATCTCCTAGTGAACGAGTTCAATTTTAACTCTCCTAGAGTGTCTCATTCCCTTATTATTGTAGCTCTTGCCAGGCCAAACTTCAGCTTTGGGTGTATCACTCCCACTGTCCACTACTTTCATTCATTATGCTGGCACGGTTTTCTGTTCTTCATTATATGAAGTTTGGTATCAAAAAAGAAAAATTTTAAAGAAAAAGAAAAGCCACCTAAATCCCAGGAGAGAAGGTAAAAGATTTTTTCTCCAACTATCCTTTACCACTTTAAATTTCCAAAGTGGAAAGAAAAACTAGCAAAATGTTTTTACAATCACTTCGTTGGTAACAGTTTCTGTCATTACCACCACCCCACAAAATGCCTAGATTATAAATTATACTGAGTTAATTTTAAAACAAAACTATTTTCACCTAGGATATCCAGAGTGGGGGGCAGCTTTGGTGGTTATCTCTCTCACACTCTCTCTCTCACACACACCCGCACACACACCTCGTAATTATTTACACAAGTAATTAATTACTATCCACTCTGACTAGGGCCTCGCCCCGATACCAGTCTCTTCATCCAATCACGCCCACAAAGACAAGTGCCGCACTGGGCTACATAGTCCTCTCTCTGCTTGTTTCCTTCGGCAGAACCAGAAACTGACACTGTCAGTTTCATCCCCTCCCCCGCCTCCCTCCAGCGCCCTGAGCCGGGCGAAAGCGGCCGTTCCGACCGTGTTCGCTCGGCCGAGCCGGGCAGGCGGGCCCCGGGCGCCTGGCCGCAAGGTCCAGGGCGCGCGCGCCGCCCGTACCTGGATCAGGCCGCGCTGGAGCAGGGCGCTGTGCACGCAGCCCGGGACCGGCCCCTCCAGCGCCACGGAGCCGTCCTGGCTCCGGAGAAGCCAGCTGCCGGCCAAGCTGAAGCCGGCGGCCTTCTGTCGGCTCTGCCCGGGCGAGGCCGCCGCCAGCAGCGGCAGCAGCAGGAGGAAGCATCGGCGGCTCGCCTGCGGCCCGGGCACCATCCCGGGCACCCGCGCAGCAGGCTGGAGAGATGGCTGGGCGGTGCGGAACCAGCGGGAATCCCAGGAACCCTCCCGGCCCGCCCCTCGAGGTCAGCTGAGCCAAGGCCACAGAACCGCTTTTCAAAGTTGTTTTTGCGCGACGCGGAGAGAAGCCTGGGGCACATTGGAGCGCAGGGCGCATGCGCTTTGCTGGTCCTGTTCTCCCGGAGAAGTTGCCTGGGAGGTCTGCACCTCTTTTGTGGCCGGGACTCTTCGCCAGGATGGAGAAGCCTACGGCCTCCTTCCCAGAATAATACTTTTAGATGCATAAAGCAAAGCAGGAAGGATGGCAAAGGAAAGCACTTCTACTGAAATCAGCTGGGTTGTGGCAAACATACTAGACTGGTTTTCCAGCTCACTTGACAGATGAGGAAGAGACCTGCCCAGGGTCACACAGTTAGTGTCTGAGACTAGATTTAAACTCAGAAAGATGACCCTTCCTGACTCCAGTTGTGGCCACCTAGCTCTCCCAAGCATTTATTAAGAACCCACTATTTGCCAAGACAAAAAATGAAATTAAGTCCTACTAAGTCTACATTCTAATGGAGGAGACAAGTGGACATACGTAAGTATATACAGAATAAAAAGGAGAATAAATTGTTAAATCCAGAGTATTTGAGGAGTAAAGGCAATAGGAGCAGGGAACATCAGAAAAGATTTCCTAGAGAAAATGTGCTTAAACTGCCTCCCAGCCATGTCTTCCCCAGCCTGTTTCTCTTGCTTCCCAACCCCCAATTTTACCAGGCATCCAAATAAAACAGGATAGACCCAGACTTTCAGAAAGGAAGCCAGAGAGGAGATGGGAGTTTTTTTGTGTGTGTTTTTGTTAGGCTTTAAATGACATCTTGTACGGCAGTTTTGTTTTATACGGTCAGGAGCGTGTTGGAGACAGCAAGTTCACTAGAGCCAATTGTTAAATTTTGCTTGAACATTTACACTTGAGAAAATGGCAAACCCTATAAATCAGGACTTGATGTACCGCTCTGTTGATCATCTAGACTTGAGAAAGCAGTGAAAAAAAAATTAAATAATGCATATTAAACATACAAATGTGACAGAGGTATATACTCCTACCTCCTCCTTAGCCTGCTGTGGAACATTTACCAACATACTTCTGCATTCAGCGTAGAGGCAATGTGGGACACTAAGAAAGGTCTGGATTCTAGGACATCTTTCCATTGGATATATTTATTTTGCAGTTCAAGGGGGAACTGGGGAATTGGCCATTTAGGGAATTAAATTAAAATGCTACTAGATGATTTCTATTAAATAAACTATCAACTTTCTTTTAAGAATGAAAAATTTTATTGATAGCTTTATTTTTATATTAACTACATTTCCAGTATATTTCTTCCTTTCTCCTCCTATCAGGGAGCAAGCCTTTATAATAAAAAAAAAAAGAGAAAAAAACAGTTCAACAAAACTAACTAGCATATCAATCAAGCTTGATATTCTGAACTCTCCTGACTCTACAAAGAAGGAAGAAAGGTACACTGTCATATCTCTTCTTTGGGGTCAAGTTTGGTCATTAATAATTATACAGCATTCAGTTTCCATTTTTTTGTTGTTGATCTTTACATTTACATCATAGTAGGCAAAAATATTATTTTCCTGGTTCTTCTTGCTTCACTTTGCATGGTCATATAATCCTTCCCATGCTTCTCGATATCCTTCCTATTCATCATTTCTTACAGCACAATAGTATTCCATCACATTCACATACAACAATTTGTTTACTCATTTCCCCGATCAAAGGGCATCTACTTTATTTCTACTAGACAAAAAATTCTGAAATAAACATTTTGGTGTATGTGACACCTTCCTTTTAGTCACTGTCCCCCTTGGGATATAGTATGCATTAGCAGTCAGTTCTTAAAAAGTATGGCCATTTTAGGCACTTGATTATAATTCCAAATTGCTTTCCAGATATTGGATGAATTCATAGCTCCATCAACAATGTACTGGTGACCTTGTCTTTCAATATCCTTACAACACTAATAATTTCCATCATTTGCCACATTTGCCCATTTGTTGGATATGAAGTAAAACCTCACAATTAACTTAAAAAGATACAGAGAAAACAAAAACATAAATGGGCTTTTAGGCAAGCTTTTTTTAAAAAGAAATTTGGTATAAAGCATATCTTGTGACCCTCTTTCTAAAATGCTGAAATATTTAGGAAGAAATATTTGATTACCATAATATTGGAGATAAGGGGGAAAGGCAGTATACATTTATAAATTATGCCAAATGGACCTAAGTACTGTCAATCAGAGTTCATTTTTTTTAAGATTTGAAATTTAAAATGACTTTAGTATAATTGATCAAAGTAATCTGGACCTTTTTGCTTAAGCCACAAGTAACTGAATTACTGATAAATCAGGAAGAATCAAATTGCAGAATAAAATCATGAAAGGCAGTTTCTAATATATGCTAATGTAAAGGGATGAGATTGGTCATCCTACCACTTCATCAATCTGAGTACATCTCACTACTGAGTATGGGTCTCTACAGTGATAACTGGTAACTCCTGATTGGGTTTCCAAGGATTGAAGCTGCCCCAGAGATAGTCAAGTGGTCTAGAGGCAGACTTTTGTCCTGGGAGCTGAAAGGAGACACTTCTCAACCCTTCTGAAGACAGACCAAAACATAGTATGTAAGACAACTGTCTTGTAGGATGGGAAGGGGAGTAGGAGTGGTCCTTTCCCACACTGGAAATGGTAATTAATCTCTTGGGGCAGAAGCTCATGGTGGCCCATGTGGTCTGAGTACAGAAATCCTTTTCAAGCCCAAGAGATGGCAGTAGATGTGGAACTGATCCCAGAAGCAAATGGCAGAGGCATATGTAACCCCTTGACCATCCCAATACATTTATCTTATAATTTGGACAGTGGTGAATGATGGTGCCTCTCTACTGTAGGAGGCAGGCACATGTAAAGAACTCGTTTCCTTTCTCTATTCTGATGCAGGAGCATTTGTCATTACCTTGGTGCAGATCTATAAATGATGTCCAAGGTTTTAAAAATGCATAACTATTTCAAAAATCAATCACAACTTTATCTCATATCCCATTCTCATCTGGAGTTTTTGCCAGGATAATATTTCTCCCTCGTTCCTTTTTAAATGAACAATTGATACACTTTTGTGAAAAACATTATTGTAATTACCATGAGTCCCTCTCCACCAGCCCTCACCTCAGTGTAAAAGAACTTTCCTGTTGTGTTAATTAGAGTTGTAAAATAAAACAAATCATCATAGGGGCCATGTCCCAAAATGTGGTCTCATTCTAAAGTCTATACTACTGAAAGGTGCGAGTATATTACTCAGCCTTCTAAAGACTTTCCAGTGTGCTTTTATTTTACATGATCATGACCATTGTGTGAATTACTTTCCTGCTACTGAAATGACAAAGATATCACAAGAAGAAAGGACAATTAAGCTTTGGTGTCATATGTTGCTTTGGCCTTAGACATTTTCTGTGTGTCACAGAGATGGGAGATGGAGTGTTCTGTAGGAGGGAGAGCAAGGAGGTCAATGTCATAGGATCTCAGAGTACCTGGAGGGGAGAAAGGTTTGGAAAAATGGGAAGCAAGGAGGAGGCAAGATTTGGAAATTTAAAGCCAGAGGATTTATATTTGATCCTGGGGGTAAAAGGAAGCTACTGGATTTATTAAATACAAGTGTGACCTGGTCAGACCTGCACTTAAGAAAGATCACTTTGATAGCTGAATAGAAGACTGGAATATAGAGATACCTGAGGCAGGCAGACCCACCAGCAGGCTATTGCAATAGTTCAGGCATGAGGGGAGAGAAGGGCCTGCACCATGGTCATGGAAATATCAGAAAGAGGGAGTATGTGAGAAATGATGGGTAGAATCAACAGGAATTAGCAACAGATTGTGAGGCTGAAAAGTCAAAGATGCAACCCAGGTAGCAAGCCTGGGTGACTGGGGAGGAGTGTGGTTCCTTTGACTGTAATGGAAAGTTTGGGTAGAAAAGAGCAAACATCACAAATTCAATTCTGAACACTTTTGAGTTTAGATCACCTATGAAACATTTTTAGTTTTAGATGTTCAATAGACCATTGAGAGAAGTTACAGCCAGAAAAAGCTATCTGAGGATCATCTGCATGGAGATGAACATTGAATTCATAGGAGTCGATGAAGTCACTAAGCAAAATAGTACAGGAGAAAAGAAAAAGGCCTAAGACAGAGCTTTGGGGGACATCCACCATTACAGTGGAGGCAGATTTCACAAAGGGGAATGAGTAGAGTTCAGACAGGTAGCTAGCACTTACATAAATATATTTTAAAGTTTACAGACCACTTCACAAATATTATCTTTTTATCCTTAAAACAGACCCAAGAGGGAGGTACTATTATTTCCCTCATTTTACAGATGAGGAGAGAGGATTATTTGACAGCATCAAGGCCTAGAGAAGTCTGATAAGGATGAGGCCTGAGAAAGGGCTATTAGATTTAGCAATTAAAAGACCACTGGTATCTTTGGCAGGAGAAATTTCTGGCAAAAAATAAGGTCAGAAGCCAGACTACAGAGGATCCAGAACAATGTGAAGAGATGGAAGACATGGAATGTAGATGATTTTCTCAAAGAGCTTAGTCACGAAAAGGGAGGAGAGATTTAGGAGTAGATGAATCAAGAGAACTGTTTGTTTTTGAGGATGGGGAAGACCTGGGATGTTTGTAGGTAGGAGAGAAGCACCAAGTAGGGAGATATTGACAGGGGAGCAGGGATTATAAAAGAAGGTAGTGTGCTGGAGAAGACTGGAAAGGGACGTGTGTGTAGAGCTTTGACTTGGCAAGTAAAGCTCTCCATCACATGAAGCAGGGGTGGAGAAGAAAAGGGGCAGAAGGGATCTGAATGACAGACAAGAGGAGAAAATGCAGCTCCCACTGAATGGCCTCCATTTTTTCAGTGAAACATGAGGCTGGGGAGAGGGGAGAGGGAGCCATGGGAGGTTTGAAGAAACAGGATTTGGAAAAATCTCCAAGGTAAGTGACTCAGGAAGAGCGAAATGACAATGACTGCCACCTATGGGGCCAGCTGAGATTGAGGAACATCAGTTTGGAGCGGAGCCTGCCAACAGTCTGGCAACTTTATTCCTCCGGTTTTGTATAACATCATGAAAAGAAGTGTAAAGGCAGTAGACTGTGGGAGTAATCCAAGCCTGAGGTTCATATAAGAATAAGGTGGAGAAGGACTGGAAAGGGAAGAATGTGGAGATGAAATGGGCAAGAGAAGAAAGTATAGTTATTGGGGGCACACTGGGCGAAGGGGGTGCCCTGTGTGGGCCAGAAGTGAGGAGTGCGGGGACTAGAGGTCACAGTGAAGACAAAAAACACAACTAAGCTTATTAAGGCATAAGAACATACACATCGCTATGTATAAATGTGTTTGCGTGTGTGAATACATGTGTGTGATCTCACAGACTGAGGCATGTGCCAGTACCTGCAATATTCCAGAGGCAAAGTCGTATCTTGAACCACAGAGGCCCGACATGGCAAACACTGCAACGGTTAGAGGTCTGTCAGCCCTGAAACAGGGCTCAGCTTCTTTGATTCTAAGCTTTAGGGATGTGTTATTCTGGCTAACTAATGGTAATCCTTTATGTTTTAACTCTATTTGGTCAAAAATACTTTGAAATTCCATTCGACTTGTACATGATTTAGTAAATGAACTGGAAAAAATTGTGATGCCCAAACCATCGCTCTGTGGCTAACTTGGTAACAAGCCCCTTTAAACTTAGTAAGGATGGTCTGCCGCTGGCCTGGAAGCTTTCTCAGATTTATTAACCTTGCAGAGATTATACTCGTGCTGGCATAGCCACTGAGAACACGAGTCATTATCCTACCTGTGAGATCTCAGAAAGGGGTACTAAGTGAAGTCATTAAAATGTGTCAGAAAAGTATTACTGTTCAAGGGTGGGGGTAAGTTTGTGCAAGGGAGAGAAAAGGAGGGAGGGACAGAAGGAGGGAGGAAGGAAATGAAAAGGGAAGGAGGGAGGAAAAGATGAAAGGAGAGAGAAAGAAAGGGAGGAAGGAAGGGAAAGATGGAAAAAGAAGGAAGGAACATCAAAAAGCATTGAAAAGGGAAGGAGGGAGGGAAAGATGAGAGAGAGGAAGAAAGAGGGAGGAAGGAGGGGAAAGATGGTAAAAGGAAAGAAGGAAGGAACATCAAAAAGCATTCAAAATACAAAGAAAACAAAAAGTTCAAATGGGGACACAAACAGGACAATTTATTTATCATCTTGTTAAATTTAATATAGCTTTTAAAATTGTACATAACAGAAGTTCACAGGTTCATATACAATCCTTTTTTTGTGTGTGTGTTCTCGGCATACTTAAACGTTTATGTTTATTAACGATTAAGAGGCAGCTCGGTGGTACAGTGGATTGAGCACTGGACCTGGAGTTGGAGAGACCTGAGTTCACATGCAGCTTCACTTGCTATTTCACCCTAGGCAAATCACTTAGCCTGTCTGCCTGTTTCCTCACTGTAAATGGAGTTAATAATAGCACCCATCTCCTAAAGTGGTTGTGAGTATAAAATGAGACATTTGTAAGTACTTTCAAACTTTAAAGCACTATGCAAATGCAATTTATTATTCATAACAAAGAAAAAATTAAAATATTTGTCTACTTTCCGAAGTGTCATCTGCTAAACATAATTTAATTTTTGATGACATAAATTTACTTTTTGATTTAGAATGAACACCTTGAATTTCGGTTAAGATTCTTATTTATCACTGTAGTCTTATAAAAGGTGTAGATTGAGCTGAATCTGTACTAATTCCAAGTTAGGCCCTGAAAGATGCTTTTTCAAACCTTCCTTGTTTTTTGGTATTTTCTTTTCCCTAAAAATGGAATCAAAAATGGTAGGAAAGAAAACAAACAAAAACAAAAACCCCAAACCACAACCAAAAAAGAACTGCATCCTATTTCATTTACATTTAACTGTATTTTTGGGAACAATGAGGAACTGAAGTTAAAAAGGCAAAAGAATACAGGTAGACTAAGAATTGTGGCGTTTTTCTTTCATTTTCAAAGATGGTAATAAAGAAAATGTTTTTCCCATAAAGGAGATGAATTACAGAATTTCAAAATGACAGAATGTTAAGAGCTGGATATGATTTCTTCCATGTCTCCCTCCCCCAATTCCATTTACAGATTGTCAAGGCCCAATTTCCCCAAGTTACTGGATCTTTGATTATCAACTGACAAGTAATACATTTCTTTAAAACATTAGAGTGTCTGACATTCTTATTGACCTTAGATGTGTCAAATGCTAAGAGCAAGGAGGGCAGTGGGTTTTGAAGCTAGAAGTTCATACTCATAACCTGGAACTCAATGAGGAAAAAAAGTCTGGAAATAAGTGAGTAGAATCTAGGTCCTGAGCAAGATAAGGAAACACTGTGTTTGCTGTATTTGATTAACATAAGGAAGATGTCTGCTGGTGAAGAGGGGTGGCCAAGGAGCAACTATACACAGAAATGAGTCATAAAAACAACGGCATGACAAAAGATTATAATCTACAATCCTTAAAAAGATTGGCAAGGAAAGGGGAACCAAGAATATGTGGGGATTTAGGGATGAAAGGAACTAGACTTCCAAGAGTATTTTAAGTGTATTTCAACTTAACCTAGTCCCCCAAATATGCACACTAATGTGAGTTTAATACTAAAGTGCAGAATTTACCAACTTGTACTAGAAAGTTTGGGAGCTTTTGTGCAGGGAGAGAAGGGAGAGAAGTGAAAGCATGGCAGCCTTTCAGGATGGTTGATTTTAGGGAACTGTATTTGGTTCAGACCAATGATTTTCTTTACTGTAGGAAACTGCCAGTAGGACACTCCTACCAATGCACAACAGTAAACATTCTGCAATTAATAAACTTTTCAAGAGCTGCCAACAGCCAGCACGGATCAGAGAAGCAGGAATCTAGGCTTTGTCTCTCAGAGCAGCTCTCTCTCTCTATCCATACCATGCTGCCTTCTATAAGCTAAATGGAAAAAAGACAGGTAGAGAAAGGCAAATGAACGGTTGAGTTATAAGGCAAAAAACCAAATTCTACATACATACATACATGTCTTTCTGGCCAACATCTACTATCTTTGGCTCACATTTGCCAAACTAGAATATAGACAATAAAAATTTATCAGTATCAAGATCAGTTTGTAGATGGGAATAGAAAAGAGGAAAGAAGTCAATTTCTGATGGAATAGTAAAACAAAATTAATTTGATAAAAATGAAAGCTAGAATTTAAAAGGGCTATATATATATATTTTTTTAATAGCTTTTTCTTATTCAGAGTCCTTTGGGTTTAAACTGTATACATTTGCATCTATCAATGATCAGAATAATTAGAATTCTAGATTTCAGTCTGAGAGCCAAAGGAAAAATCATTTGGCTGAGACTGCCCCAAAAGATCATGATTTACACTATTTGATCAAACCGAATTCTTGAAAAAAAAAATACCTAATTCTCACAAAAGAACTTAAGACTTTACTTTTATCTTTAGGAACAATGTTACACACAAACACACACACACAAAAAATATATGATTTTCAGAATACCCTATATAAGACCTTCCACTTTATAGTGACCTAAATTCTGAAATTTAATCTAAAGTGGCACTAGAAACATGAATGACTAAGACTTGTTAGTCCTTCATAATTAGGTTTGGGATACATTGTTAGGATGCTTCTATAAGGTGTTAAAGCATATGATGAAAAGTGATTGTCCTTTGATATGATGTTATTTAGAATATGTTTTTCCAGCTAAGACTGTTTTTATAACAAAGTCTAAGTACTACATATCGATTGTAACTTAATTCATCAATTAAGTCTTATTCACTATGAAAGCATATGGAAATATTTTAACAAAGAGAAACTTATTTTGCCATGAGAACACGACTGAAATGTAATGGAGAGTTCCAGCCATTATGAGGGGCAAATTGAGAGACAGGTATAAGAATCATAATATTCCTCAAGCATTTAAATCAAATTGATATGATTCTTCCCTCTATGAAGAGAAAATGTGTTCAACAGCACTTCCCCATACTCTTAATTACAGACTAAAAGGAATCAGCATTTAACTGAAGTGACATTTTATTTTCATTATTCATTTTCTTTCAGCTTTTATTGGCAGAGAACAAGCTGAAAGGAAAACTTTCAGGTATCTTTTCAGTTGTTTATGGTTGAGAAATTGTGACAGAGTAGATACATTTAACAAGTACATCATTATTAATCTGTATTTAGAATGAGCTACTTTAGAACACAAATGTATTAAAAGGCTTCTGTCAATTTAAAACCATCCGGTACATTGAATTTTTTAATGTTATTAAAAACATTACTCAAAATTTTTAAAAATCCTATTTTTAAACTATCATCATAACGTCATGTAAATACCTTAGCGGAATAGAGTTGGTCCAAGCAGTGCCAATTTAGATGCTGCTTGCCAGAGATAATTAATAGCACTAAGCATGCACTATGAGCAGCACTATGAATTCAGCATACATAACTGACCAGGGAAGCCTAATGTGGATACAGATACTTTGTCCCAAAAGTCCTACTTAAGGAAAAAAAGAAAGCTATGTGTCACACCTCGGAAGAAAGCTGAAATTTAGAACTTCTACAATACATTATGCCAGCAGCAAATGGAAATAAAAACTAAGAAGCCACAGTGCAAATGGAGGTTCAAGGCTCTAAAACCAAAAAAAACGGTGAGAAAGAACCATTGATAAAACTACTCTTACCTGTAGAAGTAATAGCACAACATGGCCATTTTTTTCTTTTTGTTCAAATATGCATGTTACAAGAGTTTTAAATGTTCTTTTTTCCCCTAAGGCAGGAGCAAGGAGGTAAAGGAAATGAATATTTGTTAATTAAAAAAAACAAACCATTTTTTAAAAAGAAAAATAAAGAATGGATGTCATGAAAGCAGGATACACAAATAAAACCCAAAGACATCTAGAAGGGCAGATCAATTTTCTACTAAAACTGCCAAGAAAAATGGTCATTCAAAGGTTGAATGGACTTATGAAAAGAATGCAGCTTTGGTGCTGCCAGAAGCTGGGGTTTATAAAGGCAGGACAAAGAATGAGATAGAGACAAGAAAGGAAGTCTCCCTGGAACACCAAGAGTGTTTCGTTGTCTATGGGTCTATCCCATTGAAACTTAGAGGATCCCTGAAAAGAGGAGATGCGAAGATTGGGAACGAAGAATACACTTTCTACTTTGAGAAGGGAGAAGTGACCCTTATTGCCCGTTATAATTGATATTTAAGAAAGGCCGTTAGAGCCTCTAGAAGGGATTGGACTTAAAGAGTATTGAGTTACAAGTATTACTCACATATGGACTACATCAAAATGAACCTGGAGTCTACTAAGGCGATTTTTAGGGTCAGGAGGAAAAGACACATGGCCCAGGTATATGGAGACCAGAAAATATGTCTGCACCAACTGGAAAAAATACGAATCTGTTAACTAGATGCTAAAAGGATTTATTGCAGACAAGAAGCTGGAATCCAGTACCTTCATACTTTGTGGCACATGCCACTTACACAGAGGTTTATAGGATGGAAGTAATCACAATGAATATTATGCAGCACTGACTTTCCATCCCAAAAATGGATCCTAAAATATTTAGGTGATTTTCTAGTGCCAGAAACATAGGAGCAGTTGAAGCAGATTTGGCAAAAAGACAGGGGTGTGATCACTGCACAGATGGAATGTGAGATATGTCCAAGACAACTCAAAGGAACTTCCTGATTCCCAACTGTATCTGGTACCACCTAATTAGATTCCAGTATATGTGATGTCAGAATCATTTCAAAGAGCTGATCGATGGCATCATCACCAGTTCAGCACCCCATACATATCACCTACAGTGTTAAGTACTGAAAAATGGAAAGGTATCTATGCATGTATGAACTAGTCCCCCATGCCAGAAGGCCAAGATACCCTGGACAGTCTGCTAGTGTTTCTCAGTACAGAACCAATTATGCAGTTGCTACTTCCAGATTCCTATGGCAAAGTAAGAACAACTCTTGTTTTAGGTTGACAGGATTTAGAATTGGGAGACAGTATTGCACAGTAGGAGCACGGGATCTGGAGCCAGGGGACCATGTATGAATCCCAGTTGTGCCATTTATTACCTGTGTGACCCTGGCTAACTCATGCAACTTCTGAGTGTCAGTTTCCTCTACTATAACATAAGGGGGCTGAAAGTCAAACTAAGGTCTTCTGTTTAAATTCGATGCTGTTTTCCATTATGCTGTAAATTTACTCTCCTATTTAGATGACTATTTGGTACTAGTATCTCTACAGACAGACAAGTAGTTCATTGAATTAGTGCTAAGGTTTCCACATACAATTTGGAAAAGCACTTGCAGATGGATAATGAACTCTAGGGTCCCAAATTAAGGGACTGCCAGGTAGATAGCATTTAGGGAATTGCACAACATTTTTAGTGGTCCAAAGTTGCTCCGGAATGAAAAAGCCCATCTTTTTTAACAGACTGTTCTTCCAGAGTCTACACAGGCACAAATCATAAGTCGTTGGAATCTCAAAGGAATCAAGGTTCTACGTAACTCAAAGGCAATGGAAAAATTCACAGTGTACTTCCAACTTTAAAGGATCCAACTCTTTTGGTTTCTCCATTTTTCCTTCCAGAAATTTCAGTAAGATACTAGATGATATAGGGCCATGAGGAAAACTACTTCAACAGAGGCAGTTTTTTGTAATGGTGTTTCACCAGTAGTAGTGAGTAGGTTAAAGCAAAAACAGGCAAAGTGGCCATCACTTTCACTGCCTGCCTCAAAATGGAAAATAATACCCTAAGTGGTCACAACTATTGCTTTTTGCCTCTCTGAAATACAAGAATTTATATTCCAAGAGTGGAAGTTAAAAGAATGAATGTAGCTTGAACTTATGGGAACAGCAAAGTAAAATCTAGAAAACCAAATGCTGATACATAATTCTAAAATATTTTGCATGACACTAAACCTGACTATGATCATGCCAAAAGTAATGGTCACTTTGGCAGAAATCTATCTATACTTAAATAATGTGAATCATTGCACCTTTGTTCATTATCACTGTATTAGAGAAGAAAAATACTAAGCCCTTTCCCACTGTTGGTCATTCCAGAATATTATGCTCTTTATTATGGGCTGAATTTTGGCTTCAAGATCAGAACACTAAAATCTATTGTATATACTTACTTTGTTTTTACTGTATATATTTTTTACTTAATTGAAGAACTCAGGTAGTATGTGTGGTTGAAAAACATCGTAAGATGGCGATCAAATTGGTAGGTGGGAATTCATTATGTAACATAAAAAGTGGAATGCCACAAAAAATTTGTAAGGCAACAGAAAAGGTAATCAATTATGTGTGCTTTGGCAATGTGGAGAGTTGAAATTAGATAGAAAGGATATTAAAAAGAACTTTCAAATCAACTCAAAATTTTAAATGCGAAATTTTGAACGTTGCTGAACTCATTAAGGAGCTGGCTATCAAGAGAAGTTTTCTCTTCCCTTAAGTTTTATTAAAGAATCTATTGTAAGCCTGACTTTCCAAATCATTAATTACACTGAGAAAAAGAATACAGGATGCACAACAGCAGTTTTTAAAAATGTTGCTATACTTTTAACTCCAGTAATAGTTTTCCTTCCCTGCTCCTTTCACATTGGTATGGATCTTTCCAAAATTAAGACAGGACAAGCAAGCAGGCTCAGTAACTTAGAAAGCAACTTCACTTACATAAGTCTTCCCATTCTAAATTGAGTCAAGTCTAGTAGAGTCCTAAAGAACATTAGGTTATTTGTAGAGGTACTCATAATTATCTTCAAATACACTCAGATCTTGTTGCTTTAACATTCCCATTGACAGATGATAATGCTTTTAATGGAATGCTAGATTATATGGAACCATCTTAGAGAAGAGTCAAACTAGTAAACCCAGAAAAGTTGACTTTGTAGACTACCCCATGGATTAATACTCTAGTACGTGAAGGTTTGCAAAGTGCTTCGGTCCATCCCATTTGGTCCTCATAGTAACCCTGTGAGGTAGGTGCTATTACCATCCCTTCTTACAAGATGAAGACAAAAGAGAGGTTAGGTAACACGCCCAAGAGTCAGAGCTAGCGTTTCAGGTGGGATGTGAACTCACATCTTCTTCCTCAAATTCTACTTATACTGGCTTCCAAACTTCAGAAATTCAGAATTCCGCTGTACACAGATCAGTAATAGCTACAAAGAGGAGAGGGCTTGCAATTTACAATTATAATTACAGATTTCTTTGCAGCAGTGTTTCGCAATTAGTTTATGATGGAAGCAGAAAATGAGAACTGGAATGCGGTCTAGTTCCAGTTCTGCTCCTTTGACCGTTAGGCAAGTCACCACTTAGCAGTAAAATAAAGGTTTTTGGACTATGATTACAAAGTTCCTTCTGACTTTTAAATCTAGTAGTTCCGGTCAGATTTCACCCAATTAAAATCTAAGGCAGCCTGACCAATTCAATAGAGCAGACCTTAGTGAGGATGAGAGGGGTTCAAGTCCTCTTAGTGCCCCAGGCAACTCTCCAAGTTGCACAACTGCCAATATACTGCATTGGTAGTTCCTCAGGATGAGCTCCCTAAACAGACAAAAATCAAAGGTCGGTTAAAAAAATAGAAAATTAAATTTTGTGACTAAGAAACAAAAAACTAATCCCCAAACAACTGAAGAAAACACATTTTGATAAGAATTTGTGGTTATGAAACTATGTGGTAATGTTTTAAGTCTGTTTTTCCCCAGAAAATATTCAAATTTCTGAAAATCAACATTTTCAAACTTCATAGTTAATTTAAAATTGCTTTAGACAAATCAAGACCCATTATTCAAACTTAAGTTATATAAATGTTAACTTTTTTTAAAGACCTCAACTAAAAACCCATTATAGGAAAATCTATAAAGACTATCATTATCCAAAGCAATTTCAAATATTCTGAAGTTTATGATGCTAACACTATATAATAAAAAAATAACTATTCATCTGTCAGATCTTGTGCTGAAACATAGAATACTTAATAATGCTAGTTACCCCATAAGAGAAAAAAAACTTGTAAGATGACAAGATGAATAAGGCAGACCAAAAATCCTACTTCCGAATCAAAGTACTCCCTTAGTTATCTTATCAAAACAGATAAACATGGATTTTTGAGGACTATGCCAGCAGAGATTAAAAGCCTTCTCTTGCAAGCTCCTGCTCAAGGTAGAAAATTTTTATGGGTCTATTATTAATGAACTGTATCTCTTGCTCAAGGATCTACCTTAAATTGGGTGAGGTTCATCATGTAGTAATCACAGCTAGAACTCAACAAGAACATTAATTTACTAAATCTTAAGAGGAACTGTGATCTTCTGATGGAGGGAGATGTCAAAGCTTAGTGGAGTTTTTATTATTGACATTCTCAGAAGCCTTAGGTTTTTTTTTTTTTAAAAAAAGGTAAGAAATCTGAACTAGGCTTCATGAATAACAGTACAATTCCTTGAAGCTCAATTCATCCTGTCAAAGGCCTTCTGCAGGAACCTTTGTGAGATGAAATTTTAACAACATCCTTAATTGAACAGGTGGGAAAGAGACAATATGGCACAGTGTACAGAGATAATCTTGGAACTAGAAATACCTTTCAACCTCAATGTCATTATCCTTAATACCTACAACTAAAGTTAATACTTAAATGTGAAAGCTCATTTTCTGTGAAAAGGGCCATTAAGGACTATTACTAAATAGTTTGCCTCCCCCCAAATTAGTTTTTCAAAAACACAAATACTACAAATGCATCCAGGAACATTCACTTAAAAGACTGAAGACAGACAGTGAAACAAAGCTCTTAAGTACTACTAAAAGGCCAACTGGATTTTTCCTAAACAGACTGTTTGCATTAAAAACTTATGGTAGTTTTACTAAATCACCTATCATCTATTTTGGTTAGTAAATTCATAGGACCATACGGTTAGAGCTAGAAGAGACCCCGGAGGTCACTTATTCCAACTATCTCATTTTATAAATGAACTGACACCCTGAGAAGCTGTGACTTCCTAAAAAATCACACAGGTAATAAAGTGGCAGAGGTAAGATTTGAACCCTCAATTCCAAATCCAGAACTCAATACAGCACTAAACAACTAATACCATCAACAAATTCACCTCAATTTTCTGCATCCCTAAGTAACGTATTAGTTAATTAAGTAGTCATGTGGCTGACATTTTTTTTTCCATTCTAGCCCTTTCCTTGTGATTTTTGGAATCTTAAGTTTATGCTTGTAACGAACTGATATCAAGATAGTAAGAATTCAGAACAGTACATCAGTTTCTCCAATTCCATCGTCATTGTTCTGCAAGACTGAAAACACTTTCTGACTAGTTTCTCCAAGAAGTCAGTGATTGTCCTGTGAAAAGCTAGGGACTTAAGTTTACAAAGAACCTTTCTTTGACTTTGCCACTTATGACAGCTTATGAGCTAAAGTGTAACTGTTGCAAAGACTAATGCTGAAAAGGTCAAATTTAAGAGACTAATTAAGGAAATCAGTTTCCAGTTAATGTTTATCGCTTATCCTACACTTTCAAACTTTTGGTCCCAGTAACTAATCACTGAATTTCTGAATAAGGAAGGTATATTTTTTACATTTAAGAAAATTAATCTTAGGAGGCAAACTAAATAAATTCTTTACAATCATGTGGGTAGAAACAACTTATGTTTTATCCTTCACTAAAAAAAATTTTTTTTCAAAATAAATCTCCCTTTGAAAAAGAATGGATTTGCATTTTTCAAAATGCTTCAACTTTTCAACAAAACTGTATTACTTACCTACCCACCATCATTCTATAATTTGTGAATTAAGTCAAACGTTAAATTTAGAATGACAAGAGAATTTTCAAAGCAAACCTAAATAGTTGGGTTAAGATGAATTTCCAATGTCATTCTTATTAATATAAAAAAACTATTTCTGAAAGCATGCATTTCAATTTCATTTTAGAGAAAAAAATTAAGTCAATAAATCATATCCAAACTACATATTCAAAATTTTTTATAAAAATTAAGGTTTCACATTTATTTTACATCTAGCTTTCCATGCCTGTGTTCAGACAAGGAATAAGATTGCACATAACTATAAGTAGTGCAAAAATATAGTGCTGGAGAGAAGTCACAGCTGCACTAAAAACTGAGAGCATTAAGAAATGAAGACAATCAAAACAACAAGCACAAACTTCAGAACTGAACGTGTGTGTGAAGATGAAGAATGACTAATAAATGCCCTAGTTGCTTTTGAAGTTAAACTGACGGTATAAATAGCACTTGTTGAATGAACTCCCTGCTCTCCCCAAAACTCTCCCAGCAGTAATGACTTTTACCCACTCACTTATAACCTCCTGATGTGTGTCTGCTGCATGAAAACGCTTAACGTAAAATGGCTGAACAAACCTTTTGCAATGGGTCTGGAAATTCCACACAAGTAAATTCACTTCCACACAGCCTTTTGACAACTCCCACACCAAACAGTCCTTTATTTTGTTTATTTTTCCCATCATTACTCCCACGTTAGGATTTTTAAGCTGTTTTCAAATGTACATGGGGAAGAAAACGTCAGCAAGAAGGGGTGGCACCTGGAGAAAGTTTACCCCCACAAAAACGCTTTTCAAAACTGCTGGGTCCCAAGTCCATTCCAACTCTGGGCTACCAGTAGCAAGCGTAGCAGTCCAGCTACACTGTTATCAGATTAGCTTATAACTTTTGCACACACAGGCTGATCAATGTGTCAACCTGAAACAGACTGTGTACTTTAACCGAACATGGCAAAATAGTCACTCTATTGAACTTTACATCATCATTTGATGTCAAACAATGAGGCAAATCCAAACAGTATATACAAAAAAACAGCTTTGCATTTACAAAAGATTTTGTTTCCCATATTGATTAATCCAGGCAGCTAACTCATTGGTTTATGCAACTTTATTGAAGAAAAATAAATCAATTACTAGCAGAGCTATTAGTTGATCACTCATCCATTGACAACTTGCATCATTTATTCAGTGCTATATTAAACAGTGTATTGGAAGATAGATTAACTAATAGCTCCAAGCCTCCTAACAAAATTTAAATGAAAATTACAAAAAGTTCAAGACCCTATTTTGGAATACAAGGGGTGTTTGACTTCCAATTTCCATTCTCTGTAGAACAAGAACAGGTCATTCCTTTATTGACATGCATAAAATACATCACGTTTTCTGTTCTGCTGATGCTATAAATTCAGTACCAATTCTCCAACCACACCAGTTATGAGCATAAAGTATATCATGAAACCTCAGATCTCTAACAATGGAAGGCTTAAACAAGATGGATTCTGCTACAGTAATGTTGCTTCCTTTGATATGACAATTTTGCATCCATCTCCCTCCCCCTCAGATGGTATCTTCAGCATCTGTTAGAGCAGTGAGGAATGGTTTTAGTCTCATAACCAAGTTAGAGTGAAGACATTGGCCACATAATACACATGCTCCATTTTTTAAAAAATTCTGAATCTTGGGCAATTGTTCTCTTGTAACTACTTTACAGTTTCTAAAAGCAGTTATTGTCCAAAGCTGGAAGAACTTAAGTCTTCTCAGACGAGCATGTGCATGAATGGAGGGAGGTAAACAAAAAATAAAATTAAAAAAGATGAGGTCTGATAGGGGAGCAGCCGGATAAGAAAATCAAAAAAGGAACAGTAATTTAAAGTTTATTCCAGCTATAATGCAGGTTATTCTGACTTTAAGGTAGAATCACATGGCATACTTCTGAGTCCATTCTCGAGATATTCTGTTGTACCTGTAAATAATGGAAAAGATTTTGAGAAGTTCTAAACCAATAAAGCTTTAATAGTCACACAATTCTTTAAAATATTTAATGAGGAAAGGAAATTACTACCAAATTAGTAATGGAATGTTTCTAGCGAACACCGTTCAAAGGCAAAGAGCTTTTGGTACTCATAATGTTATTTTACTGAAATGGGGGTAAATAAAATTTTTATGTGGAAAGTCCCCACTTATTCTTTTTAACAGATTTAAGACATATTCAAATTAGTTACAAATATTGTATTCCCACATTTGAAAATACTTTTTATCAGTGAAAAAGTTCAAATGTGCATTCAGTTTTTTAAAAACCCTTCTCACCATGTCTAAGCCTGAAAAAAATTGCTTAAACTGTACTAGGAGTTATCTCGAACTTGTTGGTTATTGAGGCCAGGAGTGGTACCAGGAGCTTCCTGACTGCAGCCCCTTTCCTGGTGGAGCACTTTAGTTGCAAGTTCTGAACTCTGTAGGACCAGTAGGTCAAGGGGAGGCAACGGTTAAAGTTAGAAAATAGGAAGTTAAAAAATGAACACTGGTTATTATTGGGATTAAGTCTATGTATGAATTGCTCTTCAAGGCTGAGTGAGATAGGGAGACTCATTCTCACACAGTTCCCTGCTTTGAATCCTCTCCTCTGCACTACCCCCAAAAAGAAAAAGAATTTAGATTTAAAAAAGATTTACTAAGTTATCTAGCCCCCAACTATCATCAGAAAGATTAATGTCTTTCTGGACCACTAACAGACCTATAAACACAGGCAAAAAAGGACTAAAGGAGAAATGATACAGAAATGAAATACATGGTAAGAGAAGTAAATGCCACCAATCACTTTTTATAATATCAGAAAGACATCAAATGTTACTGGAGGACTACCTTGACTTAAAATATAATAAGTTCTTTAAAAAAAAAGAAAGTGTACATATTTGGGTACAAGGTATGAGGTGTTTATCTTTGAAGCAAAAACAAATAATAATCCACCCTGTGCTTTCACATAAATTCAACAATAAAATTCTGCCCCACCTACATTTATGGCTAAAGTCCTTGTCTAAGTACCCACTTCAAAAAACCTTGCCCCTTAAAACACTATATACTGGGATTCACAACCAAGTGACACAGACACACATGCAGGCTTCTAAGTAGTAATAACTATGATTAACTGAACAGGCTCAACAACATTTTCCCCAAAATAAATTTGGTAACTTCTACATCGAAGTGACATTTGTTAGGTCTGTTTATAACCTACCACATTCCATTTCTAGCAAAGCTGTTAGTTAAATCTGCCTTACTTACCGGTTCAAGAAACAAGCCAATTCAAATTCCTTATTGCTGCTAGTTACTCTGCCATGCATATGTATCATCAAGCAATAGCTACTCAGTTCTACTTCCCACACTAGTCAGATATCAAGCTGTTAAACGTAGAGACTGAGTTAACTACTGCATCCATTACCTTTTGTTAGTTGTTCAGTGCTTTAAAGCATGCAGCACTCGAGTGCTGGCAATACTCATGGTTAAATGCACTGTGAAGTGCAGATCTCCTTACCCTACAACATAGCGTATTTCTCTGTCCACTCTCTGGCTAACCTATTGTACCTAATTAAACAAGTTGGGATTAATTACCACAAATATAAAACTGATCATGTTGGCGATGAATTCTACATACTCAAAGTAACAAAGATTAAGTATTTATGAAAATTATATAAACATTAATGAAAGATAACCAATTTTATCACAGAAAAATGGTGAAATTTTCAAGTTTTAAGCTTTTAAAAAAAGTTTTTAAAGGCTCATCTTTCCTTCATAAAAATTTTCTTAAATTTAAATCCCACTTCAATGTGGCCTGATTTCTGCATGTCTTAACTGGGAGTTTTTCTAAAGACAGTCATACAGTGTATGAGTATAACAAGTTCAGTGAGTAAAACCATTTTTCCCATTATGCAAAGTGTACTTTTTTTTCTTAAATTATTCTTTACTTACTTGTCTCTGTCTGTTTTATAGATCCGTGCAATCTCTGGCACTAAGGGGTCATCTGGGTTTGGATCACATAGCAGTGAACAAATGGATAAAAGAACTGAAAGAGAACAGTGTGATTCAAAATATCAAACCAATCTGTAAAAAATTCAATTAATACTTGACTGCTCTAAAATATGCACTAGGCTTTTCTTAATTCTTAACATTTTGGGGGTTTGCAGTTTCAGTCTTAAGGTGGCAATAAGATAAAGAAATGCTACAAAGAGCACGTTGGAGCCAAGGTCATACTTTCTACAGAACTCTTCAGAATCAAAGTCTGAAAGCCTGACAGTGACTACTGAGGTAAATAAAGATGTAAAGACAATGCTGAGCACAGATTTTAACCACAGAAAAATAAACATGTTATGCAATCAGTCTATTTCGCTATGATACAAAATCCTAGTTTAATCCTTTCTTGTAATGTTTAGGCTCCTCTGGCTTCTTGAAGATTATGCCAACAGTTTGAGGTAAGCTTTGGCAGATTCTATGATGTTGGCAAGGCTTCAATTACAGTCCTCAAAACAGACTATTCCTGCTTTTTGAGAACAAATTAACCTATAAAGAGAATCTTATTACCAAGGCTTATTAGCAACTCTCATTACTCAGTAATGAATTTTTTAGCTATGAATACCCATAAAACAAAAGAAATATAAACAGTCCTTTAATCCTGTCTGGGCCCTTCTGCTTCTACAGTAACGAGAAGACTGGGAGAAAAAAAGGGAATGTGAAGAATCATACCATTTTAAGACACCAACATGGCTTTTGACTTTCTCACATGATATGCTTATCAAGTAATTAATACTAAAGGAACTGAATTTCGCATTCATGATATTCATGATACTCATACTATAAAATGAGACAACATCAACAACAAAAAAGAAATTATAAGTAAATGGAAGGATAACTCAGTTTCTCCTTGGAAAAGAATTGGTTTGACCATATATAAAATGGCAACATTCCAGAGGGCACCTAATTACTTTATATTGTAATACTCATGGACAAACATTTGCAAAAGCCTCCAAAAAATAACTGCAGCTTTTTCATCAATATGTAATACAGTGGATGAACATGAAGGGAAATTCAACAAAGATCTCAATGAAACACTTCAAAATATCTCAATGTATACTTTGATGACAGAATACAGGCTGTTTCAAGTCTTAACAAAATTTTAAACTATTAAAGCTTAAAACTGCATTAAGACTTTTGGAGTAGCCTGTGGATGAGAGAGCTGGATTTGGCTGGGAGCACGTGAATTCAAGAACCACCCCTAAGGAATGGGCAAGTCACTTCACCCTCTATGTTCCTTAAGCAATTCCCTAGGAGCCAATGATGACAATCATGGTAGAAAGGTGTTGCACAGGGATCCTTCCCATTTCCATGTGCCTAAAAACCTCAGACTTTAAATGCAATGGTTGAAGACAAGGTTAAAAGGAAGGGAGTCCAAAGGCTTTATGCCTCTAGATAGCATAAATACTTCAAAAAGGTTGAGAAGCACCAGAACTTATCAATAACAAATAACATCACAAAAAAATGAAATGACTAGCAAGAGAATTTTTGAAGCAGCTGTGTACAGAAAAATCAGTCAATAAATATTAAATACTATGTGAGAGGCAGTAGAAATACATTAAAAAAAGTCTTTCAAAAATGCATTAAACATGCAGAAAATAAAAATAAATTTAACTATTTGCAGAAGAAAGTTACTAGCAGACAAGAAAGGCTTCATGTAGAAGGTAATATCTGAATGGTATCTTGAAGGAAAAGAGAGTAAAAAAAGAAAAATGGAGATGTACATGGATTTTGCTCTTTCTCACAAAGGTGATATTTGAGGAAGGAAGGAGGGTATCAGGTGAATCTTAACGTTATCTGAATTGGAGAAAGAAGGACCTAACACACATTAGTTTTGGGTAAAAATATCTCAATGTCAGATAGGAAACAAGTAGGGCTAGAAAACAAGTTGGAGTAAGAGATAAACTAACACTTGTAGTTGTAAGCAAAAGAAACTTCCTAATTCTCATGAAGGGATGAAAAGATAAAGGGAGGCAAGGGAGATAAAAGAACAAGAATCTAAGGCAGTATCCATGAATTGGGAAAACTGTGGTTATAGTACCTAGAGAAAAATTTGTGCAATACTATAAAGAAAAATAACTGAAAGGCAGAACTCTGATCAAAGCAATCCCTAACCATTTCTACCAAAGACCTAGGATAATACATGCTAATTGCTTCCCAACAAAGAGGTAATTGGACTCAAGGTGCAGAAAGGGACATATGGGATAGGTTCCATAGTGGACTCATTTTCTCTTAATATATTTAGACTTTAACCAAGCTCCATTCTCTTCCTTTTGGTTCTTAATGGAAGAAGGGGAGGAGAAAGAAAAGTGACATTAAAAAAAGAGTCACTGAAACATTTTTAAAGTTGCTCTGAAGTTCAGAAGGAAACACAAGAGTTTTGAAAAGTGGTAAATTTTGTTGTATACGTTAAGAAAAAAAGCAATATATAAAATGGAGATTCGTATTTTGTTTAAAATTCTTTTTCTTTCCTGATATACGGAAATGCTCCTTTTTAGTGTTGAACATTAAAATTAAAAAAATTATGGGGATGTCCATCAATTGAGGAATGGCTGAATACCTTGTGACGTAACAATTACAACAGATTATTGATTCTAGTCCAAAAAATACCCCAACAATGCCTTCAGAGAATTCTGAGAGGTCACACCTCACCCGTACCTTGGGAAGGGGAGTAAGGCAACAATAATGAGAAAAAAGATGAAGAGAATCATTTAAATATCTTTTTTTCATGCATAGAAAGCTACAGAAGGAAATTCTGAAGAAGTATGGACAAATAGCAAGACACCTTTGAAAGAAGCATGTTTTTAAAAAGCAAGCAGTATAGAATTGTTTCATAGACAATTATATATATGGAAATGTTCTTAGTTTTAGTCTGTTAAACTCAGATTAAAAAAAAATTTGAAAGAAGGTGGCCAAAGACAGAGACTTGGGGAATATTGGCAGAGAATATGATATGAAAAACAGGCAACAGAGATGAGTAATACCAGAAGATAGAAATGTCACAAAAAACTAGAGAGGAAAATATCAAGGAAAAGGTGATTAATAGTGTTTCAAATGCAGCAAAGAGGCAGAAAGGATCAGGGCTGAGAAAAGACATTTGGCAATTAAGAGATCATGAGTAACTGTGGAGTGGCAGCGACGTTCAATGTATATAACACTGGCCTTGGAATCTTTAAGACCTGAGTTCAAATTTGGCCTCAAATATTTACTAGCTGTATGGCCTTGGACAAGTCAAGTAAGCCTTATTTATTTGCCTGTTTTTCATCTCTAAAATGAGGATACATTGAGAAGGAAATGGCAAAATATTCTAATTATTCTTGCAAAAGAAAAAAGTCTAGAGTTGGACATAAGTGAATTTCACAAGGACAAAATAATTTTGGAAGAAATCAGTTGAATGATGAGGTCAGAAGCCAAGCTACAAAGAACTGAAAAGTGAGGAGGTGTATAAGCAGCGAAGAGAAAGCTAAGATATAAGACAATGGCTTGATGTAACAGTAGGATATGATGGGGGTAAGTGGGGAGGGGATGTGTTATGTTTGGAGGCAATAGGGAAAGACTACAGATTAAAGAAACAAGATAAGTAATTAAAAAGGAAACTGCTATCAAAGATGGGAGAGGGTGGGATTAATGACACAAAAAGGGTCTGGCCTTGGAAAAAAAGGGCAACCTCACTGCCTCCCAATCCCCAGCCCTCCATCTTTGCTCTGCACTGAGGGAAATGAGGAGAATGAGATGCTGGAGCTTCATGCAGAATGGCCTCTGCACAAAGCCTATGATGTATAGGAGGCTTGAGGAAAGAAGATCTGAAAGAATTTTGTGGGCAATGAGGTGGGGAATTCATTAGGAAGGAAGGAAAGGATTGTCTTGTTGCACTAAGGGCTCAGTTGAGGTTGTACAACATGAATTTATAAAACATATACTCAGGAGGGGTGTGAGATTTCCTTTAGGTCTGTTCATAGAAGCATGTGAAGAGGGGAGAAGGGCAGATGGTATGGAAATAACTTACGTGTTCAGATTTGCCGAAAGTTTAATTAACGTAGAAAGACAAGGTGGGGAGGGGGGAGAAGGCATTTTGGAAGGTCAAACTGGTTAACTATAAAGTCAAGATGAGAAGTACTTCAAGTTAAATTAGCAAAGTAATGAAAGACTGGAGGTCCTGATAACTTAAATTAAGTTTTAAGGAGAGGGAAAACTGGGATTATAGGAGGCTATGATCAAAGAGAAATCTTACAACATTAATCAAAAAAAGTGAATAGTGTGATCCAGCATGTATTCTTGTGCATGGTTATGGTAGGATAGGTTGTGGGATTCAAAGGCATTATAGAATTAGGAAGTTAGGAAGTTTTATTAATATGGACATTGTAGTCTCCTAGTATAAGGCCCTGGATTGTAGAGAAGATGACAGTAAACTAAACTGAAAAAGAAAGGGAAACCATGTAGATCTTCTATAAAACATTCACTATGATCTGCATTGAGTAGAAAAAGTCACACTATATATTTGTTTAAGCAAAGAGTAAAACTGATAGCAAATTAGCAAATTAGTAGATTAACTATAAGTGATGGTATACAGTTAAATCAACTCCAACCTGATTTAAATGAGCTACTGAAACTGAGTAAAACTGATAGCAAATTAGCAAATTAGTAGATTAACTATAAGTGATGGTATACAGTTAAATCAATTCCAACCTGATTTAAATGAGCTACTGAAACTGAGAAATGACCACAAAAACAAACCAATTGCTATAATGAGTAAAACTGCCCAGCCATCACATCAGTCATAAATACTCGATATCTCCTTGCCAAGTAGAGAGCTATGATAACTAAGGATAACACCAGTTCAGATTATAAATGTTCATTATGGTGATAAAAAATTCTGTTCAAAATCACCTCATAAACAGCAATGAATAAGAGAGGGAAAAAAGTTTACAGAAAGCTTGGTCAAAAACCTCAAAACCTCAAGTTAGGCCAGATGATGGGGCAGCTAGACAGCTCAGTGGCTAGACCTGGAGTCAGGAAGACTAACCTTCCTGAGTTCAAATCTGGCCTAAGATACTTACTAGCTGTCTCACTTGGACCTATGTGCCTCAGTTTCCTTATCTGCAAAATGACCTGGAGAAGGAAATGGCAAACCACTCCAGTCTCTTTGCCAAGAAAACTCCAAAAGTGACAAAGAATTAGACACAACTGAAATGACTTAACAACAACCAATACCAAGGTACATTTCAGAATGAAAACTGAAAGAAGAGAATGGAAAGGAAAAGACCTGTGAAGATGTGCTTTATAAGCTCCTATTCCAAGCAAGGACAGTGAAACTACGTTATATGTGAATCCTAAAATCACAGTCCCGGATATTGTTCATGAAATAAATTCCAAGATACTCTTCCTTCTATTCCCTTCTTCACAAAAGTGACCCAAAACTACCAAAATCATAGTAATTCTAGCTACAGAAAACCTTTAGGAAAAGTATACATATCCATACTACATCTGGGATGAAATAAGAGGTATTCGCAATGGTTTCTTTTTTAAGCCTTTTATCTCTCAAGGTGCCTAAGCACAGAGTTCTGCACACAGGCATTTGTCTGCTGAAATCAATTCTATGATGTATGATTAAGTTGGCATAATATTTACTTTAATTTCTTAGTTTGTAACTTCCAGTTTTTCAAGCTATCAGTTATATAAATTCAATTGCCTTATAGGCTCATAGATATATGTTGCTAAAATAAACCGTGGGCTCAAATGTTTAAGGTATCTGATTCCAAAAATGAAGTTAAATCAATTTAGTTAAGAGAAGAGAAGCAAAGCTAAATGTTGAAAGAAATATTTTTTAAAACGAAGAACGGTCTTTTTTTGGTTACCAGCATGCTGTAATGCCAAAGTCTCAAGACCCTTTCACTCTGCATGATAAGTAACAAGAAATGTCAAAATATTACACAGTATTTTGTTTAAAAGAGTAGAGGACAATCTATAGAACTCTCAGAACATATTTAGACAACAGGAGATTATTCAAAAAAATACTTTCTCACCCAAAGAAAACTTTTAACAAAGGGTTGCTAAAGTAGCAACAAACTTCACCCACCATGGATATGTGAACAAGTAGTAACCAAAAGTAACTTTCAGTAGAGGCCTTGAATAAAATCCATCAATCAATCAACCAAGAGGGGAAAAAGTACTGTCAAGAGCTACATAAACTTCATTTATTTTTTTATTACCTTTAGAAATAGTTAAAGCAGGAGACCATTGTGATCTTAGAATATCGAGACAAATGCTGCCATTACTGTTTATGTTTGGATGATAAATTCTTGTTGTAAATGCAACCTAAAATAAAGAACAAAATACTTAAGGGCTTTTGAAACAAATCAACATCTTCTGCAATTTTTCATGCACCAACTTAAATAGAGAAAAAAGATTTTAAGTAAGCCTAAAAATTAGTTCATTTTTAACTTCGCTGATCAACGATCATTGATATATAAAGCAACAAAAATAAATTAATTCCATACTTTAATGTTGTATTCGAGTAAAAAAAGAAACATTTATTTAGTATTCACAAATTAACAAGGGTTAAAAGGGTGAATGTTACTTCTGGAGTCAGATAATCCCAATTGTTGTAATATGAGAATTTTTAGCATGGTAGGACTGATAGAAAGTTTAGTATTAATGCCTTCTGGATTCTACTAAAAAATTGTGTCCCAAACTACCAAAATGATAGATATATCATCAAATATTCACCTAAAAAAGAAAGGAAAATATTTCTCTTTGGACTGATAACATTCATTATTCTTTAGACCTAATGTGCTACAATGGTACTATGATCATAATTTCTATAAAGTCAAGTCATTTTTAGGGACAACGTATATTTCAGTTTCATTCAAGACTTCATTATAATGTAAATTTTTATGTAACAGATATTTTTCTGACTAAAAAAAGTTCAAAATTTTAGTTTAAAGAGCTTACAAATGGAAATTAAGATATTTTTGTTTTTAAAGCTTAAGAGATGAGACTACAATTATTTAACTCTTAAGCTACTAAGTTATATTTTTGAAGGACATATGTAAGTATTTCCTCCTAAGTAAAACTTGATCATGTTAATAGTTCTGAGAAATACTTGCCTTAGGTGGTTTGAAGGGGTAGTCTGTAGGAAAATGAATTGTCAAAAAGAATACACCGCCTTGATATGGGCTGTCATTCTGTCAAAAAAAAATCTGTTTAATGTCCATGGTATCATTTAAATACGCTGATTTAAAATGAACAATTTCATCTATTGTCAACCCCTTTGATCATGAGTCAAAATTACAAAGCAGTACCATAATTAAATCCAAGTTAACTGTCAAAATTCCAACTAAATATTCCATCTAAAATTAATCTATTCCAAGACTTTTCTATATCCTAAGCTCTACATCAAAGGTGTCACACTCAAATAGATTTCTATGACTGTATACTGACTTAGAAAATCACAAATTAACATTATCCATGTTGTGTTATATTTTAATTTTGTTAAATATTTTCCAATTACATTTTAATTTGGTTCCTTCAAAATGAGACAGTTTTGAGTTTGACATCTCTGCTCTACAGTATTAAAAGAAAGATGTTGTTAAGCACAGTATTCATGTTAAGCAGGCCAAACTAACACTATACACTGGAGGGAAGTTAAGATAAAAAATATGTGGACTATTTAATTAACTATAAACCAGTTGGCCAACCAAAGGTGACTCCTTGGATTGAAATTACTTAAAGGCCATTCCAATCCCCAGTCAAAAGAATGTTCTTTTCAATAAATGAATAATAGTAGCCTCAACAGGATGACCACATATGTTCATACCTGAAATTTAGGTTTTGTTTAGTTTTTAAAGAAACCAAATTAACCCTAATGTTGCCCCTCAGTTCTAACAGGCTCTGATTTTCCCTGTTCCCCTATGGAAAAATAATCTTAAAATTGCTGTCACTTTTTTTAAAATTTCCATACAAACACATACACTAATAACCAAGAAAAAAATTAGGGAAATGGAAAGGAAAATACTGAGAAAAAAGATGGAAGCTAAATATTACCTGCAGAATGTGAATAGGCTAGGGAAGAGGAAACCTATGAACTTAATTATTAATGCATCAGAACTTCATTTAGTTATAGGAACCTAAGCAATCGAGTTTTTTTTTTTATCCCTAACCTAAGTTACAGGAATAAGATAGCATTTATCTGTCCCAAGCTATTTTTATAAAAGGCTCAATCAGAGAGTCCAGAAAAAAAATTAATCCTTTTCTGACAAAGTTATGGTTTTGTTCAACTGTAAGAGTTCTTTTTCAAACTTCAATTTGGCAGACATCTACTTAACAATCCAAGGTACTCTATTTAAGACCCTAGGGACACAAAAATGAAATAATTCTCTTAATTTCTTAGGACCTTTCAAACTAACACCTAGATAAGACAAAAAACTACTTAAAAAAAAAAAGACAATTCCCAAAATCCTAAGTTCCGGGTTTTATCTCAATTTTCATCTTTAACAGTAGAAAGGTACTAAATGTTTATTCAAAGGGAGACTCAAACAAAAACAAAAAGAGACAGCTAACTGTGCTGAGTCAGGATGCAAAAAGCCCGTAATAGGCATAATCCAAGAAACAATCTAAGTATAAATGCAAAATGCTGTATTTAGGTTCCTCGGGCAGTTAGATGGTGCAGTGGCTAGAGCACCAGGCTTGGAAATCATGAAGATTCAAGTCCAAATTTGGCCTCAAACACTAATTGTGTGGCGTTGGACAAGTCACTTAACCCTATTTGCCTCAATTCCATGTCTGTAAAATGAAGACACATTGGAAAAGGCTACATATGGCAAACCATTCCAGTGTATTTACCAAGAAAACCTGGTGGACCAAAGGCCACAGGTTCACACACAGGAGGACATGAATGAACATCAACAAGAAATACTTAGGTTCCAAAAAAATCCCCAAAACAAAAACATCACGCATCAGCTCCAGTCTCACATCTCCAACTGCCTGCTGAACATACTGGCACAGCAGAAAGATAACTACCTGGGGTTCTGGTGTCAGAAGACTTAGGTTCATGCCCCATCTCCTTGCATAACTTGGAGAAATTCACCGGCTAGGCCCCCATCAGTCAAGTGAGGTTTATAATATATAGCTTGTAGTGATAATCCTGTAGTCATTACCTGCAGATCAAATAGGCACCTCAAGCTCCTTACACTCAAAAAAGAACTCATTTTCTTTCCCCTTAAATCCAACTTTAACTTCTCTGCTAAGTGTACAACCCCTTTATTCTAGTCACAGAGGTTCACAGCCAAGGAATCATACTCATCATCCTCACTCATCTATGTCTTGTGGTTAATTCTATCTCCACAACATAACTTGTACCTGTGCCCTTCTCTCTACTCACATCAAGACCACTTCAGTTCAGGCCCTCAGGGTCTCTTGCATGGGACTACTTCAACAGCTAAATAGTGTCCCCTAGGTCAATCACATTATCAAATATTTATTAAGCACCTACTATGTGCTAGGCACTGTTAGACCTTGGGGATACAAATAAGAAATAATTCCTACCTCCAAGGATTGTTATCACAATGTAAAAAGGAAAACAAGTGACAAGCACATACAGAGAGAACACAAACTACAAGGCAGCTCCAGACAGATGTTACTGAATGAGGGGAATCAGAAAAGGATTCATATAAAGGTGATATCTGACCTGAACTTCATTAAAAGAGGGTTTTTCTATGAGGCAGAAGAACACTGCATCCATTCAGACTGACCAAAGCAAAGGTGTTGAAGCCCCCAGCATAAGGAGTAGAGAGGGGGCCAGTTTGGCTAAATTACAAAATGTGGGATGGAGAGTAATGTATACGGAGTAATGTATAAAGTAGACTGGGGTCAGGATGTGAAGGATTTTAAAAGCTAAACATAAGTTTATACTTCATCCTAGAGACAACAGAAAACGACTTGAGTTGATCATTTTGGAAGGGGGAGGGGGTGTGTGTGACATAATTTGTGTTGCAAGATGAGGAGGGCCTGAACCTAAGTTAGTAACTGAGAAAGCAAAGAAAAGAAATTACATACAAGACATGTTGTAGAGGCAGGAAAGGCTAAGATTTGGCAACTAAATGTATGGAGTGATAGCAATTGATAACTTAGTATCTCACCTTTGTAGTCTATCTCCCAAATACCAAAGAAAGATCCCTAAAAATAAAAAACTACTGCTAAGGAAACTTCAGTTAAGTCCCGATTTCCTCCAGGATGCAAACTTCTCCATTTGATATTTCAAGAAAGACCTTCACAATCAAGGTCCAGTTCATCTTTCTACTGAATGACTGTATGCTGAATGCATATGCACACCCCATCCTCCCCAAATTCCCTCTACACTGAAGCTATTCCAACCTAACTGCTACTTGTCCCCATACAGAATATACTGTTTCCCACTTCCAGGTCTTTGCACAGGCTGTCCCCAATGCTTGGAAGACTTTTCTTCCTCTCTACCTCTTGGAAGCCCTACCTCCTTCCAAGACTTAGACTAAGTGCCAAGTCTTTCAAAAGGCTTTTCTTGATGTCCTCAGTTGATACTGCTGCTTCCTGCCTCCCTCAATGTTGGGTTTTGTATATGTGTTATTTATTTGATCTCTGTGTTCCCTTAGCAGAATGTCAATTCCTTGAATGTAGTAATGTTCTGCCTTATGTTCTGACAGCCTAGATGACAAAAAATACTAAAAGATCTATGGGTTTTAGTGGACTACAAGCACAATGAGACAAAACTTGACAGGATAGTCAAAAGAAGCTCATTTCAGGATTCAGGGAAAAGGCCTATAGAACTTAATCCAAAGAAGGATATGCAGCCCCAGGATTCTGCTCTGCAAAACACCCTGGAGAAATTACATTAGGAGCAAGGAAATCAAGTCTTCCATACAAGAATTATTTGAATAAACAGAATATTTGGCCTGGAAAATATTAAGACTCAGGGAAAAACATGTTAACTGTCGACATATTCAAACAGCTATCAGGATTAGACTTGATTCTGTTTTTTCTCAGAAGGCTGAAAAAGGATCAATGGATGCAAGTTGTAAGTTTTGTCAAGACTTGGGTTCACTTCAAATACCTTAGTTAAGTCTAGACTCATGGAAAAAATATTATATAATTCCAGAAAGAACTGAAGAACTCTAAATATAAACTGAAGCATAATTTTCTCACTTTTTCTTTTTTAAAAAATGTGGCTAATAAGGGGGGGGCGAAGCCAAGATGGCAGAGTAGAAAGATGAACCTGTTCTTGCTCTGCCCCCATAGCCCATAAAATACCTGTAAAAAGTGACTCTAAACAAATTCAAGGGCAACAGAACCCACAAAATGACAGAATGAAAGAGATTTCCAGCCCAGGTCAGCCTGGAAGGCCACCAAGAAAGGTGTTACCATACTAGGATCAGAGCAGAGCACAGACCAGCCTTGGCAGCACAGCAAAAACAGGACTGGAGCAGGTTTCAGGGTGCGGAATGACAAATAGCAGCTGCGGTTCCCAGATTTCTCAACCCACAAATGCCAAAGACAGCTCCAAGGTCAGTAAGAAAGCTCTTTCATCTGGGTGAAAGGAGAGTGTGGTCCGGCCCCAGCCTCAGGACAGCAAAAGGGCCCAGTTTTGGAGCCCTGGGCCTAAAGACCCTGGGGGAATCAAGCAGCTAACCTGAGTGGCTCAGTTGTGGGGTGAGGATGAGCACTGGAGTGGTAGAGCTGGTGTAGGTTCTGGAGAAGGAATCCTACTCACAGAACCTGGGCAGAAGAGTACTTGTGGTTGCTCATAAACCAGAGTACAGGCCAGGAGAGGAGTAAACTCCTTTCCCTTGATTGTGCTACGCTGGAGGAACTGAGAAGTTACATGTCCCTAGAGTACACTCTCCACTTGACACAGTCAAGTACTTGGCTGGGAAAATGCCCAAAAAAGAAGGAAAAAAATAAGACTATAGAAAGTTACTTTCTTGGTGAAAAGGTATTTTCTTCCATCCTTTTGGATGAGGAAGAATAAAACATACCATCAGAGGAAGACATAAAAAAGTTAAAGCTTCTGCATCCAAAACCTCCAAAAAATATGCAATGGTCTCAGTCAACAGAAGAGCTTAAAAATCAACTAAGAGAGGCGGAAGAAAAACTGGGAAGAGAAATCAACGTGAAGAAAGGAAATAGTCAGCAGCTTGTTAAAGGAGACCCACCCCCCAAAAAAGCTGAAGAAAATAACATCTTTAAAAATAGACTAACCCAAATGGAAAAGGAGGTTCAAAAGTTCACTGAAGAAAATAGTTCCTTAAAAATTAGAATGGAACAGATGAAAGCTAATGACTTTATGAAAAAATCAAGGAATTATAAAACACAATCAAAAGGATGAAAAAATAGAAGCCAATGTGAAATATCTCACTGGAAAAACCACTGACCTGGAAAATAGATCCAGGAGGGATAATTTAAAAATTACTGGTTTACCTGAAAACCATGATCAAAAAAAGAGCCTAGACATCATCTTCTAAGAAATTATCAAGGAAAACTGCCCTGATATTCTAGATCCAAAGGGTAAAATAGAAATGGAAAGAATTCACCAATCACCTCCTCAAAGAGATACCACAAGGAAAACTCCTAGGAATATCATAACCAAATTCCAGAGTTCCCAGGTCAAAGAGAAAATATTACAAGCAGCCAGAAAGAAACTATTCAAGTATTGTGGAAATACAATCAGGATAACACAGGATTTAGCAGCTTCTACATTAAGAGACTGAAGGGCTTGGAATATGATATTCCAGAGGGCAAAGGAGATAGGATGAAAACCAAGAACCACCTACCCAGCAAAAGTGAGTATACTTCAGGGGAAAAAGTGGAATTTCAATGAAATAGAGGATTTCCAAGCATTCTTGTTGAAAAGACCAGAGCTAAATAAAATCTGACTTTCAAATAAAGAATCAAGAGGAACATGAAAAGGTAAATAGGAAAGAGAAGCCTTAAGGAACTCATTAAAGTTGAACTATTTACAATCCTACATGGAAAGTTGCTATTTGTTACATGAAGTCTTTTACAGCATTAGGGTATGTATATATGTGTACACACACACACGGCACAGGGTGAGTTGAATATGAAAGAACACCTAAAAAATAAGATTTACTGTAGAATAGAAATGTAGTAAGAGAAAGGGAGAGGTAGAATGTAGCAAATCATCTCACATACAAGAAGGAAGAAAGAGTTTCTATGATGGAGGGAAAGAGGGGAGAGATGAAAGGAAACTGAGCCTTACTCTCATGGGACTTGGCTTAAGGAGGGAATAACACACTCAACTGGACATGGAAATCTATTTGACTGTACAGGAAGGCAAGGGGGAAGGGGGATAGGAAAGGAAAGATAATACAGGGGACAGCAAACTGGGGAAAGGGCTAATCAGAAGAAAAACAAGATTGTGGGAGGACAGGTCAAGGGAGAGAATGGAATAGAATGAGGGCAAGATAGGCTGAGGGAAATGCAGTTAGTCTTTTACAACATAAAATACTATGGAAGTGCTTTGCCTTCTTACACATGTATGATGACCTATGTTGAATTACTTGTTTTCTTAATGAGGGTAAGTAAGGAGGGAGGGAGAGAATATGGAATGCAAAGCTTTAAGAATGAATGTTAAAAACTGTTTTAGCTTGCAACTGAAATTAAGCTACACAGGCAATGGAGTATAGAAATCTATTTAGCCCTACAGGAAAACAGAAGGGAAGGGTGATGGAAGAAGGGTGGATAAAAGAAAGGAATATAGACTAGAGCAAGGGGTGGATGGGGTGCATGCTATCCTGGGTGAGGGATGGGGAGAAAAGGGGAGAAAATTTTGAATTCAAATTCTTGTGGAAGTGAATGTTAAAAACTGACAAAGTTCTTTATATATTTTTAATATGACACCTTTATAAATAATAAACTGTATAAATTTTTTCCCAATCTTCTTTTGCTCTAACATTGGCTATATTCATTTGTACAAAAACTTAATTTAATGTAATCAGATGTTTTCATTTTACACCTAACTTTGTTTTCTATGTCTTACTGATTTATAAATTGTCTATCCATAAGTCTGATAATCATGTTCCATGTTCTTTAAATTTTCTTGTTATCTCTCTATATATCTAGCTCATACAACTAAAAATAATGTATCCATTTTGACCTTATCTTAGTAAAGGTTTAAGATACTTACGCTGTTCCAGTTATATAAAAGGAAGTATTTTATACCTACCTGACTAGCTAAAATGATTGAAGGGGAAAACAACAAATGTTGGAGGGAATATGGAAAAATTGGGACACTAATTCATTGCTGGTAAAATGATCCCACCACCTTGGAACGCAATATGGAATTATGACCAAAGAATTATTAAACTACCTATACCTCTGTGACCCAGCAATACTGCTACTAGGTTTATTTCTAGAGATGATTAGTGAAATAGGAAAAGAACCTATATGTTCTAAAATGTTCACAGTAGCTCTCTTTGTGGTAATAAAAAAAATGGAAATTGTAGGAATGCCCATCAATTGGGAAACGCCCGAACAAGTCATGATATGTGATTGTGATGGAATACAACTACTGTGTTATAAGAAATTATGAACTTAATGATCTTAGAAAAAGATGGAAAGACTTGATGAAATTAAAGAGCAAAATGAACAGAACCAAGAGGACACTGTAAACAGTAACAATACTGTTGCTTTAAGAATGACTCTGAATGAGTAAGTTTTTCTGACTATTATAAATACCCAAATGATATATAAAGGACATATAAAGACACAATCTACATCTACAGAAAGAACTGATAAATCAAAGTATGTACAGATTATACGTACATGTAATGTATGTGTACACACACACACACACACACACACACTTCTAATAGTAGTCACCCTCTAGGGTGAGGTAAGGCAGAAAAAAGGAAAGAAAAAAAGGAAATTTATGCAATCATTTTGTTGTATACTTGAAATCTTGTAAAGAAGATACTTATTCAGCAACGAACTGAATTAGATAAGCTTGAAGATCTGTTCCAAACTATAAAACTATAGAATTCATGGTTCTGATTTTTAAATGTTTTTTTACAAAACCCCAAGTACTTCCAGTTGAAAACTCAACATTACCATTAAAGTGCTTAAATTCAATGGGTTGCTATAAATTCAACTGGAAAAAAAATGTGTTCTGGACTACTCAGATTCAGATGAATTACGTCTGTTAAAGAAAAATATGGGGGCGAAGAAGCCAAAACGGCAGAATAACATCATGGACTTTCTAGAGCACTCCCCCCAAGCCCAACCAAATGCCTGTAAAAAATGGCTCTAAACAAATTCTGGAGTTGCAGAACCCACAGAATGACAGAGTGAAGCAAATCTCTAGCCCAAGACATCCTGAAAGGTCACCAGGAAGTGTTTATCACACCACATAGGAGCAGAGTGTGGGCTACAAGTGGACAGAGAGGACCTGAGTAGGTCTTGGGGAGACTGAATCTCTCACACCTGTGGTGGTTTCTACACTTCATAACCCCAAAATGCTGAGTATAAACTGGAAAGTCACTGGAAGAAGCCTATGGGGCCAATACAGGAGTGGAATGATCCAGACCCAGGCCCAGGGTGGCAGAGAGGGGAGGGGACGGAGGAACCTGAAGCAGCAACAGCAGGGGCAGCAGCCGCCACTGTTTCTGGAGCTCTAGGCCCACAAATTGTGGGGGGATCGAGGGTCTGACAGTACACTCCCGTCGCCACACTGGAAGCAGAGAACTACTCTGGCAAAGCTCAAAAGTCAAGTAAATGGCTGCGGAAATGAGCAAAAATCGGAAAAAGAATCAGATTATAGAATCTTACTTTGGTGACAAGGAAGATCAAAGCATGCAAACAAAATAAAATAAAGTCAAGCTTCTCCACCCAAGCCCCCAAGAAAAAAATGAATTGGTCTCAGGCCATGAAAGAGCTCAAAAAGAATTTTGAAAATCATGAAACAGAAGTAGAGCAAAAGTTGGGAAGAGAAATGAGAATGATGCAAGAAAATCATGAAAAATGAGTCAACTGCTTGCTAAAGGAAACCCAAAAAAATGATGAAAATAACACTTCAAAGAAAATAATTCCTTAAAGATTTAAAATGGAGCAGATAGAAGCTATTAAGTTTCTGAAAAACCAAGAAATTATAAAACAAAACCAAAGGAATGAAAAATTAGAAGACAATGTGAAATATCTCATTGGAAAAACAACTGACCTGGAAAATAGATCCAGGAGAGACAATTTAAAAATTATGGGACTACCTGAAAAAGAGCCTAGAACACATCATCTTTCAAGAAATTATCAAGGAAAACTGCCCTGTTATTCTACAACCAGAGGGTAAAAGAAATATTGAAAGAATCCACCACCAATCACCTCCTAGGAATATTGTAGCCAAATTCCAGAGTTCCCAGGACAAAGAGAAAATATTGCAAGCAGCCAGAAAGAAACAATTCAAGTATTGTGGAAATACAATTAGGATAACACACAATAAGGGATCACAGGACTTGAAATATGATATTCCATAAGTCAAAAGAACTAAGATTAAAACCAAGAATCACCTGTACCCAGCAAAATTTGAGTATAACACTTCAGAGGAAAAAAAATGGTCATTCAATAAAAGAGGACTTTCAAGCATTCTTGATGAAAAGACCAGAGTTGAATAGAAAATTTGACTTTCAAACACAAGAATGAAGAGGAGTATGAAAACATAAACAGGAAAGAGAAAGCATAAGGGTCTTACTAAAGCTGAACTATTTACATTCCTACATGGAAAGATCAGACTTCTAACTCTTGAGACTTTTCTCAGTATTTGGGTAGTTGGAGGGATTATATACATATAGACAGAGGGCACAGGGTGAGCTGAATAGGAAGGGATGATATCTAAAAAAAATAAAATTAAGGGGCGAGAGAGGAATATATTGGGAGGAGAAAGGGAGAAATGGAATGGTGCAAATTCTCTCTCATAAAAGAGCCAAGAAAAAGTATTTTCAATGGAAGGGGAAATAGGTGAGAGGGAAAAAATGAAGCTTACTCTCACCACATCTGGCTTAAGGAGGGAATAACATGCACACTCAATTTGGTATGAAAATCGAACCTACACTACAGGAAAGTAGGGGAGGAGATAAGTGGGGTGTGGGGGGCATGAGAGAAGGGAGGACAAATGGGAAGAGGGGGTAATTAGAAGTAAACACTTTTGGGGATGAACAAGGTCAAAAAAGAATAGAATAGGGGGCAGGATAGGATGGAGGGAAATATAGTTAGCCTTTCACAACATGACTTTTATGGAAGTCTTTTGCATAATTACACATGTATAACCTGTATTGAACTGCTTGCCTTCTCAGTGGGGATGAGTGGGGAGGGAGGAAGGGAGAGAAGTTGGATGTTAAAAATTGTTTTTGCATGCAACTGGGAAATAAGAAATACAGGTAAAGGGATATAGAAATCTCTCTTGCCCTACAAGAAAATAGAGAAGATGGGGATAAGGGAAGGGAGGAGTGTGATAAAAGGGAGGGCAAATTGAGGGAAGGAGTAATCAGAATGCATGGTGAAGGGAGAGATGGGGAGAAAATTTGGAACTCAAAATCTTGTGGAAATGAACACTGAAAACTAAAAATTAATAATTAAAAAAATGAAAATGTGACATCTACTAGTTAAATCATAAATATAGGTACTTCAAAAACTGTGGATCATTTTTAACAAGCCCAAATTGGTGAGTTTTTAGAAATGATTTATAATGAAGAATATATACTGTACATAATAAATATGGTTTTGGTTGTTTACTGATTATCAGCAATGGCTACAACTCAAAGTTTCTTAACAATAACAAATCAGTAACAGGATTTTAGATTATAAATTCCTTTTGTGTTCATTCCTAAAAGAAATGACTAAAGCAAAGATTTGGTGGAAATTTCAAAGTTAATTCTAACCTGGAAATTATCACCAAAGCTAGAAAAACTCTGATTTGGTAATAAATTAACTAATAGGAAATTATATAAATGAAAATTCAGGAAAATAAAGTTCATTTGTGACTATAGCAGGCAAATCAATAATCCACTTCTAAGTCCTGGAAGATTTCTGGAAGGGTTTTCTGAATAGCTATTGCGCTACTCCTTACTCCTTCTCCCAATGTGCTTATATATCAGAACCACAGATTTAGAAGAGGGGTTCTTAACCTGGAGAGCTTGAACATAGACAATACATACATATATGCACACATATACATAAAGACTGATTGCAACATGTTGCCTTTGTAATTTTATGTGTTTTATGCATTTAAAAATATAATTCAGAGGAAAAATTCATAGGCTTCACTAGACTGCAAAAAAAAAGGTCCTCCTAAAAATAAAGGTTTATAACTCTACTCTGGAGCTAATAGGGACCTTAGAGGACAACTAGCCTAACACTAGTTAATTGACTCATTTCATGTATGAGAAAAACCAAGGCCTATGAGTATATTAGTTGTTCAAGTTTAAATAGCTGCGTACTCCATTTATGGAACCGGAGAATTTCACAGTAGAAGAGACCTTGAGTCATCTCGATCATTTCTCTTCATATAATGCTACCAATTCTATTTAGAATAATTTAAAGTTTGTAAAGTGTGCCCTCCCAATAGTCCTGAGAATTACATGGTGCAATGGTTATGTTGTGAAGATGAGGGAACAGGAGCTCTGAAAAATTATCTTGCCAAAGGTACAGCTTTTAAGTAAGAGGCAAGATCTGAACCCAGTTTATAGCCTCTTCTAGTTCTAATTCTCCACTAAGATCCCTTCCTAGTTGTCTGGAAGTTTAACCTGTACTTGCAAATTACTTCCTGTACCTAAAATTCCCTAACATTGCTTTTGGGATTGAATAGATTAAACCTATTCCTTTTTCCCCATGAACAGCCCTTACAGAAACCTTTCTCCCATCTCACTAAGCATCTTCTAAAATGCCATCCTCAGGGGCTCCCTTTTCATTCTATCCTCTTTCTCCTTAGGTTGATATCCTGATATCCACGTCCAGAGTTTCAATGGTCATCTCTATAGATGACTTTCAAATCTATTGATAAGATACAGTCCAAATTTCTAACTCCACTCCCAGATGACCAGCTGCCAATCTGGACAAATAGACCTAACTCAAATTCAACATCACTCCTCCAAACTAAACATCTGACAGTACCATCATCCTTTATCACCAATCTTAGAGTTACCCTTGATGTTTCCCTGAAACCCATACCCATTAAGAGTAAACCAACTTTTTGTAACTGGAACTGCCTTGGGGAATTACAGGAACAGCTGAACAAGTTATATGATTGCAATGGAATATTACTGAGCTATATGAAATCATAAGCAGGCTGACTTCAGTAAAACATGGAAAGACTTACAGAAACTAAAAAGTGAGCAAAACCAGAAGAATATTGTACACAGTAACAGCAATACTGTACAATAATCAACTATGAATGAATTAGCTATTCTCTGCAATCCAGTG
Source organism: Potorous gilbertii (assembly GCA_028658325.1). NCBI lineage: Eukaryota > Metazoa > Chordata > Mammalia > Diprotodontia > Potoroidae > Potorous > Potorous gilbertii. The sequence goes on along the minus strand of CM053774.1, from coordinate 95,288,333 downwards.
ATCCAAGACAATTCTAAAGGACTTGTGATGAAAAAATGCTATTCGCATCTAGGGAAAGAACTGTTAAGAGTTTGAATACAGATCAAAGCATACATATTTTTTCATGTTTTTTTCCCCTCTTCTGGTCTGTTTCTTGTTTCACAACATGACTAATATGGAAATGTTTTAGATGATTACACATATATAACCTATATTAAATTGCTTACAGTCTTAGGAAGGGGAGAGGTGAGGGAGAAAATATGGAATTAAAAAAAAAACATCAAAATTGTCTTCACATGTAACTGGGGGAAGATATTAATTTTTTAAAAAAGAACAAACCATCTTTTGGCACTACTATCCTCAATGACATCCACACTATCCTCAATGATAGTCCATCCCAGGTTTAAGAAAAAAGGTTTAAGACTTAAATGAACACAAAGTGAAGTGAGCAGAACCAGGGTAACAACGTACACAGAAACAAAAACACTAACAATAATCAACCATGAAAGATTTAGAAGGGGTGGGAAACTTGTGGCCTCAAGGGCACACGTGGCCCTCTAGGTCCTCAAGAGAGACCCTTTCATTGAATCTAAACTTTACAGAAAAAAAATCCCCTTAATAAAAGGAATCGTTCTGTAAAACTTGAACTCAGTCAAAGGCTGAACCCAAGGACCTAGAAAGTCCCATGTAGCCTTGAGGCCACAGGTTTCCCATCTCTGTGAGCAACTCTAATCAACAGAATAATCCACAACAATTTCAATGGTCTCAAGATTAAAAATGCTAGAGAACTGACAGACTGAGCACATACTGAAACATCTTTTTTTTTTTGGCAACATGGCTAAAGTGGAATTATATTTTGCATGATAATGGGTATCATATTTCTTGCCTTCTTAAGGAGTAGGGAAGTGGAAAGCGGGAATCTGGAATTGAAAATAAAAAACAATGTCCATTCCATTCTTCACTAACACAGCCTGGATCACCTCATCATCCCTTTGCCTCATGTGCTTCAACAGTCTCCTAATAGTCTCTCTGGTAATATGCACTTTCTTCTTCAATCCACTTTTTACACACTCATATTCACAAGTCTTCAGTGGCCTACTGTATCTAGGATGAAATATAAACTTCTCAGCTTGGCACTTAAAGCCTTCCACAGTATCCTTGCACCTTACCCTTTCTAAGTCTCATTTCATTTTAAATCCTTTCATTCCAGTCAACTGACCTGACAGCACCAATGTGTCCAGTTGCATGCTCCATAGCTATTTCAAACTCAGAAAAGGCAAAAGGGAACTCATTTTCTTTCCCCATAAACACACCTCCTTAACCTAGTGAACTCCTGTTTTCGATTAAAGATAATTAAGTCATTCAGGTTCACAACTAAACTCTTCACCTTATTTACTCCACATATTCTATGAGTTGGTAATTCTGGTCAATTCTATTACTACAAACTACTTTGTATCTATGTCCCTATTTCTAATATACCACAACTGCCCTAGAACTAGGCTCCACTATTTCTGGCCTAGACTACAAAAATAGTCTGTTAATTCTCTCTGTGCATCTAATTTGTCAGTAATCTCATCCTCCACAGCAACTAAATTGATATTCCCAAAGTTTAAGTTTGAATGTGCCACTATTGTGTTCAAAAAGCTGCCATGGTTCTGTATTGCTTTATGGGATAAAACACAAAATCCTCTGTTTGATATATAAAGCTCTTCATAATCTGGCTCCAACCTATTTTTTTCAGGCTTGTGAAATAGATTCAGTCTATGAAATGTACCCATTAGCTAATCTCCACACATGAAACTCAATTTCCTACTTTAAGCCTTGGCTTAGAATCTTTCACATCTACAACATGTCCTTTCCTTCATTTCTATCTCTTGAAATACTTACCTCTCTTCAAGATTCAGTTCAACTACAATCTTCCTTCATGAGGTTTTCCTGATTCTATCCAGAAATAAGCTTCCCTCACAAATTATTTAAATTTATGTACTTTGTATGAATTTATCTATGCACACCTTGCTCCGAGGTGTCTCACTCCCTAAGAAGAAAGTAAATAAGAACTTTGTATGTTTAGTGCCTAACATGTAGCTGGTAATCTTTAGTATTTAGTAGGTACTTATTAAGTGTTTGCTGAATTAGCCAGACTACACAAGAACAATGGCTAACTAAAAAGTTACCCAGATAAAAGCTGACGCAAGACTTCATACTATTTTATAAATTACCCATTATACTACTACAAAAAGTCTAATGAGTTTCTAGTGTTAATGTCATATTCAGGACAAAAGATCTATCCCAGCCACCCATAAAGCTTCCAGGCAATGTCTCCATTCCTTGAAATCAGGGAACATAAGCTATATTTTGCTAAATACATACACAGACCATCATTTTAAAAATTATGGATTTATTATGTCTATTAGGGAGCTAACTTTCAAGTTAGCATTTGAACTTTTGGATACAGCAATATCAATCTAAAAGATGTGGTTGTATTTTAAAATGTAAAATTTCTATGAACTGCTTAATCCTAGAAGAGATGTCAAGATAGAAGCACTCATTCTCTGAAAATCTTGGGAAGTAATTTCACCTGGTCATTAACATGGAGGTGTTTTGCTGGGAATACAAAGTTCTAATTTCACTAAAGAAGGCAGAAAATACCTGTTTTGACAATTTTCTACCTTTTGCAAAGTGCTGATTTGCTTTCTGTATCTAAAACAAAAAAAATTCATGACACCAATTCAGAAAACCATCCAAAAAAAGAAGATATGCCTTGAATATGAAAATGCTGGCTTTTCTGGTGACTAGAACTTACTATTCAACAACTATTCCCATGCCTCACCTACATAAATAAGTGGTTCTCTTAAAGAGCATAAGGCACTACCAAAAACCTAAAGAATCTTATAAATCTAAAATAAAATGACTTCTAGTATATAGTTTTAGTGTGTCTACTTACAGAATTCTAATTCTTTGAAAGCTGATTTAGAACATAAGAACTATTTAAGCCCATCTCCTCAACAAGTTAGTGGTGATAAGTATATTTTATTAGTATATTTAAAGTTACTTTCAGCATTTCACAAAATTCATCTCTTAAAACAAAAAAAACCTGTGCTTGGAAATCCTAATTATAGAGGGTGCACGTTTATGTATTTTTTTATTAACTAATTTAATATTTAGTATTCTCAAGATATAGCATAAAATTACATTTAAGTTTTACATATACCCCCAAATTCCACTATCCTATGTAAGTCTCCCAAAAAAGTTTATGCTAACAAATTTAGATTTACATTTAAATATCTGAAAATTGGTTTAGGGTAATTATCAAATATCTATCAACCTAAAAAGCTAAATAATTTTTTCTGTTACCCCAGAGTGCCAATATTATACTATCTTGTCTGACTCAAAAGGTGGAAAAAGGAGAGGAATCTGTAGAAGAGGAGGAGAAATAACTCTTGGATAAAATGACATGCAGCTCAAGCACTCCACAGGTTAATCTAGATTCTGACTCTGTACGATGCTCAATTTTTGCTCCACTTGTAAAGGACTACAAGTAATTTTCCTTACCAAACTTTCCTAACCTGACACTTCTGATTGGGAATTGTTAAAATGGCTACTGTTTACACAGTTAAAGTGTAAAGCATCATTTGAAATTATATATGAAAACCTACCATTTATTTTAAAATCCAAAATTACTGAAACACTAATCCTTTAATACAGAAAAATCACTGTTCAAATAAAGACACTACAAAATCCTGAAATACTTTCCAATTCAAAGATTGTTATATCCAGCATGTATTTTAGTGTGGTTTGCTGACAAAATTCTTTTAAGTCTTTAATCTATATGGTATGGTAATTCAGAATAATACAATTAATCTTTATCTTGGTTGGATTAAAAAGTAGTTTACTATTCCTGATGCTGTTTACCTAAAAAATAATTTACATTTCTGTAAAGCCATTAATACAATTAAGTAGTTAAATGTCAACATAGCTGATTCACCACTACACACTTAATTGAACGATCATGAATTGTAATTAAACTGAGTAACACCTTTAAATAATGCCTGACTCATTGTAAGGTCAGAATTATTTAAATGATTTGTCATAGAAATAACCAGGAAAGCCTATGAGAGTGCTTTGAACAACAGCTATAAAGATCATCTGGATTGATGTCAAGGAAATTTTGCCATTTCATTCAAGTGCCGCACCCTTAACAACAAGATGGGTCATAAATATGGAATTTAAGACTTGAGACTGAGTCTTTAAATTACTTGATATTTCCTTTAGGGAAAATACTGTTATTATTTAAAAACAAACTTTTATGACTACCACACCTCACTAAGCAAAAAGGTCTAGTAAAATTTAAAATTCTAACCAGATCAAAATTGAATTTTCAATTAAAATCATCATTTAAAAAGGTTCACAATACTCACAGGTCCCATAATTGTGGCTTGCCAATGAAACACTAGAAAAAGAAAAACTCTTGTTATCATCTAAAAAATGTATATGCTCTTTTCAAATTAAATGGTAAAGTTTTGGAAAGCACTTACTATCATCCCCAACTGGACCTGCAGAACACTGTGCTGGAGGATCACGGGCCAAATCGCTAAGTTCCTATACAGAAACAAAGTTATAGGTCAATATAATATGCAAAAGTACAAATAAAAATAGCATTAGTTACAGTCACTTTACATACTTTCCGTTCTACAGATGATAGAGACAGTATGGAATACAGTACGAAAGGAAAGCAGATGCAAACCAGAACAGTTGCACTTTCCCAGTGGTTGTACTGTGTGTGTTGGAGGGAGGAGAGGGCGCTCGAAGGGGGGCGGTGTGCCAGGGGAAGTCCTGAGGATAGCTACCATGGGTTAATCTGGTTAGTTCAGAACGATGCAATTTTCATAATGGTAGAGCCTACAGAATTATCTGAACCTTGGTCAGCGGCTGCCCTTTTCCATCCATTACACTTCAAAGTCAGATCTTGCCAGCAATGCTTCCTTATATAAGAAAGTTTTCAAACTTGATTTATTAATGCACTACTTTTGAGAGGAACTATGTTGGGCTTAACGTCATTCCTATATGTGGCTCTCCTTATCAAACATAAGCTCTTGTGTACAGATTTGTTCAAATGTCAAACTTTCCAGGAAAAGGATTATGACCCCAGAAAATTAAATGCCAATATCTAACTTGTAATTTGGATGAACTCTAAAATGAAGAGTATGAAATACTCACTTTCATCAAAAGCAGTAACTTTTTACAAATTACCACTCACACCATTTACCAATACAAAAAGTAATGCTGTGAAAACTCCCAAAGATAAATATTTAATTGCCTTCCAAATGCAATAGTAATAATAATAAATTACGGCCAAAATTTTAATGATAAGCTTGTTTTAGATTATGTGATACTGAGAATAACTAGAAGATCAATCTGTGGAACAAAGATAAAAAAACTTGGGTCAGGGTAGAGTACTCAACTTTCCATAGTACTAAATATTTACTAAGCTACAAAGAAACTTTTGTTTCCATGTCCTTTCATAAATGCCCCCTCCCACGTTACTTTTATAGAACTTAACAACTAGGACACAAAAAGCTACTTTAATACAACGAAAAACTACATTTTTGTGTTATCTTATTCTAAACTCAATTTCCAAAATTTCCAAAAGGTTCTTCTCTTCCAACAATAAATAGCAAAGTTCCTTACCAGAAAAGAAAAACCACTGTCTTCGCTTCTATTATTTTTTGTTGCTTTAAAGTTATTTTTATTTTGCCATAACCATCTTCTCACTATGTCATTCTAGTTTCCTCTAAACCAAAAGATAACTATATCCTTTTAGATTTGTTTTTTCTTGCTTTTCCATGTTGCTAAGTCCCAAACTTATATCCTTAGACCGTTTTAAAGCTACATATAAATGAATTCCTTGCGATCCTGAAGAAGAAATACAATGGAATCAATTCCCCAGAACTCCCAAGGAGTTTGGAGAGACCAGTGCTCTGCTTTCATCAATGCAGGAGCTCCCAATGAAGAAAGCAAATGGGGAACCTCTCAGGAATTTTTAGTTTTAGAGATTTAATGACTTGCTCAGGTGAGCCTGATTTTCAAGCCAACTCTATATATTATTTACACTACCCATGTACCTGAAAACTAATGACCTCCAAAGTCTGGTGTATATAGTAGCAGACAGAACCAATGTGTTTAGAAATCCCTTCACAGATTTTCAGAAAACATGTTTACATAAGGAGATCCTGTTTTCTAAGGCTTAAAAAAGTTTAAGAGAAAAAAACAAATCACTAAGTTACAAGAGAATAATTATCAAAAAACCATTAAGCTGAAGAAATACTATTATTATAGCCTGGCTAATTAGATGTTAAAACTAGCTTGATTAAAATTCAATCCCTTCATCAAAAAAGCTTACAACATAGAATTCCCATACTAAACAAATTAGTGTATGGCAAAGATGAGTTCTTTTCTTTCAGAACTGTAAGAATTAGAAGATCATCCCCAATTGATAAAAGGTCAAAGGATATGAACAGGCAGTTTTCAAAGGAAGAAATTAAAGATATCTACAGTCACATGAAAAAATGCTCTAAATCACTATTGATTAGAGAGATGCAAATCAAAACAACTCTGAGATACCACATCACACCTATCAGATTGGCTAACATGACAAAACAGGAAGATGATAAATGTTGGCGAAGATGTGGGAGAGTTAGAATACTAATTCATTGTTGGTGGAGCTGTGAGCTGATCCAACCATTCTGGAGAGCATTTTGGAACTATGCCCAAAGGATTACAAAAATGTGCATACCCTTTGACCCTGCAATACTGCTTCTAGGACTGTATCCCAAAGAGATCATAAAAATGGGAAAAGGATCCCATATGTACAAAAATATTTATAGCAGCACTCTTTGTGGTGGCCAAAAACTGGAAATCAAAGGGATGCCCATCAATTGGGGAACAGCTGAATAAATTGTGGTGTATGAATGTAATGGAACACTGTGGCACTATAAGAAATAATGAACAGGAAGACTTCAGAGAAGCCTGGAAAGACTTATATGAACTGATGCTGAGTGAAAGGAGTAGAACCAGGAGAACTCTGTGCACAGCAACAACAATAGTGTGCAAGGATTTTTTTCTGGTAGACCTGGAACTTCATTGCAATGCAAGGACTTAAAAAATCCCCAATGGTCTTTAAAGGCAAAATGCCTTCCACATTCAGAAAGAACTATGGAATTCAATCGCAGATTGTAGCAGATCATTTTCTTTTGTATTACGTTTTGGTTTGTTATATGATTTGTCCCATTCATTTTATTTCTTCTATATAACATGACTATGGTGAAAATGCATTTAATAGGAATGTATGTGTAGAACCTATATAAAATTGTATGCCACCTTGGGGGTGGAGGGGGGAGATGGGAGGGAGGGAAAGAAAAAAATGATTGTGAAACACTGAAACTAAATAAAAAAGATTTTGAAAGGGAAAAAAGGAATTAGAAGAGACAAGATCATTTAATTAAATATTCTACCTACCACATTTAAGAATTTCCTCTATGATATACCAAACAGATGATACCTGAAGGCAAGTTGACATCCTAACAGTGTAACAAGTGCAAAGATTCTAGAGCACATCAGACCAGAAAGATCTAACCTTTCTACCTCAAACCACTAAAAATTACTTAAATGGTGTTTTATAGTTCAGTTTGTTTCAATACTCTTCCTGAGCCCATTTGGGGTTTTCTTGGCAAAGATACTGGAATGGTTTGCCATTTCCTTCACCAGTTCATTTTACAGATGAGGAAACTGAGGCCAATAAAGTTAAATGATTTGCCCAGGGTCATATAGCTAGTCAGTGTCTGAGGTCAGATTTGAACTCAGGAAAATGAGTCATCCTGACTCCAGAACCAACAATCTGGAATCACTTGTGTAAAAAAAAAAAAACAACATCACTGTGTGAGGTAGACATCAACTCCCTCTTCCCCCTCCACCCCCCCCCCATAATGATCTTAAAAACAATTAAGGAGGAATTCAGTTGGGGGAAGGTTAAGATACGCCCACAAGTAACTAATATTTAAGAATGAGATCACTATATTAGAACGGTACAAAAGCTTGAGTGAAAACGCTTTAGAATTAATCTATAAAGAAAAGAAAATCACCAAACAGAAGGTGAGAAGCATTTAAGGAAAAGGGGTTACCAATTTTTTCTGATAAAGAGCAATACTATTTAAATGAAGTATCAAGTGCTTAAAGAAGAGTGCTATAAGATAAGATTGGTACCAAACCACGAGAAATTCTCCAGTACTTTTAACTTTGCTTAGGCATAGGCAATCAATGAACATTTCTGTGCACTTGACTGGCATGACCAAGTCCACAACAAAGAAAACTAGTCAAGAAGAATAAAGGGAGAGTAGGGACAGGTGGGTAATGAAAGTAAAATGGTGGTGGTGGTAAAATGGGATGTAAAAGATACCCTCGAGTTAAAAAAAAAAAGGGACCTTCATTAATAAACCAACGAGATGTGAGAGAGAGGGAAAAATGCAAGAAAATACTAACATGGACAGTTTTGAACATGGACAGTGGAAGAATACTGTGCCTCTGATAGAAAAACCAAGTCAGAAGGAGAGTTACAGAGGAAAAGACTATTTAAAAGGCTTGGTTTTACTTACACAAAGTTGAGGTTGTTGGTGGAAAGGACATTTAGACAAAGATTCTAAATGGTTGGAGATGCACATCGGACTATACGTGGAATTATCATCATAGTACAGGGGTTGTAATATATGACACTGTCAGTGATACTGAGAAGGGAAGAAATGTTAAAAAGTAGAAGGAACATCATGAGGTTGGTTTTTTTTAACATACAAATGGGTTCAAATTCAAAGATGCGAATCAGTTTATTCCCTATGATTCTCTTACATTATCTCTATTGGTTTCTTGTATGAGTTGTAATCCTAAGATCCAAAAAAGGAATAAGAAAAAAATCTTAGGGAAAAGTCACTGTAATAGGCTAGGAAAAAGGACAAGGAATCATTAAAGAACTCGAACAATAAAAAAAGAATACAACACAGAAATGAGAAAGAAATGAATGGTCAATAAGGATTGGCAAAAAGTATCAAATTGAAAGTGAAAGTTAAAAAGTCATTTGATCTGGCATAAGATCATTTCGTGATGTTTAAGATAAACTAAAGGAAATGGTGGGAAGCAGGATTCAGATGGTAAGGGTTTGTCAAAGGCAATGGGTATGAACTTCCAAGAGTAAAATCAAGCTGGATGGGGACTGACTTTCTATAGTACTTCAAAAGACCTTTCTGATTTCCATTAATTCCTTTCATATATTTTATACAATCTCCTTTTCCTGTCTTCTACATGCCTATATGCTCACACTATACCTGAAATAGACCCTTCCTTTTCCCTTTAATTTTTGCCCTTCTTCTTTTGAGATCCAATTTGCCTACTACACATTTTTTACGAAGTCTTACTTCAACTCTAAATTGTCTCTCTCCTCAAATTTCAACACATTTTGCCACTGCCTCTCCTCGAATCTGATCACTCTTGCTGGTATTACAAGGGATTGCAAGCTCTTAGAACTCCAGAGTGCCACACTGTCTTTTTTATTCTCAAAGGCTAAAATTACAAACACCCTCTTAATTCAACAAAAATGACCCCTGAACTAAGCCTCCAAGGGAATGGATTCTCTAAGTTAAAAGTGAAGAAAAGAGTGTATTCTAGATAAAAAGAATAAAACATGCAAAATGCAAAGAGAAGTAGTATTAGTATTGCCTTCCTGGAATGCAAGTAGCCATTTGGGTGGTGTATACAGCAGGAGGAATGAGAAACAAGGAATATGTAAGTTCGGAACACCTGTTACAAGCAACTAATCAGAGGTGATGGATAGACCAATCCTCTCAAAAAGTTTTAACTTAAAGTTGAGACTGAACAATATAGGAATACACAAACTTATTTGCTTTGAGTTATCCAAGTGGTTATTTGTTGACAGCTAACCAAAAGAAAATAAAAATACTAAGCATTAACCAATGATTACGAAACCATATTTTAAAATTTCTTCTGATACTTGATTTCAAGGTTTCAGTTTAAAAGAAAAAAAAATGGTTCATTTTCTAATTCTGAATGTTTTGTTTTTAAATAAGAAAGCTTTGGTGTCCTCATTCTTGCGTCAACAAAAGGGCTGCACAAACAGCACATTGCTACATTAGTAAATTCTCCTCAGATTTTTAAAATGATAAACTTTTAGTTAGAACAAAAGAAAACTCTAACCATTTTGACAATCGTTTCATTTCTTTATCAGACATATGCAAACATGTTTGATGTGCCATTTTTCTATTTATTAAAAACCAAACAGCAAACATTATCCCCAACACTTTCCACAATTCATTTTTAAAAAGATTGCTTAAAATTTTTTATCACGGACCCTGTTGACGTCTTTTCAGAATTTTTAAATGTATAAAATACATGGAATAAAAAGGAAACTGATTATCTCAAAATACAATCATCAATATTAAAAAACCAAGCTCATAGGCCCTAGGCATATTTACCCTTAAATTTCACTCTTTAAAAGTCACTCATATTTAATTTATTAATCTTACTTATTAAGTTCAAATTTTGCCTTGAATACTAATTTGTCTTGTACTTGTGGTTTTCTATTTTTCCTAGTTTTTTAAATGAAGTAAAAACAACCCTTCATATTTGGGAGTACACGTATCCCAAAATTTACTAACATAAAAGGATACTTATTTTAGAAGACGATGAATTTGTTTTCCTGATATTAAAATCTTTTTAAGAACATGTATAAAATTAACTCTCCAGCAACTGACAATTTTAACAAAAAATGTAGCGCACATAAATGCATTTCCCCAATAACTATAACGTAGTAACAGGTAAAATTTAAAAATGTGTTCATTGTCTTCCCATGGCAGTTTCAACGAAAGCCAGGACCCTCAATGGTAAGTGTAGTTTCCTACCTTCTTCCATAGATCATAAAATAAGGAAAAAAACTCACTTATTCTTGAAGAGAGATGCAGCTGAATATCCACTTTTGGACAATAACCTGGAAACATACTACTATAGTAGTAGTAACAAAACTGCTAATACTTTTTTTGACCTAGAACCTGTACGAATATATAAAAGCACTGCTGGTTTTCCCATTACTGGGTGGTAGGCTGAATTAAACCGACATCTACTGAATGGAATAAAATGTTACAAAGAATTTAAAATATGGAGAAACACATACAATGTAAAACAAAGAACAGCAATTGCAGAATTGGTACACTCATTTTGAGTACAACTACTTTTAAGTGGGAAAAGCTACTTTACAAGGCCATAGAAGATACAGGCAGAAGGTGATCCAGACCAAATAAATGTCACTGTTAAGATTTAAGAACCTGAAGGTCATCATGTGGGACTTATTTCCACTTTCTCTTCGTTCAATTCAATTAAAAATTTGATAAGACATAGCTTAGAAAGTTACCATAGTAATATAACACATATACCTCTTTTTGAGAAGTACACTTCTCATTATTTAAAAAATACTGATTATATGCCTAATAATTAGAAAATAAATAATACAGTAGTCTTTATTAGTGAGTTAATACCAATCAACATAACTGAATTCCCACTATTTGCAAGGCACAGCATTTCAATCTGTGAAAGACATAACGTTCAATCTGTGAAAGACATAACGTTATCTATTTCAAAAGTACTAGATGAAATCACAGGATTTAGAGAGCTGTAGGGGACCACAGATTATCAACTAATCCTAAAGTCCAAGGAGTATTATGAGTAGTGTGCCCAAATGGACATAACTATAACAGGTCTAAGAGATTTAAAGCTAATTTTGGGCTTTAAATCCATTACCCTCCCTAGAGTATCCTGTCATCAGAAGAGGTGGGTAGGAAAAAAATACTACATGCACTCAGAAGACAGAGATCAATGTGGGTCATTACAGAAAAGAAAACTCTCAGTGCCTCTGTCAAAATCCACCTTCCCATTAAACATTTGGGGGGAGGAAATTACAAACACAGCAGAATGATTTTCTTTAAAGAACCAACAGCCACTTCAGTGTCTTATTTAAGTTACAATTATTGTAACATTAATTTATTTATATTTTTTTTATAAAGCTTCATTTTGGGATCCTGAACAAATGGGTCAAAGGTCAACCACTATATGTACTCTCAAAATAGGGAAAGAAAAAAACTGCAAAATCTTTTATATCTATAAAATATGTAGAAAGATCTAGATATATAATATGACTCTCTTTTGACTCTCTACTTCAAATAGTCCTTTAAAAACTTGTTACTTGTTAGTATAGGTATGACCTCAACTAAAAAAAAAAAAAATCTTCCACAATAGGCTACTTCTAAAGTTTCTGTGACCAAAAAGGTTCATCTGAAATAATGGCCAGCCCCTTTACATGTGGCTAAATTTGCCTTTCAGACAGACAAGTGCAATCTATTAATGTCCATTTGTATTCGAATCCTGATAGGGTCTGCCATACCAATGACAGGGACCTTACAGAAAGCTAAAAACATTACTAAATCAAAAGGAGGCAATAAAGAATAAGACTTTAGGAGAAGTGCTGGCTTCCCAGTAGCAATCAAAAATTACTTTTTAAAGAATTAAATCATTCTCTAATTGTCTTAAAAAAACCTAATACCCAATGTTAAAACAAATTTTCTTTTCCTCACAGGTAGGATGATACTCATAAGTAGAAAGTGCTACTCAGAATTTAATAACCTCACATGTTACTAAAACAGCACATATGTACTACATGCTACTGCCTGGTAATAAAATCATCTTGGGGCATATTTCACAAAACTTTATTATTACGGTTAGAGTCATAAGGTCATGTGGGATATCGTTCAAGAAATATTTTCTTCAGAATAACTAGATACAAAATATGACAAGAGTGAGAAAACTTTTATTTATAACATTTAAAAAAATTCTCTAAGTACTTGAATAAGTCTTCATTTATTTATCATGTCAAATACACAAACAAGATCATATAGATCTGGCAATTCTAGATATGTCTCACAGCCACAACTATAGTAGCTTTTGTACTGAATTCATGAATGTGAACTTCAGGAAGTAGTAACAGCCATTATTGTTAATTCAGGGGAATACTGTGTCATTTCAAATTCAATTTGCTCCTAGAAATTAAATACAGAAATAGTATTATTGTAGGATATTCCCCAGGAGACAGAAGTTCTACATTGCCCATAGAATTAAATATTCTTATGAAAAAACTATGGGGAAGTAATGAAATTGAAGAAAAAGTACCAAAAGACTATACATACCACAACTTCAACTATTAAAAAACCCCAATAATCACAATGAACATCCTTGAAGCTAGTATGTTAGAGTACATGGTCTTACAGTTCAGTAAATAACAGAAGGCTGTACTGTTACATGACTCTTTAAGAGCTTCAATAAACAAATCCATTTCTACTTTTAACACTCAGGGAATCCAAGTGAAGGTGGGAATAAAGGAAATGGTGAAAAATGTTGGAAAAGATGATTCTGGAGTAAGAAATGAAAGGTCAATGGCTTGTACAGACAGCTCACACTAGGAATGTCCAGCACCAAACAATATTCCACAAAAATACCTGGTTATACCAAAAGAAACTACTAAAAGAATATCTAGTTACAAATAGTTTGTTTTCTGAATTAACTATCTCAAATGTGTTCAAGGACAGATAAAAATCAAAATCACATTTAAACATAAAAACATGGAACACAATTGAGGCAATTTCCATTTGACCTATTTGGAAAAGTTATTGCTGCTAAAAACTGGGAAGTTGATAGAAGAACAGACAACAAAGATAACAGTTATTTGCTAAGTAAGCTTAAGCAATATTAATCAAATAGTCTCAGCTACCACACCATCACCAGATCTCCCTAGGAGTCCTCTGCCAAGGAGTCAAGTGGGGTTATCTTGACATATCCCCTTTATATGTTCTTAAAGTGTAGATCACACTGTATTAATTCCATTAAGCCCTAGAACAATGTAGCCCACTAAGTTAGTTCCATAATCACCCAAATGAATCGAGCCTAAATATTCACCAAGATACATAACCAACATTATAGATCCAGACTTTGAGAAACACAGTTTGCTGGACAACCTACAGTGAGTGAGAGAAAGTGTGTGTACATTTACCGTGCATGATTGCTTTTGCTATGCTGTATAGTGCTTTTAATAACCAAGCTTCTCTTTGAAACCAAGATCGATCTTTTAAAATACTAATATTCTTTTGATAATCCTATGCCACCAGAATTCAAATTTGTGTGTTAGCTACAGTAGGCTTCAGTTGCTTACAACATACTACAAATGAAGAACTGTGCTGAAGTGTAATGTAAGAGAAATGTATTATCATAAAAAGTAAGCTAGTTATGTAGTAAAAGGGATAACTAAAAGAGAACCTGTGCTCTACAGGTATTCTTATAAAATCAAGAGGACTACAGGTCCCTGCAAGTGGATAGATTTATAGGACACGGACATGAGCTGCACATAATGAACAAGTACAGATAGGTGATTGCAAAGGCAACCAGTGGGGCCAGTGATGATGAGATCACTTTTTCAAAATGCTAAGTTAGAGGGGTGAGGGAGAGTCACTTATTCAATAACTGGCTTTTTAATTAAAATTATATACAATTTATTTTAAGAGATTTGTAATTTTTTTTAAATGGTGGAAAGGGATATTGAAATTAAGACAAAAAGTCACGTCCCACTAGCAATACAACACAGAAGCGTCACCTGAAAGGTCCCTTGTAGATTTAACAAATTCTAAATACCAAAGTTACTTCAGTAAGGAAATTATTTTCTATAGGAGCTTCAAGCCAGTGAAGAAAGTTCACTAGAAAAATCAAAAGCTCAACATTAACACAATTACTGTAGAGCTAGATAACTAAGACTATCAACTTGACAGGAATTCCCTAAATTCTTTTATTGCCATAAAACTGATACAAAGCCACTGGATTATAAACCATGAATTTATATTCTATAAACATTCTGTCCCAACTTCAGATGTGCAAACAAGAAACTCAAGGTCTAAATTAGAACTCTGGGTTAAAGCAAAGTGATAGAGACATTGCAACCAATCATACTTTAAAATGGCATGTGATACCAAAAACAGGCTACATTCTTCAACTTGGAAGACTGATAATGCTAAAGCACTATATATTTTTACAGTCTTGGTGAGAGGCAAATGATAACTTTATTCATAACCTACTTGATTTTTAAAAGTTTCTCACTGTGTGACGTGGGGTCATAAAAAATTTGGCAACAATAAAATTAGGTTTCTGAAACACAACAACGACCAAAAATTAAGTCAAAATAAACTGAGTAATGAATCAAGAGGTGTTTCTGGCAGCACTTATGCTGTGTTGCGAGCATCTCCCTAACTTGGCTCTAAACACAAAAGGCTTTGCACTGAGCATGCCCTCAGACCACGCAACAGCAAAGAACCAATCCACTGTGGCAGAAACGCATAAAGTGGGAAAAGTTTAAGATATCATGGACTAGATGATCTCTAAATCTCAAACTCTCTTCTTCTTCCCCTGCTTTTTTTTGGGGGGGGGGGGTCCCCTTATTTTTATAATTTATTAATTTGTTTTCAGTTTTAAACAATCACTTCCACAAGTTCCAACACATGCATTCCTATTAAACATATTTTCACATTAGTCATACTGCGTAGAAAAATTAAAACGAATGGGAGAAACCATGAGAAAAACATAACAAAGGAGAAAATAATCTGCTTCATTCTGCATTCCAACTCCATAATTCTTTCTCTGGATGTAGATGGTATTTTGCATTGTGAGTCCCCTTTGGAAATGTTTTAGGCCCTTGAATTGATGTGAAGGGACTAAGTTCAAACCAACTCTCTTGACAGAAGGGTTTGGGGAGATGGATTCAGTGGGAATTATAGATGATGTAAAAAAACAAAAGAATGAAATAAAATTTTTAAATAATGAATCCAGCCTTTATATCACTTTAGTTATGATCTGTGATATACCTTCTCTGGTATAAATTATTAGAATGGATTTAAGAAAAAAATTTCAATAATTTTTTTTAAGTTTTAGGGTTTAAAAATAGGAGATACCTTTGAACATTTTAAAGATAGATTAAAAACATCATGGAGTGGGGAGAACTTCAAAACTTCAATTTTTATAACTGCCTATATAAATATACCTTGTGACAAGAGGGTTACAAGTAAACTGAATTATTTTTCTTGTCAAAATCCTTAACACTTAGTACCAGAATCAACCTCCAAATATACTGTCATTCTTCCATAATACCAGCTACATTTCACAACTAAATCATTCAAAGCATGTGCTTTTTGTTTATTTCTTAAGACACTGGTATACTAGCATAAGTCATTTGTAAAGTTCAACAAAAAACAACTGTTTAACTTTCTCATGCCAGCCTAGATGAAACCATCTACTACAAAAATAACTAGAACTCTAAAAAAATATTCCGCTCGAAACACAAATCACATTTAACTGCACTGCCTAATGAGGACATATGTCCACAATAATTGATACTATTGAACAAAATATTAAAATGACTCCACTTTCTGAAGAACCTGTAGTTAACCTGTCACTCCTTTAAAAAGCTACATATGTAACAGCTAAAAATGAAACCTATTACCTACCCCTCCCTTTCTTTACCAAGGCAAATGGAGTAAAATTTTACATTTGACTTTTGCTATATTTTGGGTTAGAGGGGTGGATTCTATGGGAAATAGAGATGATGTAAAAACAAGAGGGAATTTAAATGTTTAAATGTTTTATTGATGTTTAGCCATCATTATCACCTTTATTTCCACATTACCTTCCTCTGTTTAGAAAGCTCTTTTAACAGAAGAATTAAAAAAGTTCAGCAAAAGATGCCAAGGCTGACAATATATAGCAAATATGCAAGCCCCTCCCCCCACCCCCACCCAGCTTTGCAGAGATAAAAGTATCTACTCTCTTCTTTTAGATCAAACTTAAGTATCTTCATTTACATAGCAATGAAGAGTAAAGATTAATTTAAAGAAAAAAATGAAATTTTTTTAAAGTAATTTATAAAAATGGTCCCACCAGGGACCCTTTACACACCCCTTTAACATTATTCCCTTGGGGGAAGGTAGGTGCAAGTCAATTCAGCTACTAAGCTCACCCATATTTTCAAGTCTCTACTTTCTCCTCCCTTCAGGAAAGTCTCCCAGATACCTTTTTCAGACATGGTCAACATGAAAGTTTTGCTTGACCGTACATGTTTGTAGCAGAGGCTTTGTTTTCTTGCTTTCTCAATGAATAGAGAGGAGGAGAGAAAGAGGAGGAGGGAGAGAACTGTTCTTCATTCAAAAATAAAATTTATTTTTTTAAAAAGCCTTTATAAATATGTCACACCATCTGAAAAATACTCATTGACATATGGAGTTTCTTCTTCTCTGAAACTTATACACGTAACTCTTGAAGAATTGTCAGGAGCACAGAGACACTAAATAATGACTTTGCCCAGGACTACACAGGCAATATGTGGCATATAGAGGCCATGAACTCAGATCTTTCTAACTTACAAAGCCAACTCTTCAAACAATTTTACTACTACATGCTGGCCCCAAATTTAAAATTAGCCTTACACAAATTTCCATTTCTGAAAGGGCATCTTAAATCCAAAGAGCAACACTAAGAAATATTCTAAACAAAATTACCATTAAAAAAAAAGTGAAAGCATATTGTGGGGCACATCTTCACACTTCTAATATTACAGATTCAGTCTTTTCCTTTTTTATTATCATTCTTCTAATGCTGTTTCTTTGCCTATCAGTAGCCAATAGTAGGGAAAGTTAAACAAGGTGAAAGAAGGTGGAGGACATACAGAAAGGGAAATTCCTATTTAAACAGAGCCACCAACACTTATAAGTCACAACGAAAAAGCAAATTTTAGATGCAGGAGAATTTTGAATTAAGTATAAAACACCAATGAAAACTTGCTTTTTGTTTTAGGTACAAGTGTCACTTAAATAATTTTAATTTTTTGCAATGTTTTGTTTTCTTCTCTGCTCTCTTCCCTTCTTCCAGTGAGGTGGGCACATGATAAAAGTCAGTGGTCAGGTTCCAGATGCAGGAAGAAGTCAAGTAATCATGTACAAAATGTACTTGAGGGATGGAGTAGGAGGGAGTCTGTTTAAGGTTAAAAAAGTCATTATATTATTTTGTAAATAAGGAAACACCATCCACAAAATTAGGGGGAAAAGACACTTAAATATCTCTTAAATGAGCATTATAAAAATCCAAGATAACCAACTTCAGAAAAATTAATTGGGTATGATTTAATGGTTTTAACAAAGGAGACAAACTTCAGAGGCAGGAAATATTAAAGGTCAGGCATAAACTGATGAAGCCGATTTTAAGACAAATATCAAAAATGGTTTCTGGAGAATCCCAGGCCACTGAGGTCGTCATCTACATAGAGGCTCTTTTTCTAAAGTACTTCACTGTCTTCTTAAGTAAGTCAATGTAACTGACTTGATCCCAAGATGGGCCGGTTAATTTCCAGTCAAACCTCATCTCCAGTCTGTTAGCCTTCTTCTAAATTACTTGTGTCAAATTCAAATAGAAATGAATTCCTGGTGAGCTACAAATTGATTTTAAGAAACCCACAAATTAACATTATCTACATTACATTGCATTTTTATTTTTCTTAAATACGCCCCATTAACAATTTAATCTGGCTCAGACCCAGCTCTGGACTTTTGCCTGCCAGGCAAGCAGGTTAGATACCTCTGCTGGAGCACTTTATCTTCTGTTGGCCACCCCAGGTGTGGGGAGAAAAGGACCATTACATTACATTAACCAAAGAGTATAAGGCAGTATTGGCAAGTATAGACTTGCAGAGTGAGGGAGAAAAATGCATGTGGCAAACAAAACTCTGTGGAGTTTATAAAACATTTTTATTTAAAGTTTTGAGTTCCAAATTCAATCCCTGCTTCCCTCTTGCCCTCCCTGAAACAGTAAGCAGTCATAGATAAGTTGTACATTTGCCCCTATTTTAAAACTATACTTTAAACTGATACTAGTTTTAATGAACTCAAGTTCCAGTCTGCTGTTTTTTATGGATGAAGGGAAACAAAGTAGTCTCAACAAGAGTGAAAAGGTAGAGAGATCAAAAATTATTTAAAACAAAAAAAAAACCCAAAACCAATCAGGGGATTCTCTACTGGTTGAACTTTTGGTCTCAAAGGACCCTTCCAAGACTGATTTTCTATGAAATGTTACAATAAAACTTACAATGACATAGGATAATGGCATAGAATAGGGATTCTGGTGATTTCATTGATTCAGGGAACTACAAGAGAAGGAAACACTACCAATTGGTACTTTCTATAGAATTAAGAGTCTTAAGAGAGTTGACTAAAGCACTGAAAGAATGAGTGAATCATCTATCATTAAACAACCACTAGTGCTGGGAGGCAGACTTGAACTTCAGGCTTCCTAGCTCCAAGGCCAGGTCTGAGTTTCCAATGCCTCTAGACGATGACAAAAAAATACTACAGGAAAAATAATCAAATCGAAGTAAGTATTTGCTAAACACATAACACTAAAACCTAGGCACTACTGAAGAAAGGGCGAACAGTATAAGAATGACAATAAGGGTCACACCTTTTATATATGTGTGTGTGTATGATATATGTGTGTATATATGTACATATATATACACACACTATATAGATATATATACATGAGCTTACACAATTTAATCTAGTGCAAACAAATGTATTTAAAGTTTAAAGTATAAAATAAATGTTTATTTATTTGAAATAAATAAATTATAATAAAATTAAACAATCCCTTCACATACTCAAGATTGTACCTAATTATCTAACTAAAAAATCACTGCTAGAGATCATTCATACCTCCCTCCATTTTACAGACTACGAAACTGAAGAATCGGAAAGAATCTACTTGCCCAGAATCACAGAGTTGTGTCTGAAGCAGGGTTTGAAGGTTGGTTTCCTGACTGCAACACTGGCATTCTATCTACTATGCCATCTAAATGCCAAATGCTGTGTACTAATACAAAAAAAAAGAAAAGTCACTTATTAATCCAAAGTGATGAGCAAGATTTACAAGGTTTAGTATTTAACAATTTGGGTCTTATGAAATATCTAAACAGGACATTAAAATTAGAGGGTAGTGGGTGACAAAAAAGACAATTACTGCTTCCACTGCAGAGACACTTTGCCCAAGAGTCACAATTAAATCTTTGAAGAGAAGTTTGGAAAGATAAAGTCCTTAATAAAAATTACAGAGCTCCATAATAACTCAAAGTGATACAATTCTGTTCTGGAAAGTTTTACTAATTCCCATTTTAAACTCTAATTTGAAGTATTAATTGATAAAGCAATACTTCAAAACACTGAGAGAAATTTGTTAAGTATTAAGGTTTATATTTACTCTGTGGTCATTATACACTGGCGTTAATACAGAATCAGTAACGATTTTTTCTTTTAACTCTTAAGTAACCTTGAAAACTTTTATCTCAAGATACAAGATGGAACTGTACTTCTCTCACTTCATATCACTAAGAAGATAAACAGAAACTTCCTGGTTAATTATAATTATAGGTGAGACACTTAAAACAAATAAGTTCTTTGCAATTAGATATAATGGGTAAGGGAAGCTAGCTTTTACAAACAAAATTTTCCTTTTAAAACCATCTATGTAGATAAGTCACTTGGTCTCAAATCTTTATAGTTCCTAGACAACTTAGGAACAAACCAATTTAAACTTTTAATCTTTACTATATTAAAATGATTTTAAAATTAGTAGCTACACAACTTATGTTTAGCAAAACAATTATGAATAAATACTAAAAACCGGGAGTCATATCCATCATGTAATAAAGCAGGAAAAAAGGTTCTAGAGCCACATGCAAACTTAGGATTTATAAAAGGACATTGGCCAATGTTAAGAAAATTCAAGAGGGGAGTTGCATTGCAATCTGTACCTGCAGGATTGTGGGGAAAAAAAATCACAAATCTCCATTTAAATTAATAATGTAGTAATAAAGTAGAGAACAAAGACTTGGCAATAAATGTCACTGGTTGATGAATCTGTATGTACTGGGAGGGCAGGATGCTTACTTTAAATCTCAGTTTCCTTGTCTGTAAAAAGAAAACTCATTACTTTAGTTACCTCAGAAAGGTAGAGGAAGAATACAAAGAAAATAAAGTTCTTAACCTTTGTTTTATCAACTAACTTTTTGGTTTCTTTTGGCAACCTGGTAAAAAAACCCTTGGATTTTTTTTTTACAAGTATAAAATAAAATACATGGGGGATTAATAACAAAGAAAATCAATTGCAAAGAAATACAGTTATCAACCAACTACTCAGACTCCAGGTTAAGAACCCCTGGTATAAAATATGGAAGAGATTATCTTGAAGAAGAGATTGACTAACTTACAACTTCTGAAGATAGCTTTTTTACAAAGTACAGTGGATGAGATAAAAGATAAAATGGCAGAGCTGAAGAAATTAGATTCCAAAAGAGAAAAACCACAGAGCTAACAAAGGGTATATTACAATGAATGCAATGCATTCTAGGCCACAGGTACATTTTGGAGAATGGGCAGCAAGATGACTAAGAAATAAAAAAAGTAAGTAATAAAAGTTACTCATTAAAAATATGTATTATTGATATTCAACCTTAAAACTAACTAATATAAGATGATACTGTTTTTCTTTCATTAATGAAAACCTTTAAATTTAGAGGAAGATTAAATTTTCAGTCAATACAGTGGAAATAATAGCTCAACCTAAAGAAAACCATGTTTATTTTGCTCAAAGCCAAAAGAATGGAGTGGGACTGGAACAAATATTTAATAATATAAAGTTAATGTTTGCAATACAATGTTAGCATAGTCTAAGAAACACATACAAAAATCTGTGTAACAATTCTTTATGGTTTGCCATTTTCATTATTGCAGTTACCTTTTTAGAAGGCACCTCACAAAATGTCATTTTTTTACAATAAGACAAAATATTGAATAAAATTAAAAAGTAGGTGTGCTCCCAAGTACACAGATCCTGTGATAGGTACCAAAACACAGCACTGAGAATTACCTGAATGATTAATAAAAGTATTTCAGTTTAAGAAGCCTGTTTTCCTCTAAAAAGTCCCGTGAAACACCGTTTTTTACAGATAAACTAAGTCTTAGAGAAGTATAGTTTGAACAGGAATTTTCCTACCTACAGTGCTGTTATATTGATACATTTAGAAACAAAGATGCAATTATTTCATATGGTTTTATTTTTTCAATTTTGTTTAAAAAGCTAAGCTCAAAATTAGAAATATGAATGCTAGACAGGGCATCAGGGTACCCAGATTGGCCACAATGACAAATCTTTGGCTAGGAGAACAGGTGAAACATAGTTCTTCCTTTCTAGAAATAACTAAATGGGAACAATGTTGCACATGTTGTAACAGTAGTTTTGTAGGTATCGTGGTACCGGTTACTTTTGTTTTTCTTTGTTAAAAGGGAAGTCTTCAAGGAAGACAAGTTTAATGAGAAATGAATGTTACCAATATGACTTAAAAAATAATAAAGTATCTTTCTGATGTTTTTAAAGGTACAAAATTACCAAGGTAGGTACTATCGTGAAGTTCAAGAAAAAACCACTCAATTTACATTCCAATCTCAACTCCGCCACTAAAAAGCTTTTAGCAGAGTTGCTTCGCCCAATTCCTTCTTTTCAGCTAAAAATGAAGATATTATTTGAACAAGCTTTCCTGGGCTGTTGTGAAGAAAGTTCTTTGTAAACCATACAAAGCTACAACAATGCAATTATTATAGTAACTAGTACCAATGTCCATTGTTCTATGAAGACAAAAACCATATTCCCATCATATAAAATAATTTGAAAGAAAAAATCCATGGAAGTCAGTCAAAATGAGAATTAGATGAATTTTAGCTACGAGACAGCATAAAAGGATATAAAAAGTTGTCAGTACTAAATTTAAGTGTATGAAAACTTTTCATACAGTACTTCATTCAGCATTAAGATGCAAACTCTTCACAAGGGAATTTTAAACTAAAAGGAAATTGAAATGACCATAATCAAACTGGAAGGATAGTCAAGCAGAAATTTGTGGGGATAGGATAGGAATTATTCAGGTTTCAAGAGCCAAAAACCATGACCACACACACACACACACACACACACACACACACACACACACACTCTCTCTCTCTCTCTCTCTCTCTCTTTCTCTAACAGAATGAAATGGCAGCTCAGTAACTGACCTCGAAAAGGAGAAACAACACTATGAAGGGTTTTAAAAGACAGTGGAAATAGTTGTGTAGTATTTGTTTTATATGGAGGCATGTGATTAATTTCTTTTACATTTTTACCAGCTCTCCACAACTTTCAAATATAGAAAACCAAAGACAGAGTTACCCCAAAAACAAATTTATATGAACACTTTAATGAAGTCAGAGACTAAGTCATATTCTGACAATTATATTTTAAATGTACAATAGTAGTTGAAGTCATAGATCAAAACCTTATTTAATTCATAACTTAAGTTATATATGGGAGGGGGTAGGGGAAAGGTGAAGAATTCATCAAAACTGAAAATCCACTTAAGGAAAATGTCAATATCCATTTGTAGATTTAAGAAATGCCATTCTGTAGCTAGCCAATCTATCCATGGGTAGTGTCAATTCCAGAACTCTAAGAAAGTTTGAAAAATAGAAGATGTTTGATAGACATTCCTAACTTCACAGTAACACTAAAATAGATTTCCCTCAGAGCTGACCTTAAGCCTAGGCTAAGAACCAGCCCCTGGCCCCTCCAATATTCGAAAATGTCTCCAATTCCTTTAACCATATTCATTTCCACTTTAGAGAAAATCAACTTATAATGTAAATAACTTTGGCTCTTTATTGCCTACAAAACTACTTTAGATTGGCCTTCAAAGCAGCTGTCACTTGCAGATACTACAACTAAATGGGGACTTCTTCCCCAAATACATTCCTCTCCACATTCTGTTTTAGTACTGAAAGGGTAGCCCCTACCCTTTCTTTTTATATGGACATCTTATTTTTCATCCCTTCAAAGCCTAGTTTAAATGCTATTCTCCAAATAGTAAACATTTGATTCTATCTCAAATGCAAACAATGCCTTCCTCTTTTGAATCCATGATCTCTTTAATGTCTCTCTTATGGGAATGTATTGTATTGTGCATTGTAACATTCAATTTAATTTAAGGGCCCACTATGTGCCATGGTAAGCTCTAGGGTTAGAGGCTGGGATACAAAAAGAGGCATGAGACAGCATAAAAACAAATATACACAAAGCAAGCTGTATATAGGAAAATAAGTAAATGAGGGAAAGAATTGGAATTAAAAAGGTTTAGGAAGGTTTGATTTTAGTTGGGACTTAAAGGAAGTCATAGAGGAGAGCATTCCAGGTACAGGGGACAGCTAGAGAGAATACCCAGAACTGAGAGATAGAACTGGCAGGAAACCAGTGTCGCTGGATCAAAGAGTAAGGTGTAAGAACACTCTGTGTATGTGTGTGTGGGGAGGGGAGGGGGCAGACGACAATAGATTGTGAAAGTCTTTTACCATCAAATAGAACATTCTGACATTCTTCTGTATTTGCTTCTGGAGGCAAGAAGACGACACTGGTGTTTATTGGAGGGAGTTTATTGGTGGTGGTGACATGATCATATCTATGTAAGGAAAATCACTTTAGGGGCTGAATGAAGAATGTATTGGAGTGGGAAGACCTGAGGCAAGTCAATCACAACCACCTCCCCCCACGCCCCCAGCAGCTATTGCAGTAATTAAGGTAGGAGGTGATACAGGCCTGCATCAGAATAATAGTAGCAGAAGAGAGAAGTGAGTGGGTTTAGAGAGAGGCTTGAAAGGTGAAATAGGCCTTGGTAACAGCCTGGGTAGACGTGGGAATAGTAAGAGATACTGTATATGCCCCTACGAGATTATAAATTCTCTGAAGGGCAGATTATCTTTGAAACACCTCACTACGTTAAATTTGAATTTAGCAGGGATTAACTACAAGTTCAAATGAAGTGGGCTTTCTTTGTAAAGACACTATAAAAGTATAAATGAGTTTTGGTTAAAAAATGGCTGGTATCAGATCTTTCCCAGGTTTTTTAAGGCATGAAGGTTGGCAGCAGGTCTTTTTTTTTTCTCATGTTTAAGATAATTATGGGACAGGGTAACAAACCCAGTGGGAAAATGCTGCCTTCAAGGGTAGAGGAGTTGGAGGATCACAGACCCATACCCTGAAGGTCACAGAGGCACTAATAAGGAACAGAGCAGCAGATCATCAGAAGCAGTGAGTGAAAAAAAGCAGGTTAACTTTGGAGTCAGCCTATCTGGGCTTATTTCCAGGTTCTACTACCTGCGTGACTTTGAGATGACAAGTCACTTCACCTCTTTGTTAAAATAAGGGGATTGTACTAGATCTCTAAGATCTCTTCCGGTTCTAAATTCTGTGGTCTGTGACTCTAAGTCCAGTCCGGTTTTCACACTGCTATCAGAATGGCACTAATCTAAAATCAAATTCACCTTCAATTTCAACTAGGGCCAACCTCATTGACAGCTTTCAAACAAAAAGAAATTATCCCTTCACCCAAACAAGTGTATTTAGGATAGAAATAGTTACACAAGAACATCTTGAGTGAAGGAAC
Organism: Potorous gilbertii; assembly: GCA_028658325.1. Classification (NCBI taxonomy): domain Eukaryota; kingdom Metazoa; phylum Chordata; class Mammalia; order Diprotodontia; family Potoroidae; genus Potorous; species Potorous gilbertii. The sequence goes on along the minus strand of CM053774.1, from coordinate 95,262,652 downwards.
AGCTCAGCTGTAGGTTACAAACTGTAACATTAACAAAGTGAAGGGTTTAAAGTGCATTTAATAATATCTATCAATTATTCTTATAAAGCAAGTATTTGAAATAAAAAGGACCATACAAATAACTTAGTACTACCCTATCTGACAGCTATAGAAACTGAAGGGCAAAGAGAGCCCCAACTCACAAAGATTCACTTGGCAAAAACCTCCTAAAAACAACCAATTTCATGCTTAAATTCTTAAAATCTAAATGCATAAAATTCAGCAAAACATTTTTTAAAATAATTTTTAAAACTGAGCAATGTTCCCCTTTAATAGGGCGGTATTATGAGGAAAGAGAGAACAGTGACAGAACAGGACCAGTTTGAGGAAATTTCTTTAACCAAGGCAGGTCCAAGGTAAGGTACTTTTTCTGAAAGTATGAACTGCTTCCCAGAGCACAGAGTGCTGTGAAGTTAGGTGACTTGCCAAGAATCACACAACCACTATGTTAGTGAGGTATGGGCTCTGAGGTATGCTATCTATAAATTATGCCATAGTTGCTTCTAATAACTCATATACAAGGCTTTAAGATTTGGCAATTATAGTCTCAGTCAACAGTGAGTATTGAGTGTCTACCATGGCACTGGGGATAAAAAAGTGGCAAGAAAAGAAAAGCGGAGAGGGGAGGCCCAGTGGATTGAGCATCCAGCCTGGAGTCAAGAAGACCTGAGTTCAAATTCAGCCTCCTACACTTACTAGCTGTGTGACCCTGGGCCAATTAGTAACTTAAGCTCTCTATGTCTCAGTTTCAACTGTAAAATGGGGAAAATAACAGCTCCTATGTCCTAGGGTAGTTGTGAAGATGAAATAAAGGTGCTTAGCATTGTATTTAGCAAATACTAAATAAATGTTTATATCTTTCCCCTTTCTTTCTACTCAATCCTGAAGGTAACAGCAAGGCATTAGAGTATGGAAATTCAGGGGGACCTCTGCTTTTGGAAGATCAATTTGCAGCTAAGAGAAGGATGGAATGGACCTGAGAGCTAGCTGCCTGAAGCACCATGAGGTTAAATGATTTGACACAGCTAAGTATTTGTCAGAAAAGAAACTAGAACTCAGGTCTTCCTGGTTTTGAGGCTGCCTTTCTAACTCATTACTAAATTATCAACCATTCAATTAAAACTATCACAATGATCTATATTAAAAAAACTAAGGCACTTGAGAATCTTCTGTGTGTATCTGGAATCCTGTTATGTACGGAAAAGGAAATCTGGAGAGTGTAGCCAACAAACACAACGTCTGGCATATATCAGGTTTGCTGTTGACCATTAAAGTAGAACTCACTTAAAATTGAATTTCCCCGACAGGTCAAATGCCATTATAGCAAATATTATGTAATATTAACCACACGCACTTCAAGGTAGAAGCCTATGAAAAACTCCCAGGCTAAGGCAACATGATGTATGACTCTAAATAGCACTGGCTTGAGGAAACTAGCTATATTCTAAGTTCCACCTCTGCTAATGACTAGTTGTGTCATCTTGGGCAAGTCACTTAATACCCTCTGAGCTTCCATTTCCTGACCTATAAAATGACTACATATTCTTTAAATATTCCTTTCGAGTTTGTTCCAAAGAGGTTTACAGCATTAGAGAAGGAAGAGTTGAAAGGAATCTTATCAATCCCTTCATTTTACAGATAAGCAAAAAAGCCAAGAGAGGTTAAGTTACTTATCTAAGGTCATACAGGTAAAGGTTAGTAAGTAAAGGTTAACAGGAAGTGGCAAAGTCAGATGTTCCTAGAAGCTTCTAATTGTAACTCCCCTTCTTTAAAGTCCATTTTTCACCACATCATGCTTCCCCTCAACAAAGCTATTACTATGTAACTAAATGCCTTAACATCAGTTCTTCATACAGTTATGAAATGCTAAAAATTTCCTAAGTTTAATAAAATTGTTCATACTTACAGACTCGGGTATCTTAAGATTTTAGAATTACCTTTGTTATAAGACAAGATTCACTGGGTTGAATTGGGGATGGATACTGCCCCCCAGGTTTTCATAAAAACAAAAGGCATAATTGATAAAAAGAAAATAAAGAATAAGGAAGAGGTAGAGAGGATTACTCTCTCCTTATGTTTTAATTTTCTTTTTACAACAAGGTGGCATAGTAGATAAAGAGTGCAGGGCCTGGAGTCAAGAAGACTCATTTTGACTTCCAATCTGGTCTCAGACACTTACTAGCTTTGTGCCCACGTCACCTAACTCTTTTTGCCTCAGTTTCCTCATCTGTTAAAGAAGAAAATGGCAAACCACTCCAGTATCTTTGCCAATAAAACTCCAAATGGGGTAACAAAAAGTTGAACAAGACTGAAAAAATGACTGAACAATAAACAAAGAGAATCACACTAAAATAAAATCTAGGCCTTTTCAAATGAAAAGCAATATACTTGCATCACAGAAGCTTGGTGTCACCAGAAAAAAAAAATTATGAAACTACATTTCAAAATGTATCAAAAGTATTTTATTCGGAGCCAGAGGACTTGAGTTCTAGCTTTACCACTTACTACTTGTATGACTTTGACTAAGTTAGTTCACTTTTCTGGGACATTCCTGTAAAAATTAAGGGATTTGGACTAGATCAATGGTGGCAAACTCAAATAGAAATAGTTCCCTAACAGTTACTTGCTGACTTAGGAAACAACAAATTAACATTATCTATGCTGTGTTGCCTTTAAAAAATATTTATTTTTCAAACATTTTCCAGTTACATTTTAATGTGGTTTGAGCTTCACTTGGGCCATGAGTTTTGACACCTGAACTAGATGACCTGTCAAGGTCCCATTCAAATCTGAATTCATAAACTCTATGTGGGACCCCTAAGTTTAGTGAAAATTCAGCAAATTGTAAACTAATCAACCTGCACTTTTCTATGCTACATTTACTAAGGATGTATGTACTAAAATCACTCTTACCCTAATTGCAAGCTCACATTCCACTGCAGGGGGAAACACTATGCATATACACACTGGGGAAAATGTTACATAGAAACAAAATGCAAAATAAACACAAGGTAATAGCAGTAAGATCAAGGAAATCACGAAAGCTTTCATGTAGAAGATAGGGTTTGAGCTGAACTTTAAAGCAATTCTTTCCCTCAGTCAACCACCTGAGTCCTACTTGTTTGATGAATAAGTCCTGCTGGTTTGGGGGAATATTTAGACCAGTGATTAGTTAAGGAAGACTTTTCTAAGATTTACAGATTGTTAGAGCTGCAAGTTAACTCAGAACTCATCTAGGTCAATTCACTCTTACTTTACAAATGAGGAAACTAAAGTAATTTGCCTTAAGTTCAGACAGCTAATAAGTAGCAGGGTAAAGTCCTAAAAGCAAAAATCAAGACTTTAGCGTGAGATGAGTAATCTACTTGCACTAAAGGAATGTAAATTTACTAACCCATATCCTCTCCACCTTTTTAATAGTTCGACCTCGCGAAGCAAAGAAATGTTAAAATACCATCCCGCACATCCAACTAAGATTTTTAAAGTACAAAAACATTCTTACCGATAAATAGGCATGACAGATTTAATTCAAACCACTTTCAAGTTTTTGGTTTCAGATAGCTTCTCAAACAATACTTCTTTTTAGTAATTATTAGATCAAAATTCTTCACTCTAACTTCTTTCCATTCCTAATTTCTGGTTAGGACGAGTTCATGGCCAGAGTTTTTTTTCTTTCAGTTTGTTGTAAATACTCCACCCGCCTGGATGGTGTAAGAGCCAAACCATGAATAATACAGCAAAGAGGCCCTGGCTGGGAAAACCACGATGGGTCATTTCCCTCGGCCAGATGAAATTTCGGAGCCCGTGGCCTCCCGTCGCAGCCCCCTCGGACCGAGGCAGCGCTAACAGCCCATCCTGGGGAGCGGGTCTGTCACATTAGAGCCCAAAGAGACAGATAAGAGAGAACTGGGAGAGCCGCCGCCATCTTAAAATGCGGGACAGAAGTTCAGCACCAGAAAATCCTCCACCGCCCGCCCGAGGCTCGCTCGGCCTCTGCTTCAGAAAACCGGAGATCCAGGGGCAACTCGGATTAGTCATTTACTAGCGTTCCCGCAACAACCGGCAAAACCACACTCGTCCCGGAAAAATGCGGGTGGGAGAGGCCGGGGCTTAACCCTCCCCCAGTCCCGCTTGGGAAATCGGGGACCCCGTGGTCCCAGGCCGAGGGTCGGCGCCCCCCCTTCCCGAGAACCCTCAGAAGATCGCGGTGACTCACCCTACACCTACCCCCCAAACCTCATGCCCACGGGGGGCTCGATCAGGGTCCGCAGCAGCGAGCGCCCCCCAAGGTCACCCAGGACCCTCTCTCTGCCCCGGGGGGCCCCGGTCCGGCCTCCACGCTACGACGCGGGCCCCCGCGGCGCTTTCGGGGCTGCTCCGAGTGGGGGGACGCCACTTCCGAGGCTGGACGCCCAGGGCGGGGGTCCGAGGCGGCCCCCGCCCTCCAGCCGCGCCGATCTTTACCTTATTAATCCGTTTCAGCGCCATGGTGCGTGCTTCTTTCCGCCTGGCTCCGCGCTCCCTCGCTGGGCAGAAGGGTCCGGCCAAAAACTCTGATTATCCCGGGTGGCGGGGAGGGGTGGGGGAGGGGATCGCTCTTCTCACACCGGCTCCGCCCGACACAGGCGCCTTGTGCAGAAACGGACCAGATCAGCACTCGCCCGGACCCCGGGCCGCCCCCCCAAACCGTCGCGATCCGGGGTCCGGGGGAGGCCGCGATGGCAGCGTCGCCAGGGGAGGCCACGAGTCCGAGCTCCCGGAGGCGAGAGGGGGCTGGGAGCCGGGTCCGGGGCCTAGGCCGCGCCGGCGTCCCCGGAGCCCAGGGAGGCGACGGGGGGAGGGGGGCCTGGATCCGCTCGTCTGCGCTCCCGGCAGAGGCGGCCGGAGGGGGCGAGGGGGCTCCGCGGGGGCCCGGGCTGGCCGCGCCGCCCTCTCCGCCTGCCAGGGGCGAGCACGCGCGCTCCCGCCCCGCCGCCGCCGCCGCCGCCGCCTCCGCCACCATCCCCGCCGCCAGCAGCACGACGCGCCCGCGCCGCCCCGGGCCCCGGCGCGCGCAGCGCCCCCCGCCCCCGCGCCTCCCGCGCGGACGGGTCCTGCGGCCCCGCGCTCCGCGCCCACCCCACCCCACCGGCTGGCCGCTCAGAGCCACCCGACCTCCCCGCTCCCCGCTTACCGGCCAGCCCAAGGCGGCCGGCCTCCCCTTCCCCTAGTCATCCACACCCACGCGTACAGAGGGGCCGGGGCCTCCCTCAAGCTGCGGCCTCGGCCTCCTCCCCGCGCGGCAGCTGGTGCCTCCCCGGCCCTACGGGGCTCACGCGCACGACACAGCCACAAGATGTCCGCTCTGACGGAACTACTGCCAGCCGCCCCGCTCCGCCCCTCCCCCGCCGGGCCCCTTCACCGCCGCCGCGGATCAGTCCGCCAACGCCGCCGTCGCGAGGGCTGGACGAGGACGAGAAGGGCGGAGGGGAACGGTTCACTTCCTGCTCCTCCTAGGCCGGGGCCGCAGTTACGGGCGCTCTCCCTTCTTCTAGCCCAAAAGGCGGAATCCTTACGAAACCGACCGGAGATGGGGCGGAGAGGGCGGGGGCCGGAGGCGGGCACTAAGCTGAGGGGGGAGGAGAGCCCGCTGGAGGCGGGGAAACTCAGGCCGAGAGAAGCATCGAGAACCGGAAGGAGCCCATGGGGGGGGTGGCAAAGGCGGCCGCGGCGGGGTCCCCACGCCCCTTCTCGTTGGGTAGGGGGTAAAACCGAATCTCGCGAGTGTCCTGTGGCTTGCTGGCCGTCCTGGAGGCTTGGCATTTACGGGGCGGGAAGTGGTTAGGGGTCGTTTTCGTGATGGACACACTTGGTTCTTTCTCCACCCCCCTGCCCCGTACCCTAACTCTCGCGAGAGTTTAGCTGGGTAACCGGGATGAATCCTGTGCCGGGAACTAGCGGGAAACATTACGCGGCTGGCCGAGAGAGGAAATGGAATTCCCCGAGGCGCGTGCCCATCTCCGAGTCATGGGGGCGTCCAATCAGAGAGGGGCGGAGGGCGGGGCTGGGGCGTGATAGGAGGTTGCGCAACTGGAGGGCCGCCTCCTCTCCGGACGCAGAGCGATGGCGCCTGCCTTTGACAGTTCGGAAGGGCGGCGCCTCGGAGCCTCCGGGATCCCCGTGGAGGAGCTCCGGGTCGGTGGTCCCGCGGTCCCCGGGTCACCTCGAAGCGGGCCGCCGTAATGCCCGCCAGGCCCAAGGTTACAAGTCGGGTTCGACGCCCTCCATTTAAACGCACAGGGTTGGAAGGAGCGAAGCCAGCCAAGTCACGTAGGAGTCCTTTTGGTAACCGTGTTGGTGAAAGTAGTGGGAGAGGTCGAGCTCGGGAATCCTGGCGGGTGGTCTCGGAGGCTCCGGCCTGCCTAGCCTCCCCACGCGAGGAGGTGTGACTTAAACGTAGTTAGGTAACCCCGACCCTTAGACCTGGCAGAAACGCATACCATAGGTCTGTAAGTATTTCTTGGGATCAACTCTTCTCTCCACCCCTAGTGCATCAGGTTTTGTACTTGGAAAGGATTTGGAATTGAAGCGCTTTCCGGTAAGGAAGCCTTAACAGCCCCTTCGACAGAAATGTAGTAGTTGTTTACCGTCATAGGTACGGGATGCTGTGCTGGGGCTGGAGATAAAAACAGCCCCTTACCCTTAAGAAAACACTAGAAGGAGATACTTAAACATTGTAAGAGAAAGTTAGACAAGTTCCTCGATGCAAAAGATATTTTTAAACAATTTCAAAAGACAGACTCTGAAAATGTGGATTATCTGCTTGGATGTCTAGGTCAGCAGGGTGACACAATAGCTTTTAGCACATCAATCATCTGGGAAGGGCCTCTTCCCTCTCCTTAGCCTCTACCCCTTTGTCTCCTCCACTCTCTATTCCGCTTAACCCCTTTGTGTCTCCCTTAACTAGCGCGTTTGATTTTGAAGATTTTGTGTTCAGTTGAATTTTCTGTTTCCTCTTATGTAGGTGAGTGAGACGTCTTAATTTTTAACTAAGTTAAATTCTGTGTAAAAGAATTATGGGAAAAAAAGGAGAGTCACGTGGGATGAGACAGCATGCATAGATTACAGTCTGAATCAGTGAAAGGCAGATGGGTGTCCATGAGATAGGTATTGGCCTTCATTGATAACCGTTTTTCCCTGGTAGTAACCTGTGACAACTAGAACAAAAGTTCTTAATTCCTTACGTATGCTGGTTTTGGTCCAGAGAACTTATAAAAGACATAGTATTTTTTCATACTGCAGTGCCTTGCTACATATTAGCAAGTTAAGTTTTCTGAGTGAACCACACTCAGTTTTAATTGTGAGATCACTAGTGCATTGTTCCTACCCTTATAACCTGATTTTAAAGTTACAGGATTAATTATATTAGAAACTTGGGCATTGTATCCCCAAAGAACTTTGTACTTCTCATAATTTACCTCTGACATAAGTAATATATTACCATTTCATTGTTTTTATATACAAATGGGACTTGAGAGGCAAAGTGGCTTGTTAATTATAACTTAAAAGTTTGGCAAAATGAGAATGAGGGTTGTATAAAATTCAGTACACTGAATAAGACTGACATATGATGAGTAAACTGTTTCATAGATATGAATTCACACTTTTCAGGCACATTAACTCTTAAAGCTATTAAGATACTTAACATTAAAAAACAGTGAACTTATAGAAAAAAAAATTGGTTCACAGAACCTTTACAAGTCCTTATACAACATAGAGATGATGCATTCTATTATAGTAATAACCTTACTTATCTGGAACTCACCTATCCGGTCACCTCATCTATCTGGAGCACAGACAGAAAAACAGCAGATAAGCAGCAAAGGTCTCTGAGTAGCCAAAATAAATGTCATACAATCCAAGCTTGAAGTTCTTTCACCAGTACTTACAGGAGAGGCCATGAGAACTTTACTCAGAGCTTATTAACTCTTATTTGCAGTCTAATAATCAATTTGATAAACTAATTTCCAATTTCACTGTCAGACCAGAAGCAGCATATTAAACAGGAGGAGAAGGGCTACTGAAGGTATGTGCTGACAGCATAGGAAAACTTCTGACAGCATATATCAAGAAATGAGAAAAACTAAAATATAGACCCAAGAACTTAAAAAAAAAACCACACCCTTCTGGGGCCATTTAGTATAGGTGCAAGCAGACCTCCACACTTCATTGGGGCCTGATGGCATCACTCTTGCATCACAGTAAATGATGTTCATAATGATGATGCTGAGTCATCTTCATGGAAAGATTAAATTGTGTTCTGTATACTCGGTTTAAAAAGGCAAGGAAGCATAGAATACATACCTAAGAACTAAAAGCAGGAAGCATTTAGAAAGATTTCAATCCAAAAATGACTAGCATTTTTTAAAACTTTTGTTGCTAATGTAGATAAACATTTAGCTATCCATAAAACTCAGCTTATTCACAGTGACTCATAATAAATATGAATAGGGACGGAACTTGTGATGTTATTGATATAGGTAACTCCTAAAGAACTCCCTCTAGCAATGGAAGGGTTCACCAGCTCTAAGGGTAAGTGACTTGTTCAGGGTTACAGAGCATGTATGTGACACTGACAGATGGCTCAGAGGCTATGACTGCTCTACTAACTCAGAGTACCTTCCTTAGACCAATCCTGTGAAATAGGTAGTAAACATATTATTCCCCTTTCATAGATAAGGAAACTGATTCAATCAGTGAATAAATGTTGAGTTGTGGACTCAAATCCATGTCTTTCAGGTTCAGTGCTTTTTTCACAATATTCTATGTGGGCTCTGAACAGACTTTTTTTTAAAACTTTAATATTAACAAGTTAAGACATATTATTATATTGAAAGTGATTATCTGAGGTGTCAAATTCAGATAGAAGCAAATCTCTGAAGGCCTCATGTTGACTTAGAAAACCTCAAGTTAATATTATATATTTATTTTGTTGAACATTTCTCAATTATATTTTAATGTAATTCAGCCATACATGAACTCAGGAGTTTTCCTGGCCAGGAGTTTGACTCTTCTGAATCTATAAGAGCCTGATAGGTGGTGGTGTTTGTCCTTCATTCTCAGAGGACCAGTGGCATCATGAGGGTGATTGACTTGTTTCTGAGTTGGATTTAATTGAGGCAAAGTTCAGGACCAGTGGCATCATGAGGGTGATTGACTTGTTTCTGAGTTGGATTTAATTGAGGCAAAGTTCACAAAGTCATCAGTATCACTCTCTCCTCCAGTCATGGAAGTCCCATGACAAAACAGAAGCCACGGCAACTGACAATAGCCCAGAATACAGTGGATGACCGTGATCTTTCTAAATTTCTCTGGACTTAGTCTGAGGCAATACCTATCTAACAGATAATGGAAGCAGAAAGACTTGAGTGGGCTTAAATCTTGCCCAGGTGAAGTTATTCTGTTCTCCTTAGGGCTATGCAATCCTATATTTAGAGTTGGAAGCCTCTCAGAGAACTTTACCAATGAAGAATTTAGGGCCAACCAAGACTAAACTTTCTGAGTTGGGAAGTCTTTTAGATTCTCAATTCAGGACTCTACCCCTTAAGCTATGCTATTAAACTATGAGTTATATTTTAAATTTACCCCCCAAAAATTGTACTTGCTGATGACATGATACTTTTTTGGCCGGTACTAAGCTGCTATGGTGGCTAAGAGAAAGCATTTGAATTTACTTGTGGATAGCCACATGTGAACGACTAATTAACATGGATCTGATCTGTACATATACTTAAGTTGACAATATATTTGTATTTTTAGATGTTATAACTTTGTCATTTGTTTTCTAGGTTTGGGAAACATTGAAAACAGTACAAAGGACATAATTTTATAAATTAAAATTATATACATTTGGTTTTTATTCTTATATTCCTCTCTGGAGTATAATGGGTAAAAATGTTTGGCAAACCAAAAGAATTAATTCTAGGCTGTTTTAAATAACATTGAAGAAAACAAAAACATTCCTATACCAAACCTTTATGAATGTGGACTTTATGAATGGGACACAAGTTATGATTGATACAACTTTGTGTTTACAACTTTGGAGATAAACTTTGTGTTTAGAACATCAGCTTAATCTTTAAATGAAATTATAGCCTGAAGAAAAGTTGAAGATCTAGTAAAAATCACACTAGAATTTTAGAGTGAAAATTAAAATGTTTCTTCAAATGCATGGTGATACAAAATCATCTTATGTCAGAAATATTGAAAACTGGGAGATTTTCAAAATTTATATTAAAAACCTGTATGCAAAGTTATAATTTGAGATAAAAAGAAGCAACTTATTGTCAAATAGTCAGACCATGAATTTGAAGATAAATTCATTAGTACTTATTCATACAATGGAAATTACTGAATAAATTATTTTTTATTTTGTACTTTGTTTCTTTAATTTTCATAGCTATGCCATGAGTTACTGGAGAGTATATCTTAATTTGACTACCTTTTATCCAAAGTGTCTGTGAGTTGCCAGTTTTTTTGTACTTCATTTTTGTATGCCTTATAAAATTTGGCCTATAATTTGCATATTGAATAAATTTCCACATTTTTTAATCATCCCAGGATGATAAAAGTGTCTCATTCATGGATTGCTATGAATTTCTTGAATTTTTTTTCCTAAAATATTGGTGTCACTAGGTTCTGTTGTTCTTCCTCTTTTTTTTCCCAGGGGTCCTTTACCTGGGATTTATGGATCCCAGAAGAGCGTTGATAAATTTTAGGGAGTCCTTGAACTTGGATGGGAAAAGATTTTATTTTTTTATTTTCACTGACCTCTAATTGAAAACTAACATTTCCTTAATTATTTAAAAACATTATTCTGAGAAAGGGTTTATAGGTTTCTCCAGATTGTCAAAGAAATCCATAACACAAAAAAAGGTTAAGAACGCTTGTCCTAAAATGCAAATTAAAGCAACTCTTGAGGTACCACCTCAAACCTATCAGATTGGCTAATATGACAAAAAGGGAAAATGATAAATGTTAGAGAAGATGTGAGAAAATTGGAACATTAATGCATTGGTGTTGGAATTGTGAATTGATTCAACCATTCTGGAGAGCAATTTGGAACTGTACCCAAAAGGCAAACAAACTATGCATACCCTGCCATACAACAGTACCACTACTAAGTCTATACTAAAAAGATCCTAAAAAAGGAAAAAAGGACCCATGTATATATAAATATTTATAGCAGCTCCTTTTGTGGTAGCCAAGAATTGGAAACTGAGGGGATGCCCATCAATAGGTAATGGCTGAACACGTTGTGGAATATGAAAGGAGTGGAATCTTACTGTGCTTTAAGAAATGATGAGCAGACAGAATACAAAAAAACCTGGAAAGACTTATATGAACTGTTGCTGACTGGAGTGAGCAGAACCAGGAGAGCATTGTATACAACACCACCAACACTGTATGATGATTAATAGACATATTTTCTCAGCAATATGTGATCCAAGACAATTACAAAAGACCTGTAATAGAAAATGCTAACCACATCCAGAGAAAACTATGGAATCTGAATGTAAATCAAAACATACTATTTTAACCCTTTTTTGGTTTTTTTCTTTCTCATGGTTTTTCTCTTGTTCTGATTCTTTCACAGCATGACTAATGTGGAAATAGTTTAACATGATTGTACATGTATAACATATCTGATTCCTTGCTCTCTTGGAGGGAGAAAAATTTGGAACCCAAAATTTTACAAAAATGAATGTTGAAAACTATCTTTACATGTAATTGGGGGAGAATACTATTAAGCAGGGGGAAAAGAAAGATTTTTTTAAAAGAACTCTTGCTCTATACTCTCGCAAACTCCATATACTCTCATGGCTTTGATTATTAGCTCTGTATATATATATATATATATATATAGGCCGTGCTCTGCTCTGAATTTCATCTTGTATTTTCCATTACCTGGATTTTTCAATTTTTCAAAAACCTGGAAAGACTTATATGAACTGTGGAACATTTGTTGTGGAACATTTCCAGCTGAATTCCTATCTCTTATCTTACACACAATCCCTCAAATTCAGTATATTCAAAACAACACATTATTTTTCCAAAACAAGCTGCTCCTCTTCTTCCTAACCTTTTTATTTCTATGGACAGCATCATCCCCTCAGAATCAAAACTTGTTTCATTTATTACTCATCTTTCCCATTTCCATTAAAAAACAATAAGATCCTGTTATCTCTAAGGTACTATGCTAAGTGCTAGGGACATAAATATAAAAAAAAAATAATCTCTGCCCCTCAAAAAATGTATATACTACTAAATGAGTTTATTCCTCCATCCTCTTTTCATTCCCAATGCTGCTACCCTAGTTCAGGCTCCTATTGTCTCCTAATACTTTCATGCCCTTGCCACAATAAATGTACTAAATTTATAAAACTGAGGACATCACTTTCCTGCTAAAAACAAAACAAAACAAAAAAACTGGTGCCTGCCTATCATTTATACAATTAAATACAAACTGTTAAACCATCTACAACTTGGTGAAATCTATTTTCTAGCATTATTCCCCCATACTCTCTTCAGCTTCTCTCCAAAGTTCCTTACCATCTCAACTGCCAAATGTGGCAGGTCTTTTTTCATCCTTCTTGACTTCTTTGCTGCATCTGAAACTGTTAACCACTTTTTCCTCCAGAATACTGTTTTTTTTTATCTCAGTTTTTGTGACATTATGCTCCCCTAGTTCTTTTCCTACCTGTGCAGTTTCTCCCCTGGCTCCTTTGCAGGTTTAATCATTCATGTGATGCCTCCAGCTGTGGGTATGCTCCAAGGCTCTGTCTTGATCTTCTATACTTTCTCCCATGGGTTTCATTATCATATACATATACACACACACACACACATATATATATATATATATATATATATATATATATATATATATATATATATATATAGCCAAACATAAGTTTCTCTCCTCAGTTCCAGTTCTCATCGCCAACTTTCCTACTGTACATTTCACCCTGATATCCCAGAAACATGTTAAATTCAACAAGTTGAAAACAGAACTCATGATTAATCTTTCCAAAACAACTACTGTACTGAAATTCCTGTTGAGAGTACCACTATCCTCCTCATCTCTTGGGTGAGTAACAATATTATCCTTGACTCATTACTCTCTGTCATGCTGTGTATCTAGTTAATTCTCCAAATTTGCCATTTCTGTATCCACAACATTTCTTGAATCCTATACCTACCTCCTACCATGTAATGGTAATTTAAATGGGAAGATCTTTCCCATTCATTATCCCATTCAAGCCTGTGTGACTTGCCTGGTCACATGAAAGTCTGAGTCACAGGGAGCCTGTGGTAGGCGGCATTTGCTGAATGGGTGGAACAGGAAGAGGCAGAGCTGAGGGGAAATGATTGAGAGAACGGTCAGAAATGAAGGATGCGGGCAAGCCTGCAGCTGGCTGTGAGTAAGAGAAGAGCATTTTGTTTAAGGGAGCCTATGTGATTTAAGGGAGGTGATTTGTAGGAAGCTTAACAGGGAAGGTTTGGGGCTGCTGTTGCCCTCTGCATTGTTTTTGTGTATAGATGTCTTTGTTACTATGATGGATTAGGCTTTCTGGTGTCTGAGTAAATGTTTTGGTTCTGTCTTCCATGTGGAGAGTCTGTTCTATTTCGCTATTCAGAATTATGTCAGCATGTTCATGGCCATCATAGGTGCTGTGAATGTCACATTGGCACTACATACCAGTATACCATAAAGTCATCTACCTCTTGCTTGGACTGTTGCTGTAGCCTCACAATTTTTCTCTCTGCCCAAGTTTTCATCCACTCCAATCCATCCTTCATACAGATACCAAGGTGGTTTCCTTAAGCAAAGATCTTACATATCACTCACCTACTTAGTCAACTTTGATGGCTCCCAATTGCCTCTAAACACATCCATGAGGCTTTTAAAGTCCTTCACAACATGGCCCCAAACTACCTTTCTAACTTTATTATATATTAGTCTATTTCATGTGGTTCATAGAGGCTGACTTTCTCTCTTTTCCTCATACATAAAGCTCTGTCTCCCATACTTTTCCACTGGCTGTCTCTGACACCCAAGAAATAGGAGTTCAAGAATTGACAGGTGTCATATTTGTAGTCCAGAGGGACAAGCTTTCCCTCTCAGCTCTGAAAACAGTTTGGGCTCTTAAAATCTCTGAGTCAGAAGGTGAACTTGAGTCATAACTGAAAGTTTTTAAACACATCCAGTCTTTGAGAGAGGAGATTGAGAGGAAGGAGTGGAGACTACAGTAACTGAGCAGCAGGAGCAGTGGAGGACATGGCATCCTCAGCCCTCCCTGGAACTGGAAAGAACCTGTGACTCAGAGGCAGTGCTCAAAAGGAGAAACTGAAAGGAGAGATTATATTAGGCCTGAGTGTTCTTGCAGGCACTTGGAAAAGAACTTAGAACCTACCAGTTATAATCCTCTCTTTAAGGACTGAGATTCAAAAGCAATCTGGAATGTGTTCAGATCTATTCTTTTATATGAGCATCTTCTGGATTCTTAAACTTTCACCTTAATCTGGCCCAACCAGCATGCGGTCTACACTCAGGCTCTCTTGGGAACTCAGAGTCTGCCCCTGGTACCCTGAGCTCTGATTGAGGAGCTTTTTATTGACTTACTTGCCACTTACTGGCAATTTCCAAAGCATGCTGCTGGGAGCATACTCAGGTTTGCTTTTCCCCTTTCCCCTTATCTCCAATTTTGACTCCCCCTTTAGAAATCCCCTATTAGAATGTTAGCTCCTTGAGGGTCTGGACTACCATGCTTGTATTTGTGTGTGTCCCCTCCCCTACCCAGGGCTTATAGGGATAGAGACTGCAGTGATTTTATTTATATGGGAAATTCCAAGATGAGGCAACTCCTATCTACCAATGCAGTTGTGCAACTTACAGTACTGCTTAGAGAGTTATCAAAAGCAACTGGGCATCTAAAAGTAGTTTTATTTGTTCAGAGTCATACAGCCAGTAGGTGTCAGAGGCTGAACTTGAACCAAAGTCTTTCTGAATTGGATGGTAGCTTTCTATCCACTATGCTATACTTCCAGAGAGGGACTAAGTAAGGACCAATAAAAGATTTTTCATTCATTTAGTCCTTTAAAGAAGCCAAGAGTTATCTGGAAATACACAGAGTTTAAGTAGGATTGCTAAACTTCTGTCTAAATGTGAGTTGTTTTAACTAGGGGCTCTAAGCTATTGTAATTAAAACTAGTAACTGCCTTCTATAATATGGGGGGAGGGGAAAGAGAGACAAGGCCATTTTACTGTCGCTAACCTAAAAGCAAGTTCATAGCCTTACAGACTGTGGCTGTTAAATCTCCAGAGAGGCAGGGTACAGGGAGAGGGCAGTGAAAAGGTCACACTTGAAACCACCTCTCCAGAGAACCCAGAAAAGGATTTAGTTCTGCCCATTTCTGGTTTGGAAGAGGGAGCACACAGGATTCAGTACCAGCCTGCCAACACCCACCAGTGTTACAACTGGAATTGACTCTGTCTTTAGCTATGTCTCAAAGCATCTCTTACTTCCTATAAGGTGTACCTCAAGCACTTTATCCTAATCTAGACAAAGCCTTTCCAGATCCTTACAACTTTCCAGATCCCTTCCTCCCTTCCTTCCTCCCCCTCCCTAACTACCTTG
Source organism: Potorous gilbertii (assembly GCA_028658325.1). Taxonomy (NCBI): domain Eukaryota; kingdom Metazoa; phylum Chordata; class Mammalia; order Diprotodontia; family Potoroidae; genus Potorous; species Potorous gilbertii. The sequence goes on along the minus strand of CM053774.1, from coordinate 95,246,933 downwards.
TTATTTTTTATTTCTTCTAAATGTAGATATTTTATACCACCTGTTCTTGATATAACCTTTCGGTAAATTCTTTGCTGAAAAGCTGGTTTTTAATTAAAAGTCTGGGCTAATTATTAAATGGAAACATTTTTGTGCAAGTGTTGTGGTGTTGTGTATCTACCATCATCTCCTCCTGGATACTTTCTCTTCCTTTTCCTTGTACTCTCCCGAGTGGCTGATCTTTCTCGATGTCTTTTTGTGTATTTGTGGTATTGTTCATACTTCGTTTTCGAAGAGGATCAGTGACATCATGGCATGGATTTAAGTGAGGTAGGGTTGCACAAAGTCATCAGCCTCACTCTCCCAGAGTCATCTAAATCCAGTGATGAAACAAACATCAGGAGAGGAGGATTGGCATCTTTGATGTCTCTGACCAAGTGCTCCATAGCATCTGCTTCAGCAACCTTCATGGCCCTTGGAACAAATTGTTCTCATCCACCCATTCCACTGGGAGTATCTGCCCATGCTTAGGATAGAGATCTCCCTAACTCTCTGAGTAGTCTGAGGCCTGTCAGTTACTTTCAGCCTGGTTTCGCTTGTCTGCCTAAACAGTTTCACCAGGTTGCAGATGCTGCACATGCTACAGCTTCTTGGAGCCGCCCATGAGAGTTGGGTGTAAAATGAACACCCTCACACCAGAAGTGCTAGTCCTGCCTGAATGGCCCACGCTGCTCCTAAGGATTACTTATTGTTAGAATAATGAGAAGGTCAGTATCACTATTCCCTCCTTCTGAGGACCCAACCTGCCAACTGAAGTAGGAATTGGGGAAGTTGTCTCAGCGTGGAGGCTGCACTGTGGGGGCTTCTTTGGATAATTTTTGGACTTTTCATATTTTCAAGTACTTCTTTGGAGAGACTCTTCATCTTAGCTATCCCTGTTTCCACAGGGCTATAGGAGGGAAAAATGAACATTTTTCTTTTCTGTTTTAGACTGCAATTGGATAGTCTTTTTTCCATTATATTTTCTCACAAACCAGACCCGGTTTCTCTGTGATAAATCTTGATTGTCTGAAGCTTATGTACTGATACATGTTGAATTAACTCTACCCATTTCAAAATCATCCAACTGCTTAGTTACACATTATAGCTAATAGTAGTCTGATTTTGCATCCCTGAAATTCTGTCTAGCAGTTCACCTAGAGTTCACTAATAGTGCATAAATATTCTATTTTTTTTTCATTTTTACTTTTAAACAGGCCTAGTTTTTTGTTTATTTTGAGATCCTCAGGTCTGTAGAATTAGGTTTGAGTAGACTTAGAGACCCTGAGTAATCAGTCCTATGTGCTTAATGCACATAGCTTCAAGGCTTGCCCTACCTTACTTTGTTCTATGGGTGGATGCATTAGGAACTATTGTCCTGTTCATGACTAGCAATCTTTTGAAAAGATTTTAGGTTCCCAGTGTTGTTGCAGGGACCCAAAGGAACTTTCTGGAATTAAACTTGATGAGTGTAGGTCCAAAGCAGGGAAATGTTCTTAGTGGAAGAAGGAGAAGAATGTTACAGTCCTTCCCTGGAAGCAATGCCAGTTTGTTTTAGCATCTGTTACCCAATCGTGCCCAGCGAAGACGGTCCCCTCAGCAGTCATGGGAGAAGGTGGGAGTCATGGTCCTTCTGGTACCCGGGTGTCAATGGTGCTACAGAAGCACTAAGCCAGATCAGTTTGAAAGGAACAGAGGTAATTTCACTTGACTGAGGTTTTTAATCCCTGTGAAAAGAGTCCCTTTTGTTCTGGGAGCTCTGGGTGAAGGCTTTCCTTCTGAGATAGAAGTACTGACTTGCTTTTCCATTTATTGTTTTTAGGTTAGGGAAAGCCTTTGTAAATTTTCTGGCTTCTCTGACTTCCTTCAAGTCCCAGCTGAAATCCCCCCTTCAGGCATCTTTTCTTAATCTCTCTTAATTCTAATGCTTTTCCTCAGCTAATTATTCTCAGTTTATCTTGTTTGTACAGTTCTTTGCTTTTTGTCTCCTCCATTAGATTGAACTCCTCAAGAGCAGGAACTATTTTTTCCCTTTCCAGATTGTAGCTCCCGAAAGGCAAGCCTTATGTTGCTTTCTAGCTCCAGTATTACTTTGCTTCACTTCCAACACCTTATGGGACCAGAACTCGAATGCTAGAATCTCATACAGGAGTCAGGCATTGAACAACACATTTATCCAGGAGCCAAAGGAGTCCCCAGATAGGGGTTGTTTTCTCATTTTTCATCATCCCCTGCTCTCTTAGAATAAGCAAAGGAACTGGTTTTGATTACTAGTTCAGTCAAATCCTTGGGGATATAATCAATAGGTATTTACTAATGTAAATGTTCAATTTGGTTTCTTATGTTTGAAAGAAAACAAATTAATGCTTTCCTTCAGGATTACTAGACTTTTAAGGGTAGGCTCTCCCAGCAAATGATTCTGATCTATGGCTAGCAAACTCCCAAATACCCTTCTCCTAATCTTTGTGATTCAGAATTAGTGGCTCCCTAGGCAAAAATCCCCTTTATTTGCTCTCCCATCTCTCTCATCCCCATCTGTATCAGTCCTACACCCCTCAATTCTTACCTTGCCCTACCCCCAGATATCAGTGCCCTCTTCAGTGCTACTCTGTTGCTAATAAACTTCCTTTCTTTCAAGCTCCCTCCAGAAGACACATCATTTCTGGTCACTCTCCCAAGTACTGAATGACAGCACTTTCTCATGTCTCCTAATAAGACCTGAAAGATAAATACTCGAACCCTTAACCCTTCTTGCCACTTTCAGAATCTCTGTGTGGCCATCATTAAGTAACTTTTTTAAAGTTTATTCCTCCCATCCATTCCTTTTAAAGTTTACTCCTTTTTAGATCATTTTTACAGTCATCTTACCTGCCCCCAAGTAATTTTCCCTCCTTTTCTTTGTCAGTTCAGTACCTGACCTGTTGTCTTCTTCACCCTAATCTGTGCCCTCGTACTTGGAAATTTCAATATAAAATCAACATCCCATCAGATCACCAACCTCCTCAACCTGACCTGTAACTTCACTCTCTGTCAGCCAACACACACAGGGATGGTCATACCCTTGATCTCATAATCACTCACAAGTGTTCCACCTCCATGGTCCAGAATTCTGAAATTCCTAACTCAGATCACAGCCTCCACTCTTCCACAGCTTGCTTCTCTGTCCTGGAAAGGGCTCCTCATCCAGTACAATGGATTGCTAATAACATCCTTTACTAAAAACATACTTGGTGAATCCAGAAGCCTCCTGCTGAAGCCATAGTCCTTATATACTCCTCAACCCGGAAAAATTCAGTGCTGTTGAAACTTACAAAATTGGCTTGCTAATTTAATTCCCTTTGGATGAAGCTGTAAATTGGTCCAGCCATTTGGGAGAGCTGTTAACTTTAGACCCATTGATCCTGCTGTGGGGCTTACAACACAGAGGAAGAAGAGTTTATTGATCAGAAGACCTCTCTGCCAAAATGGTCATAGCAATTCATGATAGCAAAATGTTGGAAACAAACTATGTGCTCAATGACTGGGGAATGACTAAATTATAGTATATGATAATAGTAGATGCAGCAAGATATATTAGAGTGCTACGCTTGGACTTGGGAAAACCTCATACCAAATCCTTTCACTGACCCATAATTGTTGTACGACCTGGGCCAATAGCGGAATCTCTATGTATCTTGAGTCTTTCCTTAGGATTTGCCTTTCTTTGTATCCCTATTGATTAACCACAATATGACTAAAAGTTTAACAAATTCTTGTTACTAGGAGTTCATATTTTGGTAGATAAAATTAATAAAACATTGACCTAGAAATGTGTACCAAATATGAAAATTCAAAGAAATACCGATAGATTTTTGTATGATACAGAGTGAAGAAAGCAGAACCAAATGAAACTATATACTAACTACAGTTTTGTAAATAAAGGCAACATTAGTCAATAACAAAAAGGTTAAACGTATCATGCTTTATTTTAACAATGAAACATCAACATTTACAGTTGCATGAACACCCATAAATTCCAATTACTCTTTTTCTGTTTTGCTTATTTTCAGGGAGTATACTTTGTGGTTTTAAGTTTATCTTTGTCAAAACAAATTTATTAGTAAATTGGGCAAGACAATAAAAATGTCATTCAAGGTATCATTTAAGATTTTTTAGACCTGACCAAGCTAAATAAGCTAGGGGTCCTTCAGATTCAAACCAGGGAAAATTACCGAGCCATGAGGTGTTTCAGGACCAGTGACACAAGTTTCTTGCCTGGCCTGTCTCCCAGAGCTCTGATGTTTGAATTTTTGTTGTTCACTCATTTCAGTTGTGTCCAACTCTTCATATCCCCATTTGGGGTTTTTCTTGGCAAAAATACTGGAGTGGTTTGCCATTTCCTTCTCCACCTCATTTGACAGATAATGAAAGTGAGGCAAACAAGGTAAGTGAGTTGTCTAGGGTCCCACAGCTAGTGTCTGAGGCCAGATTTGAACTTAGGAAGATGAGTCTTTCTGACTTCACCCCCCCAGCATTCCAGCCACCACCCTGCCTAACTGACCAGGATATTTGAATAGAGAAAAGTAGTATTCTTTAGAAGTAGAAAATTCTTTTGTCACATAAGTGGATCACGTTAAGCCTGGGAGAAAGATATTAATATTCTCCAGGAGGCCCAAGAGATGCCAGAGAGACAAAAAAGAGCTGAATAAGTAGAAGCTTGTTCTTAAGAAACTAAGTAAACCTGGCTGGAAAGCTGAGTAAAGAGAGTAAAGCCAAGTGATTTTAAATTTTTCTGCCTAAGGTTATTTGGAATGAAAAGACTTCATTTTATGCAATAGAGATGTATTTGAAAAGCTGCATGTAAATTAAATTTCCATATAGAGAATAATTTTCCATGTCATTTCCATCATAAATTCAGAGTCATCTTCATTTTATAATTTGGAGAGTCAAAATATGTTTTTCCTCAGCATTTCTCTAGGATGGGGATTATTTATTATAATTAATCAGTGTTTTCTGTGTTATTATTTTAATATTCATTGATTTCTTGGTTTGTCGCTTATTCTATCCTCCAAGCTATCTCTTGTTTTCTTTTTCTAATAAATTATTTTTAGTTTTAAACATTCACTTCTATAACTTTTAATTTTTCTCCACTTCTCTTCTTCCCCCTCTCCAAGATGGCATGCAATGTGATATGGGCTCTACGTATACATTCTTATCAAACATTTTCATATTAATCATGTTGTACAGAAGAATTAGAATGAATGGGGGTAACCTCAAGAAAGAAACAAAACAGAGAGCCATAGTATACTTCAATCTGCATTCAGACTCCATTATTTCTTTCTCTGGATATGGACAGCATTTTCCATCATGTATATCGCTGGGTCAAAAGGTATGCACATTTTTATAACCCTTTAGGCATAGTTCCAAATTGCTCTCCAGAATGGTTGGATCAGTTCACAACTCCACCAACAATGCATTAGTGTTCCAATGTTCCCACGTCTCCAGCGTTTATCATTTTCCTATTTTGTCATGTGAGCCAATCTGATAGGTGTAATGTGGTACCTCAGAGTTGTTTTGATTTGCATTTCTCTCTAATCAATAGTGATTTAGAGCATTTTTTCATGACTATAGATATCATTAATTTCTTCCTCTGAAAACTGCCTGTTCATATCCTTTGACATTTATCAGCTGGGGAATGACTTGTATTCTTATACATTTGACCCACTTCTCTATATATTTTAGAAGTGAGACAAGAGATACTAGTTGTAAAAATTCTTTCCAAATTTTCTGCTTCAGAAGTTTTCTTTAAATAAAAAAAGGAGAAAAAATTCGGAAAAATCAGTTTAAGAGAAAAAAATATATTGACACATGCAGTGTTCCACACCTGTGGACCCCCAATTCCTACGAAGGAGTAGGAGAAATGTCTTCTCAAATCTTTTCTTTGAAGCCAAGTTTCTTCTTTATAATTTTGCAGTATTCATTTTGATTTATTTTGTGGCTGCAATAGTCAATTCTTTTCCTGGCTCTGCTTACATCACTTTTTATCAGTCTGTGTGAGTCTTTTTATGCTTCTTTCTATTCATATGACATGGTTCCATCTTCTGCTCCTCATCTCCAAACTGATCTCCAGAATCTTCTGGGAAGAAGAGAGGCACTTTAAAGACTAACATACTCACACCTAGCCATACCCTTCACTTCACCATGATTCAGAACCTCTGTAGGTCATCCTCTAAAACATGTTCCCCATTCCCTACCACCATATTCCTTATTCCCATCCCCCTTAACCCTCCCACTCCAAAGTTCCAACCAACTCACCCCCTTTCCACTGTGCTCTCTGGAATGCCTGTCTTATAGGCAACAAACTTGCCTTCCTCTTAAATCTTTTCTTTTCCTGCTCCCTCCATCTTCTGACACTTGCTGAGACATGGCTTCCCAGTGATGACACAGCATCCTTGGGCACTCTTTCCAGTATTGGCTTCACTTTAATTCATTCCACTCAGCTCACTGGTGGAAGCAGTGGAAGAAGTGGAATACTTCTTGCTTTCCATTGCCATCTCCAAGTTCTCCTCTGCCTCCATCACTAAGTAATGTCTCTTCTTCCAGCTAATTAGAATTCTGCTGGCTGTTGTCTGTAGACCTCCAAGCTACTCCCCTTCCTCAGTGAGTCAAGTTTCTGACTTATAATCTTTCTCTTCACCTCATGCATTTATACTAAGAGACTTCAGCATACAAACTGACACTTTCTGAAACACCCTAACTGCTCAGTTCCTCAGTCTGTTCACTTCCCATGACCTCCTCCTCCAAACCACTTAAGACACACTCAAAGATGATCATACTCTTGATCTTGCCATCACCCACAAATGCACCACCTCTATGTTCAAGAACTCTGAAATCTTATCTGACATTGACTTTCCATCTCACCCTCTGCTTTTCCCTTTTAAACCCTACTCCTTGTCTACATTATGAGTCCAATCCCTTGACCTCTCTGCTCTTTCCCAGGCCATCATTCCTGCAGTAGCCATTCTCTTTTCCTTTCTTCATCTCTGGTGAACCAGTTCAGCTCTACAATCTCCTCTTCTCTTGAGTCCTTAGCCCCCTTATGTCACTGAGTGCACCCTGCCAACCCTCAGCTTAGGTTACTCCAACAATCTGTTATCTGAATGAAGGTAGAGAAAGTCTCATAAGAATTTTGACTGGGTCCACCACATATTCATGTTACCCAGCCTCAACTGGGCCTTTGTTGCTACCAGGCAATCCTTCTGCATCTCTCGTAAGGACTCACTCTCCCACTGTCCACTGCAGCTCTTCTTCTTCTCTCCTCAAACTTCCCATCACTCCACTTCCCCCAGCCTTGAGGCTATTCACAGAAAGCTTCCTCTTCTCTCCCCTTCCTCATCTCATATCATGCAGATACTGTCTGCCACTATCTTCTTGTTCACCCCATCCTTTCTAATAGGTTTCCCCTTCTCTCATTTCTACTCTCTCATCTTAAATATCTTTCTCCCTGCTGGTTCTTTCCATACTGCATACAAATATGTTCACATTTTCTCCACTGTCAAAAAACACTTTTTAACTTTCATATCTCTTATCTCTTCTGCTCGTTGTGAAAAAACTCCTTGAGAAAGCTGTTTGTGATAGATGTCTCTATTTCCTCTTCTCTCCCTTTTTTTCTTAATCCACTGTAGTCTGACTATTAACCTCATTATTCCACCTAAACTACTCTCCAAAGTTACCCATCATCTCCTAACTATCAAATCTTGGGTATAGGTAAGGGAAGAAGAAAGTTCTAGTCATGGCCCTTTTCTTGCTCCCCTCAAAGCAGAAACATGTCTGTCCTTTGGATAAGGGGTCAGGTCAGATTCAAGAGATATCTATCTCTGATTCCCATAAATAGTCTATTCAACCTCAGTAGACATATCACTTATATGGACACATGCATCCTACACAGGCATTACAATTCTGTAAGAGTTAGTTGGCTTGGAACAGAGAATAGAGGTAAGAATAACCATAAGAAAGTTATTGTAGAAATCCAGGAAGGTGGTAATGAGGTCCTAGCACTAGCACTAGAGAGGAGGAAGAAAAGAGGAAAAAAAAATTTCAGTAATCAAATGAGGTTTCAGTGATGGAAAGAATCTGGTAACTGAAGGATGAAAAAGGGAATACAAAGGGCTGAGTTTAAGTCAAAGATAACACCAAAGTAACAAATGTGGGAAAACAGAAATAGTAAATTCAGGAGGATCAAGTTTTGGGAAAAGATGTGCATTAGCAACCACACTAGCACAGGTTCTGTTGATGGGGTGCTTGGGTGCATGTAGTTGGGCCCCAATTCTAAAAATCACATTTCTCCCTAGCCTGAAAATACTATCTCAGGCAGTTAAGGACACAACTTGTCTTAGCAACAACTGTTTTCTCCCTGGCTATAGTAGCCAGGTGCACCTATAGAACTCATTAAGCTTAACTAGCTGTGTACTGGCTGAATGGGCTGTGCACTGGGTCATAATGACATTTACTACTCACTGACCAATCGTATGTATCCTAGATGTGGACATACCTATACTCCCTTACATTTATCTTGTCTAACAAGACACTGATGAGAAGAACTTGGTTTTTCTGAGCTAGCCCTGACCACTGGTTGACTTAGTGATGTTTCAGGTCTAAAACTCATACTTCCATATAGGCCCCCTCTAGCCTATTTCCCAAAGAATTTTGGGTAAAATACCTGCACAGTAGATACCAAAAGTGCATGTTCCTTTAAGAACTGACCGCTCCTTAACCACTCTCTAATCCCACCCCAAAACACCTAGTTAGCCTATTTGGCACAAGTGATACTATAGAATACCCTATATAAACTTTCCCTGTGCCCCTTTAAGGTTGCAGGTTCCCTAAGAACTCTTGCCCACTGAAAAGACTAATAAATCTTTACCTTACCTTCAACAGTACTTGAGTCTGTGAATTCTTCTCCAGATAACCTGCCCCTGGTACCCTGGGATTTGTGGGGGTCTCACAGCCCCCTTTCCTCATCACTTTGACCTGCTTTTCTAAAGGAAAGAGAGTTTTAAATGGGTTAACAATCTTACTTTAATTAACAGACAGATAAGTAGGAAGGAGTGAGTATAGAAAATACAAGCAGAGAAAATAGCTTTAATAGATTTAACAGAAAGGCTTCCAACTGTCTGAACAAAGTAGTAAGATCACCTACATTCACCACCAGACCAGGAGAACACCAACATCAGTTAGGAGGCTCTTAACAAATGGCTACTCAGAGTCCTGTCCAGGGAATCAAAAGGTCCTTCTCATGAGCAAGCCCCCAGAGCAAAATACCAACCTCCCAGGACATATAGTATTCAACTAATAAGCTCAGATTCAGACAGCATCACAACCCACATGACTCAGCACAGCTGTGAATTACCAAGGTTATCCTTCAGTTGTTTACAGTTTGGCCTGATCCTAGGAAACTGAACTCCAGAAAAAAAAAGTCCCACTTTGCTTCCAGTTACAAGATGATAAGTACAGCTTGGGATATATGAGCTGAAGGCGCCAGTGTGTCATCTAAGTGGCCCAGTAAGTGGCAGTGTCTTAGAGTCAAAGATTCAGGTCTATAACTTAAAAGTGATTTCCAGACTAGAGATAAACCTTGCATTCTTTTACATGTGCGTGATAAGTAAACACAAAATATATACAAAAGAATATAAAGTAAATTTGAGAGGAAAGAACATTAACTGGGGGGATCAGGAAGGAAACATTTATTAAGTGCCTACTATATACCAGTCACTATGCTAAGCACTTTAAAAATTTTATTTCACTCAATCCTCACAACCACTTTGGAAGGTAAATACTGATATTATTCTGATTTTGCACTTGAGGAAAATGAATCAGATAGCATTTAATTAATTTGCCCAGGATCACACAACTAGTAGGTATCCTGTGATTGATTTGAACTCAGGGAAGGCCTTATGTAGGAGGCAGTACCAGAAGTGTGCTTTGAAGGAACTAGGGATGCTAAGAGGTAAAAGCATAGAGAGAATTCATTCCAGATACAGTGTGCAAAAAAAATCGAGTTGGGAGATGGAGGGTTATTTATGTGGAATTGTAGATCTGCTTGATTGGAAGGGTAATACTAATTAAGACTGGAAAGGTAGGTGGTATCCAGATTGGGGAGAGCTTTAAATGTCGGTCTAAAAATTTTGAGTCATTAAGCACCTACTATGTGCCACTCATTGCTAAGCATAACAGGGTGATGATCTAGGGCATTCTTTCCAATCAATTGTATGAGTATACCTTTCCCCTGATAAAGCAGTCATCTCTAAAGTGGTAGCAGTGGTCCAATCCCAAGGGCAGTGGTCCAATCAGAAGGAGGAATATGGATCATAGCCTACCTTCACAGTGATAGCCAGTTTTGTGTCCAAAGCAAACACACCTACTGTGATTGTCACTCACGATTTTATCCTGGCCCTTCTCTCCATTTTGCAAACTATCCTGCTGTGAGCTGAGACTACAACCCTATTGAGGTGACAACTTTGATGGAATCTTCAACTCCTCATTCTTACTCACTTCCTCATATCCAATCAGGTGGCAAGTCTTACTTTACCTCCCAAATATTTCTTGTATCTATCTCTTCTCTCTGTCACACAGCAGCTACCACTCTAGTTCAGGTCTTTGTCACTGCTTATCAGGTCTATTGGAGTACCTTTCTCATTGATGCCCATGTCTAAGTGTCTCCCTCTCCAATTTATCTTCCATACAACTACCAAAGTGATTTTCCTAAATTGAAGGTTATTTACTGTTTCTCTTTTACTCAGTAAACTCAAGTGACTCTTTTTTGGGTCTAACAAACATTATTTCACCTTTAGCTCATTTTCTTAAATTTCTGTTTTTTTAAGTTTTTTAACATATGTAGTAACTATTAATAAACTAATATGTTATATAACTTAGAAATAAGTAGTTAATATATTGAGAGTGTATACTCAAAAATATTTTGTTGAGAAGGGTGCATTATTTTAAAAGTCTGGAGATTACTCCTATAGAGTATGAACATACCAATTGTTACTTTGTTAACATTACAGGGAGTGGCTTTTGACTGGTTTTCGGGGACTGGAATTATTGAAATTATTGACTGGGTTACCAGGGAGGAAGTATTCGAATTTGAAGGATCCACCCCTCTGTGAGCCTCACGAAAGACTTTAATTTTTTTTTACTTATCCTAATGCTCACAACAGCTTTTAAAGACCTAGTAGAGGAAAGAGGTGTTGTGAGTATCCTACAAAAGTAAAACAAGAGACTGCTCTCAGTTATACCATGCCTCAACTGAAATCTCACCTTGGAACCTCCCTTAGCACCTGGGATCACTGGGATCATCTTTCCCAGTGGTCTTCTTACCCTGAAACATTCATCTTCCTTGGTAGTTTTCTCATCCTGATGCATCCCTTGTGCCACACTTTTCCCCTTCTCCTATTGTCTGAGTTCCTTCCAGGGGCCTCCATTTTAGAGATAGGCCTAGGCTGGTCAGTCTTTATTCCTCTCTGGACTATGCTTCTGACATCAGAACTTCACCATGCCCATAGGGGTAACTTACTTCCCCCTACGCCACAACTTTTCTGGTTTTTAGTTCCCTTTTTTTGTATTGACCTTCCACATTAGAATATAAACTTCTTGAGAGTAGAAACTTTTTTTGTTTCTATTTGCACTTAGCAGTGTATAGCATAAGGGTAGGGAACCTGTGGCCTCAAGGTCACATGTGACCTTCTAGGTCCTCAAGTGTGGCCCTTTGACTGAATCCAAACTTCACAAAACAAATCCCCTTAATAAAAAGATTTGTTCTGTAAAACATGGACTCAGTCAAAAGGCTGCACCTAAGGACCTAGAAGGCCACATGAGGCCCCAAGACCACAGGTTCCCCCACCCCTGGTCTAACACATAATAGGAGATAAATCAATGTTCATTGCTTTGCCTTGCCTCCATTCAGTTTTGATAGCCAAGTGTACCTGTTTCTGGACATGGATAGAGTATGTGTCTACATACTCCTTTGTGTACACAGTAATAGTGGCTTGGGGTCACAGACATTAGAGTTATATGTTTTCTGAGCACAGATCAGAGATAAGACCTGGTAAAGGATTTTCCTCATTCAAAGAGATATTGGTGTTTGGAGCAATGATAGAATTTCTGCAGAAGTGTACAGCAAAAGCAAACATGGGGTATTTCGTAAGTTTTGATGTACTTTTAAGCCATCAGAAATGGAAACTGCACCAACACTTTTGAGATACCTTCTATGTATTTGCTTTTATGGGCCTCCTATGTAGAAGAAAGGATGTTTCTAAGGCAGCCTTCCAACCAGAGAAGGGAGATGTCCTGAGGAGGGAGATTTCTCTTGGAAATTGCCTTGAAAGCAATCCCAGACAGGGAAGTAAAGGGGTATGCTGGAGTGAGTAGTGCCTCTCAGGTGTAGTCAGGGACAACCACACGAATCCCCAACATTCTTTGCTAACTGATTCATAACTTCATTAATTCTTTTTCTTTAGGTCCAAGGACAGCCTAGTTAATAGGCTTTCTCAGAAATTACCAAAATTACAGAAACCATTTCTCTAATCAGCTTGACCTACACACCAGAATAAACTGGAGACATTTTTTTCTCCCATGGGCTATCTTTTCCTTTTCCATTCTCAAATCATGAATTTATAGATTTAAAAAAAAATGTTAACGGTAATGTAACTTATTAGCAGGATTAAGCACAGCCTGTCCACATAGGTTCTCTAAATTCATAGATGCAGCTCATGGGTAACATGAATAGATAAGATCTGAGGCCTGGGCCACCTCTGCCAAGGAGAGGAGAACCAAGAACAAATATAGACACTGACAACAGTCTGGCTGGGGAGAGAGAGAGAGAAGCAGATACTCATGGAGGCTAAGCACTCTTTTTTCTGTCTCCAAGAGGAGTATCAGGCTGGAATTATATTTCTCTACCACACCTCAAATATGAAAGGTTTGAATTTCAAGATAAAAGAGGTGCTATCCCTGCTCACTTTTAAAGGGGTAGGCATTACCTCATTTCTAAAATAGATAATACAAGTCATTCCTCAATTGATAAATGGTCAAAGCATATGAACAGGTGAAGAAATTAACAGAGGAAGAAATTAAAACTATCTATAGTCATGAAAAAATGCTCTAAATCACTATTGATTAGAGAGATGCAAATCAAAACAACTCTGAGGTACCATATCACATCTATCAGATTGACTAACACAACAAAACAGGAAGATGATAAATGTTGGAGAAGATGTGGGAGAGTTAGAATACTAATTCATTGTTGGTGGAGCTGTGAGCTGATCCAATATTCTGGAGAGCATTTTGGAACTATGCCCAAAGGGCTACAAAAATGTGCATATCCTTTGACCCAGCAATACTGCTTCTAGGACTGTATCTCAAAGAGATTATAAAAATGGGAAAGGGTCCCACATGTACAAAAATATTTATAGCAGCTCTCTCTGTGGTGGCCAAAAGCTGGAAATCAAGGGGATGCCTATCAATAGGGGAATGGTTAAATAAATTGTGGGATATGAATGTAATGGAATACTATTGTGCTATAAGAAATGATGAACAGGGAAACTTCAGAGAGACCTGGAAAGACTTATATGAACTGATGCTGAGTGAAAGGAACAGAACCAGGAGAATTTTGTACACAGCAAGCACCACAGTGTGCAAGGAATTTTTCTGGTAGATTTAGTACTTCATTGCAAGGCAAGGACTTTAAAAATTCCCAATGGACTCGAGGCAAAATGCCTTCCACATCCCAAGAAAGAACTATAGAATTTGATCGCAGAATGAAGCAGACCATTTTCTTTTGTATTATGTTTTGTTTTGTGATTTCTCCCATTCATTTTAATTCTTCTATGCAACATGACTAAGGTGAGAATGTATTTAATAGGAATGTATGTGTAGAACCTACATAAAATTGTATGCCATCTCAGAGAGGGGATGGAGAAGGAGGGGGAGGGAGGGGAAAAAAGATGTATGGAAGTGATTGCAGAACACTGAGAACAAATAAAATAATTTAATTTTTAGAAAAAAGGGTAGGCCTTAGCTTAGACTTGCAAGCACTTGTAATTAACCAGCTGAACTATTATTTGTAATGACTTCCATTTAATTAATTTTTACTTGCTCACCCAGATGAGTCCTGGACACCTTTTCTTAGAATGCATCTTCTGGACTACAGTTCTTAAAACCTTGGAGATACTGTTTTCACAGGGACTGCCAATACCAGGACAGATTCTAGTGGGTTTAGGTGAGAGCATGGCCCAGAGTGTTTTGACTGTTGGACAAAGAGCAGAAGCGTAATTGCTGGACTTCAGGCAGACTTGAGAGAGGTCCTAACTGGAAGAAGTCATATAGCAGGAGTTTCAACCTCAGGGCCCATTGTAGGAGCCATACAGGAGAGAAGTCCTACTCCTGCACCTGGTTCAAGTGCCATGGACTTTCACTGGTTTAAATGAGTTGACCTAGAGTAGAGGCAGATGGTCTACCAGCCTTACCCAGGCCACTTGTATTCCTACAACTTCTCCTAATCTGACTACCTTCCCTGCACTTGAAATATCAACAATGAATCTGCCAAGGACTTCTCCCTCTCTCCCTTCTTTCCTTTCTTTACTTCCCTGGCTGCTCCTGGCTCATGTAGAGTAAATGAAATGGCTATTTTCTAGAAATATTGTGGCCCCAGCTTAGCAAGAACTGAGCCCTATGACACCCTGCCCAATACGGTTACGATTCCACATTGTCCATGTGATGGGACCATGCTGTCAATGTCATTCTCTACCCCTAACAATCCCCTAGACTCCTTTTCAGACCCTTCCCTGATGTCTCTTTCCTTCTCCTTTGGTTCTTAAGGGAGAGTTAATTTTTTTTTGCTTTTGTAGAGAGAGAAAACTTGAACTGTCTCAACTCCCCTCTCTAAGAGACTATGGCAAAGTCATTTAATTTCTCAGGGTCGATTTGCTATGATAAATTGGAAGTAAAATAAAGTTTTTGTATATTTTAAAACACCAAAATGGTATTTTATGCATATGGTTTTGCCCAAGAAGGACAAATGATCAATAACCATATGAAGAAACATTCTAAATAATTAATAAGAGAAATGGGCATAAATATAATCTGAGGTTTCACCCAAGGTCCATTAAATAGTCAAAAATGATGAAAAATAGAAGTAGTTAATTTTGGAGAGGTTGTGGAGAGAAGACAGGCACACTAATTCTCTCTTAGTAGAGCTGTGAATTATTCCAACTATTCTGGAAAACAATTTGTTACTATATAAGAAAGGTGACTTAAAGAATCCAGATCCTTTGAGCCAGTGTCATACTGTTGGGCATATGTCCCAAGGATGTCAGTTACGGAAAGAAAGGTCCTATATGGACAGTCAGGGCTCTGAGCGTGTCTTATTTTCTTGTGCTTCTAGATAGTTTCATATAATTACCATGCATGGAAGCAGGCTATTCATTACTACCCTTGGGGACCACGAAGAAATTTCTTTCTTATGGAGGAAATCTCTCTGTCCCTAGACAGAACAATGAAAAGCATCTGCTTCACTTGTTGTAACCAACTATTTGTTCATCTTTTACCTTTTTCCAGAATATTCCAAAACCCTCCCCCACATTAATCACCCAGGGAGTCATATTTTTGATTTGAAGTCAAGAGAGCTGCGACTGACAGTATGGGGGAGCCCAGTCTGGCTCACAGTGGCATTCTCTCTTGTGATTACAGACTCCATGATTATGGCACTGACTGGAACAGTCCTCAGAGCCATAGATGCTGAGGCCCTGGCAACGTTTGTGGTAGCACACCATCTGCTCACCACACTTCGTGCCGGTGGCCACAATCTCAAATGGATTATGGCTTTCGATCTCAGTCACAGCAAGGTCACACCTTTCACCTCCCAAAATGATGGTGCACAGAGCCCTAGAGGAGGGACTTGTGTTTGCCCTGGAGCAGTACAGGTCCCCACACTTGTTGAAGCCCCCTTTCGCAGGATGGTCAGCTAAGGTGCATTCTTTGGAAAGCTCAAGCCAAAAGCATCTGTCATCGGACACACGTGCTCCTGTGCCCCAGAGAGCCTCGCATTGCTGCTTATAAGTGGGGCATTCCCCGTTGTAACAGTAGCCTTCCCAGCATGGTGTACCATTCTCTTTGTATACATTTTCTGGACACTTAGCCTGTCGGCCATTGCAGTACTCAGCCAGGTCACAGACATCTTGAGCATCCCGGCAGAGTTCTCCAACTGCTGTGAGATGACATGCCTCACAGCATTCCCCTTCAGCACAGTCAGTTCCTGGGGTCCTCCTGCAGTTCACAGGGTTACAGCACTGATTCACACACTCCTCTGGGGGGCCACAATCACATTCCTCCCCTTGTTCCACAAACTTGTTCCCACACACAGGCCCTCCTTCAATCTGCTCCAGGTCTGGGAAGTTGGTCAGGCAGCTGGCCCGGAACATAGTCCCCCTTAGGAACTTCTGCAAATTGTCCTTGCTACAGCTGCTGAACTGCCTGGGATAGGTATTATCAACCCCTGTGGATTGCATGACACACCCACCTTCCATCTTGCTGACTTCACACTGGCAGCCCTTGATATTTTCATCATGGTCCATGCCAAGGTTGTGTCCCATTTCATGAGCTATAGAGGTTGCTAGTCCAAATGGATGTGACTCGTGGTCCTGGTTCACACCACCAGAACCTAATGTGCACATGGAACCCAATCTGGCTAGTCCCACAACACCTCCCCCAAACTCCAGTGCTGTAATCAGCTGGGCATTATCATGCTGCTTCTTCTTGATAAGATTATTTTCCCTCCATTTTAGGAAGCTGTTCAGGGAAGACTGTATGTCATTGGTAATTACAGCCTTGTTACCTTTGTCCCATATTTCCAGGCCTATTAGGACCACACGGAAATTGAGCAGCTGATAAAGCCTATCTATTTGATTCACGACCTCCTTTACCCTGTTGCGTATATTCCATAGGTTTCCATATTTCTTGAACTCTGTGTACTCCACCACCACATAGAGCTCCACATAGTGAGGTTCTTTTGGGATAGATCCAGGTACCCATTTCCAGGGTATGTTGACTGTAGCCATCTTCGTCTCTAGTTCTTGTAGAGAGGCCCTGGAGACACCACAGGGACTCTTTTTCTTCTTGAAATACTCCCTGTAGACTACATGTTTCCCCTGGGCATTGCCATATCTCTCCTGGATATTGCCACTTCTCTCCTGGATGCTGCCATATCTACCCTGGACTAGTGGCTCAATCAGATGGATAACAGGCCCAATCTGGAAAAAGCCCCGGATACCATCACAGATGCTGATGCTGGCAGAGGAATTCTGTTGCCCCTCCACATTGCCCTGGTAGAAGCAGTGCTTTTCTTCCTTTGGCTGCTCAGTCACCTCTGTACCATTAGCCAAAGTGTAAGTTTCTGTGTAGTCTGATCCCATCAGGTACCTGTTTCTAAAAAGGTGAAGGGTGAAGTTACTGTCCCTCAGGCCTAAGAGGTAGCGGACAGTCTCAGGATACACAGCTGCATCTGAAGAGAGTTCTCTCAGAATCCCTAAAATGGGTAATTGGAGAGGTTCAACCACTTCATACTGTTGCACATGCGGAACTTGGGGCTCTGAAAAGTCCTGCTTCTCTCCAAGAGATCTCCTCAGGCAGAAGAGGAGGAAATAGACACAGAAGCTGAGGTGACAGATGAACATCATGGAGAGTGGACAGTGTCTGCCACCTTCCTGGGGACTAGCACTGCCCAACCACCTCTAGGGGTGAGGATGTGACCATGCAGGACATGATTGATGTGCCTCACTGTGCTGAGTTATGCTTTGGGGCAGCTCCCTGGGCTGTGCTTTTCTCTGCCCCACCCCCACCTCATCCTCCAGACACTTGTACTCTCCCCCTCCTGTTTATGCATGAGAATTGCATTACCTCACAAAGGGCCCTTCTCCCAGCAACCCTGTGAGACATTCCAGCAGCAGAACAAATTAAGACAATCACAGTCTGTCCAACTCTTATTTAATAATAGCAAAGAAGGGATGCCAGTTTCCATGTCTCCTCCAAGCCAGCCGGTGCTCAATTCAGTTCAATTTCCTCAGGTTTGGAGGTTTCGTTTTGTCTGATGCACATCGTAGGGGCCTCAATAAATATTTGTTGGACTGAATGGATAAAATGCTTAAACTCTGTTAAGTTCTACTCAAGAATTGTCACTGTTGACCTAAAACATTGCCAAAGGACTGTTGATGCAAAATGCCATCCACATCCAGAGAAAGAACCTATGGAATCAGAACACAGAATGAAGCTGACTATTTTCTCTTGTGGTTTGTTTTTTCTCATAGTTTCTCTCATTTGTTTTAATTCTTCTATTCAATATGACTAATGTGCAAATGTGTTTAATAAAAATGTATGTGTAAAACTCTTATAAGATTGCATGCCGTCTCAGGGAGGGAGGGAGGAGGGAAGGAGAGGAAATTTAAAACCTATGAAATTTAAAAATTATTAAAAAAAATTTTACCTTGTTAATCAGGGCGAAAACCCAAATGAAGAATTTTCCTTTCAACAGTACACTTATGGTTAAGGGGCAGGAGATTGATGAAGATCTAGGAAGGAAAACTAAGAAGGAACCAACAGGTAGGAGAAGCTGGAAAGAACAGTGCTACAGAAACCTATAGAGCAGAATATCCAAGAGGAGAGTGTGGTTAAAAGTATAGAGAGATCAGAGAGAATGGATGACAAGTGAGAAAGTAACATGATGTCATAGAGTTCTTGACTTGGAGTCAGGAAGACTTGTGTTTTTTAATCCTACATGACCCTGAGCAAGATACTAAACCTTTCTGTCTCAGTTTCTTCCTCTATAAAATGAGGGAGTTAGACTTCATAATTTCTGAGCTCCTTTCCTGCCCTAAGTTCTATGATCTTGGTAATTATTGATAACATTGGAGAGAGAAGTTTCAGTTGGATGATAGGGTCAGAAGGAAGATTATAAAAGGTTGAGATATGAGAGAAAAGGAAGGGGAGATTCCTTTTGCTATCACTCTTTAAATACCTATCACTGCCTTGCATTGGAATCTTAAAGTTTATATCTTCTGAATTTAATTGCTAGCTGATATCTTCTAAAGTCCACCATTTATTTACTTATTATTTTTATGGAGAATAATGGGAGAAATATATACTATTATGATAATTCCCATTTACCAATTACCAGTTGTTAATAGTTTAATGTCAATGTTGAGAAGGAATATGGCAGAGTATTCGTGAGATCTGTGCTTGGCACAAGGCTACTTAACATTTCTATTAGTTAATTGTATGACCTGGGGCTCAAGCCTAGAGATTTGTATAAGACTTTACTCATTGGTGGAGAGAATGGCTACTCAACACCCCATGTCAGTGTAAGGGACCCAGTAAGATGAAAGTCCATTCTTTTGGTTTCTGACTTGGAGGAAAAATAAACGATCTCTTCAGGGGAAAGCTTCTTAGACTATGAAAGTCTCTTGGAAGTCAGCAGGTAGAAGATCCAGCACCTCAAACATGTTCCTGTTTCTGACCTACCAAACTAGAGACTTTGGGGAACTTCTCTTTGGGTGAGATTAGGAACTCTCTTATGGTTAAGATATTTCATTCCCAGTGGGAGAGCTCAGTCATTCTGTGTATTGTCTGGTATATTCTAATCTGTAATATCCCAATTTCTGTTTGCTATCTTCTTGGATAAATGATTTTATTGACTTTTCAATATTTTTGATGGTCTTTGCAAAATTAGCATTTGATTACCCGTGTTATTAGCTCTCTTTTCACTTTTATCTATCATCTCCCCAATGAGAGTATAAACCTCTTGACTATGGGAATTGTATCTTAGACTCCTTCCCAGGCAACTCACTGGTACTTAGCAGTGTCTTGCACATAGCAGGAACTTAAATACTTGTTAATATCTTTGTTAAACACATAGCTATATACAGGACATCCCAAATGTCTTAAATATATAAGCTTCAATATATAACATTTAATGCTACATGGTGAATTTATAAATAATTGCGGTAAATATATAATATTTAAACTATAGCTTAAATATAATTCCCTACATTTTTTACTACACTAACTTAAAAATGCACTAAGACTTTCAAGATGTCCTATATAATAGCAACTGTAGAGTATTATAAGCAGTATTGAAGGTGTTGGAGCTAACTCAGTGGCACAGTGAGATGAGCAATGGGATGGCCTTCTAGGGTGCAGGTTCTGTCTCTAACTTCAGTCACTGTGGGGTCTTCACTTCATCACCTGAAGCCTATTTCTCTTTATGTAAAAGTGGAATGATACTATTTTTTCAGTCTGTGTCATGGTGCTCTTGTGAGACTTGCAAACCGTAAAGTGCTACAGAACTGTAAAATATAATAACCATGATGATGATGATACTAACAATAAATGGCTAGAGTTTAGCTAAGTTGGTCAGAAAAATCCAAAGTACACGAGAAAAAAGCAAATGATTTTTGAATAGAATTTTTAAAATCTAAGTTTATTCATTTTAGTCATCAATATTCACTTCCATAAGATTTTTAGTTTCAAATTTTTCCTCCCTGTTCCTCAAGACAGTGTGCAATCAGCTATAGGCTCTACTTATACATTCATATTAAACATTTTCACATTAGTCACGATGTAAAGAAGAATTAGAACGAATGGGGGGAAGCACAAGACAGAAGAAACAAAAAAACAAAATAAAAGGAGAGCAAGCAGTAGGCTTCCATCAGCATTCAGACTCCAAATTTCTTTCTCTGGATGTGGGGAGCATTTTCCATCATGAGTGTTTTGGAGTTGTATTGCTGAGAAAAGCTAAGTCTATCAAGGTCAGTCAGTAATCACCCAGTGTGGCTGTTACTATGTACAATGTTCTGGTTCTGCTCATTTCTCTCAGAATCAGTTCCTATGAGTCTTTCCAAGTTTTTTCTGAAATCTGCCTGCTCATCATTTCTTATAGAACGATATTACATTCATATGTTTATCCATTCCCTAACTGATGGGTGTTCCTTCAATTTCCAGTTCTTTTCTACCACAAAAAGAGCTGCTATAAATATTTTTGTACATATGGGTCTTTCCCCCATTTTTATGATCTCTGGGATACAGACTAGGGTATGCACAGTTGGTCTTAGTTCCAAATTGCTCTCCAGAATGGTTGGATCAGTTCACAACCCCACCAACAACGCATTAGTGTTCTAATTTTCCCACATCTTCTCCAGTATTTATTATTTTCCTGTTTTGTCATGTTAGCCAGTCTGATAGGTGTGCTATGGTACCTCAGAGTTGTTTTGATTTGCATCTCTTTAATCAATCGTGATTTAGAACATTTTTTCATATAACTCTAGATAGCTTTAATTTCTTCCTCTGAAAAACTGCCTGTTCATATCCTTTGACCATCTATCAGTTGGGGAATGACTTAATTCACCTCTATATATTTTAGAAATGAGGTCTTTATCAGAGACACTGGCTGTAAAAATTGTTTGCCAGCTTTCTGGGAATTAGAAGCTTCCCTTCTAATCTTGGCTGCATTGGCTGTGTTGTGCAAAAAACCTTTTCAATTGAACATAATCAAAATTATCCATTTTGCATTTAATAATGTTCTCTATCTCTTGTTTACTCATAAATTCTTCCCTATCCATAGATCTCACAGGTAAACTATGGAATAATTTTTTTTAAGGTAAGAAAGAGAAGAGGATTGACCTAGTGGAGGGAGAGCTGACCTTGGAGTTAGGAAGATCTGGATTCAATTCCTGTCTCTAGGATGCACTAGCTATCTTACCTTGAATGTATCACTTAATATTTTAGTGATCCAGGCACATACTATGATTGTAAATTGCAGAACAAATGCTGATTTGAATTAGTAGAGTTTCCTCACCTGGAGTACCCACATGAATCATACCACAAGTCTGGATTTTTTAAAAAGATATATATGGTAAAGAAGGTAGAAGAACAGCATATGTGAAAAAAATAGAAAATAGAGGCTCAAGAGATACAGAAATGTTATATGGAGGATAATGGAAAGAAAGTTTTTAGTTTAATTACAGGAAAGATTCACAGAATCATAAATACAGAGCTGGAAAGGACCTCAGAAACCATCTAGTCCAACCCTTTCATTTACAGATGAGGAAACTAAGGTTCAAGCAAGTTAAATGATCTGCCCCAGGTCACTCAGGTAATGAGCATCAGAGGCAGGATCCAAACACAGGTTCTCTGAGTCGTAAGCCAGTGAATTTAAAAGTCAGTGTACTATACACTCTCCATTTAATTAGTGGGCATAACAAGGGATAAAAATCATTAGTTAGGGAGTCAATAGTAAAGTGTCCTTGAATCCCATCACCTTGAGTCTTGCTGTGACAAACAAATGAATTGGAGGCTTCAGAGAAATGACATTGTTTAAATAACATTAATGAAATAATGTTTATTGTAGTCTGCCATAAGACATCCTTGAGCAAGAGCATATTTGATTCATGTTGTAATCCAGGCATCAGATGTTTAGAATTTGAACAGTAGCTGAAATTAGTTTGAATGGAATTGCTAAGGGTAAATAAATGACCATATTTTTCTTAAAATGTAAAGAAATGTGAAATAGCATGAACAGAATGGGGAATACGGTGGAAACAGATCCAGAGAAGCCCAACTAAGCACACACCGAACATGAACCAACCACAATATGTAATGTTGTTTTTAAGTTATGATGACACACAGGAAGCAGAAGTGATCCAGATGTTATTATGCACATATTGTTTATGTCCTTGAATTCCTTATTACTTAGTATTGCCTGGTGACAGTAGGCTGACCTACTAAACAACCAACGCTGGGATTTTGTGACCTTTTACTTTTCTCAACAAAGTAGCCATTACATAGAATATTTACTTAGTGCTAGGACACTTAGACAACTGTATAGCATATGGGGGAGAAAAGGACATTGAAATACAGATCATAGGCTTTGGGGAGACAGGAGACATAAACATGCAAAGATGAATTATTATATAAAGTCATATTTGATTAAATGCCAGTTAAATGAATTCCATAGCTTTAGTTGCATGTCATCAATTACACATAGTTCTCCTGCTTTCAGTACTGGAAACAGCTGAAATAAATGAGAATTTCTCCTATTGTCCTTAAAGTGCTATGCAAATTTACTTCAGTATTTAAAAAAATCCATGATTTTATCATTGTGGATGATTCCTTGACTGACAGGTTAAAACTTCAGCATACCTTAGGAGATAGACTTTTTTTGTGTGTGTGAAAAATAAAACATGATTTAGTGGCAAAAGTTTCTTAATTATGAATATAAAAACAAAGGGACTGTGGTTGCAAAAACCTCTTTGAATTTTACCTTCACAAATAATAATATAAAGGAATATAACATTATCATTGGACTTGTGGCTTGCAGATATTCAAAGAAAGTGGTAAACACCTTGTAGATTCTATGGAGATGAGGCCAAGATAATAGCAATGTTGGTTGGATTCAGAAGTGATTGAATGAAAAGACACAAAGAATAAGGACTCAAAGATGAGCAATTCTTCCTAACAATTAGATTTATAAAAA
Organism: Potorous gilbertii; assembly: GCA_028658325.1. Lineage (NCBI taxonomy): Eukaryota > Metazoa > Chordata > Mammalia > Diprotodontia > Potoroidae > Potorous > Potorous gilbertii. The sequence goes on along the minus strand of CM053774.1, from coordinate 95,223,361 downwards.
AAAGATATAATAGGGTGTATTGAGAGGTGGTGGGTTACCCTACACTGAAACTCTTTAAGCTGAAGCCAGATGACCATTATGTCTCTTTTATGGTGATAGACTCCCTTTGATTATGGATTGAGTGAGTCTGACTCAGACTGGTCCCCCTGGTATTTTAGGCTAGATATTGGAACAAAATAAGATACTTACTGATCATTAAGCAGTTAACAAAAATGAGCTTTACTTAACCACAGCAGAAGAATATTCAATAAGAATATGTACTGAAGACATCTCCAGTTGATTCATCTTCACTTGGCCTGAGTTACCAGTTGTGATCCACCAAAATCAAAACATTTTGAGAGTTTCTTGTGATGATGAGAGAGTGATGTCAACAATCTGAGCCTTTAATCTCCTGAATCAACCAAGTCTTGAGGAAACTCTCAATACTTTTTAAGGAAAAAACTAGCCTATCTTGCAGAGGAGAGATTAAGATATTGCTTCTACCACACTAGTGATGGCTGCTGGATTACTTTCTAACTGTGAAATTCTGTGATTCTAATGGAGTGCCCTAGGAATCTCTCTTTAGTCCTGCACTTTTCAATATCCCCCTCCCCAACTAATCACAGAGAGCTCAGGCATCTGGATTGAATTGATCAATCAAAAATAAACTAGAGATGAATAAATCATCAGGCTGAAAGAAGCATAGGATGTTTGGGTCACTGGATGCAAACAATGATACCATAAAGGAAACATCTTGTTATTGGCTAAAAGAATCAGGTATGACTCAAGACCTATATATAATACAGCAAACTAGTTTAGAATCACACATTATATTAGCAGTGAATGGTAGTTGGAGCCAGATTAAAAAACTCCTGACAGAATTACCTCTTGGGTAGTAGGAAGAAGCATGAGATTCTCTTCTCCCCTCCCATTAACCAGGTAATGATCTTAAGATCAGAAGACCTGAACCTCCCATTGGCATCAGTAGTAGAGTCCTCAGAAAAGGTAGAGGCTGATGGCAGCATCTGCATTGGGAGCTGAAAGACATACTGAGAATAAACTAGACAGATTAAGGAAAAATAGCTTGGAGAAGGCTGGCTCTTTTGGCCAGAGAGTACAGGTTATGGACTCTACAAATTCACCAGTTCTTAGGGGCCAACAGAGAGCTATACTGGGGGAAACTTCATGGAGCTTCTATAAAGTGAGAAAAGGTCTTCCAGTAACCAGGAGTTAAAAGTTATCCCTTTGCGGGGGGCAGAGCCAAGATGGCAGAGTAGAAAGACTCACATATGCTAGCTCTGAACCCATAGCCCATGGATTTCCTCTAAAAAGAACTCCCAACAAATTCTGGAACAGTGGAAGCCACGCAGCAACACAGTGAAGGAGATTTCCGTTCCAGAGAGCCCTGAAGGATCCCAAAGGTCCATCGCACACCGGATGGGAGCGGAGCCCTGCCCTGCCCTGGCCACGTGGCACTGAGAGGAGTGAGCAGATCCGAGCAGGCTTGAGGGACGGAATCTCCAGCGGCCGCTAAGGTCCCTCCACCCACAGATGCACAGGTCAGTGAGAGAGACGTCTGGATGGACTGAGAGGGGAGCAGGGTGTGTACATAACTCAGGCCCCCTCGAGAGGTAGCAGCAGAGGCAGTGGGTGGCCAGAGGCTCCCAGAGCAGGCAGAAGCTCAGCAGGAGCTCCATTACAGAAGCTCTGCATAAACCCCCTGAGGGAACTGAGCCTGGGAGGCGGCCCTGCCCCCACCTGAGAACCTGATTTAACCTTACTCTGAATAGCAGCCAGGCTGCCCCAGCTGAAAGTCCTGAGGCTGGGGAGCAGCATTTGAATCTCAGACCCCAAGCACTAGCTGGGCGGACCTAGGCCAGGGGTGGAGAGGACTCTCAAAAGTGAAGTAACTGGCTGGGAAAATGCCCAGAAAAGGGAAACAAATAAGACTATAGAAGGTTATTTTCTTGGTGAACAAATGATTCCAACCTTCCTCTCTGATGAGGAAGAAAACTGCTTACCATCAGGTAAAGACATAAGAGTCAAGGCTATCCCAAACATCTGAAATAGATATCCCATGGGCTCAGGCCACGGAAGAGCTCAAAAAGGATTTTGAAA